>RYFJ01000440.1:0-641873 GCA_003991445.1 Oryza meyeriana var. granulata
CAAGAGAGAGATATTTAGTCGATGTTAGTCAGCAGGTTAGATTCAGAAATTGTTAGTATCAGCAACCACCTTTACCAAACAATTAGTAGGTACTTCGAATAACAGTTTCATAGTCAGTTAAAGTTACAACAACGAGTTAGTATCAGTACGCAGTATTGTCATATGTTAGCCAAGTTACAACATAAGTTTAAATCAGTATGAAGCCTGTTAACATAGGCATCTTTAATTAATGTCATAGTTAGCGCAGCTACAACCCAAGTTAGTACTGGTGCCCGTTGTAGATAGTCTTGTTGTTAACTCTAATACTTAGTAGACTATAATTGATATAGAAACCTAAGACCACTTTGTAGTACGTACCTTCCCTTCTAGCTGCTATATGATAGTCAGGTGTAGAACCATTTTATCGAGTTAGAACTATGCACGAGAGCATCAAACCTTACGTTGCTTGCTGGGTATGCAGATGCAGAAGGCAATGCTCCCCCTTAAATTTAAAGGCAATCCTGGCTACCCGCCGCATCATATGCAGTCATGTGGAACTTGCTGCGATAGATAGCCAATAGCATCCCTCCTGATGCATGCAATGCACATTAGAAACAAAGGCTGTAGAGAGGGACTGTGGCTGAGGCATGCACATGTTTTCGAGCTACATCTTGCTTGTTGCTTGGCACCGTGCATGCAGTGATACAGTCAATGGCCAAGAACAGTCCACACATACAGTAACATTGTGCAGGGATTAGGCGCTTGCTGGATGAATAGGCAACAGCTGTAATTTGTAGGAGGGGATAGGAAGATTTGCTAGATGGATAGGCAGGCAGCTTGCATCGAAACGCGTGTACTCCAATCGGACGGTAGAAAAATCACACTGAGTGGACAGCCGATCCCGAGCTCGCGACCCGCAGCCGATGCTCGCAACCCCGCCGGCCGATACGAGCCCGCGCCCCGCAAGGCGATGCTCCGCGCCCGCGCAACGGATACGAGATCGCGCCCCGCGCCAGTGCTGCACCCGGACAGCCGTGGCTGCCTCTGCCGCGCGCCCACCTGTCAAGTCCCCGTCGTCTTGTTCGTTCATCCAGCCGCTCGCGCTCTCTCTCTTCTCTCGATCTCTCTCGAGCCTCGCCTGTCACCTCTGTCCGCGCCGGCATTCAAGCGGTGCTGCTAGTGCTTTGGCATGCTCGTTTGGTGTTGCGCGGCGTGGCTTCCCAGCAGAATTAAAGCAGCGCCGGGCATGGGGTCAGTGCTTTGGCGTGGCTTCGTTGGCGCTGCGCGGCGTGCCAGTTCAGGCCCATCCGAACCATACACTGCATATCGAGCGGTAGAAAGAAACTAAAGCGACGTGGCCCGCGGGCAGGCCGCGAAAAAACGGCGCGCCTCATATTTGTAATTTTGCAGGCCACTTTTTTCATCCACTAACGCAGTAACCGTGTCACGGATTGAAATAATATATATCTAAACAATAATTATCGTAAAAAGACATATCTTGCTGTTCCAACTGTTTTCCATGTTATTCTGGTGCTAGTAGGGATGCAGGACATAGGTAGCTAGGCCATGGAGATTAGCTAATTTGGTAACAACTGACATAAGGATGGTTGAGAGCTGAGGACTAGGATTGGGCTATATATATGACTTTTGTTCTATTCTATTGTATCCAAGCGTGTTCTCATTTCTTATTCCATATGTAATAGTAGCCTATCTCGATCTCTCTCTTACCAGGTCTCTAGCCTTTCTAATTGCAAGACAGTTGGAGACCCACCTAGTGAAGGCAAAGCTTCTAAATAAGAAGGATAGTAGAGAGTCTTTGCTTGCCATTGTGTTAATGTTTTCCATACGTGTTTATGCTTGGAATTTATGCTTGCTTCCTTCGATCACAATCAATCCATTTAAAACTGGACAATGCTACGGTCTCCTAACAGCTAGAAATAAATTTTCACTCAATAATAATAAATCATCAAATCATTACATTTGAAAAATATTTGTGACACAGGGGAGTATAAGTATACATGCAACAGTATCATGGTGTAATGGCCATGCGACGCAATAATCTGCCCTATAATAACATCAACCATGTTTTACTTATGTTTCATCCTTCATCCTTTTATTTTTCAATCGACGGCTGAAGCTGTACGTGCAAACGACAGCTCGGTTATCCCTTAGATCACCCTCCCTCCCCAGAGACCTAGCCGCACACAATCCCCTCCTCCTCCCCCACCCTATAGGTGGCCAAACGGGCCTCTCGGGCCGGCACGGCCCGTTAAGGCACGGCTCCTGTAGCGGGCCCATGCTGTGCCGGCCCACTTGCCGAGGCCTTGCCTAGGCCGCATAGAAGGTGACATGCCGTACCATAACCGGCACAGGCCCAGCCACGTGGGCTGACCGGCCGACGCCATTAGCACGTTTGGCCCATAAAATTTGAAAATATGAAGGGCGAGAAAAATAAACGAAACGAAAAAAAAAAACTGAAGGAATATATTAGGAGATTAGGAAAAATGGAAAAAATAGTGAAAAAAAGTTAGAAAAAATACAAAATATAGATAAAAAAAGAAAAATTATGAAAAAAATGATGGGCAACGGATCGTGCCCGTGCTTGGGTCGTGCCTGTGCCGGCTTGGTTGGCGCGGCCGTGCCGGGCTAGCCACGTACCGCACCCTCGGCCCCAAGGCACAGCACGGGTAGCAGGCGGAACCGTACCGGACAGCCCGAACACGGTTACTATAACCACCGTACCTGGATCGCCCGGCCCATTTGAACTCCTATAACATTTGAAACACCTATACCCCACCCCCGCGAGACACTTAGCGCCTCCTCGCATAAGCCCGCGGCGCCATCTAACCAATCTCCTCTCTCTCTCTTCTCTCCCCCCCCTTCCGCCGATGCCCCCGCCGCTTGGTCCGCCGTCGTGCTGCCCCACAGGCCGTTGCCAGCGTGGATCAGGAGGCCATGGCCTATCGCCGGCGTACATACACCTGCGCCCGCCACTGCCATTGTTGCTCCTGCTGCCTAGAATTTGGTGGAAGGTTGGGGAAGGCGAAGCGTGGGTCGCAGTCGGCGACGGCGACGGCGCATCCTCACCGTTTATTGCTGGCAACCGCTCACTGTGGCGTCTGGCATGACTGAGTTCATCTGCCCGTGGCGCGACCACTCCCACCCGAGCTCATGCCTCCTTCCCCGCCCAAGGCCTCCCCTACTCGCCGCTCACCCTCCCTCCCACCACACCCACGGTCTTGAGTTCGCATCTCTCACTGCTCTCTTCTCCTCTTGGCACTTTGCCCTCTGGCTCCAGGGCTTGGACCCCCACGAGATTCCAGCTGCCCTACCATGCCTTCCGCAACGGACACCCTCAATGTTGCCCCTGGGCTCGCTCGCTTCCACTGCCCCAGTGCGACGTGGACCTCAACGTCCACCTCTCCCTCCCATTTCCTCGCCGGACCTCCACCTGCGATGCCGTCTATCCCACATTCCAACACATGCCCCTTCCCCCGATGATGCACACTTCTCGTGCGATGCCGAGATGGCGGTGCCCACATGAACTGCCCGAGGAGATTAAATAAGGTGAGCAAACTGCAAATTATACGGTTAAGTTATGGTGAGCAAATGTTATTTCGGGCCAGAACATCACAGTTATGGTGCTGGCTAAACTGAATTTATGTGGGGCTGTATTTCTGGTAATTTGTCATAGTATATGGATGCCCTAATGTTCATGTTTATGCTTGGACGAGCTTGACTCCTAAGCCCTCGTAGATTTTATTTTGGCTTCCTTATTGCTTATGCTGTCAAATTGCTGATTACCTCTACATACATGGTTCCCCATATCCTGGGAGTGTTTCGTTGTTTACTTTTAGGCTGGAATCATATTAGTGGTTTGTTCCTCATGCGCATCATCTATTTCCCCAGTTAGTAGTATAGGAGCAGTAACTCATACGCTAGGGTGGGTTTATGGGACAACAACTTCTGCTTGTGATCTCCAAAATTACATGTATTGAACTCATAAGCGTGTCTGTATATAGGATCAGTGGTCTAGAAGCTCATGTATTAAAACTATAATTTGCACCATTGCATACACATCGGATTGATTTCTTTCTTGTTTGGCTTCTTGACAACTGGTTCCAGTGGTCTGTGACTGTTACACCATGCTTGAAACATAATTTGCAACCATTGCATGCACTTTTCATTGCTGCAACGCAGAGGACAGAGGATGACGAAGTGGCGGCGATGGGGCGGCGTGCGTCCTCTTGGCCGCAATTGGCACCCCGCGGCAGAGCTTCGGTATTGGGAAGATTTAGCATAGTGCAGCTAACTTGTGTATGACTGCAATGATTCTTTAGATAACCATTAAATTTTTATTGATTTTATTTTTGTAGCGCATGAGAGTCAACTTTTTTAGTTTATTAGATTTTGACACATTATTTTCCTAGATTGGTACTTTATTTCCTCCAAAATAGGATTGTCTGTTGTTTCATTTAGACATGGGCGCACCGTTATACTTTGGCAAGCTAGCTTCATGTTGGACTAGTCAGGCTACATTGCCCACAGAAAAGCTTCTTCCTACATTATTTTGTTTAGTCTATAATGATTTTTTCATATGATTTGAAGTGATTTATATAGTTTTTTAAACCTGATGACCATGCTAGCTAAGTATTGCCATTTTACCCTGCTTGGAGTGTTCATATGATTTGACTCTATGGATTTAAAATGTGAGGAAACACAAATATTTTTAAGATGAAAGATTCAAGTTTAAATTCCATTAGTTTACAAAATGCAAGACTCCGTCAATAGGTCCAGGCTTTTCCTTTCCTTTCCCTGCTCACTTTCTGGATCCGGCTGTCTGCTAGAATTTGGGCACTTGGTTTAAGTTTATAAGTTCTTCAGGGATATGCGCGCATTAGGGAATCTGCTACCATGTATCGACATGATTACATGCAACTTGGGTTCGTTGAATTCTGTGTGCACGGATTGGCTTTCTGCATCGCAGGAGAGGCTAGACTGAGAATTGGTGGCGTGGCAGGGAACGTTTAAGTTGCCTTATAGTTTTCATGGTTGGTCTTTGATGGAATTCTAGAGGAGATGCAGCTTGGTTGGGCACGCTCTACCAGAATTGAGCTAACCTTTATTGGGGGAAAAAGATGCAATCTCAATTCTTTTGAGGCAACGACTTTCTGATGTATGAATTATTGTCTTTCCCAGTGCACGCTTGCAAGAGTTTTAGCATATGATAGAAGTTCCGGCAGTAAAATTTTGAATGTAAATAGGAGTAGTATACATTCAATTAATTAGGTTTTTGGTGCTAATATCATGTTTGATCATCATTTATGTTATAGAAAAACCTGCTTGTTATTTGTGCTAAATACTAGCCTCAGCCCATGTATCTGTCGACTTCCCACATTTCTAGAGAATTGAATTTTGTTTTTTAGTTCTAACCAACAGATTACCTATAAACACCACATGGTACCATACAATTGTCCGCAATCTAAGTGCTTCTTTCTTCCATATGCATTTTTTGTTGTGCCGTCTTACAATAAGTGTAGATTTTAAAATCCTCTTTTGTCTTGATTAAGTTAGGAAATTAACATATGAATTTGGGTGTCTATAAATACCTGCATTTTTCATCTACTTCTGCATAAATATATCAAATGCTAGACTTCCGTTGAATTTGATCGCAAGGTGTGCAGAACACGTGTGTGCAGAAATTGGATAAAAAAATTATGTTTTCACCACAAGCTTCACATTCATGTGTCTACAGAAAATAAATTGGAGCTTCTTTTCAATTTTGTCAACCATTAATGTAAAATTCCCATCACCTTACTGATAATTAGTTTGTTTATAGCAGGCTTTTTATTAATTTTTTATAGTTTGTCCATGACGCCAAATTTGCTGATATGCTATGTATCTACACTGGCACTCAATGCTTTTTGCAGTCTCATGATGTGTGAAATCTAGAATTGGTCTAGCAAAATCTATTCAGTTTGTCCCAGCAATAAAAATATATAGTGTTTGTGATATATGTCAGTTTTTAAACAAAATTAGATTATCTAATGGACCATCAATTCTACATTGGAATACATTGTACAAATGTAACTAAAACTAAAAGCCACAATCTTTGAGTTGCTTAATTTCTCAGTTGTGCAGGATGGAGATTTTAAATTCTTCCGTTTGCTGTTTCTTTTTTGCTGCAGTTATAACTATTTTTTATATGTAGAACTAGCTTGAAATCTCATTATAGGGACCATGCCAGAAATAATTAAAATTTCTGTGTTTTTATTAAAATTTGTTCGGTTTCCAGGCATCATTTCTGAATTCTGGATAAGCAAAATTTGATGTCATATTCTTTAATCAACAATTGCAAATTCTTGGCATCTGGGTCCTCATCACGATGAATCCTTTGGGTGCTCAGATTTGTTAGGGTTAATACTGTACTGTTAGGTGTTAGGATTAAGAATGACCAAATTTGCACCTGTGGCTTGTGTTTTTCAAATCTGCACTTCTTTACCTGTAGATCCTTTAGATCTCTAATTTCCATGTGCATTTTGCAGATGAAACATGTACGAAAAATACATCACAACAACTACATTGTATTCTTCAATGAGGTACTATCTTATTTTCTGAGATTTTAGGAGAGTAAGGGTGTCTCTATAAGGTATTATTTATCTGAATTTTTACTATTAATAATTTAATCTTTTTTTAATTTACAAAACTAAATTTTAATTTTTTTTCAGAAATACGCTCTTTGCCGCCGTGGCCCAGGGCGGTATTTAAAAACCGCCGTGGCCCAGGGCGGCAAATGGCCTGGCCGTCAGGGGGGGCTAACGGCGTGGGCCGCCGTTAGCCGGGGGGGAGGGCCACGTGAGCTTGCCGCCGTGGCCCAGGGCGGCGAATGCCTCACGGGCCCCCCCGTGAGGCCGGCAGAATTGCAGGGGGCAGAATGCAAATTTGCATTCGCCCCTGGGGAGGGCGATTTTTTTTAGCCTAAACAATGTCGCCCTGGGGAGGGCGGTTTTTAGGCCCTCGCCTATAATCCGCTTCGCGCACGTCGCCGGGCGCGTCATTTCCCCCTCCGCCTCCAGCGTTCGTCCGAGTAAGAGCTGAGGCAAAAGGAGGAGCAAGTACAGTGGCAAAGCCCTCACGGATTTTTAACGCCGAACCCAGTATTTTTTTGCTCTCGCCTCGTATGTAGTTAACTTTTTGGACAGTGTTAATTAGTACTAGACGCGTAGTGTATACCCAACATAGTATGAAAATATTAGCGGTTTGGCATAACAACCATCATTAGTGTTAAATTATTTGACCGTACTAGAAGAACATAGCGACACGTAGTAAATTGTAGATATTTTAGAAAATAAATATGGTCCGCCATGGCCATCGTTGGTATACCGTCATTTCGACACGTTAGATAAACCTAGCGTATAACTTTATTAGTGCTATTGGGTTAGTTTGTAAAATGTAGAAACGGTAATGGTTTGACTCATACCTATAGCCTTTTTATGGAACGAATATTGATTAGTACAGATTAATAACTGTAGTGAAAATCTTTTTTGTCAACAGAAATGGCAAATAGAGTTGCATTCGCGATATATCACGGTGAAGAAAATGTCAGAGAAGAACAATATGGGGTAGATTTATTGGAGTTCAACTAAGCACAAAAGGGAATTATAGCTCCAGCTGAGAGAAGTTTTCCTGGAGTTTACAATTGGTTAATGAGGGGATTCAGAGTAGATCCTCAAGTAAATGCAATTACGGTGTACGCACTGGTTAGCTGGGCTGTGGAAGGTTTTTGGTGAGAATTGATGCTAATAGATTCGACGGCCAGCTGGGTATTTTTTGTGGAGAGTGCACTGCAGCGAGGATGGGCACCTAGCATCCTAGTGGTAGTGCATGACAGGGTCAGCATTGATCAGGCTGGTTCAAGTACAGCGGAAGGGCCCGATGAAACAGGGGAGTAAAATGAGGCAGAAGATGAGGGTGCCAGAGAGGAAAGAGGCCAAGAAGACATGGGACCGGGGGGTTTGCAGATGAAGGGAAGAGACACCCAGGTCTAATACAGGAGATGGAAATTGAAGACTAAGAACCTGAGCATATGGAGGATGATGATTCTTCGGAGGACGATGTATACCCGGCAGAATGGGACAACGAGGACTTCTCCGGACTCGTTGTCTCAGAGGGGCACACCGTGCCATGGGAGTATTGGCAGAATGAAGTGGTGCAAGGCGCTAGGTACGCCGAAAAAGTACAGTTGACAGAGACTGTGAAGATGTGGGCCATGTCACTTGGGAGAGAGTTCTGGGTATCAAAATCCACCAGATCAGTGTACGAAGTGAAATGTGCAAGTTCAAGCGATGGATGTCCATGGAGGATGTACGCATCTAAGAAGAAATATGACGACTATTGGTCCATGTCAATCGTGACGGAGCACAACTGCCATCTTCTGGGTGTTCAGAAGTACCATAGGAACATATCATCTGCATTCATCGCTTCAGAGCTGTATTATACTGTTGTGGAGAACCTCCGGTTCGAGCCCAAGTCAATTATCAGGCGCATCGAGGAGAAGTACAAGTACACCATTACATATGCCAAGGCATGGAGGGCCAAACAGAAGATAATTGAAAGGAGATTCGGCAGTTTTGAAGCTTCGTACAATAATTTGCCTCGCCTACTGGAAACCATCTGTGCGAGGAATCCTGGTAGCTACTTCAAAATCAAAACTTTCCCATCATTAGCAAATCCTGGGCAGAGCGTCCTTCAGCGGGCCTTCCTCTCTCTGCAGGCGTGCATGTTTGCATTTCTTTATTGCAGGCCTATTCTCTGCATCAACGGCACGTTCCTAACTGGAAAATACAGAGGGCAAATGTTGACGGCAATCGGAGTAGACGGGAACAACCAGGTGTTGCCCATGGCCTTTGCCTTCGTCGAGAGCGAGAACACAGAGAGTTGGTACTGGTTTCTGAAGCTGGTTAAGGAAAAGGTGGTGGGGATGAGGCCAGAGGTATGTCTCATACATGACTGTCATGTAGAGATGCTGCGTGCAATTGAGGAGCTGCGAAACGGCTGCACAGACAAGGGATACCCTCCGGTGTGGGAAGATGTAAAGAGCAGATGGTGCATGCGTCATATGGGCGCAAACTTTTATAAACAGTTCAGAAACAAGGAGCTGATAGCCATGTTCAAACGTTTGTACGCCCAAAATCAACAGAAGAAGTTCAATGAGCTGTGGAGCAGACTTGATGAGCTGACAGCCAAACATAGAGACGAGAGTTCTGCAAGACCCGCAGCTAGAGGTGTTGACCGATGACGGTACATTCAGAAGGAGGCCCGGTTCCTCGGTTAGCAGATTTTCGCAGTGGATCGAGCACGAGCCAAAGGAGAAATGGGCATTGTTGTATGATGAAGGTGGAGTAAGGTACGGCATAATGACCACGAACCTTGCAGAGATCTACAACTGGGTCATGCGTGGTGTGAGGCAACTCCCTCTTGTTGCCATCGTGGAGTTTATCCTAAATGGAACACAGACGTACTTCCACGATAGGTGCAGACAGAATGGTCCATCTATGGCCGATGGAAACCTTTGGTTCGGCACCAAAATGACAGAGTACCTTGAGGAGAAATGCAAGAAGGCAAGAGAGCACCGAGTCCGAGTGCAGGGCACACGAGAGCGTAGATTTGAGATATTGTGTGCCGACAGGTCCAGGCGTGGCATATTCGCAAGAAAACCTGTGCAAAAGTGTGTCCTAAAGGAAGATGGGACATGCAAGTGCTCCTGCCGGAAACCAAGCTTGTACCACAAGCTCTGTTCTCATGTCATTGCCGTTTACGGGGAGTGCGGCATTGATGAACGCCAATATGTGTCCCCGTACTTTAAAAAGAAAGCAATCATGCATACATGGAGTACCGAGATTTTTGGTTTCGGCATCGTCGGCACTTTCACTGAAGACACAAGCCCAGTTTATTACATCCCTGACCCGACGAAGGCAAGGAATAAGGCAGGCCGCCGTCGGACACGGAAGATTCGCAATGATATGGACGAATCCGAGGCCGGCGTTAGCACTAAACGTTGTAGTAGGTGTGGAGAGGAGAGACATACCTACAAAAAGTGCACGAAAGACGCCGAGGCCCTAACTGCAGTGGAAGTTCCTGTGGAAGGATCAGGCGCCGATGGAAGGCTGCTAACTGGGGAAGGCACCACTGATAGGCAGCGTCATCGCAGGCGTCCTCGTGCACCTTCGGGTTATGTTGTGTAGTATAGCCGCTGGTTGCTGATGTAATCTTCCTGTAATGTGTACCAATCTGTATGTATTGCTATCTGATTTTCATTTTAGTGTGGGCTAGATCGGCGTGTCATATCTATTGTCGTCTGTTGAAATATGCTCTTTGTTTTCACTTTGCTAGTGCTGGCCTTTTAAAAGTACTTTGCTGTCTGTTAATTTTCTGACTATAATGCACTATGTTTAATTGAGCTAATCCATTTCGCTTCTTTTTCCTTGCAAGTATGGACTACCAGACGCCTGAGCTGCTGGATCACGCCACCGATCAGACCCATCGGTCGTTTCTCTCGGCCGGTGCAGAACCTCCAGCTCGGTACCTTACATCCTCGACCTTCTAGGCGACCCCTTCCCGTGGACCCTCAGTTCACTACTAGGTACGTACGAACGTTGTACTGTGAAGCTATATATGTGAACTTACTAACTTGCTTGGTTTTGATTGTCAGGTTGCGGGAGGCAGGCCTTCTGCCGCTGTGTAGGCTGGTAGCAGCCGCAGTGGACCCGAATGACCCGACGAAGAAGTGGGGTATCGACCGGTCGCTGATCACAGCTCTTGTGGACCGGTGGAGACCGGAGACGCACACCTTCCACCTCCCATGCGGTGAGATGGCCCCCACGCTGCAGGACGTCAGCCTCCTCCTTGGGCTGCCTCTAGCCGGCGATCCGGTGGGCCCAGTTGACGGGCTCCAGGCGTGGCGAGACGACATCCTGCAGCGGTTCGCCCCGGTTCACCGTGCTCCGGGGTTTCCCCTCGTCGGCGAGATCTCCCCGTACACGCATGCGGGCCCTCCTCAGGCTTGGGTACTGAGCTACATGGTAAGAATACTTTCTTGTTGTTTTATGTTCGTCCTTCAGTCCGTACTAGAATTACAGTGTCAACTTCCTTATATGTTACTGCAGTTTGATCAGCTGGACCCGGAGGCCGACGCGTACTCACTGCAGAGGAGCCTGGAGGCGTACCTGTTGTGGCTGTTCGGGTGGGTGATGTTCACCAACTCGCATGGCCACGCAGTCGACAAGGGCTTGATCCCTTACGCGAGATAGATAGCCGACGCCGAGGACGGTGATGTTCCCCAATACAGTTGGGGATCAGCAGTCCTTGCTGCCACGTATAGGGGTCTGTGCGATGGCTGCAGGAAGACCGACCCAGAAGCGGTCTTCACGGGTTGTCTACTCCTCCTACAGCTCTGGGCGGCAGAGCGGTTTGCAATGGGCCGCCCCATGGTGGACCACAGTCCGTACGAGCCGATCCTGTACGTGGATGTCCCACCGGAGGACTATCCGACGATGGGGACGGTGTGGTGTCGTCGTGAGGTATGTTCGGTGTTAGAACCGTCTCGGTTTTTTATGTTACTTGGACTAACGAGAACTCTTTACCTGTTTGTAGCATCGGTACGCTCATGTGCAGGTGCAGAAGTCGTACCCAGACTTCGTCATGGAGTTTGACAGGATCACGGACGATGACATTGTCTGGGAGCCGTACAGCGCTGAGGCGGTGATGGCGCGTGCGCCGCTTGGGCTGTCGTCCCTCTGCACCAGGGACCAGGCGTACTGGCTGACGATGACGCCGATGTTGTTCGACATTTCTATCGAGCCGCACTGCCCGCAGCATGTGATGCGGCAGTTCGGTATACGCCAGACCTTTGGCCATCCACAACTCCAGCCCGTAGCACAACACAATCACAGGTATGTGTGGAAATGAATATTCCGTATTATTATGTATTGTGTCACCGGTTGTGCTCTGCAGGTTAAATCGGCGTGGCCAGGCCGCCGGTAGGTTGTGGAGACCCACCGTCATCGAGTACATCAACGACTGCCTCATAGCCACGGAGGACGTCATCACGGAGATCCACCCCCACACAGCCGACATGTACGAGCAGTACCTTTCCTGGTACCAGCCCCGTACCAGACTACGGGAGACGTTCACTCTCGGGGCTCCACAGGCGCACGTCGCGAGGGTGCGAGACGCATACCCGACACACCGCGACCAGGACTACTTCCGCGCGGTGAGTCAATGGTTTTCATATTATTTTCAACGGTAGTTACCACGCACAACTAACCACACATGTCCTGCTGAACAGGTGGACGATGCTAGGCAAGTCGACACGGAGCTCGGCCTACTGTGCCATCGCCTCGAGGCTGGCATCCCTCTCACGGAGCAGGAGCAGAGGATCACGTTCGGCCGGATGCGCAACACGATGCGCTCAGTCGTCCATGCTCTGACTTGTCGCCGTTCCGATGCAGCCCCGCCAATACAGATACATATGTGAGGTCCCCATGGTGAAGGGACATCGACAGGAGCGGCAGGTTCTGCAGGGGCCAGTACGTCGTGGGGAGCAGGTCCTTTCGGTACCGCCGGAGGATCGAGGACGGCCGCCTCCACGATCGGGCGAGGTTTGTCAGGTACGTCAGGTTCGAACATATTCTCCATAACTAACTGCACTTTTTATTCGGCTGATGCGAACTTTTCTTTACCAGCCCCACGCGGCGGATCTCACCACCACCTGGGGGACACTGGGCGGGGATCTGCCTGGAACACCTCTGCTTGGATCTCTACCGAGGACGACCTCGTTCCGGAGCAGGACGTGATCGGGTCGTCACAGCTCGGAGGTGCACCGGACACACAGCCACACGACACCGGTGCTTCCCGTACTGCTCAGGCGGTCCGAGCCACCCGTGAGGTAGCGGCGGACAGCATGACGTACTTGCGCGGGCACGTGTGAGCGTAGCCTAGGAGGACGAGGAGGCGTACGGACTAGGGGCTATTGTTGTATTTATTTATTTATAGGTCTCGCTATTATGTCATACTATTACGGAATATCCGCTGTTTGCAGATTGCTTCCGCTTTAGTTCAAATTTTTTATGTCCATATTCACCCCCTCTAGGCTCGATCCCACCCTTCAGATTTGACCTTTCACAAATATTAACAACGGTACTCCATCCTGTTTGTACCATTTTAAAAGGACAAACCACTTTCGGCGCATACTATGCGCGAGTACGGACCACCTTTACTTGCATAATATAGGCCCCGCGTGCGCCACATTGCGACAAGCGAGCTTTCGGCGCGTCGCTTTAGTCATGCGTCGTCACGGGTATTCTGAATACATGGTCGGCCACTTCAACCGCTTTTTGTATATGCATGTCCCTTATATTTTGACCTGTACGTCTCATAGGGAAATAGACGCACGACAACCTATATAAAAGCACCATCATAATAGCAGAGGGCCTTCACCCAGCCCCTCGGGCAAACTTTGTACCGTTTATGAACTACGGCCACTACCTGCCTCACTAATTTCCTTTTCTTCTTGTAGCAGCATCGAACAATGCCTCCTACACCTCTTTTCGTGGAGGATTGCAACTGGTGATATTTAGGTTTCGCTTTGGTACTGCCACCTTGGGCTGAACGCTTGATATGCCTTTGTGGTGACCGTTGCCGGCTACGCGTATCTCATCAGGAGGAGACTTACAGCTGGAGATACTTCGAGTGCGTGCACCGGAGTCCCCAGGTACGTGTTTCAGTCAAGTCTTTGTCATATTCGTTTTTATGCCCATGACTCTTACACCAAGATATTTACCTTAACAGACCGAGGGAAGATATTGCGGCTTCATCGAGTGGATTGACAACGACAACCCGGAATATGACTACCTCCCGTTAGACGAAAGCATGGCGCAATACATGGCTAGGAGGGTGGAGCACGAACAACGTCTAGAGCTAGAAGGGGCAGGCTAGAGAAATCGACCTCTCGGACTACCGCGATGGGAGGACCGTCCAACGTGTGCTTGTGGTGATTGTTGCCAGGTCGTCAGGTCGAGAAGGCCAGGAACTCTGCGACGCAGAAGCTTTGTTTGTCCGAACATTCTTGACAACGATATCGATGTAAGTTCAAGCCGCACCTTACTTCCTGCAGATAGTTTACCTTCACCGAATATGATGAATTTACTAATCAAACTCGTCCCACAGGATCCTCCAAGGTGGTGTCAATTCAGACAATGGATTAACAATTTCACGCCGCCATCAGATCTATCACGGCACTGGAACATACAACCAGAATCACCAGCCGACTACAGCCTGTCTAGATCGTACCATGAACGAATTACCCGCTTTTCTAGGAACCGGTGACTAGAACGAGCGGATACATTGTACTGCTCATAAGTTGTATCCGTTGTTGTATTTCGTACTATGGGTGTCGCATTCATCATGCCGCAATGCGAACGGCTCGCATCTAGCTAATATCACTATGCTATTGTACGTGCACTGCGTTAAGTATCGATTGAGTGGATCACGAATAATACAATATATCGTCTCCCAATGTCGAATTAAAAATCATTTAGTACGTACATTGCGCAAAAATTTGGCAAAAAAATTCATAGGCCCTAACATTCTGTTCGCCTGGGGGTCCTAAGCCCCTCACGTAAAACGGACCGGCCTATTACCATGTTATTAATTAAGTATTACCGAAAATAAACTTGAAAAAATAATCAGTACAATTTTACAAACTAACGCCCACCATCGTCGGATTATAAAAAAAACTTCAAAAAACATACCCTAAACCACAATTAAAACTAAATTTTATGAAGCGTGTAGGCGAAAGACGGGGAGGAGTGGATTGCGAGTGCCGATCCGGACATACGAGGAGTGGAATGCGAGTGGCGATCCGGAAATACCCTCAGTTTGACAAGTTTTCTTCATGACGTGAACAATCTATGATATTTGGTTTTTTTTTAACATCGACCCAATAAATGCAATGGCACAATAAATAGAATTTAAGAATCTAATTTTGAGAAATAAATTTTCAAAATTTTTGGTTAAAAATTAGTAAGAAAATTTTTAAATTTGGTAATTTGCAAATGGCTGCAGGGGGCCAACGCAAAAATGCATTCGCCGCCGTCCCCCAGGGCAGCAATGCCATGTGGCCCCCCGGCTAACGGCGGCCCACACCGTTAGCCCCCCTGACGGCCAGGCCATTTGCCGCCTTGGGCCACGACGGCAAGAAGGTATTTCTGAAAAAAAAAATTAAAATTTAGTTTTGTAAATTAAAAAATAAATTAAATTATTAACAGTAAAAAAACTTATTTAATCTATGCCTCTATTCATTCCTAGGTTTGGCCTATTAGACTGCCAATAGAACCAGAGGCAGACTAAAATTAGGAGGAAAAAAATATAATTTTACTGAAAAAAGAGTAAAAATCCAGTGACTACCCTGTTATATACAGACCTCTTTGCTACTGCCCGTTTTGCTTTTTATCACAAATTGGACCACTTCAATTTTAATTAGTTTCAAATGGTTAATGTGATGTACTCATTTTCTTCTGTGATCGCAAATATTGATTTGCTCTCAACTTAAGAAATTCACTATCATGTAGGTACCATGTCTTTTAAGCTGGTTCTTGGATATCTGAAGTTCCTATGATAATTATATTCAAATATTTCCTGCTATATGTTGAGTTATTGACATACAAAATTATTTAGATAGATATTCCCTCTTATGATATACTTGTCAGAATTAGTTTCATGCAACAATAATTCATGCTAATTGATCAGTTAAATTTCCTACATTAGGGGTCAAAAGAGAACACTGAGAGTTGACAAATCTGGAACATATGATCCTGAACAATCTGTATGTGACTTGAACAATAGGCCTGTTAAATGGTGAAGTAATTTAACATATATCTTTGTATGAAATCATATGATCAACAGATATAAGAATTTAGTAGATAGTTACAACTAAGTATGGCAACTTGAAAATTTACTATACCACTGCAACAAGTTAGCAAGATGGGTGTGCTTTTGATCCAAAGGGCTGCCATCTAGTAATTGTTTTCACATCATTGGTCCACCTCAGATAGAGAGACACGTCACCCACATGGGTCATCCCCACACTACCCAGTAATTTTGCAAAAGTGTCCAGCTCTTATTTTTATTTGTTCTTTTTCTCCTAAGACGAATCAATCGCGAGCACGAAGGTGTAGGCGAGGCAAAGTAGTTTGCAGCAGAAGGGGCTCAGAGTTTCCTGAATCTGAAAGTCAATGGTGATTGACTTCTCGGATACTACAGCTGCAATTGGTAGCTTGGAGCCGTCAAAGGCTCCATGAAGCCAACCGCAGAAAACAAGACTCATGAGTCAAAGCCATGGTAGTAGCTCCTCCAAGATGGCAGGCACAGGCTTCTCCAAACCGGAGGCGATTGAATCTGATAGCAGTGTGCTGCACTTTGAAGTGCTCTGTTTGCAAAACAGAGAAGTAATGTCCGCTTGGTTAAAGCCCAATTACCTGAGTTTTTATTCTATTGAGTTCTTTTGTTCATGTATTCCGGCATGGAGGCATAAAAACTTGTATTTGCTTGCAAAGTTTACACTCGGCACTAATCGGCAAACACACAGGATATTAACTGAGTGAGAACATTACATGTAAACTACTGAAGCTCCCCAACTGAATTGTTTTTCTGAAGAATTTGCATTTTTCCTAAAGGGAGTTGGTGGAATAGTGGCATTGGTATCAGGGTACTTGTCTCAGGTAGTTGAAGTTCAGCTTCACTGTGCTGATTTTCATTCTTGAATCAGTTTCGGCTCCCTGCGAATTCCGGCACACGCGCGAATTCCGCTACCCCTGATGTCGCCTCCCGATCTGCTAAGAAGATCACGATGTAAGGTCTGTTGGTTGAGTCAAAAAAACAGAAGGCTAAAACTAAGCCTAAAACAATCTCTTGCTGAGGTGGCTCAATAACATGGAAAAAAATAGTGTATGGCAGTCCTTTAGGTCAAAAACGCATCTATCTTGTCAACATGATACATCGATATTGTCGATTTTCTTGTTGCGATTAGGCACCCACCTACCAACTTTCTATATCGCAATTTACTCTAATAATAATATAACAATTTTTCTATGTTTCTTTTTTTCGGGAATGTTAAATCTATCTCATTTCATACTGGATTTTTAAAATATTTTTTATTTATATTATCAAATATCGTTGTAGCGTTAGCATATACAAAATACTAGTTGATCTATAAAGAGAAAAATTATAATTTTTTTGGGAAAATAAAGCTTTATCTACCTGAAAAGATAGGGAAGCTATACTTTATGTATGTTTGTTCTCTTGGTTTTCTTGTAATGAAAAGGTAGGAAAGAAAATCATGAGATCTATCTATGCTTTGCCTACTTTGTGTGCTTAATTAATTTTATATGAATTGTATATTTGTATATGTAAAGTGGTAAGCACTGGGTGAAATTTTCGTGTTTATTTTGTTCCGATCTTTTAAGTCACTACGCATGCTTGACCTATGTGCTGCTGTTGTTCACGCCGAAAAAAAGAGGAAAATGTGCATGCACCACTAGGAATCTAGGATGATGTGCTAACTACTGATGCCAACTGAGAGAACAGGTAGACGCAATAAAAAGTTATATGGAGAATTTTAGTGTATAATTATGATTCACCAAAGTGACACCACTACTAAAATTATTTTTACAAACGGTTAAAATTAATTTTTATAAGGGTGTCGACGGTTCACCTCTAACTAAAGTCTGTAAAAATAAGGTTTTTGGCTTAAGTGGCTATATATGAAAATGAATTTCCATGTGTAGTCTATAATTGGAAACTCCTGATTTATTTTTATATATATGTCTTTTTAGATTGCCTTTTTTAATAGCCTATAAAAGAAAGGGGTGTTGATAAAAATGATTTTTGCAGTAGTGTGAAATCCAACTCAAAATCCACCAGGAAGATTCACGCTGTAAAAGATACCTAAAGACAAAACTGGATCGAAAACCAACTGATCAAGATCGGATCGCTTAGCCTAAAAAATAAGCTGTTTTTTACTGGGATATAATAACGCATCTGAACGGATAAACAAGATTTACTTTAACTCTGAACGTTGCACAGGCACAAAAGGCTTTCAGGTTGATGGACAGGAAAGAGAGGAAAATTTTTACGTTAGGAAATAGTATTTTATACGATACAGTTGACTTTTAGATATGAGTATATGATATTTGTCTATTTATCTTATTAGAAAAGTTTAGTAAATATGCAAATATATATAGATTATGTTTAAAGTTTTAAAGCTTGAGGACATAAAGTTAACAGTATCACGGATTTTAATACAAGAAGAGAGTATATCCAGAGTTGTGCGCCCGAGCAAACTGCCTTAAGAAACTAAAAACTTCTTCCGCTGCAATTAGGATTGTCATGTTCAGATGGGCCCAAATATTGGCTGTCTGGCGTCGTGTCCGTCCAGCAAGAATATAGAACAGGGAATAGGAGCCCACGATATACCTGAAAATTGAGGAAGCCTTGTCCAGAACACTAGATAAATTCAGGCCAGCAGTAATCGAATTTTTTATTTTTATTTTTTTAATTTATAAAACTACATATTTTTTTAAAATTTGCAGAAATATATTTCTCCCGTCCTTCCAAAGGGTTTCTTTTAAAACCGCCCTCTTGAAGGATAGCTTAGCTGACGTGGCAAGGCCGAGGGGCTAGGCCGCCTGCATTTTTACAGGCGGCCCCTTACCACCCTCCTGTAGGACGGTTTATCCCCTCTATGGGGCCGCCTGCAGCTGAGGAGAGGGGGCCGCCTGCAAAAAAAAAAAGCAAAACCCGCCCCTAGGGGAGGACGGTTTATCCCCCTCGCTATAAGTCGCCTAAGGAGTGGGCGGTTTGTCCCTCTCCCCCTATAAATTTGTTTTTTATTTTAACTTTTAATATTTTTTTACTTTTAAATTAAACTCTTCGAAAATTTATTTGCAAATTAGATTGGGTGGCAAGATTACACCGCCACGCCCATTTTGTTCGGCATGATAGCATTATCCTATCATGCTAGGCGAGATGGCGTGGCCAAAAAGTTCAAATTTAGAAATAACTTTTTGAATGGTTTATTTTTAAAAATAAAAAAAGGTTTAAATAATAAAAAATTCTATAAATTCCCTCCCCTCTCCTTGAAAATTCATTAAATCTAGAAAAAAGAAAAGAGGGGTGAGATGTGAGAAGAAATGTTTGACATATAAAAAAATATAACTTTACCATACATTGATGAGAAAAGGGTTCAACAAGTTACTAGATGATTATTTCTCCAGTCGATTCGTTCGGCCTTCATTTGGTGCTCGTACTCCTCCTTTCTGCGCATATATTGAGCTTTTGTTTCAGTAGGTTGCAGATTCACAAAACAGATTCTTACGATAGGAACTTTGTGAGAGACATGAACTGCACAAAGTTCCTGCGCAAGAACCTATCTGGGATTTTGCAAGTGTATTAGAGCACTTAACAATCAGTATTTTGCACGGAGCTCTATGGCTCATCTCTTCAAACCGATGCTTTATAAAGGATAGAGTATAGTGAGATCACTACTTCAAGAGTACAACACCAACAATGGGAATCGTGGCACCGAAAGTGTTTTGTTTTGGCGCTGATAAATAAATGATAGCGATATTACAGACACGCGTGACCAGGCTAATTACTCTGTGCGCCGAAAGGTAAAGCTAGTGGTCTCACGCTGAAAGTGCTAAGAGGGTCCTATGACGAAAGCGACATCGCACTGAGTCAAGTAGTGCGCAAAAAAGTATAGACTTGGGGCATCAAATTAGACTATCGTGCAGCAGGAATGGTGGCACTGAAAGTTAAAGGTGGTGGTCTCACTCCAAAAGCGCTACGAGGGTACAGATTGTGGGCATCGAAATTAGGCTACCATGCAACGCCAAAAGCAATGTAACCACTAACATGATAAGAGCATATAATAAAGCACAGTTATAAACTATAAAGGTAACATAATCTGTCATAATATAGATGAAATGGATGAAGAGAACTAAGGGCCTGGCCCATAACCTCAAGCCCTCTTCAGCTTCTGCTGCTTCCTCACATAGGCCTTCACGTGGCCCTGACGGTAAGTGTGCCGAGGGGCAGGAACGCCATGCCCTACGCTAGGCGCTAGTGTTGGGATGTCTACAGGTGGCTCCTGAGTATGTGCTGGTGAAGCTCCCCCAAGCTGGGGGATCCTAGCACATCCTGTAGTGGCACGTAAGCCTTGTAGTCCACGTCATCCAGGTCACCCTCGATGAAATCTGACAAGGAACCAACACCCGACGTGCTAGCACTAGAGTATACATCTGACAGTGCAAAGTAAAGGCCTATTGGAAAGAGAACCGCTATTGAAAAAAGGGTATGGGAAGTAAAACCCTGTTGAAATGAATATGTTTTGATGAATTATATTCATGCACCACAATTCGTACCTGTCGTGGGAATCAAAGAAGGAGGCCGAGAGACGAAGGCATCGCTGGCCCGCACCTGAGGCCGAACAGTGTGTGAGGCTCCTGCCGACGTGCCAAATCCCACAAACACGTCTGTCAGGTAAGTGTAAGGCCCTATTCATACAAATCAAACATTTCGAAATAAATATATATTGCAATAACTTAATTACGGATATAGAACAAGACATTAGCATGTGGATTTGTACCTATGGTTGAAATTGTAGAAGGAGGTCGGGTATGGCTAGGCCGTGGCTGTGGAGGACCCCCCTGCGCATCTTGCGCCGACGTGCCGACCCCTGCAAACACGTCTAAAGTAGAGGTGTACATCCCTGATGCAATGATAACCTCATGCAGAATTGTGAATATACTAATATGACGTAGTTACGAACGGGGGTATGGATAGAACCATACCTGTGAAAGACGGTGGTCTAACTTTAGCCTGTGCTACAACCGACGACTGTTGAGGTGGCAGCGCATCTGTTGTAGCATGTACACATTAGTAACAAAAGGTATTTGTAAAATAAAAATGGTGTGCTTGTTTGGTTACCTCTCAACCCAATGGGGATCGATCTATAGGAGCTCTCAGGTAGGCCCTGGACGGAACGTGGCTAACTCCGCATCCTCTACTGCTGCAAGGTACGAGCGGTGTGACTCATCGATCCTCCGGTACAGCAGCTACGGCGTCTGGTAGTCCATACCTACATAGAACAAATTGTAAACATTATAAATGACAATAGTTCAAAGAATAAAAGCATTAAATCAATACTATAAATATAAATAAAGCATTATTACAGTCACTAAACAAGGCAGTTATCGAACAATTGACCGATACAATATAGATTATCCAACAACCCAAGTTCGGACAGCACACACGGATTACAATAGAAGTACGTACAAAGTTTCTTAAACCGACTAGAGCACACAACGTACTACGACAACCAACGTTAAATACCATTGCATTACTACACGCACACAATAAACCCTATTACAACACTGCTGGTGTAGATGTTCGAAAACGCCTAACACGAGAGCACTTGCTCATGGTTCCTTCACCATGGGGTCGTTTTCCATAAGTGCCCTCGCCTGAAGGACCTTATTCTACGGTATTTGGCCTTGGTGCATTTTTTGGGCACTTCTTGTAAGTGTGCCCAGTCTGATCGCACTTACTACAATGCTTTACCTTCCTTCCTACTTTCGACTCATCCATATCATTTCTAATGCGCCTTGTTATGGAGGCAATGGGCCTGGGTACCTCATGGAAGGCAATACAACTACTCAGATAGAGGGTGGGCTTGCCATGTAATTAGGGATATAATATAACTCGGTTTTATGTTACCTTACATGATAAAAAAAGGGATATAGTTCTAGCCAGTTACTCTATGTTCTTAGAGAGAAATCTCTTTTAAACCCGACTAGGATTCCTACCATGTAACCTTGCCTCCTCGGTATATAAGGCGAGGCAAGGAGCCCCCTGGGGCAGAAGATATCGACATACATACAACTAATCTTACTAGAGAAATCTCGAAGGCAATACACAACAGCTAGAAGTAGAGTATTACCTTACCTTGAGGGCCTGAACTAGGATAAATTCTTATGTCCCTTCGCATCCATCAAGTTCAGGTCTTACGAATAGCCCCATAATCAATACAGCCGATATAAAACATTGACACTTGTCTTACGTCTTCCAGTCTTAACTCTCAATTTAGTTGGATCTAGAACATATAAGGCTTGCTTCGGAGTGCTTGTAAATGACCCTAATATACCAAAGCCATATATCTCATAGCTCCAGATATGCAATATAGCTTCATTGAAGAAATTGGGTGATACAAATACTCTTAGTGGTATGCCACACTCACCGGCCGTCGCAATTACGTGTGAGCATGGTTTGTGTAGCAGTCTTGGCTTCTGACATGAGCTTGAACATGTACCATCATCCTTTAAACACACTCTTAGACAACTCCCTTACAGTACAGACCACGCCTTCTCCCTTTCTCCATGCACAAAACTTCAAACATGTGCTCCTGTGTACCCTATGTGATTGCTCAATGGTTTTGGGCCTTCTTCAATTTATCTTCTATGTACTTAGTGAATACTTTCCCGAACACAAGGTTGTTGTCAGGCATTGATGGACCTACTGCCTTGAACTGATCTTTGAAGTACGTACAAGCGCCATACAAAATAAATTCAACAATGCCAGCAAGTGGAAGTCCTCGTACACCTCTTATAATCCAGTTGTAAACCTCAACCAAGTTATTCATCATTATACCATACCGAGACCCATCTATATCGTACAATGATACCCACTGTTCTTTCGGCTTATTCTCAATCCATTGTGAAAATGTCCTGATTGATGAACCCGCCCTCCATCTCATATGTGGCCCATCGTTGGGAAGTGGCTCAAGAGACTCTGGTGTGTCACATACTTCTGTCGGTTGCCTCCTTGCACGCTCTTCCGTCTGATTTGTTTTCATCTCGTCCAACCTTGCCCATTACTCATTGAATTTTTTCTGTTGATTCTGGGCATATAGCCTCTTGAAAAGATCCATCAGATGCTTGTTCTTGAATTGCCTGTAGAAGTTTACACCTAGGTGCCTTATACACTACCTACTACAAACATCTGTCCATCTTGTTGGCAAACCCTTCTCTGCACATCCGTTTTTCAACTCATCGATTGCACGTAACAAGCCTGCATGACGATCATGTATAAGGCACGCATCTAACCTCATCCTGACAATAGCGTGCTTCACTCGCTTAAGAAACCAATACTAGCTCTTGATGTTCTCGCTCTCAACAAAAGCGAAAGCGACTGGTAAAATTTGGTTGCAGTCAATATTTGGCATCTACATTTCCCGGTGAGAAATGTCCCGTCTATACAAAGGATAGAACGATAATACACGAATGCTTCAATGAACACGGCTATAGAGAAAAATACTCGCTGCAAGACATTAACATTGGCATGCTCATTCAATATATAATAATTCAGGTCAAAGTAGCTTCCTGGATCCCTCCCCCCATTGCTGGCTAGTAAACGAAGCAAATTATTATATGACGCTTTAAATGTGCCGAACCTCATCTTCACAGCCTTTTGCTTCACCTTCCATGCCCTAGTGTAGCTCACGGACTTGTACTTTTCCTCAATGTATGTAATTATTGACTTTGGTTTATAATCCAGGTTGTTGACAACAAGTCCATATATCTCATTTGCAATGAATGCAAATGTTATGTTACGCTGATATTTCTCAACCCCTTCTAAGTGACAATCATGTTCAGTTACAATAGATATTGTCCAATAGTCCTTCCATCTTCCTTTAAATGCATGCACCTTTCAAGGACAGCCATACTTCACACACTCCACTTTACAAACCATCTTGCATGACATCACAACCTTAAAGTCTCTCTACAAAGACACCGCCTATTTCTTCACTGCCTCCTTCAGTTCCTCTGTATCACCGTACTTCGTACCCTGCACTATCTTATTCTCCTTGTACTCCCACGGCACATGATGCCCCTCGGAGATAACAAGACCGGAAAAATCTTGGCCAGTCCATTCCACGGATATTGCATTCCCCTCTTTCTCATCTGACGATTCATCTTCATCAGCTTCCTCATTTTCTGAATCTTCCCTCTTCATAAGCTCGACAATACTACTGATTCTCTCACTCTCATCGGCTTATGTTTCAGAAAATGGCCAATGGCCAACCAGGCTTGACTGTCTTCTCCACATACTTTCTCTATGTTTCAGTGCAATCCACCAGCATCAGTTCCAAAAAACCTTTCGGCTACACGGCTAACTATGACATGCACTGTAATCCTGCAAATATGTGGATCTATTCGAAACCCTCAAATCAACCAGTTGCACACAGCCCCAAAACTTCTTTCTATTGCTCTTAAATGCCTCTTGTCACTATCTTGAAATCTGATAGATCTACACCGTTTAGCCCATATCTGGCATTCTCTTCACCGTAAAATAACTGAAAAAAAACACCTTACTTGCCATGTCTGCCCATGCAACAAATGTAAGTCAAACTAAATAACTTTAAGCCTATAGTACTAGCCTATTTTAAGTACTGCTAAAGGGTAGATGTATAAAACCATCGTCTTCAATCTAGCACTAACACTATAAAACGAACATAGTCCTCGATACTATTAATTGAACAAAATAGTTTACTAACGTCATACTTTGCTTACGACTACTACATCTCGTACACTGCTCCTAACTGGTATTATTCATTTACTAAATCTCGTACAATATTTATACTAAAATTTACTTCAAAGGAAATCGCAATGTTTAAAGGAAATTACCTTCAGATAAGTTCGCAAATAGCCAGGGCTTCGCGCTTTCCTTCTCATCTCCCCTCATCCCTCTTTTCTTTTTTTCCTGGATTTTAATGGATTTAACGAATTTTCAGGGAGAGGGGAGGGTATCTATGGAGGGAGGGGATAAACTGCCCTACCCTAGGGTGGCTTATAGGGGAAGGGGATAAACCGCCCTCTTCTTGGATGGTTTTTTTCTTTTTTGTAGGCGGACCCCTCCCCTTGGCCGGGGGCCACCTGCAATAAACCGCCCTCCACGAGGGTGCGAAGGGGCCGCCTCGGCCCGCCCAGCCATGCCACGTCACCTAAGCCACCTTTTGGGAGGGCGGTTTTTAAAAGAAACCCTCCTGGACGGGTGGAGTATATTTTTGCAATTTTTTTAAAAAATAGTTTTGTAAATTAAAAATACATGTAAAAATAAAAAAAGTTCAGCAGTAATCCTGCTCAATATATGCATAACATCTGATCCATTTTTCCATAAGCATTACCGTTGTACCATGTAGGCAACTACCGAGCACAATCAATACGGGATACTGTTCATTTGTACTATTTGTGAATAATTAAGTAACCTCTAGCTAATCAAGTTTGATCCCGAAATTTTATTGTATGACAACATGCATCTTCTACACATAAATATTTTTATTATATATTTTGAAACCTACACATCTCGTCCGTTCCAATATATAGCTACCTTTAGCATTCAAATTTATCTAAAATATATAGCTACCTTTAGCATTCAAATTTATCCTAAAATATAGCTATCTTTACTAATCTCAACCAATCAAAACCATTTCCCATTGAATTCCTCTACTTATTTTCTCATCTCAACCAATCACAACCACTGCTAGCTTTACTTATTTTTTTAATCTTCACGCATAGCTTTAAAGGTAGCTATATTTTGGAAATAAGTCCACCAATAATTTTTTTTATTTTTTGAACCTTTTTTTAATTTAAAACTAAACCTTCTCAAAACTTATTTCCAAATCTAAAATTTTTGACCATGTCACCCCACCTGGTGTAGCCAAATAACACCGTCACACCGTGAACTATGGGCGTGGCAGTGCTTCGTAGAACTCTTGGCATATTAGTCTAAGTGGAGTAGCCAAATAACTCTTCAACGTCACGAGCATATGGCATGGTAGCGTTATTTGATTATGCTTGACCAAAAAATTTAGATTTAAAAATAAAATTTTAGAGGGTTTATTTTTAAAAATAAAAAAGTTTTAAACAATAAAAAATTTCTCCACTAACCCACATAAAGTTGCCTATCCTATTTACGTCGGTGGACAAAACCTGCTAAAGACAGATAGTAGAAAATTAACTTTGATCTCGAAATTTGCTAGTCATATGGACTGTTAATCCTCAGGCCCGGTACTAATTTCATTAGTAAAGCAAGTGGTTTTAAGTGATTTATTGATTTTTTCCGAACTCAATTTTATTTTATTCTTTTGGACTATTTTATCAGTTCACTTAACCACCTAAACTATTTCTTATCTCATTTTATCCCCTATATCACTTGAAACTACTTACTTAGTTTACTAACGACATTTCAATTTAAAATAAATTTTTTAAAGAAAAACGATAGAAATATCATTAGGGACTAGATGTGAGCCATTTCCAATAACTTGGAGGATAGAACATGCTAAAGAATAGTTTATAGTGTTACGTTTAAGGAAGTAAAATGAACTTTTTTGAAGAAAAAACAATAGACGGAAGAACAGACACTCCATATGACTAGCAAATATTGGATACTTAGTCCTTTTGATTTTAATTAGGATATCTATCTGTAATGGTCCATGTCATGTGGGGCCGCTCCTATTCAAGGAGAAGGCAGGCCCGTGACGTCCGCCGCGCAGCCGAGCGCGCAACCGAAGCCGCGCAGCCGCCATCTGGGCATGTAAGGCAGGCAGAATCGGCTAGTGGCTAGGATGGAGAACAGGCTAGGCAGTAGATCGTTGGAGTTCCTTATTCGTAGGAGTCAATTTGCTTAATTATAGGAGTTTATTTCCCTTGGGTGTTACAAGCTGCATGGCTATATTATCCTTGTAATCAGAACCGAGAGGACGAGGAAGATATTATCGTTCTCATCTACCTCTCTCTCTCAACTAAGCCTATGGCAGAGGGGTAAAACCTCAGCCCTAGAAGACGGCACGAGACTACGAACTCCGTAGTCGAGGGCCTGCTACCCTAGGATCCGACGCCCTTGACAACCTGGTATCACGGTCCCGGCGATCCTCGCCCTCCCGCTCCACTTCCCCATCAGCTGCCGCGCCGCCCTCCCCGCTTCTTCGTCCGCTGCATCCTGCGCCGCCGCCATGGGGGACAACAGCGACCTCAAGTCCACCGTGGAGATGCTCGCTGCCGCCGTCAGGACCCTGCAAGCCACGGCGGAGGCCAACGCCAAGGCGATCGCCGCCCTGTCCTCCGACCGCTCATCCACCTCGGGCAGCAAGCCGGGCTCCGGTGAGCACCACAACGACCGGCCGCCGAAGTTCCAGAAGATGGATTTTCCGCGGTACGACGGCAAGTCCGACCCGCTCATCTTCATCAACCGCTGCGAGTCGTATTTCCACCAACAGCGGATCATGGAGGAAGAGAAGGTGTGGATGGCGTCCTACAACCTCGAGGAAGGGGCGCAGATGTGGTACATCCAAGTCCAAACGGACGAGGGTACCCCGTCGTGGCGCCGATTCAAGGAGCTCATCAACCTGCGGTACGGGCCGCCCTTGCGCG
This sequence comes from Oryza meyeriana var. granulata, assembly GCA_003991445.1. NCBI lineage: Eukaryota > Viridiplantae > Streptophyta > Magnoliopsida > Poales > Poaceae > Oryza > Oryza meyeriana. Next base: position 27,525 of record RYFJ01000440.1, read on the forward strand.
CCGCCCACCTCTTCGAGCTCGCGGACTGCCGCCGCACCGGCACCGTCGCGGAGTATCAGGACCGCTTTCAAGCGCTCCTACCTCGCGCGGGCCCCCTCGACGAGGCGCAGCGTGTGCAGCTCTTCACAGGTGGTCTCCTACCACCGCTCAGCCTCGACGTCCAGATTCAAAACCCGCAGTCCCTCGCTGCCGCCATGAGTCTGGCCCGGCAGATGGAACTGCGGGAGCAGTATACCGCGGCGCCGCCCCGAGCCGCGCCCCGTGGTCTCCTGCCTGCTCCGGCTCCACGCCTCGCCCTGCAGGCCGCGCCGGCCAACACGGTGGCCTCGCCTATGGTCACGGTGGAGGGCCGGCCGGTGAAACGGCTGACACAGGCCGAATAGGAGGAGCGTCGCCGCCTCGGCCTATGCTACAATTGCGACGAGAAGTATGGCCGAGGGCATAATCGCGTCTGCCAGCGCTTGTTCCTCCTCGACAGTGTGGTGGAGGACGATGATGCCGACGACGGCACCGCGGGGGATGAGACACCGGACACGGAGACGCCAGTCTTCTCCTTGCACGCGGTCGCCGGCGTGCCGATCTCCGACACGATGCAGATCAAGGTGTCGCTGGGCGCCGCCACCTTCATCGCGCTCCTCGACAGCGGCTCCACCCACAACTTCATCGCCGAGGCGGCGGCGTTGCGTACGGGGCTGCCTGTCCAGCCCCGACCGCGCCTCACGGAGACCGTGGCCAATGGCGAGAAGGTCGCCTGTCCCGGCGTGATCCGGAACGCGCCGGTCTCCATCGACAACACTGACTTCCACGTCGATCTCTTTGTCATGCCACTTGCAGGGTATGATCTGGTTTTGGGAACCCAATGGATGGCCACCCTTGGACCGATTGTCTGGGACTTCGTCGAGCGCACTATGTCGTTCCAGCGCCACGGGCGTGCTTTCTGCTGGTCGGGCGTGGCCTTGCCCATCGCGCCGGGGCTCAGCGCCGCGACGGCCAGCGAGTCTCTCCTCGACAAGCTCCTGGCCGCTTTCGGGGACGTCTTTGCCAAGCCCGCGGGACTGCCTCCCCAGCGCGCCCACGACCATAGCATAGTCCTCAAGCCGGGCGCGCCACCAGTGGCAGTCCGCCCGTACCGGTACCCGGCGGCCCACAAGGACGAACTTGAGCGGCAGTGCGCCGCCATGATCGAGCAGGGCATCGTCCGCCGCAGCGACAGCGTTTTCCTCGCCGGTCCTCCTCGTCAAGAAAGCAGACGAGTTGGGGGAGGTGCTGGAGGACGAGCGCGTCGTGAAGAAGATGCTTCGCGTGGTACCGGCGAGGTACAATCAGATCGCATGCTCCATCGAGATGTTCGCAGACTTGAAGTCCATGGAGGAGGCTCGCCAGCGCGAACGTTGTGGCAAGGAGCGCGCGCACAGCCGCAGTACACGCCGTGGCGACGGCGAGAAGAGCGGAGGCCGTAGCGGCGGCCAGGAAGACCCCGACGACGATGACCGCGGGAGCAGGTCCGGGGCGCAGGGCCCGGGCGCGAGCAGGTCCCGGGCGCGGGGCGCGGGTGCGGGAGGCGCAGGCCGGGCAAGGGGCCCGGGCACGGTCGCAGGCCTGGCGAGGGGCCGGGCGCGGGGCGCGAGCGCGGGAGCAGTTCCCGGGGGCACCAAGCTGCACATGTCGTCGGTTTTCCACCCCCAGTCGGACGGCCAGACGGAGGCGGCCAACCGCGTCATCATCATGTACCTGCGCTGCTTCACCGGTGACCGCCCCCGACAGTGGCGGCGGTGGCTGCCATGGGCCGAGTACGTCTACAACACGGCCTACCAGTCCTCGCTCCGGGAGACACCGTTCCGCGTGGTGTACGGCCGCGACCCGCCCACCATCCGCTCGTACGAGCCTGGTGAGACCCGTGTGGCAGCAGTCGCGCGCGACATGGAGGAGTGCGAGGCCTTCCTCGCCGACGTCCGCTATCGCCTGGAACAGGCGCAGGCAGTGCAGAAACGTCACTACGACAAGCAACACCGGCCAGTCTCCTATCAAGTTGGTGACTGGGCGCTCCTCCGCCTTCGGCAGCGTGCCGCGGCCTCCCTTCCTCAGCCTACTACGGGGAAGCTGAAGGCCCGCTTCGTCGGCCCCTACCGCGTCGTCAAGATCATCAACGACGTTGCGGTGCGCCTGGCGTTGCCCCCGCACGCTCGCATCCATGATGTGTTCCATGTCGGCGCACTCAAGAAGTTCATCGGGCACCTCCGCCACTGCCAGTCATCCATCATGGCGCAGTGGTCCCGGAACCTCTTCGTGTGGAACAGGCTCGCTTGGCGCGGGGTGTTCGCCAAGTGCTCGTGCATTGGCGTGGCGAGCCGGCTACGTCCGCCACCGGGGAGGACCTCGATGCCTTCCGCGACAAGTACCTTGACTTTCAGCTCGAGGACGAGCTAGACCTCGAGGGGGGGAGAGATGTCATGTGGGCCGCTCCTATTCAGGAGAAGGCGGGCCGGTGACGTCCGCCGCGCAGCCGAGCGCGCAACCGAAGCCGCGCAGCCGCCATCTGGGCATGCAAGGCAGGCAGGATCGGCTAGTGGCTAGGATGGAGAACAGGCTAGGCAGTAGATCGTTGGAGTTCCTTATTCGTAGAAGTCAATTTGCTTAATTATAGAAGTTTATTTCCCTTGGGTGTTACAAGCTGCATGGCTATATTATCCTTGTAATCAGAACCAAGAGGACGAGGAAGATATTATCGTTCTCATCTACCTCTCTCTCTCAACTAAGCCTATGGCAGAGGGGTAAAACCTCAGCCCTAGAAGACGGCACGAGACTACGAACTCCGTAGTCGAGGGCCTGCTACCCTAGGATCCGACGCCCTTGACAGTCCATGCCCATCAACCCAGAATCATGTAAATGGACTTTTTTTGTGAGGCATAAATGGACTTTTTTTCCCTCTTCCACGTACGAATTTTGGAGGAAATAAGCATAGTATTGGCTTATGTTTTCTTGGGTATTCTTCCATTTGAATTATGGAGGAAAGATACAAATGTTTGATTTTTAACTCATGTTTTCTAATATGTGCGTGGTGAATCCCTTCGTTCGTCCTATATAGTGAAATTTCAGGGTGAATTTCTTTTTGTGTTTTTCTATGTTTTCAAATTCTTTTTTGAAACCAAAGGATATGACACCTCAATTGTGTATCACATGGATTTGCCACTGGGAGAATATGGCGCCCATCTCTGTAAAAAGCTTTGGATGATACCAATATCCACTTATCTCTTGTTCTCTACTTTTTTTAATCTACTTGGTCAACTTGGTTACATATATAAGTTGGGCACCTACTACACTAGCTTCAAGCTTGACCATTTCTTTGTGCACCGAATCTTGATCCTATCTGTTAGAATTGCCACTTACATCCACAAGACTTCGACATATACCGCTTGCTTTTAATTGGCTTGCAGAGGGATGGAGCTATCTTGACAAAAAGAAGAAAAGGAGATAAACTTTTTCTCTCTGGAATTTGGAATATATGTTGGTACATCAAAGGATTATTGTCATCACTGGTTTCTGATGACCTCAACATCTTGATTCTTTTGTGGGAATATTCCTAGAAACGGAGAAATCATTGGTGTTGAAAAGATAGAGGTTTTGTATTGCCTGCTAAAAACATTCACACTGCATGGATTGCTTTAGTGCACTGAACTGCTGAATTGGATGAGTTGGATGCAGACCTAACAAGAAGTCAAAGACTGTTGACTGCCGAAAGTTCTATTTTTGACAGAATTTCAGCTAGAAAATGATCAAAACTGTCAATTTATATGTGTTGCTTGGTAGTCAAGAACTGTTGACCGCTGAATTTATATGTGTGTGCAGGGTTTGGTGTAACCGTCCAACTGATATGTGGTGTAACCGTCCAACTGATATGTGTATGTGTCCACCTGTTTCAATTCAATTAGACCCACCTATTTAGTGGGTCTTGGTCCAGCAATCCACACACTTATGTCAGTGTTTCTTTTGCTTATCAATTTGGCTATTGCCAAATCACCCAAGCAACACTACCCTTGTACGGCTGGGCCTTTTTCATGCTTGCAAGCATTTGCATGTTGCGATCTCATGGGGTTGTTTTACTTGTTTTTCTTGCATTTGGTTGGAGTCACGGATCAGTTCACCAACTGAGCTTGTGATGCGTTTTGGAGAGCTTGTGAATCAAAGGTGCCAGGATTTTTTTTTTTTTCGAGGATTATAGGACTATATTTTGACCAATCCCGTCCTGGTCATAGAACAATCCAAATTAAGCAATACCAGATAAAATTGTATATTTCGCAAAAGAAGATAAAATTGTATATATTCAGGGTCTTTTAATACTTAGAATTGAATGATTTATAACGTTTTCATTCTGGATATACTATGTTAGATTATGAGCGCAATACGACATATCTCAAATAAATACACTAACAAAATATGCTTTGAAGAGAACGGATGCTCTATGCTTTAAGAGCTGTGTTTAAAAATACATGTTGTAAGTCTGGTCCAGCATTGAGCGCTAGTTAGATCAAGGATCGTGTTAGAGAAAATTCTTGTCATGAGTCAAGTCAAATTAACTTAGAAAAGAAGGTGACAGGGGTTGAAGTTTAAGTGCAAGTAAGCAGAAATGTTCGAAATGAGTTAAGTTTTTATTTCTAATTACACAAAAGATACATACGTATGCACACCATTACGCATACACACCATACTTCCACACCTCCGAATGTGCCTCCTAATCCACGATTGAGACGGTGACTAGCGACAAATCACTTACCTAAATAAATTCCTATTAAATATGCATATGAGTGCGTGTAATATTTTTGGACAACAGAATTTAAAGCATGATGGTCATGTATCTACTTGAATTTGAAATGAGACAGTCAAACACGTATGAAAGTAGACTGAAATGAACATCCATGGGGAAAAGGAATATTATCCTCAATCCTAATTAAGGACTACTTTTTGTTGAATTCATCTCCGACATGTCTATACTTGTTTTAAGACAGTGTTTGCATGTGCTTATACATATGATTTATAAGTCGCACGTAAAACGAAAAATATTATTAGCGTATAATTAATTAAGTATTAGCTATTAAAAACTTAAAAATGGATTTTTTTTACTTTGTTAGGAAATTTTTATATAGATTTTTTTAAAAAAAAGATCATGTTTAACATTTTGAGAAACGTGCTTACGGAAAAGAGACAATAAACACAAGCCAAAAACTCATAAGAGCACTACTAAGTACAATGCACTCTTTGTGGATTGAATTAGAGGGTTATTTCTTCACACATACACACATACAGGCCTAGGCCCATCTGTATGACAGATAAAGAGCAAGACTATTCTCTTTTGTCTTAACCAAAATCTACATTGTGATATGCATGACTGGAAAACTGAGAAAAGTGATAACTCAGTTAGGTCAAGGGCTTTGTTCAAAGAAATCCTTCTTGTAAGCCTAGTCAAACCTGGGAAATGTGAAAGCTAGGGTGTTGAACTTTGAGTAGGGTAGATCCGTGGCCATTACTCCTTGACTGAAATGAAGTGAAATAGCGAAAATTGTTGAAATATTGTTCAAGAAGTTCGTATTTGCGTGTCATTATTATACCACAGTAATTTTCCCACTCTTCCTTGATCCACACTGTATGTCTAGAAATTTTGCAAAAGAAATTCAATATACTCGAAAGTTATAGTCTTGTTAAAATCATCTAACAAATTGTATTTGTGTTTTAAGAATACCAACACAAACAAAAGAATGTATACTAAAAACGAAATTCTCGCATGAAAGGTTTTATTAGATTCTTTGGAATAAATTGGTATTGCACGATGTGTGTCGGCTATTTGGTTCTGCGTCCCTTTTGCCACTGTTAGATATTCAGCGTCCCTTTAGTTAGATTCTGTTGGGTTCACGTCAACGTCGAGCAGCTGAGATGCCAAGGTAACATTGAGATTAACACATGCTTACCGTTTGGATCAAGTCGGAAACAAAAATATGGTCACAAATTGTGGCACTACGGTGTTGAAAAGAAACGTTGAATGTGACATTTTTCAGTTCAAATCAGATGCGCAACAGTGAATATGTCATTTTTCAGTGCAAATCAGGAAATCACAAAAATAACCACCACTGAAAGTTGTTCCGCCAATCTTTTTACAAGAAATTACTGCAAAACAATACTTCCTCTATTTCTTAAAAACTAATAATTTTAACTTTTCTATTTAAACTTTGACCATTAATTGCTTTTAAATTGTTAGACAAAGTGAACAAAAATTTGATACTCATATTTAGGGCATCCTCACTTTAATAAAGTGGCACCATTTTTTGTGTTTATAAATATTAAAAAAAGACAAGTGGTCAAAATTTAAAAGTGAATCAATTATTAAGAAATAGAGGGAGTATATATACAAGAATGTAAATTTCTATAGTTAATATAATCGAGTATTTGATTCTTTTATTCAGGAAAACACCAATAACAAAAAAGGTCAACATGAAAGTTACAGTAATCGCTGGCTTGAGCCTGTGCTAGGGTACTCACGATTATATCCGAGTGTATGGTACTGTGTATGTGCACCCGTATATCTCCTGAGATTAGGAAAGAGAATTCGAGATTACTTTTCATCTTAAAATATAACTACTTAGAATATATAAAAATTATTTTTTATCCTATTACTTCTTATGCTATCTCAAGTAGACTTCAGCATCTTATAAATTCTCGAGATCCACACATCACTTATCCTATTTTTAATTTTCATCATCCTACTATCAATTAATAAAGATATTTTAGATCTTTCATTATAATCCTTAATTCTTTATTATAATCCTTAATTATTTTAAAATAATCTTACTATGTAGTAATATTTTGAAACGGATGTAATTGAAAATATCCACGTAACGGTGTACCGCGGAGGAAAACCAAACATGCATGACTTTCAACGTCGCGCAGAATCTCCTGAGAAATCCGATGCACCTTATTTTCTTCTCCCTAATCAGCATACAAATATTAGTCTCATAACTACTGCATTGTTTTTCCACACAAGCAATCCAAGCGAGCACCAGTTTCCAGCAATTATCTATGACTTTTGTAATATAATCTCGCAGGGTTCTCCAATCCACGGCATTAATTCAAATTTCCAAACGTACTACCATACGTGTTTCCGTTGCCGCCGAGGCGAACTACCCATTTTCCCTGCAATAAATAAATATTATTATGATTTATTTATTTATATATATGTATACTAATAAATTATCCGTGCGTTGCAATGATTTAAGAAAAATGATGCTACAATAATAGCGGACGGATAAAACACGGGATGATCTCTTGCTCACTTTGTGCGTATGGACCGTTCAGAAAAGATGATCGGTGGAATTGGTGGATGGTTTCTAGAATTTAGAGTCTTTAGAATTTAGATTGCGTTACAGAAGCTTGGGTTTGGATGAACTGACATCAATGGCAAAATGAAGTTGATTGTCTTTAATAAAACAAATAGAGGAAACGGAATATCCAAATTACATGAGTTTAAATTTTATTAAATATAATCCATGATGTTTCATCTCAACAAATAGAAAAAAAAACAGGGAAGGATGCTTCCGGTCATTTTGACCAACATCACTCCTCTGTCATTTAATTGTACATGTTAAATCAATATCAATAACTAATTTGTGTTTTCTAGCATTTCTAGAGTCACGATATATGCCGAACCGGGTTTAGAATTTAGGACGTATTACCAAAAGCTTGGATTTAGATGAAACTGATATGGATGGTAAAATAAAGTTGAATGTCTTTACTAAAACAGAGGAAACGTGGTATTAAAATTACATAAGATTAAAATTTATTAAATACAACCCATGATGTTTCATCTCAACAAATAGAAAAAAAAACTGGGGAGGATATATGCTTCTGGTCACTTTGACCAACATGAGTCGATCACTCTCACTTTATCTCTCGTTTAATTATACATGTTAAATCAATAGCAATGAGTTATTTACGTGGAAACGGAAGCTGGTGACAGGGCTCACTTGATCGTTCTGGAGGCCTTCTGCTCCCTACGCACGCTAGATCGACAGTTCAGACTTCAGTAGTCTGCACTTGATTGTTGTACCATGTTAAATTGTTAATAGCTGCAAAGGCAATTGGTTCTCAGTGACAAAGAACTTGATCGCATTAAAAAAAATGCAAAGTTACATAGCTAAATCAAGGTAGAACATCCTCATTATGCTGAGAGAATAATATGAAAAGGAAACAATAAACTGACAAAAATGTTTAGTGACCGGGAAAACCATGAATATAATACCACATATTATATGATGAATTTATGATTGCCGTGAGAAAAACCAATCCCGCTATGAAGATTCTAGTCTTTTAACAAACTCCGGTGCCACCTGACCTTTGAACTGTTTCTAAGAAGCTCAATAAAGAGTTTTGCAAGAGAAGCATCGGCGTTAATAAACATGCTATCCACCTCCCCTACAAGCACATGACGGCTTGCCCCATCGAGGATTTCAATATATTCATTGACTGTAGGCAAGTCCGTAACCAACACAATTTCAAAGTCTTCTAAATTTGTTATTGCTGTTTTATATCAGTAATAATGAATACGGAGCTATACGTTGAATCTAAAGCTGTATAGATTCAAAAGACAAAAAAATTTAGACAAGTTTAGATCCTCGGCGTGAAGCAATACCCTACTTCTGTTGGTAGTGGATTACTTTCATTTGTGTATGAGTTTTTCTTCAGTGGGCTCTCTACCCAATTTATATATAACGAGGAGCAAGAGTTACAAGATAGAAAACTCAGGCGAATACGACCCAGAGTTCTCTTATCCGTACAAAGAATATTCGGTTAGAATTCTATCATTTTTCTTGTTGTACAGGATAACATTAAGCTGAGTTATAATTTATCTTTAATTATATGTGCCGGACCGTCTTCTATCTCAGTGGCTATGTATGCCTCTTGTAAAAGTAGCCAGGACCTATGTTCTTCATATTTTTCATTGCCAAGCTCTCCTAATCTATCTTTTCACAAGGCAATAATCAATGCCACACTGCAGAAAATTCAGAGGAACGTAAGTTGTCAAAGTTAAACAAAAGCAGCCACTCTCAATGAAAGAGAACGGTATGACTAATATTCCCTGTCAAGCAAACCCAAAGTCTAGTGAGTTGTGACCAGTTTTTAAAATGAGGAATTTCGAAAACATCATCGCTATTTGTTTGCTCTATGTACTTATGCTTAAAGAGGGAGCTACAAATTTTGCTATACAATCTTTCAAGCTTCATACTATCACTGGAAGCAAGCTGCTTCCTGTTACTGCAGATTAGTCTGTTAGGTCACTTTGCTAGGCATTTGATCTATCTATCTTGTTCGTGTTCTTTTCTTGTTATCTTGATCTTGTTCTTTTGTTATTCAGCTTTTCACCCATCAGTTTTAGAACAAAAGCCGGTATAAAATTCTTATGTGATTATCCAAGCCCACCTTTTTTGTCTGCCGAGGTAAGTTCATGGACTTTTTCAACATACAGATGAAGGAAATTCTTAAACAAATTTTAAATAATCATGGTAGAATGACTTCAAAGGTCATTCTGATAGTTGCAAGTGATCAGGAAGCACATCTATCATCATTGCCAGAAGGGCGAGAGCCTTGGGGAGGAGTGACAGGGCCTGCGCAATTCACTGAAGCTGCTGGTTCTTGCACTCCCAGCTCCAGGGGTTGCCGTTGCCAGAGCCGGAATTAGAGTTGGCACCGTCATGCATGGTGGCGGACGACGCCTTTGCCGACGGTGAGGAGGGAGAGGAACGAGAACGGAGAGAACACAGAGAGCACCGGGGAGGACGGGGCGTGGAGGGCCCACGACATGGCCCGTGGCTCTGATTCTTCCATGTGTTGGGAACGTGCCTGCGCGAAGTCGATGGACGAACCATGCGAAGAATGATAGGAACCAAACACGGATGATCGGACATGGACGACGAAAGCACAGGACCCCGTTGCCTTGCGCTCGCAGGAAACGGACTGACGGACGACGGAAGCAAGTAGGACGAATAGCGATGATGTATCAAAGATTAGGTGAAAATAACTTTAATTTTTATAACAAGTAACAATAAAAATATATCAAGCGGTAGTCAGTGTAGATCAAACCACCGGTAACCACCGTAGACGGTTTGGTTCGGATGAATTTTATCCGAATTCAATTTTTTTTAAAAAAAAAAAATCCAAAAAACTCTAGTGTATTACTTAATTATAAATCACTGTGGTGAAGAAAGTTTAAAAATAATGAAGTTTACTTTATATTTTGGAGCTCCATCGAAATTAAAAAAAAGAGATGGGTTAGGATATAATTTCTATTTTATTTAAGTGTAAAAACGATAGCAAAAGTTATGCAAAAAAAAATTATGTAATATTACATTGTTTTTTAAAGACATCTACAATTTTTTCCTGAATTTTCTACAATTTTTTTAAATTTTTACTACGTTTTATAATTTTTTCGTAATTTTTTTTTACTTCAACATACCACGGCTTATCGTGCCGCGACCCTGCCGTAGTAACCGCGAGATTTGAAAATTTTAAATTCAAATTTTTTGAGATAAATTTCGTGCGGTTTTGAACAGTTATCATGATAAACGTTATATCGTGGGAGCAGTAACCCTTAAAATGGCATGGTAAACACTGGCAGTAGTCAAATGATATACTAAAATTTTAATGAAAATAACTTTAATTTTTATATTAGATAAAGATAAAATATAGGCGCCACCCTCTTATAATTGGCACGCCGCCGCTTGCTCTAGCTCTAGCACAGCAGCCGCCGCAAAGGACGCCTCCTTCCTCCTGCGGCTCCCCTCCCCATCCGTCTCTCTCACTCCCATCTGCATTCTGCTCCCCCGGCGCGAATCCGTCGCGGCGCTCGCACGGCTGAAGTCCAGGGCACGGCGCCATGTCCGTCCCCGGCGTTGCCTCCCGCTCCGCCGACCGCTTCTACTGCCCGCCGCCGCGCCGCCACCTGCTTCACCCCCACCACCATCACCACCAGCAGGCGGCTGCGGCGGTAGAGAGGCAGCCGAGGAGGACGGCGGAGGAGGAGGCAACCAACCTCGAGAGCTTCATCGCGTCCACCGCCGTCCGCGGGCCGCGCATCGGCTCCCCCGGGTCCGTATGTCCTCCCGGAGAGCGGCCGGTTGCTTGCTTGCGGCCTGCGGATCGAGGTTTTGCTGCCAGCTGACGGGTTTGTGTGGGATGTGCGCGTGCAGACGAGCTCGCGGGGGAGGGGAGCAGCCGGCGCGCCGTACTACGAGCTCGCGGATCTTTGGGAGGCGTTCGCGGAGTGGAGCGCGTATGGCGCCGGCGTGCCGCTCCTGCTCAATGGGTCGGACGGCGTCGTGCAGTACTACGTCCCCTTCCTGTCGGCTATCCAGCTGTATCCGGCCCGGCCACCGCCGTCGTCAAGCACATGGTATAACATCGCTCTCTGCCTAAATATGAACCGTACCTTCTTGTTGGGACGGCACTTCAGTGTAAGTGCTTAGAGCTGCGGATATTGCTGGAACGGCACCTTATATACCTACCTGGTGGAAACAAACTAAAAGAGGATAAACTGATGGAATTCATGAAATACCTATTGAATATTTCAGAATCAAATGGGTTTAACATTGGTAGATAACGGCTTGCTCTTTTTAATGATAGTTGGGATGTTAGGTTAGGCCGAGCAGGTAGGAATTGACTGTCGTTTTTCAACAAGTGTGAAATGGGAGAATTTCCATTTTTGGCTTAATAGTAGATTTTGTATAAGCATATATGTTTCCTCACTAGCCGCCGTAGAAAGTATTTGAAGATTTGCAGCTGAGTTATGCAAACAACACTATAATAAACCAACAAGAAGATAAAAATTGGCAAAGAAATTACACCAATCTGAGCAGTCATGGATGAAATGGTTGAATGATTAGGTGAAAGTTCTTACCGGATCGAGTGCACGAAGCCGCTATTGCTGCCTCCTCCACCCCTAGTGGTCATTGTCATCTCCTGCAAGCCTGGATCACTCTAATGACTTGTCTCATGATGCATGTAGCTTGATTTTGCTGGTGCCTCCAGTTGCCACTGGTTGAGAGGAGTTGGAGGGCCTGATTGATTGAAAAGAGTGTGGTGAGATCAAGCCATTATGGTAGAGAGGGAGAGCATTCAGTGTGGGGGGCAAGTGCTTACAGTATAAAATTACATATCTATTATACATAAAAATGACTACTGGTTGGGTTATCAACACAGGTCATTGACCTGGATTTGTTAAGCTCACGTCCCACGTCCCAAACTATCGTCCCAAACTAACCAGGCTCATGGTGACCTTCACCAAGATGGGGAAAGGAAAGACGGATGAAATTCTTTCCTCTGTCTGGTGGCATGAGAAAGCCCTTGTCTGTATGAGTACCCAGACTGCATGGACTCCTTTTGATGGCCAAGGAACATAGGGATGGTAATCTGCAGTTTCCGTTTCCCATATGTCAGCTGGAGAGAGGCATTATTTGGAGATAGCCACACCTCCACAAAGTGTTATAGTGAGCAATCAGCCTTTAAAGAGTTGATATTCCAGATATGGATAAGAAGTGTGCTCATGCTCGTTTTTTACTAAGATTTGCATTTTTTTCGTCTCTAATTCATAGAGTTTCTTAATCATGATGTCACATGCAGTTATTTCTCATGGTCTGGTTGCATGTGGTATCTACACACATTTATTTACTACACTAGTTTGGGTGTGAAGATTTTGCTTTTTTCTGAAATAATAAGTTAAGAACACTGTATTATGGCAAATCATGATTATCACAAATCTGCCATATAATGTTGTATAAAGTCATTGGATCATAATCTCTTTTGTGACTGCATGTGCATCTGCACCGACCTTTTGAAATCTGCCGATACAGTGTGAACCCTAGTTGCCACAATTTGTGGTTTGCAATCCACTAATTCCTAAAATTAGGATTCATCAGGGCCTCAGGGTCAGGGATATACCTCTGTGATTCACAAATCAGAGATGGGGTTTGTGACCTTGGTATTTTTGGTTCACGTATGGTAATTTATAGTACGTTGAGGAATTCATTGTACCGGACACATGTATGAAATAATTGTTCTAGCCTCAAAAGTTCCTATCCCTGAAAACATAAGAGAATTGAAAATCATGGGGCTGTGACTCTATGAGTTGCGGGCCAAACCAGCATAACCAGCCCAGGAAGGACCTGAATTTCTTCTAGCTCACTACATACAGTCATTGCCTCTCCCTGCCACCAGGCTATGCTCCTGGGCCTCCCTCTAGCTAGTAGCTACAGCACCGCGATGCCACCTCCTCTCTTCCCCACCTCCCTGAGGATTGTGCTCACGATAGAGGTGCTAGCTTCCTCCTTCCTTTGTCATCTTAATGCAAACAAGAGTGTGTGTTGGTGTGAATCAGATCGCCCATGTACCGTGATGGTGGTCAATTACATCATTTGCGGTTTTTGCGGGGGATTTATGCGTATCCAGTAACTATGGTGTGAACAAGGAAAGTTGTGTACCACGGTCAGTAACAAGGTATGGATAAGGTGGCATATGGTATATATGAGGAGCTAAAACAGTGCTTGTAGAGCTTAGCATTGCTAGTATCCTGTGATGGCTATAACTGTAAATGGGAGTCTCTTTTGAACACAAGAATGACCAGCCTATATCATAAGCAGGATGATGCAGGATTCAATCATGCGGTATTAGTAGTTAAACCTGTTATTTAAAGTCCATCCATTTCCTAAATATGATCATATTAATCTTAATATTTTCCCAAGTTTCAGTATTCACTCTTGGTTGATGTTTGAACACATTTTTTTGTTGTACAAAGCATTCTTCTTTCCTTTGAGAGACCATGAAATTCGTTTCTGAAAAAAAAAAGTTTCATCTGTTTCTAATTTCAGTCGACTTGGTGAAGACAGTGATGGTGACAATGCCCAGGATATGAGCAGTGAGAGTGACCATGAGCAACTAAGAGGCCGATGTATAGTTAACAGTATTTCTGCAGATCAAGATGGTTTCTCTAGTGATGATAGTGAGTCTGGCAACCAGGAATTGTACCCTGTTTTCCAATATATGGAGCATGATGCACCATATGGAAGACAACCTTTAGCAGACATGGTATGCTTCTTTTCTTTTCTTTTTTTCTGGTCAATGAATATTGCATCTGCAACCAAGATGATGGGTTTTCTTCTGTTTCTGCCTGCAGATATCATTACTTGCTAATAGGTTTCCTGATTTAAGGACGTATAAGAGCTGTGATCTTCTACCATCTAGTTGGATTTCTGTAGCCTGGTATTCCCTGTTACTCCTTTAGCTACTAGATCCATTGCCTAACAGATTGTCTTACCCATTGGACGTTGAATGCAGGTATCCCATATACAGGATACCGACAGGACCAACATTACAAGATTTGGATGCTTGCTTTTTAACATTCCATTCACTATCTACACCAGCTGAAGGTAATCCCCTTTTTGTGCTCAAAGCTAGACAGAGATGTTACGAATTGCATTTTATACCATGTACTAGTTAGATATCTTGTTACATTCTAAAAAAAAACTGAGCAATTAGGAAACAAGAATCATACAACTAATTAAAATGCAACGTTGGGCAGGTACACTAAGTGGGCATCCTCCGACAAATGTTTTTAATAATAGCAAAATTTCTGATGTTCCTGGGAAGATCACACTGCCCCTCATCGGTCTAGCATCACAAAAGTTTAATGGTTCCATGTGGACGTCAAATCAAGAGCATGAGCAACAGTTAACTAAATCGCTTCTGAAATCTGCAGAGGACTGGCTTTGCCAGCGGCGAGTAGATCATCCCGATTACCGCTTCTTCCTTTCACACTAAAACGCATGTTTGTGAAAGTTCCCTGCGTTTTGGCAAATAGCTCAGCTCGATGCCCACTAATTAAGTGATGAACTTAACATACAGCCATTGAGTCCACGGGCACTAATATTGTTTTGTTTTAATTATTACTACGGGGCTTCGTTTATGTTATAGCCCCATATTTATTTTTACCTAGGTCTGCTTAGTTCACTGGTATTCTGGGTTACTTTATAGTAACTACTTAGATAGGGGTCAGCAAGATTATTCAGCATCTCGTAAGATGCTTTCGAGTGGATGGTATGTAGCAGAGCTAGGTAGGCAGTGAGTGGTTCGAGTGATGTATATCGGTCTGCTTCAGATATAGTGATGATGACGATAAAATATTTCAACATTTTGAGGACATGTTTGCTGTTTGGTGCCTGCATGGGTCTGAGATTACTGTAACTTATAATTGACATTTGAGATGTGACATGTGAGAATAAAATGATATATGATTGAAGCATTATATAGCATTTGTATTTCTGTCTTGTGCCCTGCGTGTGAATTCTGGTGAATTTCCCAACCCTTTGTTGATTTGCTATTAATTAAACGTTTGATTTTTTATTGCGTTAAACAAGATCGAACTTTAAGATTCGGGATGAAGGAATTGAGTTCCAAGTTCCACTTTTAACTTGTTATAGTTATATTTTTAACTTGTATTTGTCACTATTGATTACACATAATTTTAGTTATAAATTTATACCCCCGTCATAAATATTTACAACTATATGTAATATATTATCATGCATAATTTTAATTATAAATTTATGCAACTTAGTCATAAATATATGTAATATATGTAATTGCAATGGATTGATGGATTTATTTTTTTTAAACATTTGATCAATAGACGGTCCAAACCTTCTGAATAGGGGTGATAATTTGCCCGTTGGGGATGGGGCCTCATTGGGAATCCACCCCGATGATGTGGTTGGGGATGGGGTTAGTATATTTGGCATATGCAGTTATAGTAGTTTAGGATTGATTGTAATCCCGTGATAACCTTCCTTATCTCTAGGAGAGGCGTCTTGCCCTCCAAGCCATGTACTCCTAAAACAGCCCACCAGGCTCAAGCAATATATTGAGCACGTTAAACCAATTATATCGTCCAACAGGGGGCTCTTTTTGCCTGGCGGGGCAGGTCTAGAATTGGGGCGAGGACGGGGACATGGATGAATTTTGAACCACAGGAACCTCGAACCTGTCCTGAAATTGAAAGATACGAACCTGTCCTGAAATTGAAAGATACCATGCTTTTAGCCTTTCACCTAGGGATAAAAACGGGACGAAAATTCCCGGTTGCTTTCGGTTTTTACCAACCGTTTACATCGGTGTCGGAAATTTTTGGTATCGGAAACAAACAGTAATGTGTCTTGGAAACTGTAACATCTTTTTTCTGACTGTTTTGTCAAAATTCGTTTTCGGTACTTTTAGGTAAAATTTTTGGAAGGTCTTTAGCCCAATCATCTTATCAGCCCATGAAGGCATTAGCCATTAGCATCACGTCAATGATCTACAGTGGAATGACAAGGACTTTAGGACATGTACATTGGCGGTCTTGAAACTATCTTTGGAAAGAATAATTTACTTAGTAACAGTCTTGTCAGTCATGAAACAAGGTATCCTACTCTCTCCGATCCACAAATACTTTTTTTTTTGTCCTACGCCATTCGTCCTAAAATAAACCAAAACCTCGTATTACGAGCTAAATTTAGCAATGAAAACAAAAGACTATAATGCCCCTCATTAATAGGTAAGTATTAGTGAGTGGGTAGATAAGGGATATTGAAGGGATAAAATGTCTTGATTTGTGAACCGAATATAGGTAAGAAGGTAGGATTTGGTTTATTTTAGGATAACTCTAAAAGTTGATTTATTTTAGGACGAAGGAAGTATTCATTGGTCCCACAAAGACTTCGTCTTTAAAGCAATCAATATATTGAAGTTTGTTAAAGTGAGAATAAATGCATTGGAATTTA
The DNA here is from genome assembly GCA_003991445.1 of Oryza meyeriana var. granulata. Taxonomy (NCBI): domain Eukaryota; kingdom Viridiplantae; phylum Streptophyta; class Magnoliopsida; order Poales; family Poaceae; genus Oryza; species Oryza meyeriana. The sequence continues at coordinate 44,372 of RYFJ01000440.1, forward strand.
TTAATGTAAGGGACAAATGCATTGCAATTTGCCAAAGTGGAGGACAATTGCATTGGTCATGTATGTGTAGGACAATTACATTGGTCATGTACATGTGAGAAAGTAAAGGTCATCTTATTCTTTTTAGCTTTGTATTTGTACGTGTGAGATAGAGAAAAACTGAAGTCTTTTTGGGATGGAGGTAGTATATTTCTATCCTTTGGTGTACATGCTCGTGGGTCATGTACATGCTTGTGGACTGGTGCAGTGCTCTAGATTTGTTATCGTGGACTCATGGCTTGTCGAACATGTAATCAATAACCCATTGATGTACTTTATAGAACTTATAATCTATCGTTAAATTATTATCGTATTATGTGATCATAATATAGTGATATTATGTAGTTATACGTACGTGCTGTTTTGCTACACTTCCTACGGCTGCAGCGCAACCAGTCTGCACAGTGCCACGGCTATACAATGCATTCGAACACATCCTAAATTGTGAACAGCGATATGACATAATCTAAGGATAAAACTATATTATATAGTCATGCATAGGTAAATACGCGGGTTTATAGTTCGGTGTTTTCGATATGAATTTCTGGCTTTCGACCGATGCCGGTATATTTCCGTGCTAATAGTTTTGTTTTCGATATTTTGATAGTTCTAATATCATTTTTGTTTTCAACTTTACCATTTCGATTCCGTTTCTAAGAAAAAAAACATATGGCTTCAGAGACGGAAGAGGCAGTTTTTTGAAACATTTTTCACCCCTACTTTCACCACCACATCTCAAAGGTTAATAAGTCTAGTTCTTTCACCACCTCAACTCAAAGGCCCATTCCCCTAGCTCCTACCTCCTAGCCGGTGCCAGCTTCCTAGCCTAGTCGAAGGACAACGCCTCCTCTTCCATCGCTAGTTGTCGCCTGCTTCGATGCTCCCTAGCCGAGTCGATGGTGCCTCCACGTCCTAAGAGCCCAATGCAGCTGGTGATTGGTGATATCGATGCCCTCCTCCCCATGGCCCAATGCGACAGTGGCCTGCCTTTTTCCGCTTCTCCCTACCAGCTCCACCTGGTGGTGGCGTTACTCCTTCCACGTAGCTCGATGTCGCATATGGTGCTCCTCCCTATAGCCCAACACAACGGTGGCCGTTGCCTCCTCCCCAGTAGCTCCACGCGGAGCCCAATTCTGACCTGGACATGGTGGCGCCTAGCCTCTTCCCTAGCCCTCTTCTCCGGTGAGTCGTCCTTTTCTCCATATCCGGAGCCCTGATCGGAGGCCAGGGACCTGGCGAGGATGGGGGCAGGGACAACTTTAGCCCCGATCTAGAGGTCAGGGCTATAGGCCCTAGGCCATTCCAGCCTCACTTGGCCATGTCAGCCCTGTTGGCAACCCTACTTCTGAACCGAAGTAAAGTAGTAACCAGAGGATATTAGTTACCGGTTACTCTCTAGTCACAAATAAGTAATGTTTTGATACGCATGCAGTTAATATGTTTAAACTTTGACTATCAGTGTTTCTTTGAATAATTCCAATTCAACTTTTGAAAATGATATGGTTAGATACAAGGTTATGTGCTAGTAATTAACCATTAAACAAGTGTCTTGGTGACCATGTCCATCTCCTAAACGTCATTTGTGACCGGAGGGAGTATTGGAATGAGATATCGTAGTATAAGGGAGAATTTGAAGAAAGTCATTAGCGTATGATTAATTGAGTTTTAATTATTACAAACTTGAAAAATAAATTTATTTGATTTTTTAAGCAACTTTTATATAAAAAATTTTTAAAAAAAACGTACCGTTTAACAGTTCGGAAAACATGCTTACGAGAAACGAGAAAAGTTTTGTCGAACCGTGCCTAAAGCCATCTTCAAGGTGATTCAGCAGAGCAAGCTGGCATGTACGAATTCTCAATTCTCTGTCCAGTTCATCTGGGCAGATTAGTAAGGCAGACATGGTGGCTATGTAAGTCATGGAAGCAAGGCACTGCATGTTGCAAGATCAAACTGGGCAATATTAAACAAGGATCACGTATTCACGTCAGGACCTACACCCTCTCTCTCCCTCCAAAGAAACAGAGCAGCCTGGGAAATCAAACCTGGAAGGAACGACGTACATGAACAGAAAAGCGACACACACACACACAACCACACCGCAATATAGCATTGGCGATTTGGCGGTTGGCGCCCATGGCCTTCAGGGGCGGGCACCTGGACCTTCTCCATCGCCGGCGCCGTGCCGCACAGCATCAGTCACCGGCGTGCCACCGCGGCAATTGCACGGGCTTGTGCTGAACTCACCGCGGGCTCGCGACTCGGTGCTGACACCGGGAGCGCCACCTGCAGGAACGGCGGCTGATGGATGGTTACCGTGTCCGCCGGCAGGGCTGGGGCCTTGGTTGGTGGGCGAGGTATCCACGACGTCGAAGCCCTCGGGCTCCGGCGGCGTGTGGCGTGCGCACGCCATGGTCAAGAGATGTGAGGCCAAACAGACGGCGAGGAGGAGTGCCAAGGCCAAGGATCTCGCCATTGCAGGCTGCTCTAGCGACCTTGGGAGAGGACCTGCCTGAGACATCGCTGGTCTTGCTCACTAGTGGATGGCATGGTAAGTGTGTGCCAAGAGAGCTTTTATAGGCAGGCTCGTGCTAGCAATTAGTATCAGTGGCAGCAGCTGAAGTGGAGGGGGAATCAGTGTATCAAAGGTTTACAACTCCAGATGAGGACAACCAAGTCCATATTATTTTGGTAATTGCCAAGGAGTACTCGAGTATTTTTTTTTGGAAAAAAAAACCATTACTACTACCGTACAGTATACCATGGAAAACGTAGGTCAACATTGTATCATCGGTGAATGCCCTTTAGTGAGTTTTCACAAGTACTAGCACGTTACTCAAATGCTACCAAAACACACTACGGGTAGAAGAAAGAAAAGAGTAGAAACGTCATGGCCGGTTGGCCGCCTCTGTAGTCTGAACACACCCTAATGTTGTAAAAACCAGCTGGTTATTTGTTTAGCGGTCTTGAATAGGTAATGCTCCATATATTTATATGGAGATACTATTGTGTTTCAGAAACTTGAATTAAGTGTGAGAGATCAAAAGGTAACATGGACTGGGGTGATATGCTGGTGATGGGGCATTTCTGTGGTAATTTTCAGCAAGCAGCTCGGTGGTACCGGTCCGATGCAAAGGAAAAACAAGATCATTGTTACACAACTTGAATTACGTTTGGAACCATTTCCACACTGTTAATCTGTGATGATTGATGGACTATGCGAAATGTGTTCCAGAAAAATATAAATTACATGAACATGAAATGCGAGTTGTTAGTGGACAATGTATGTCTACATGCAAGCGAAGATCCTTTTTTTTAGTGCCTCAGATTTGTATCAATTAAGTCGATTCGTCATCCTTTTTTCTCTTTTTATATCTGCCCTTCGGGATATTTGTATTTTAAATTTACTATTGATCAAACGTTTGAGTTTTGAATTCTGTCAAACAACAATACTGTCAGTTAGATAGAACAAGGGAAGTGAGTTATAAATTACACTTTTAACTTATTATAGTTGTCATTATCGATCACGTATAACTTTAGTTATAAATTTATGTAGCTCAGTTATAAATATGTGCAATTGTATCCAACGGTTCGTATCTTAACTTTTGGATGGAGAAAAAAATCGATTGATGAATTTAGTTTTTTCAAACATTTGACCAATAAATGATCCCCTTGTATTTTTTTTTATCATCTTTCCAAGAATCTAGTGCTCCAAGTCCACAATTGGAGGATTCATACTTGAAGCGTACCTGCTCATCTTCATAGGAACATGATAATATTTCGATTATAATACTTAATTGTTTATCATACTAGCGAAAAGAAACCAAGATGGATTGTCTGGCCAGAGTATTGCTAAACTTGCCCTGTCTGGAAATTTCTTTTGCTAGGACAGGATCTTTGGCCATGGCAAGAACAAAGTACTCACATCTCTTGTGCTTAATTGGTCAAATTAATGTACTAGAGAAACAAAGAAAATAAAGCTACGAAGTTGCAATTTGTTTCTAGCCTTGTCTTCCGATTGGACGGGTTGAGTTGATCTTCGTAATTTAGCCCCTACTAGAAACACTTTTTACAAATGGACTTGTAATGAAACTTTTCAAAGACATAGTCACATGGACCATTCTACACGCGGTGTCCTAACATATGGTGTCCTATGTTCAAAGATTTGACGGTACGTATAATACCTATGTAGAACATCATATACACGGGATGTTTCATGGTGCCATATTCTAAGGCCTCGTGGTACGTCATAGCTTAGTGCTTATTATCTATTTTTGAAAATAGTTCTTTTAAAGATTTGTAAAATAATATTTTTAAAAAGATCTATATTGTAAAAACCACCACTGGTTAAAAGTGTAAGCGAGACTGACAGTGGGTTTAGGGAATGGTTTTAACTTTTGTACAACCCTTAAAAAATGTGCTAAAAGGTTAGCAAAGCAATCCATTAATATGAAAATGGTTGATGCTCCTTCACCATTCCTTTTTCCCCATGTAAACATGTATATGCACATACCACTGTACATGCACACTACATGTAGCATGCTACATACACATGTATGCTGGTACGTCCCCATCTAACACATGCTTAAGAGACATAGGCGGATGATAAATCCATAAGTGTAAAATTGTTAGTACTAGGATTTATGGAATCATGAACTCACAACTGTATTGCCAAAGATCTTTGTGCTTTCAACATTTTTTACTAAGCTGGTGGATGCCATTTAATATTGTATTCCTATTGTCACACTTTCTGGTCATTATTAATTACATAGGTACACAACTGCAAAGCGAGGTTTTGTACGTGATATTTATACTACCACTATGGCAACTACTATTGTCTCAAAGATAACTATAGATCAAATTTTGAAGAAAAAAAACTAAAAATATACTAGAGACCACACTTATGGTTTGGTGGGACCTATCTTTTCTTTTTGATTAAAAATAGAAAATCAGTTCACCAGTAATACTTCTTCCGCATAACTAAGCATGCAAGCTTTTTTAGGACGAAAAATAGATTACTTTTTTTATAACCCAATTCATTTTTATAAGGATTACTTTTTTGCATTTATTGATAAAAGAGACCAGATGCTCGTTACACTAGCTAGCTGACACTTAAGGTTCACTTTTTTTCCATCTCAAAATCATGTGCCAAAGAATCATAGTATAGTGGACAAAAGAAAACCCACGCTTTTGCTGTGACTGTTTCACTTAACTGGGAGATGCTTTCCAAGTATGAGAAAAGAGTTCCAGATATATGATTCTAGGACAAAGAACGATCAACGGTTAGATCATAATTTCCAATGGGCGGGCATACAGTGATACGAGGGTTCACTCACCTTGCATAAATATGATTTTGAACTCTCTTTTTTTATAACTAATATTACGCTCGTACATTACAATAAGTCCATACAATTGAATATGGGTTGTACGATAGTGTGCCTTAGCATGAAACCCACTGTTTTTCATAAGCATGTTTTTCGAACTGCTAATCGGTGTGTTTTTAAAAAAATTTCTATTTAAAAGTTACTTTAAAAATCGAATAAATCCATTTTTCAAGTTTATAATAATTAGAACTTAATTAATTATGTGCTAATGACTTATTTCATTTTACGTGCGCTGAAAATTTCAGTCAAACTTATAGCTTCAAACTCAGCCTTAGCTTTAATTTATTCACAATGAGGTTGCCCTGCATAGTGCGTATCAGTCTTGTTCTAAAAGAACCAGCCATTTCTTTTCCTCCAAACCTCTCAGGCGATTAGTAAGATTGCGGGCATTTCTTTCCTTCTGACGGTGTGCCTCAGCGTGAAACCCACTGTTACCCACCATTGGAGAATCACACCGTGTACGATGAGGACCCAGCATGTAAAGAGGGGTGCCCTCCAAATGTGTTTCTTGTACCTGCAGGCATGAAGAAATAGAGTGATGTTTTCATGTCAGCATAGTAGGCAGATATGCATTTTTAAAACTCCGTCATTCATGAATTGAGCAATGCGATGGTAGTATCATCTTTATTTGGCACTGCTGAACTACTGGATGCATAACATTATTTTGAGGGGTAGAGCCTAAGCTAATTTTCTGAAGATCTAGCCCATTAATCTTACCAAGGCGGACACCGAACACAGTCCTTGGCTTTTACGGTTGCTTTATTGTGTTACATTGCTTATTTGTTAAGTTGTTCTGGAAATTCGAACGTATCTTACTTGTAGTTTGATTTATAGAATATACTATCCAAATGCTATATCTCTTCTAATTGTTTCATATTTTTGGGACATAATAATAGTTTCTGCAACATAGATTCAAATAAAAACAGTTTATTAAACAGATTTGCTATTGATCAAATATTTAATTATTTGGATTCTATCAAATAACAACACTAGCGGTTAAATGAAACTTTGAGATTCGGGACAGAAAAACAAATTCTAAGTTACACTTTTAACTTGTTGTAGTTGCCATTATTGATCACGCGTAACTTTAGTTATAAATTTATATAGCTCAGTTATAAATATGTGTAACTGATCTAACTCACAACTTTAGTTATAAATTTGTGTAACTCAGTCATAAATATATACAACTATAACCGATTGATGGATTTATTTTTTTTCAAACGTTTGACAAATAGACGGTTCTTTTATTAAATACCAAAATATCTAAAAGTTGTTGCACAGATTATCACAATGGAGGCAACTAGCGCTCGGCATTCGATTGATATTATTAGTACCATATGCTTTTCCAGAAAGGCAGCTCCATATAACAGAATTCTTTTCTTTTTTGTTGTGTGTGTGGGAGGGGGGTTGACACGGCTCCCTTCACAACACTGATAAAATCCATGTAAAAGATCTAGATAAATGATCCTGGTTCATCGGGAGGTGATGATGGCGGGAAAAATATTAATGGATCGCAACAAAAACACATTAGATGTTTCGTGGTAATGTTACAATTTTTTTTATAATTGAGTATAACTTACACTATATTCTGTATTAACACTTGCAACATCCAGCCATACCAAATGCAACAACGGCTAGAAGAAGAAAAATCACACTCCGTAAAAAATACGTTTGCAACAGTAGAAGTTAACATCATCAACATTTAGATAGGAAACAACAAAAGGTGCAACATCTTAATAAACTATTTTTTACCGGAATCTTAAGAAATTCTTGTTATACTTCCAAATCAACTAGTGCAACCAAAATTCCAAATTACCCACTTGGCGGTTAGCAACAACGGCGAACTCTCGGCTATGGCTGCAACAAGAATGTTGAGCTCCTAGACACCTATCTTGGAACATATATAGAGTAACATGATGTCTTAAGGATAGTTTGAAGATGAGAAAAGAAAAAAGATAAAATGAGATAAGCCAATAGCATATAATTAATTGAGTATTAATTATTTTAAACTTAAAAATAGATTAATATAATTTTTAAAGCAACTTTTATATAGAAAATTTTTACAAAAAATACACGGTTTAGTAGTTCGGGAAGCGTGCTCATAAAAATGAGAGGAGTTTTTTCCTAACATAAAACGGACCAGATATTTTCCCCGATCCAGACCATTTTTAGAAATGAATTGTGTTGAATCGAATAGTATCGGATTTGGAAACAAATATAAACTCTTCTGTCTAAGGAAATGGATATGGTACCACTGGTATCTGGCGGAAACAGGAAAAGATAGGAAATTATCCAGGTAGCATGTCCGGATTATCCGCATAGGACTAGCCCATAGTACCTTTAACACCCATAATTCTTTGAATCTTTTTTAATAGAACGAGTACATATGTGGGTTCCATGAGGAGTTTTTTTTAAAGTATTGTTAGCTTGTATGTATATATATGCTATATCATTACATGGTTGTTAAAATTTGATGAATTTGATATATTATTTTAGATAAAAGAAATAATTTTAGAAGCACAGTTTTAGCTTTCAATAATATCTACATTTGATAATATCGTTTTAGCTTTGGTATCTATGGCATCATTTTCGTTTCCAATTTCAAAAAATAATTATGAAAACATGGTAGAGCTAGTCTTTTGTCAGGGTGGACCTCTTAACAGTCTAGTGTATTGGTACCGAACCAGACGAGGAAAGAAGAAAGCGAGGAAAGAAGAAAGCGAGGAACTGGAGCACTCTAGCTAGCTAAATTCCAGCAAGATTCCATGGAAGATATATGGTAAAAGAGCTACTCGTGGAGGAGACAGACAGAAGCAGAAAAAAGAAGTGAGCAAGACGCTAGAGCAGGGGACGAGAATGAAATTTTTCTAGAGCCAAGCAGATGATGGAGGGAGAATGAAATAGCGACGGCTTGCTATGTTAGGCCATGAAGCATTACTAGACTGAACAAAGCCTTAGCTTAATCGACTTTGCATTGGTCCGCAAAGACTGGTGGTTTGAATGAAATGGATCAGCCTTGAGTGAATCATGATTGTGCTCTGCACTCAAGTCTCAAGCTATCAGCTAGATTTTGAAATCCTATTCATAAACTAAAATGAATCAATTCGAACAGAGCTTCGAAGAAACATGACACAGGTTCATGTCCACCCCTTATAAAGACAGACAAAAGACACTTATTAGCATGTATATCAGGCACTACTACTACTGATATTTGAATCATCAAATTTCATGAAATTTCCAATGTCTTAGAGGAGCTGATCCACCGGGTTTTGGCTCTGACTCTGCCCCTCGGATGCAAGTCTGGACTCTTAAGAGACCAACGCGAGACTGGGCGACGACCGTTTGGTCCACGCCAAAAAGTGCACGACACCGACGCCGGCGACCGTTATTCCTGTTACTACTGGGCTCACACTGACACAGTGACACTGACAACTAACGTTGCGTGGAAGAGGCCTTCGGCACTAAAGGCCCCGCCGGCCGCCGTTGCCGGAGCCCCAGTTGCGGCCGGCCCGGTGCACGCCGAGGTGGAACCTCATCATGGCCGCGAGGAACGCGCCTGCCTGGTCCGGCGCGAGCGTCCCCACGATGTCCCGCACCGTGCGCTCGCGGAGCGCGTCGGCCGCGGCGAGCAGCACGCGGAGCGAGCGGCCGACCGCGGCCACGGCCTCGTCGGCCTCGCCGTTCCGCGGGTGCTGCCTGCACAGCGCCGCCAGCACGCGTGGCCCCGCCAGCGACTCCTGCAGGGCCACCACCTCCCGGTCCACCTCCCGCTCGGCCTCCACCGTGGCGGCGCGCAGGCGCTCCAGCGCGCGGCGCTGCTGGTGGGCGTGCGAGCCGCCGGCGACGACGTCGCCGTCCGCGAAGCGGAACACCAGCGCGGGCTTCCAACCCCAGGCCCAGAGGAAGGTGCGCTCGAGCGGGTTGAGCCAGCGCGGGTCGAGCGCCGCCACCACGTCGCGGTCGGCGAGGCGGGCCTTGTGCTCGTAGTACTCCGACACGTGGTCCACCGCGGCGTCCACGAGCGGCGCGAGCACGTCCCGCCGCCGCGGCGCCCGGAGCGCGTCCGTGAGGTTGGCGACGATCTGCTCCTCACGTCCCACCCACGCCGCGTAGAACGCCACCATCTCACCCGCGCCGTGCTCCATGCCCGTTCCTGCGGCGCCGGAATCTCGCCGGGGGCCGACATAAATCGCCGCGGTTTCTTGGCCTGGAAGGATGGGCATGCACGCGGTGTTTGCTTAGGCGCGGAGGCAATCTCTCGCGCGCGCGCGGCCGAAGAAGGAAGGGACGAAAGGCGCGCGCGACGCCAGCCGGGCCACGAGGGAAACAGCAGCAAACAGAGCGTGCCGACTGCGCAACTGTAGTTGCTTCTTGGTTGGCTCGTGGTCGGCGGGGGATGGGAGGAGGAGGAGAGTTGAGCGGCGGCACGGCAGTGACGGCATGAGAGGGCACGCGCGCGTTTTGGGCGGTTCTCCGCGTGGGTTGTTGCTGTTGCGTCGCGACGAGCGGCGGACACGCACGGCGCCGAGCTCCATGCCCGGTGGCACGGAGACAGGAGGTGGCGAGGCGGGAGTTGGCTTCCCAGGTTGCGGCAAGTAGGAGTAGCCCGGTCTCAGCACGTGACAGGAGTTGACCAAGTCTCGAGTATTCCTATTCCGGTTCCGGTAACTTCCGCGTCGTAGGTCTTTGCGGCAAATTTGGCTTCTTCACTGTGTGATACTACTCTATTTATTTGCAGGCGTAAGCACGCCTTGGAACATTCGGTATAGCAAAAGAGAAAAATATCGAGGTGACAGAAATTCAAGGGTAAGGTACAAAAATTTCAAATAAGATTTAAATTTTTATAATTATATTTTGGTACATTTGAGTTTGGTTGAGGCCATTCTCAAATGTAAATTTTCAAACAAGTCTATTGCCCAGAAAATGCTTCAGCCCGAGCATCCAATGCTCCGGATGTCTCTCAGCTCAGGCCTATCTCTCTCCTCAGTTCTCTCCGCTCCATCTCCCTCGCGACTCCTCTGCAGCAAATGCCTGGCTGTGAGGCAGAGCTCGTCACCATGCTTGGCTGCCGGCCGGATCGAGACCGAGCACGGCGGAGGGCCTACGGTTGAGGAGCCGAGGCGGCGCACGTCCCCACGCACGGCTGGATTTGGACGAAGGGCGTCGGCGTCGACCCCGGGGTAGGAGGTGGCTCGTCTCCATGCGCGGCCACTGGCCGGACCTGTGTCGAGGGCAGCAGCATCAAGCCCGAGTACAGGAGGAATCACTGAAGTAGGGGAGGAAGGGTGTTCTAGTCATCGAAGCAGAGAAAGAAGACGGATCCAGTGAGCAGGGTAGAAGAAGAAAATAGAGATGGATTTATTTTGTTAGAGTTTTAACGATACCACAACCTATTGTGTATATTTATTACACTTTGTTGCAGTACGTTGTTTCATTCTGTTTCGATTCGATGTTGCATATATTGAATGGTTGGTGTTGCAAATCAGTATGTTTTGAATGTTGTATTTGATTGAAACATTTTCGTTCAAGTAATAAATATTTTTATCAGATTTGATGAAACATTTGAAATATTTTTGTTGCAATATTTTTCATCGAGTGGTGAAATATTAAAACATTTCTCAATAATATGGTACAACACCGTTCGAAATCGGATGTTCGGACCGTAGTCATCCCACATCAACCGTTTGATACCACTAACATTACGGATTCCTTAAGATACTGTAGTTGTGCACTTGTGCTTATGCCTTTTACTATCCGGCTTCTACCATAGCTTGCTATTAGCTATTGTTGCTCCATCGTGATCGACCTAGACAATATTTATAACCATAAAATATTGGATATCAATATCAATTAAATTAAGAGGAGTGAAGAGTGACCATGCATGCCGAGCAAAGTTAAGGCACTACTTGGGAAGCTTAAGATTTTGAGAAGCAGCTGGTGAGAAACCAGCTGGTGAGAATCTGGAGAAGCTCGGTTTCCTAGCTTCTGGCTTTTAGTTCATTTTATGGATTCTACAACTACAGATTCTCAGAATCTAGATGAAAATCTGAACTGTTTGGGGAAGCTTCTGCCAACTGAAGATTCTGAGAGAAGCTGCAGTTGATAGAAACTCCCTCAAATAGGGCATGAATGTGGGTGTGTTCGCACGTATGATGGTGCCTCAGCCAACCACGCTACATGCAGTTTTGACTGGCCCTAACTTTTATTACAACTGCCTTGGAGGCCTTTTGCTGCTAGGAAAACAGGAGGGAAGACAGGGATGTCATCATGTTGCGGCTGCCATGGAGGGGCTGGGATCAGAGTTTACAATATCACGTGGTTATCTCATGATTATTATGGTAATCCCATACAGTAATCATCTCAATTTTTGAAATCCTCGGTTTTATGCGGTTAATCCATGGTTTTTTGCGATAACTATGTGGTTATCACGGTAACCGTGATACCAATGGCTAACGATAATCTCTAGGAAAATGGTAAAAAAAAACCTGGCTGGGATTTCATCACGAGCCATTGTAGTGGTAAGCAAAAATGTTGTTATTACACAGCCACTAGGGGATCCAAAGTGTGGGCCCCCAGTTTTGAAAACCAGAAACCCCATGTATTTCCCTGTACCGGATTAGTAGTTGGTACACACATACATAGCCAGTACAAAACATATATCGAAATAAAATAAGGCTAAAGGGTTAATTACCTTTATTACGGTCAATATGACCAAGGCTTATCAGATAAACAGCAGCGGAAAACCAAATTAGTAGTAGGCCCAACAACATGCCCACAAGCAGTTGCGTTATTAATACTTGGGTTGATATCATCAACCGTCTGGGGTCAGGACCTAGTGTCAACCGACACTCCGTTCATCCTGCTGAGCGTGCGGATACACAAGCAAGGTCTTCTCTTCTGACCTGATCTTCTACTAAAAATATAAATTGAGCAACCATGATGTAACGCCCCTCTTTCAGCGAAACGTTAAACATTATTTTTGCCAAAAACTATCCGTGAAAATTTTGATCTTCGTGTGCTGTGTTGTATGTCGTGCCATGGATCTCAGTTTGAAATCCTGTCCTTTATCTCGTAATCCCTCCTCTCAACATCCTCTGTTCCGAAACAATTCCCGATTTCGAATCATCGAATCCGAGTTCGCTCCAAAACCCTAACGACAAGTTCCTCGATCTTTTCCTTCAAAAGAATTTGCTTCGATATCCGTTCCGAAGATCTGAATTGAAACCATAAAGATATCCCTTTCAAATCGTCCCGTAATTCCCCTTGTTTTCTCTCCTCCCTTGAATCCCTAAAAATCCTGAGTTAAACAATATGGCTTGGGCATCAATCTCTAATTCAAAAATCTCTTTTCCCCAAATACATGTGTATATATGTGTGTGTGTGTGCATACATTTATATATATATATGTGAGTGTATGTATACATGCAAATATATACATGTATCAACCCCCAAATCCCTGCAAGATTCCCCAAATTCAATTTACCCTTAAATTGAATTTGAATTCTCCCTCCCCTTGAAGCCTTTCCAAAAAACTCCCCACCTTGGATCTCATTGAAATCCCAATACCAAAATATCAAATTATTCTCTTGGTATACCCTCCTTGGATTCCCTGTTTTTCCCTGAATTCAAATGAGGGATTTGAATTCAAAAATCTCAAAACAAATCCTCAACGTTTCCCTCACAATAATCTCTGGAAAAATCAGAAAGCGCACTGTTCTCACCGGGCCTCAACTCCTCCCTCTCGGCCCAGCATCGCGCACCAACCGACCGTGGCCGCTGGATTGGCACCACGTGTCCCGGTCCCCCTCCGTACCGTTTGTTTCCCCCCTGCACGCCCACGCCGCGCGTGAGCCGCGCCTAGTCACCGGATGCGTGCCACGTGGCTCGCCCACCGTGTAGCCGTCCGATCCCCGCTCGTCCACGCCGCCCACCGCCACTCAATGCTTGTCGCGTGACCCGTTCCGCGAACGCCGCCGTCTGATCTTTGTAACGTGCCCGTGCGGACCGATGCGCGCCATAGATCGCCGATGCGTGTCCCTCACCCGTGCTCCGCTGTTCAATCTTCCCCTACTGTGCTTCTCCTACCTCCACTCCCCGTCTCTCACCCCCGTTCATGCCCAAGTGGTGTTAGGTCAATTGACTGACACCGCGACGTCATTGCGGCCCTGCGCCGGCCTGGCCATGGCACACGCCGCAAGCCACCAAATCATGGATGCCCTCGCTGCCTTTCTCCGTGTAAGCTCCACCCTTGCTTTTGTCCCTTTTTCCCCTTTTTCCCATCCTCTCCCCGTGCTCGGACCACCGCCTGCGCACGGCGCCGAAATCCTCCCGCTCTCGTGCTTCAAACGTCACCGTCGGATAGACCGACCTCCGCCGCTTTGCAAATCCCTACCGCCGATCCAATTTCGCCGTCCTGAGGGATTCCCGCCGCAGCGCCATGCCCCTATCTCTCACCTCCACTATTTTGAACTCCAAAATTGGAGCTCTTCCTCTTCACCGCCTGTAAAAACCCCTCAGGAGCCCTCAATCTCACTCCTTGGCTCTACTCTTCCCCGGAACAGAACAACCAGCCCTCCTCGGCCGCCGTCGAATGCGCACGCCTCGGAGCTGTCCAACTCCTCCGGTCGAGTCGCCGCCATGAACGCTGCTTCCCCGCCTCGGTGTGCCCTCCCCTAGAGCCGAACGCCTCCTCGTGATGCTTCCCCTTGGCTCCGATCTTTCTCTCCCTGGCCGTCACCGAGCTGCTCTGCGTCGGTGAGCTCACTTTCCCCCGTGGTGGCAAACGGCTTCCCTATGATGCACTCGGACTACGCTTAGGCATAAATATCGTGCGCTAGTCGAAGTTTGCTACATCCACTGTTCTCCCCCTCGCCGCCGTCGTGTGTCGCCATAGATCTCTCTCGGTGAGGCCCAAGGCCGCCGGCCTCCACCTCCTCCATCCGTGGCCATCGGCCTTCCCCCTTGCCCTGTTGGTGTCGCCACGGGAGACCGCATCCAGTCGTGCCGCCATGGACGTCGAAACCCTGCTCCCCTCTCTCTTCGCCGCTCCCTGTCCCTCATCGCCGGCCGTTTTCGAACTCCTCCTCCCTAATCCGAGCCGCTCAGAATCTTCACCGTGATCTCCTCCTCCCGCCGGCACAGTCGCTCGCTCTGGAGAGCCACCGCTCGCTTGATCACCGTGCGCCGCCGTCGGCCGTCGATCTCGCTAGTCACGCTCTCCTTCCTCGCGCCACTGCCATGTGGACCCGCACCTGTAGAGGTGGCTAGCGTCCCTGAGCCGTGCACGCGGTCCCCGTGACCTCATCACTGATGTGTGGGCCTGATCTCCCTCTGTCCACCGTGAATCGCAGCCGCGTGCGCCGACCACCGACAGCTGGGCCCGCCGTCAGTGGCCGCAGGCCCCTGTGCCCTCTCTCTTCTCTAACTTGCGGGCCCCAGCCGCCAGCTGCCGAGCCCTTTCTATGGCACTTGGGCCCCACAGGCTAGCGGCCCACTAGCCCTCTCTCTCTTGCTCCTGGACCCCTCATGACAATTGGCCCACCTGTCAGACCCACTATCGCTCTCTCTATGTTCCCTCTGCCCTGTGGGTCCATTCTGTCAGTAGGTCCTATTGTCAATGGGACAGAGATATATTCCAGAGAATATTCCATGAGAATTTCCAAACAATTCAATTCTCTTATTCCAGAAATCCTTTTAATCTTCAAAAAAATCATATCTTTTAATCCATGACTCCGATTGACTCCGTTCCAACTCTAGTAATTTTTTAAAATTGAGATCTATCTAATGGCACTATTAGTAGTACTAAATAGATCTTTTTAGTGGTCTTTGTGTGATTTTAACGTGTTTGTGCATAGTAACCGGTCGTCGAAAATTCATTTTGGAGCGGATTTCGCGGCGATTTCTCGAAGACTCGTGAAGACCTAGAGTAAGGCAAGTCACCTTTGATCAATCGAGCCTATAATTGAAATTAAATTATTTTAATTGCGAAATTGCATCGATAAGCGTGCACTGATCTGTTGGTCCTGTCTGCGAGTCAGACCGGTGGACCTACCCAACCTTGCTGCATTTAAATCCTTCCTTGATGATTAAATTACCATGTTCCCTTGTAAGCAATATTGTTGTGCCTCGGTATTCGTGCATTATTGTATGGGTACTGACGGTTGCCCCTTTTAATTTAAAATTTGAGAAACTTCTTGGGTAAAATATGGTTTTACGAAACGCTTGAAAAACCCGACACTTGAGTCGGTGCCTTCTAAAAGTAAAATGAGTTTCAAAAATGGAGATTCACGACACAAGGCTGATCCAGTGTGTGTGATGCATGTGTGGTCGCTCTAAGGACCGATTCCTTTGGAATTTCATCTGAGCATATGACAGTACAACCACATTAGTGAATTGGGAAGCCCCTGGCTGAGTAACTATACTCTCAGGGATGTCTTGCACGCCATTGGACTGTGGATCGTGCGAGAGGGCGTCGGGGTTGCCTCCTGGGTTCCTGGTACAGCATGGTCTAGGATCTACCCTGTGATTGGTCTCGAGGACCCCTCCAATTGGCATGGGGTAACCTAGGAGGGCTAGGGAAATGCCTTGTCGTGAAAACCTCTATGTCATCAATCGTACCGTACTGTGCGATATGGCGACTAGAGTGAGTCGCGTCGTGTGGGTAAAATGTACCACCTCTGCAGAGATTTAAACTGTTTGAACAGCCATGCCCACAGTCACGGGCGGATGTGTGATTCCTTAGCGTAGTTTTATTTTTACCCTATTTGCAAAAATGCGTGTGTGGTTTTGGAAACTGTGAGAAGGATGTGCCGTCGAGGACGCGGGTCGTCCCATGATGTCGGCTTGGCTGTCGAGGACAGCAGGGCTCGGGAAGTTTGGAGTAAATGTTTTGTCTCGGGTAGCCGATTGATGTGAAACCTAGAGATTACGAAAACTGGAGAAATAAAGATTGATGCATCTTTCACTCCGATCGGGCGAGACTCACCTCGCCCTGATTGTTGAGAAGCACACACTTAGCGGATTCTAAAAGACTTTAAATAAAACAGATTATAAAATATCCAGCCTCCCTTTGTGGCCTGCAACAACCACCTAAGTTTCTCTTGGCTTGCTGAGTACGTAAGTACTCACCCTTACTCCATATAATGTAGTTCTTTGGCGAGAGCTGGATACTGGAGTTGCAGTGAAGTGAAGATTAGAGTTTTGTCCTGGTTCCCAGCCACTGCCTGTATGTTGGGACTTAGTCCGCTATATCGCTGCTGCCGCTGCCTCTGTGCTGTTCATTGCTGTCTCCGGCTTGCTCCGAAGCTGCAACGTAAGATAAGGTATATGTTTATATAATTATTAGAGGTTCTACAATGACGCATATCTGATTTCAGTGGATACCAGCACTGCGTCCTGGGACTGGTGTTGGTATCGCGGTTTCGCGGGGAGACAGTTTGCGCTGTTTTCCTGCGGCTTGCTCTATTTGGTGCTGTTGTATGGCGGTGCCAGATCGGGGTGTGACACATGAGTACAAACGTGCTCAGCAAGTCACCACTACAAGATGCATTAGTGCAATATCGGATTCAAAGGTGGCAAGGCTCATTTGCGGAAAACAGCTTTCACAAATCAGTTCATAAACCCTGGACCTAGCAGTTTTGACTGAAAACAATGTTACGTTTAAGTTGTTAACCGATAGCGAGAATTGTCATCTCCTCCCCAAGCTTCCCTTGGTTTGGCTTACCCTCGCGTCCAGTTTTAACCCATTTTCCAAATCTCGACCTTATCGTATCCCGGGAGAGTCCACATGGCATCATCCCAACCTAGTCTAAGCAAGATTAAAACTTCTTAGGCTAGTCAAGTGTATAACGAGTCCCGGTGCTCCTTTAACCGCGAGCACAGCTATTTGAATATATTGTTTTTACACACACTGCAGTGGATGTATGCTTTACTAGCACTCCGTGACGCACCCAACACATGAGAATTGTTACAGCCCGGCCTTTCGATTTCCCTTGCATTGCGGCACCCGCTCCAAGGACTACGAACCCTCATGCACCCCTGGCACCCAACACCTTAAGGTGGTGGTGAGAGGAGTCCTAGAACCCAAGGAATCCAGACATTACACTATATATATACTTAAGGTGCATTTTAGGTTTTGGCGCCCTTAATCACAACAGCATAGCACTTCACATCATCGTACGTTCTGTGTGCAGAACCAACCATGACTAGAGTGCCGCCCCACTCGGGTCACCTAATCCTCCAGGTCTATGCCCATACGAGAAATGTGGTCGTACTCTGGTCGTTTCCCGCATAGCTTCTTGACTTGGTCCTTAATTGACCAGGGTTGGCGCTAGCCTTTTCATAGAACCACCCAATTCGATCCATGCCGCCCCAATCGAAATCAGTTTTGTATCTTTAAGCTTTTGGTTTTCGTAAACGTGTTTCTGTGAGATACGCGGAGTGGCACTCATGTTTCCACCCGCCTATCGATAATCACCCCACCTTGGGCAATCATCCCCTCTTTACCCTTAAACTGGTCATGAGCACATAATATATAAACAACTAATTAAGCATGACTAAGCATTGTCATTATATGACTAAGGACTGAACATAATACGGCAATCAAGGTACGGAAAAACAATACCAAGGAATGGCTACAGCAATTAGGTACGCAATTTAAATATAGCATGCATTTTGTTTGCAACCAAAACATTTTGCAGTATAGGATCAACATGATCATGGAGGAGGGCGTGGTGATTTGGCTTGCTCATGGCGATTTGTAATTTAACTTGCTCGTTTACCCTTGATCCAACCTTCAGCTCCTCAGATGGCTCCTTCACGATCCTCTCGATAGCGGCTCGCCCTAGTTTATGCGAGAAGAAGGAAATACAATAATCAACGAACACACAAAGCCTCAAACTTAACTTAAGGAGGTCCAAGAGACAGCCAGTCCTATTCATAAGCCCACAACTAGGGAACCTTCTAATCTAAGCAAAAAGCCGAGGGTTGGGCTTGATTCTATCTATAGGGCCTCTGGAGAGCATGGCTCTGTGGGAACCAAGGCGGGGCAAAGGACTAAGCAAGCTATAGGGTTAGCAAAACATCTCACACATTTTCCTCTGGTGATTTATCCTTAAGATAGTTTAGATAGCTTCTTCCATTTATCCCTTTTATTAAAAAGCTTTTGTTAAATCGAATTCATATAGTCTTTTAAGCTTATGACCTCGTTATTATGTCTTTTGAGTATATGGCTAACAACGTGCTAGCCGGTTTGTGATTGGGTTATGCTCTTTGGGAGTGAGTTAGTGTCTTAAATCATTTTTGGATGAGAGGTCGTCACTGATAATATTTTAGTAGTGTGTCTTTGGTTGGGTTTATATTTATGTGAGTGTAAAACAACTTATAAAGCTATTCGAATTGTTAAATGACCTTCTCTTTATTTTAACTGGTTCAGCAATGGATCTCCGCTTTGTTATAAACGTCGGTTCAAAGTGAGTGGGTGTTTACTTGAGGCAAGGTTTTATTCGGCTTTTAAACGTTAGGTCAACCGAATAACGGTCGAAATTTTCCAAATGAGGGTATTTAATTGATTTGGATCGATTCTTAGACATTCCTAGGTATGTTTCACTTGTATGTACCACATGATGTATGTAATTATATTAGCCACTTAGTATTTTACCAGGAAGAAGCTTTTATTAGGCTTCCTTGAGATTTAAAGGTCAAAAAGGGTATTTATTTGTGGCTTCCAAGATTATAAATGTACACAAATTAGTCATGTGTTCGATTAAGGGTACTTTAGTAATTCCTCTGTGTTTTTATCAGAAAACGAAGATTTAAGGTTCACCCAAGTTCCATTTTTTAGGGCTACAAAATGTGCTAGCATATCTTAGAGTCAAGACAATTATCATTTTAGTCAAAATTTGCTAAGGGTAAATTTTAGGATGGTTATTAACTAACCAATTTTGTGTATTTAGCAATTTGTGTAGAAAATATATTTGTGTCCACTGTTGCTTTTTCGTTCTAAAAGATAGATATTGAATTTTTACAAAATTTTAGAGACAAGTTTCACTCCATTTGGAGTTTGTTTGAATTAGTTATGAATTTCCAAAGGCTAAATCAGATTTTACTTCATTAAGGAAAATAGAAGGCCCAAATGTCAATCTAACACGTTAATTACATCACTAACTTAATTATTTCAATTAGTCCTTAACTAAAACTATGGCGTGTGGGCCCGGTCGTCAGCCTCTTTCTCCTCTTATTCTCTCTCTCACTTTCCCCATCGATCCCCTGTTCCTCTTCTTCTCCATCCTCTCTTCCTCTCTTCTCTCTTCTCCTGTCTCTCGCTACAGCAGAGGAGCGCAGGGAGCTCGCGTGCGGCGGCAACGGCAGGAGGCCGGCGGTGGCCTGGCGGGGGTTGCCGGTCCTTCCTACGCGGTTCCTCGGCGACGGCGGAACCGGAGGCGGCGCGCACGGGCCGGGAAGGCAGGGCACGGCGGCTAGCAGCTAAGAGGCGGCGGGTTCTCAGTCGGCGGCAGCAGGGCGGTGCAGGAGGCCCGTGGTGACCCAGGCGGTCGCCGGATTTCTCTGTGTCGGTCCTAGCGACGGCGGCGCACGGAGCAGCACGCGCGGGGCCGAGAAGGCCGGGAGGGATGGCTGTGCAGCGGCGGCAAGGCGGAGCTCGGGTTTCCAGCGAAATTCGCCGTATCCGGGGAGCGGCGGCCTCCATGCTGCTCCAGGGAGCTTTGCCGGAGCGTGAGGAAGGGTTCCCCTCATCAAGCTTGGCCGGGACGGGTTCCTAACGAAGTGGACTACGGCGTTCTCTACCATGGCACGGTGGCGCGAGCACGGCGCCGGCGTCGGGGAAGAATCGACGGTGCGGGGTACGGGAACACCTATAGGAAGCCTAGGGACATCTATCGGCGAGAAGGTGGCGCTCGAGCTAGCCTGCGAGCGGCGGAGCGCTTCACGCGGTCACCGCGGTGCCGAACAGAGCATGAGCAGAGTGGTCCCGTGCGCATGCGCGCGGGTGTGCGTGCGCGGCAGCGTGCCGATTGCGGCAACGCTAGAGGTCTAGCGGTACTGGCATCACAGGAAGACGGCGGGGGTGAGGAGACGGGGAGGCGGCTTGGTTCTCACCGCGCGGCAGCCGGGGAGCGGCACGCCGAGGCTTGGCGAAGGGAATCGTGCGACGGTCGGCGAGGTTCTGGGCGGACAAGGTAGCAACGCCGGGTGCGTGCGGTTCGTCCGGGCGTCGTCGCGTCCAAGCCTAGCAGCAGCGTCGTCCTCGCTCAAGCGCGAACGGCCTCCTTTCCCCTCCAAGCTCGACTCGAACGCGAGGGCTCGCGGTGAGCTCCGGTAGCCGAGCGGCGGGTCTGGGGCTCCTGCTCTGGTGCCGAGCCCAGGCGAGGCGGGGGCGCGCGACGCGGCGGCGTGCAGCGAGCGTGCGTGGTCGAAGAGAACGAGGCGGGGAAAAAGGGAGATGGCTTCAGCTGGGTGTTATAGAAAGGGCGTCCTCCACTCGACGGCTTGGGCGGGAGGCGAGGTAGCGGTGGTCGCCGGCCTCCACTAAAACGAGATGGGCGTCGTCCGTCTCTCCCTCTGGTGGACGTGAAGGTCTGTCCTGGGCGAGGACGCGCGTGACGCGGCCAAGACGGAAAGTCTTCGTCCATTATTGGCGGTATGGGGCTCGTCCTTTGCCCCTGTGTAGCTGTTGTGGCCAGGACGGGCGCGTGGCGATGGTGCGTTGAACGGGGTCTGCGCAGCCTCCGTGCTCTGTGGCGTTGCACGCATGGCTGCAACGCGTGGCGTTGAGGTCTGGCTGGGCAGTGCATCGCGACACGGTAGACAGCGGCAGCGCGGCGACCTCGGTCCCGGGCTCCTGGTGTGGCACGGCCAGCGCGTTGCACGGGGAAGCAGGGCTGGTGTGCGCGACGGGCGCGAGCAGCGTGGCGACTTGGTCCATCGGGAGTTCGGGACGCGCGGCGAGCAGCGCGTCGCACAGCGGGGAGACGAGACGCGCGACGAGACAGCGCCCGGCCGCATGGCTGGAACGCGCGTGCTAGGCAGCGGCGCACGGGGCGAGTCGCGACGCATGGAGGCGGCTCGGCATGGCAGTAAACGTGCTAGCACTCGACCGCATGGCTCAGCTGGGCGGTTGGCTGGTGGCAGCGGCCGACCTCTTACGGCGGAGCGCAACGAGGCTCGGCGAGCCCCGGCACGGTTTAGCCAGCTGCGGTGGTGGCAGAACTCCGACGAGCGTTCCAGGCGGTGAGGAGGCGCGGACGTCGCAACCGGTTGGGCTGGTTCAGTGCAGCATCGCGTGGTGTGGCGTGTGGGTTGTCGCGGCAGTGGGTGCGAGATCGACATGGCTAGCCATGGCGCAGCTGTAGATGGGTTCGGCACGGCGCAGCGTTGACGGCGTGCATGCGAGCCAGCTGCGTGGCCGCGGTGTGCGGTGGTAGCTTAGCCGGCTGACCAGGCTCCGTTTGGTGCTTGGGCTGGACCTGTTGGTTAGCTCGGCTTGGGTGAGGAAAAGCAACTTGATTGGGCCAGGTCC
This sequence comes from Oryza meyeriana var. granulata, assembly GCA_003991445.1. Classification (NCBI taxonomy): domain Eukaryota; kingdom Viridiplantae; phylum Streptophyta; class Magnoliopsida; order Poales; family Poaceae; genus Oryza; species Oryza meyeriana. The sequence goes on from RYFJ01000440.1 coordinate 66,329, forward strand.
AAGTCGAGCAGCTGGCTGGCAGAGAACAGTGGCGGCTGTGGATTTCCAGGAAAAAGGAAAAGAGAGTATCGGGCATAATGTTAGATTCATAGTTAGTTGATTTGAGTTTGGATTCAAACTTGGATTTGTGGTTTTGAGCTGCCCCTCAGAAATTTGAAAATTCAGATCATCACTTAGATTTCGGTTTTCAAATTTCCTTTAAAAGGAAAAATATTCCTTTGTTCAAATATCTTGTTGATTTGCAAGTTATGAGTATATTTTATTGTGCTTTATTGGGAATGAAAAATCATTCCCTTTTCATGAGTATTTTCCATTTGAAAGGTTTATTTGTTTGTTGACAACTAGGGTTCAAATAAATAATCTTGGTTCCCGGTCCATGTCTTTCTTTTGTATTCTGAAAATTAGGAGATTAATTAAGTGAATAATGTATTTCATATACTTAGACGATATTTGTTGCACTGTGGAACTTGTCTCGATTTCTTTTCCGAAAGATACTTGTAATATCATCTAGGCTAATATATATTTATATATTATTCGAGTTCTGTATTTCATTTGTAATTAGGTATTCAAGAATTAAAATAATTATTTTAATTTTCTATCTTTCATTGCTAGATTACAAACTTGATTGTCAGCTTGTATATTTATAAATTGGAAATTAAATGGGTATTTAATTTCCTTTCACTTATATAATATTTGCTTCAGATACTATTTATCAATTAGATTATGAATTAACTCGGTATAATCTGTGATTTTATGTTTCCTTGGTTTGATTTAATGGGGATTATTAAGCAAATCATACAAAGACGCGGCATGATAAAAAAGTTTTAAAAAGTTTGAAATTTTACGGATTTTTGTTGCCACGATTTTTAGGATGTTACACAAAGTTGTTGTCTAGGTGTACTTATATCGCTACATAACTTGTGGACATATTTTTGGCCGGAGTCACGGCCACGGAATTTCAAACCTTCAACTATTTGATGTTGTACCCCCTTTGGTCGGATATTGTGCGCCGTCGAACATTATCGATAGGAGGTAGTAATCATGATCCATCAACATTGTTATCACTCGTTCTTTAACGACCAGCTAGGAGATTTTTTTCGTAATTTTGCACAGGCTAGTTGAGTTAGATTTGATTTGATATTTAACTATTAGTTCATACTTATATATATGCAATTAGATTCTGTATACAACAGATATTAAAAGCACGATTAGATTTAATATACAACTTTTATATGTTGTTTCTATAAATACAATTATATTTTATATATAACTATTGTTATCAATATACACTTTTTATAATTTAGTCTCACCATGATCTAACCGTATAGATTTATTTTTTCCTCTAATTAATATTGTAATTTTTACAGATGATTTATTTTCAAGCTTTCTTTACCGGTATGATAGGTAGATATGGATAATAACAAATTGAGCAATTGGTGTAAAGGTTAGAATTTTTTTCTAGGACGGTTTTGTTTGCCCACGTGCTACCTTGCCGCTGTGGTTAGATTGCCACCTGCCGGCGGTCCAATAGCATCGACCTATCATATGTATTTTTCATGGCTCAAGTATTCATGGATGATCGGGTTAATCCAATAAACGCATATTAAAATTTAGATATATTAATGTCTACTTATGATATTTAGTTTTAAGCATGGTATTTTCAGGTTAACTCTTTTACACTAAAAGAGAATGAAAAACATTAGTAAGGTGCTATAAGTATATGGACTTGCTACTCGAAAGAAATAGCAAGCTAACGTGGATTTTGGGCTGGTGTGTTACTGTTACACCCTTGGAGCCAAATTTTATTGAACACTGGCATGTGTAAGGGACGGCTCCACCACCACACCTCCCTATGCACCTTTTACAAATTCTCTCTGTTTTTTAAAACTCACAGCGACGCTTAATAAATGAGAGCAGAGTTTTTTTTAAGCTATTCTTGTAAAAAATTTTGTCCTTGGCTTTTAAAAAATTAGACAAGTAGATCATATCATATTTTTAATTTTTCTTTTTAAGTATAAATTGGCCACACACAACCTATAGGCATCACCCTTGCTACCACACACGCACAAATGTACATGCTCTCTATGCATGTTTGAAATATTATTGGAGGAATCAAACGACGTGAGAAGTGTTGCTACATCCACATATACCTATCGAAAGCTATATGTATATATGTACTCTAATATTATTGAACATCAGCACGAGCCGCCAAATCAAAAATTTGAACCCTGATGTGATGGATACACAATATGCTGGATATACAACCACAGAACGAACCATCTGACCACATGCCATCTTTTGTAATTTTGTTTGATATATCCGTACTATTCTCTACTATAGACTCATGTTAGCATGCTCCAGTAACGTCGAAGGCACTTTGTTAAATGTACATCAATGAAACCTACCAAATAGGACCACAATCGACTAAATCACCACCATATTAATCAAAACCACTAAAATACGGTTAGGGGTTATGTGCCCAGTTTAAGTTGATGGTGATAAATGGCCAGATTTTGAAATAAGTAAAAACTAGAACAAAAAGAATCAGGAACATATAGATATGGATCTCACCCATTCTCATCCTTACTTACCCCTGTTTCTCTCCGGATACCATTTGTCTCTCTGATTACTTACCCCTGTTTCTCTCCGGATACTATTTGTCTCTCTGATTGCAAGCTCACGGTTAACGTCCTGTTATTTTCAAGCTAAGTAGAGACATGAATTATTCGTGCCATATTTTTTAAAAAAATACGATTTCTATAAAAACCTTTCTATATAAGCATTACTTATACAACATCAACATTATTTATATAACTTTTTATAAGCTGTTAACTTGGTAATCTCGACTATTCAGCTTATGAGATGTTTGGAACGAGGCCTCAGAGCAGAGACTTAGTGTTGTGAAAAATTCTTCCGGTCAAATACCTTTTATGAATGCTAAGAGAAAATCTCAACCCATGTCCTCCGTAGGTGTGAGATCGATCTCTTGCATCCATATGAGTTTTGTTTTTTTAGCTGGCCATTTCTTTTAAGTGTTGTTCTGTAACTATGGAGAAGTCTATTTAATTTTTTGCTTTTGGTATGAAAGGAATATGAGTTTTGTGCATTGATATAAATGTAGGGGTATATCGTACGCTTAATAAACATTAAAATCCCTTCCATGCAAAAAGCAAGATGGGATTTTCCACATTATTAAATGAACAAATCACCGTTAATTAACATAATAGGCATGTTGGGAACAAAAATAGAAATTCAGGAGCATATTTGATATCTTGATATGACCGGCCAAAATTTCCTAGAACATGAGTGAATCAGTTGAAATTTCAAAGGCGCACTTGAAAAATTCTCTCGTGTATTGGAGGTGCCTAGAGTCCAAACCACAAGCAAAATCCCAATTGATGGTATTGTCAGAGAAGAGGAGAAAGTTTTTTTTAATATCAAGGAAGATCTACTGATTCAGACAATTACTTTAAGATAATATAATTAATCAAAAACCTTTTCAGTGTCTATATAGTTAAAATGCACACAACCTATAATTATTAAAAAAAGATATAACATCAAATATTATGTCTTAGCGAGCTATATAAAACACAGACTATCCTGTAGGATAGTCCCTTTAAGCCTTTCATCAAACTAGAAGATGGGTACATAGAAATTGATGTACGTTAAAAGAGACCTTGAATATGGTTCCTGCCACCTGCCAAGTGTTGAGGTGATACCCCTTGAATTAAAATCTGATAAACTGGTTCATGCCACGTACGAAGAATATAAGTAATTATTTCGCAAAAAATAAGATTATAAGTAATTGGTTCTCTATAAAGCAAATACGAATTATATGTTAATAAACGACATCAATCAGGGACGACGATTGGACCAAAGGGAAAGCGAAGATTCTTGCCAAAGTGAAATTAAACCTTGGACTAACCTTTTTCCACACAAGTGATTTCCGCTGTACTACGATGCTGTCTCCACAACTTATCAGATAGCCATCCTTTTTCATTCTTTGCTTGTGGTTGCTAATACTGGTGTCTGAGAGAATAAGTGGGAATAACCGCATCATTATTTTATGGAAAAGGGAATAACTATATTGCTTATATCGCCTCAAACAATATATATTGCTTACAAGCACTAAAACTGTAGAAGGATGATTTTATAATCCTTCAGTAGTCACCAGACTTGAATAGTTACGATACTGTAGTTTTAATAGAAATTTATAGTATTCCTAGCACCTCAACACTACGAAGGTATTAAGAAATGATAGGATCCTATTTGGTTTAGTTAAAACAGGATTATGCATTATCTTGTGGATTATTCCTGCCATCTCTTCCAAAAATATGATTTTCCAAATAAAATATCTTTTTCAGCATTGCTTAGTTAGCTTTATAGTATATGACATTATGAATTCGCTGTTTTGAAAAAATGTTATTACTGTTCGCTATACCGGTTCAATGCCACTAAATTCGAACCGTGCCATTTTATATGTCCTTAGACCATTTTTTTCATATCGTATTTTTGTATAGACCAAAATACCCCTGGCCATTCTTCTTCCCATCTTTATATTCTTCTTAATATTCTTCTTAGAACTCCAGCCGTGCCCACCGCCATCCCGCGGCCGTGCCTCTCGTCAAGCTCCTCGTCGGCGGTGAGTCCTTCGCCACCCATCGCTGTGTGATCGCCGCCAGGTCTCTCCGGCCCAACCAAGAAGCGCACCACACAGATAGACGGCATGGAGCCACGCGTGTTCAGGGCCATGCTCACCTTCATCTACAAGAACGCATGGCCTTCGCCGCCGTCGCTGACGACGGAGCATCACGAACCCAGCGAGGAGGCAACAATGGCACACCAGCTGCTCGTCGCGGCAGAAAGGTATGTCTTACCGAGGCTGAAGCTGATCTGCGACAAGAAGTTGTGCGGCCATATCAATACGCGCTCCGTGCTGTCCATCCTCGCCGTCGCCGAGAGGCATGGCCACGGGATGGCAGTAGGCACGGCCAGAGTTCTAGGAAGAAGATAAAGATGGAGAAAGAAGAACACCTAGGGGCATTTTTGTCGATAAAAAACACGGTATGAAAAAAAAGTCCAAGGACATATAAAAGTCATTGTTTGAACTTTACAAAATATCAGTGACACTGAGCCGGTATAGCGAATAGTAATGGTATTTTTTTAAAACAACGAATTCGTAATTGTATGATCAAATTAACCCATTCCCAACCCTATTTAATTAAACCTAATAAGCAATAAATCATCCACCATCCATCATTTCATATGTTTCAGAATAGGCCTAAATTTATAGTTGAACAAAGATTTCTTATATAGTCGTTGAGAAAGTACCATAGAAAATATTTTCTAGTGTACTAGGATATTCCATAAATCATTACTAAAAATTGTGCTACATCACAATAGAGTATAAATAACTGTTAAAATTGGTAAATCTGGTTCCTTGAGGATTGTGAAAATAATTTGTTTGATTTATTTTACACGATAGACAATATGTATGATGATAAATCAAGTTGAATAAGTTTTGAATAGAACTCAAAAAAATCTTGATTGGGCGAAATGGAGTATAAGAGCAACCGCATATAGAGACAAGCAGTGATTAATTTGCTAGCTAGATGGTCTCTGGTTGATTAACTCGCTATGCTTTTGCCATTTGTATGTAGGAGACTGGGCATATTGCATTCTTTCTTATTCTTAGATAGTCAAAACATTTTATTAAACTCAGACAATTATCAAGATGATACAATTGTCCTGAGACACTTCTGACCTCTGTATAACTAAAATGCACACAACAAAATACACACCATTCTAAAGATCAAAGAAATACTACAAGTATTAAGGACCATCAATTCTAAGACCGTCACTCATGTTCCGGGTAAAACACTTCTTACCCTCTAACAGTTGACATGTCGCACCCAACCGGTCTTATAAACCAGGCTTTTAAAGGCTAACTAACATATGTAGATAATGTGTAAGTAAAAAAATAACCTGCAAAAAAAAAAGATAATATTTCTATCGAAAACCATATCAATCTTGTATAATCAAAGCGATCAAACAATAAGGAAAGCTAAGTACATGCAAGCTTAGCGAAGCATCCATGCGTATGTATTTTGATCGAATCGTAAGAATATGTGTTGGACTGAATTGTCCGTTCTACCTCATAAGCTTCAACTTTTTAAGTTGATGCATACAACTCGATACATCAAACAAACATGCAGGCCGGGTCGGGTTCGATTCCATTCATCCACGACGTACCATTCCAACGGCTATATATAGGCCCTCCACAACCCCAATCCCGTCTCAACTCACAGACCAACAGCCAGAACACAACGCCTACTCATCGCAGGCACCCTATAGCTTACACAAGAAACAAACAACATTAACATTTCATATACACTCCATGGCCAAGTCGTCTGCTTCAACCACCTTCGCCGCAATCGCAATCGCCCTCCTCCTGGTCGGGCATGCTCTGCCGCCGATGGTCCATTGCGCGGCGAGCGGCCCTGCAACCACAGCCCCCGTGCGTAGGCTGCTGGTGGTGGCGCCGCCGACCGGCGGCGACTTGGCCGACAGGGACACAAATCCCGGCCCCAGCACCGGCCCCGGTCACTCGTCGGCGCCGCACCCGGTAGATGTCCCTACAGCGGATTAGCGATTAAGCAGCTTGGTTAAGTGTGCGCGCGCGCGCGCTAGCTATACACATGAATAACTCTTTCGGGCTTCGCTCTTACGGCGAAGATGAAGAGCTTGTTTGTAAGTGAGATATATATATTGTTGTAAGCAAATTCACTGATGACGTTGAGTGATATAATTAAATACAGAATATTGGATCCAGACAGGTGCATGGTAACTACTCAACTGCGCAATGTACACGCCCATTCCTATCTTTTTGAGATTGGAGTATGGTATGTGTTCACAGCGCACGAACATCGATCAGGTTACACTTCAGCCTCGACGCCGCTATGATCCCCTTCCTCCATGCCGGCGACCAGGGGGAGGGGATCCCATCTCTGCTTTGACTTAGTAAGTTTTAGGTTTTTTGTTCAAATAGAGTTTTTAAGTAAATCTATTAGTAATTCCAGGGTTTGTCTTTTACGGTGTCTTGAGAGTTGGTTTTGCTTAGTCTTTTACTTTCTCCTTTCAAATTACTCATCGTTCTAGATTTGTCTTAAGTTAAATATATGTATTTTTGACTATCAATTTCTAGAAATTTATATAGTTTAATATCATAATATGTATGTTTTTAGATTCTTCACGAAAAATACTCCCATAATATGTAATTCTCATATTATTAAACTATACATATTTCTAAAAATTGATGGTCAATGATATGATATTTGATTTAGGATAAATCTAGTTTTTAGATTCTAGAAATTTCTAGAAATTTATATAGTTTAATATCATAATATGTATGTTTTTAGATTCTTCACGAAAAATACTCCCATAATATGTAATTCTCATATTATTAAACTATACATATTTCTAAAAATTGATGGTCAAAGATATGATATTTGATTTAGGATAAATCTAGAACGACAAATAATTTAAAACGGAGGGAGTATCTTTCATTTCTCTTTTTCATGGCTTCTTCGTTTGCGAGAGGTTCTCGGTGAAGACCTAGAGAGTCTTGCCTGTCGGCATGTCGATGGTCCAATCGACAGTACCGTCTTTAGGGTCCAGATCAATGACGCCGATTTAAGAATCTACCAAAAGAATAAAGATGATGCCCGATGGTCATTCATATACATTTGTGTGTGTGCCAGAGTTGGTTAGTATTATAGTTGTGCTAGTCTTGCTCATATTCTTGCAGCATGTTTTGTTTTGCTAGCTCTTATAATACTAGGGTTGTAATTATTTCTTTTATCTAATTTAATATGCCCTGTTCCAAAAAAAAATGTCCCTATTTTCAAATCAGAAACTCCTCCCCCTTCTAACTGAAATCGAGTGTTTCTAAGATGAGCTTGGCGTGATCAGGCCATCAGTACAAATCACCATGCAACATGCGTACTCCAAAACCAAATTAAGCCCACGGAGAAGAGCCGCACGTTGGCCTCCCAGCTTCCCTCCCCCCGCGCGCGTCGCGTCTCCACTCCCCCCTTTTCTCCATGGCCGATCTCCACCACACCTACCGGGGCGACTCCTTCCATCCATCCTCCGCCTCCTCCGTCCCCCGTGACGCCACCACGCTTCCTCCTCCAGCCCCCGGGAACGGCCCGGAGGCGACCGACGCCACCGAGCAGGACCAGCCTCCTCCGCGGTTCCTGTTCGCCATGGCGCCGACGACGACGGCCCCGTCCACCCCGCCGCCGGGCGCCTTCAGGCGCTGCGGCGGGCGAGTGCGCGGCGTCTGCGTGGGCTGCTTCGGCGACCCGGAGGCGAAGCGGCGGCGGCGGGTGGCGGGCTACAAGGCGTACGCCGTGGAGGGGAAGGTGAAGGCCTCGCTCCGCCAGGGGATCCGGTGGTTCAAGCGCAAGTGCTCCAGCATCTTCCGCGTCTGATCGAACAACGCCGCCGATGCGCCTCTCGCCGCCCCTCTTCGTCGAAGGTAATTCTGAAAAAGGAAAAAAAACTGAGGGCCTTAATGATGCGGATTCGTGGTTTTGGGTTCCTATTTTGAGATTGGTTGAGGTTTGTATGATCGATTGCATTCAAGAGGATCATAGATTCCGAATTCTAGAGGTTGCAAACTGCATCACCTCTCATCCATCCGTGAGACCAGAATGAATTCTTCCTCTTAAAAAGAAAAAAAAGACTGAATACTTCTTCCAACAAAAATAAGAATTGTCAAGTTACTCATTGGGGAACTTAAATGTCTTGTTTGGGCGTATTTGGTTTGGAATCAGACAACCAAATATGGAATGGAATTGCTTGATGATCTGACTATTTCACAAGTTTGGTTCTAACTGATGTGTAAGTGCTAATTCTGCTGTCGTGAATTGCCATGTTTTATCTCGACATTGGAATATCTGTCGTTAACTTTGTTATTGATCCTGGATTGCACGTGAGCTTCAAGGACATACTTTGCGAACAAACTGGAGTAGATCTGTTGATAAATTCTGGGTTATAATAATTTTGAGGTTACAAAATTTCAAGAGCTTTTCGTGAAAAGAGAATTTCAGGAACAAATGCTGATCCAGTCCGGTTGAGTAATTTTGTTGAACTGGTTTTGATGAATCAATATTCATTGGCAAAGCCCATATATGAAATCTAAACACGGAAGAAATATTTATTTATACCTCTTATATAGTTTATTAAAACGATCAAAGATGCTTATCACGCTATTCAGATAAAAATGTTTTGGTCAGCAATATATCACTCAGAACCAAGTTGGGTCCTCTCTCATGTAGTAGTTTCCCGTTTCACACTTTTAATCGCTCTCTTCACTTCTGATCTGCACCTGTGTGCTTCAATTTTATGTTCTTGGATATGGCATCAGAACTCAGAAGGCGCTTCTCTAATATTTGACTCACTTTTCAGCATTGACAAAAAATCGACCAATTTCTTTGTTTCTTCTGACTCGAAAGAATGTTGGTGCAATGTTCATTATGGGCCGAGAATTTCATAGCCCCATCTGATAAAGTTTAGGAAAAGGAAAAAGTCCTATTTGACTCCCTCAATTGTATAATCTGATTCGTATCCTTCAACCGTAAAATTGGGTATAACTACTACTCCAACTATTAAAACCGGTGCAAAATAACTTCCTCGACAATATTGACGGTAGTTTTCACTGACATGGCGTCCACGTGGCATATTAACCTAGTTTTCATCCTACGTGGCAGCTGCATGACGTTTATGTGGAATCACAGTTAACAAAAAATAAAAAAAACTAAATAGGGCTCACATGTCATTGGCAATTTCACAAAAAAAATTGTAGAGCCCATATGTCGGTCACAGCGTGGGGCCACTTGTCATCCTCTCTCTCCCTCCCTTCTTACACTCTCCCCCTTATCTCTCTCTCCTCCCTTTTTTCCCTTCCTCTCTTGGCCGGCTGGCCCTCCATCAGCGATGTCTCGATTCCTATTGAGCCCCTCCATCCACCTCCGGTCCTCCTCATCGACGTCCTTCGCGTCCCCTCTGTCACCTGGTTCAACAGTGATGACGCGTGTCACGACGGCCTCGAGGTCGGCTCGGAGGAGGTTGCCCCCCATGATGAGCCCCATGTCAAGCGCCCGGAGCACGGCGCAGCGGTCGGCAGCCGCCTCCTACCGGAGCCGTGCTACGTGGAGGTAGGCGAGCGTGTAGGCGTCCCTTCACGCGGTGCCCACCTCGCTCCAGGGGCCCGAGTGGAGTTGCTCCCACGTCATCTCCCACGCCGCCTGTCACACCCTAAAATTTAGCCACACAAAAATAATACCTAAGAAAAAGGTCCCAAGAAAAATAAATTAAAATGGCCAAATGAATTAATTAAATGTGAAAAATACAAAATAATAAATTACTGTGGCTGGGAATAATTTTCTTTTATTCCTCTTGCCAAAATATATTAATAGGATTTTTATTGGAATTTTCAGAGCACAGTAAGTATTTTTAATAAATCAAAAACCATTATCAGAATTAAAATTGCACTGGAAAACACTTTTCCTTTTCTTTTCTTTCTCCTTTTCTTTTTCTTCTCTCTCCCCTCCTGCTGGGCCGCCGGCCCAGCACTATTCTCGGCCTGCCCGCATGGTCCGCCCGCGCCGCGCCCTCCCCAGGCCTGTCTGTCGGCCGCCCGCGCTGCTCCCTCTCTTGCTATCCCGTGGGCCCCGCCTGTCAAACCCCCACCCGCCTCGCTCACGCGTCTCCCCGCTGACAGGCCAGGCCTGCCTGTCAGCTCCTTTTCCTACCTCCATCCGGATCCAGCGGAGGGGAAATTTCCCCTCTGCCGCTCGACCGACGCCTCGCCTTGGCTCCCCGCGCGCCCGTTCTTGGTTCAAACGGCAAAGGACCAAGTCCTCGTCCACTCCTCCACGATCTCCAGCGCCGTCACCCCCTCTCATGTGAGAATCACGCGCACGATGCCACGGCCGCCGCCCTTAAACCCCGTGCAAAATGGAGTCGTTTCGGCCACGATCTCGCCCGTCTGAGCTTTTAAAACCCTTCGCCCTCCTCTCCTCTTGCTTTTCCCTCAAACGTCGACGCCTCCCGAGCTTCCTAGCACCCCGCGCCGCGTGATCCAGAGCCGCTGCCACGCTCCATCGCCTTCAGCCGCCTGCCGCCGCTGCTGTAGTTGCTGTCAGACCGCGCGCTTGCCACCACCAGCTCCGCCGCACTTGTGCGAAGCCCGGCCACCGCATCCGTGAGCCTCTAGCCGTCGGAGGTCCTTTCTCGCCGTCATCCTCCTCGGTAGGCCATTCCGCCGGCTTTTGGCCACGTCTCCCCGTTGATCCACTCGGCTATTTCGGTTCTAATTCCTTCTGACACCTTCGCCAGGACCCTCTCAACCTCGTCCGTGTCTCCATCGCCGAAGATCTTCGCTGGAACGCTGACTTCACCTCGTCCCGTACCTCCGCCGCCGCCTATCACCTTGGTTCGCCGCCGTTCACCGCATTTCGATCATCGTCACTCCTCGGTGAGCACTCCTTCGTCTTCCTCGTTTCATCCCGTGGCTCGCCGCCGTTCTCCGGGGGCCAGATGGTCGGGCCGCTCGCACCGGCGGCGGCGAGCCCCTTTCGTCCACGGCCGTCTGATCTGCCGCTGGGCATATTTGGACCGGCCGCGAGGCCCCCATGGGCGCCCGCTTCCCCCACCACATCAGCACCACTCGGGCGCCACGTCGGCCGTCGGCCCGTCATGGCTGCCGCGTGGCAACCACGTGGCCACTTCCCCGCTAGGCCGCGGTGGACCCGGTCCACGATGCGCCACCCTCTCCTATGTCATCTACCAGTGGGGCCCACCTGTCAACGCCAGCTCCCGGGTCTAGTGACGCAATAATTGTTTTAATTGCGCAATAAATCACTTAATAATTAATTTTACATTGGAAACACAGTAAAACTTTAAAAATTCATAACTAATTCATACGAACTCCGATTAAGTCCATTCAAATTTCATTAAATCCAGCAAAATGCCAAGAATTCATTAAAAATATTTTCACCTCATGTTTGACGGCCCACATGTACTGTTTTTAATTGTTTGTGTGTTGCCTGTTATAGAATCCGACACCGTTGACTCTTCTGTGTACTACGAGGTTGTGGCTGAGTACATCGAGCCGGAGCAAGGCAAGTCACACTGTAATCTTGATCATTTTGTACCTACTCTTCGGCTAAAATGCTTTGTTTATTTAAATAAACCTGCACGTTTTTATTATTTCATGTGGTATGGATTATAACATTTATATAGATAGGTCTATACTTTACTATTTGAACCTTGCCCCTTGTCGCCTGGATAACAACATGATTAGAATACTATTCCTAGGATGCTTAGCCATGCTTAGAAACTATTCGTTCACCTGGGAATTAAATATTGTCATTTACATTCTCGATTCGACTTAATGTCGGAAAATAGAACTTTGGATATGTCACCATTCAATTACTAAAATTTGACTTGAATGGTGAGCTGTGGGTGCATGGTTTTGCTGGTCGTACCCATGGCAATTAAGGACCGGTTCGTGGGAACCCCTTAGGCAATTACTCATACATTCCATAAGCCAGTGTGGGCAATGGCTGGGTTTGTAGCGTCTCTTCTCCCTCTCCTAGACACCGAGGGTGAGAATGGGCGTGATGGAGTTGGGTCGGCCTAGGGATGGGTTGATCGGCTTCTGGATCCATTGTGGTGCAAGGGAGATAGCCTGGCCGATATGGTGTGCCCTGTCGGTAGGTACAACCTCAGTGTGGTGTGAATGGTTAGGGAGAGATTGCGTGAATGGTCCTGTCACAGCCTCTCACTGGGTGTCGTGGTGATACGTCGGCACACGGGAACGTGTGTGGGGCTATGTCTTGTGGGTACAGTTAGACACCTCTGATCAGAGTTAAATCTATTCGAATAGCCGCACCCGTAGTTATGGCATATTGGTCAAGACTCACCATGATTAGTCCCACTCTTACTTAATTAACTTGACTTAATGGAACTAGTATAGTTTAGGTGGATGGTTGGGCCTGATTAACGTGGTGTAATATTGATCAGTGAAGGATTAATATTGATCAATTAATCAATATTTTACCATTTACGAACTGCTACTGTTTATAACTGTTTTTATGCAAATAAACTTCTAGCCTATCCTTGTCTTCTGTGCATTGTGTATATTTGTGGGTGTGATTTATTGAGTACTGTGGGTGGTACTTAGTCTTGATCATTTTCTCTCTCTTAGTGGTGGAGTACGCATCCGACGAGAACAGCACGAGGACTAGGCTGGCTCCGCCATCAAGATGTCTGTGGAATGGAAGCCTCCGCTTGGCAAGCTGTATATAGGTTTTGTTTATCTTTACCGCTGTATTTTTATAAGACTATTTTATTTTGTTTGTAATACGTACTCTGTATGATAACTTTGTTTTATGTATCCTGATTTTTCTGGATATGGATTTAATACACATGAACGTTGAGAATTTTGGTGATAAAATTTCGGACATGACACCGCCGCCGCTGGTGCTTGTCCTCCTCTTGGCTTCGGGGACGGAGGCGGCCGGGATGAGGAAGTAGATCTCGCCATGCTTGAGCTCCAACTCCGACGACACGATGAGTATCCTCCCCACCGCCCCGTGCTGCAACGAGCACGGCATTCTCAGCATGTGGTTGGGATGCGCTCCCAGCACCTCACCGGCGGACACGGCGCGGCCATACTCGTCAACGCGGGCGTTGCGGTGTACGATCCAGACCAGGTCCAGCACGCCGCACGGCAGCACGCACGCCAGGCAGCACCTCAGGGTGTTTGCCCATTTTGCTCGAACACTTGGGGTGAGCTAGCTACCAACCTACTAGCTTTAGCTTCTCCTCTTTTCTTATCTTCGTTGTGTGAGCTCGGTGGATTGCATATATTATTTTTTATTTTCTCTGAGAGACTGACATATGAGACCACTATATTTTTTATTTTTAGTTTATTAATTGGAATGCTATGTAAGCATCATATAGGATAAAGACCAGATCAACGTGACATGTAGATGTTACATCAGTTTAAACTACTCTTAAAATAGTCGAGAGAGTTATTTTGTACTGATTTTAACAGTTGGAGAGGTTGATATACCTAATTTTATGGCTAAAGAATATAAATCAGATTCGTACCATAATTGATTGAGGAAGTCAAAATATAATTTTTCCTTAGGGAAACCAGATTCTGATCTAAATTTCAGCCCAGTCTGACCCTGTTCAACAGGCCTCCAATCGCTGCTCTTCCGGCCTAAGTTGCCATACTCGGGAATACGTACGCGCGCGTCGTGGGGGTGGGCCCGCACCACGAAGTCAGGGGCATTTCCGTCAAAACGCCGTCCATCCACCTCCACCCGACCGTTGATGTATGCGTTGTGGTGCAAATGTGCGATGCGCCCGTGCGGTTACCGTTACAACTTTGGAGTAACTTTTCAAAACTCGAAAACCCGGGCACCGCGCGGCCACGCCACCAAACCAACCCACTTTCCCACTCGCGGAGTGCGAAATCGAGACGAAATTGCGGTGCAAGGGGAGATCCGGAGATGGACCGACAGAGCGGTGGCAACGCCAAGCCGGCGAGACGGTTCTCCTTCTCCTGGGCCGATGAGGTGGAGCGCGAGGAGGAGGCGCAGCAGCAGCAGGAGGAGGAGGAGGAGGAGAACCAGCCGCCGCCTCGGCGAGGCGGGGAGGCAGAGGAGCAGACGAAGGCGAACCCGTTCGGCGCCGCGCGCCCGCGGGAGGTGGTGCTCGCCGAGAAAGGCGTCGACTGGCGCGCCCGCGACCGCGAGCTCGACAACGCCTCCCGCCGCGGCAGCGCCATCCGCAGCAGGTACGCTCGTAGCCGTAGCAAACGCAGCGTCCCCTCGCCGTTGCTAATTCGATGACCGCGCCGCGTATTATTTCACCAATTGGGTGCACCGTACGCCGTGCGTTTTCCAGGGGCCGCGTGCACGGCAGCAAGCGACACGCGGCAGCTGCGCCTGTGCCGGCGAGGCGGCACGAAGACTTGACGCCGACGCCGGCGAGCCGCCGCATGATCAACGCGCCGCCGGTCAGCTATGGCAGCGCATGGGGCGGCAAGAGGAAATGCGCCGGCCAGGACGAGCCGCCCCGGCAAGTCCGGCCGGTGGCTGACCATGCCCGGAGAGTTTTCGGGCAGCTGAACATCGGTGAAGATGAGAATCGCGGCTCACTCTGTACCGAGCGAATCGAAGCAAGCAACGCTGCAGTTGTGGATGATGATGCCAGAGACAAAACGGTGCAGCTTGCGGCTGGAACGAAGACCGGTGGATCTGTTGTTGGCCAGAGGAGGAGGAGGAGCGGGAGAAAGAAGATGGAATCAAACAAGGCCAAGAAGCAGCAAACTCTGCTTACTACTTCTAGTTGCATGGTGATGGACTGATGGGTGCCCCTGTTCTCAACTACTAGTATCTAGTGATTACTGATTACTTCACTCAATTTGTCTAGTGACTACTGATTAAACTTTCTAAATGATTGGGCATTAAGGCGTGTACCTAGTTATAGTACTACTAGTATTACTGTTGCTACAAGTTTCGGCAGTAGAAGCGACTAGCTTTATTAAAGGTTGTCTAAGATGAACTGATTAAAATCCGTGCAAACATATATGCTGAACTTTGTAGCTATAGTGAACTCTTCTCCATTTTAAAACCTGTTTGCTTTGGTTGAAAAATGTACATGTTGTTCTGCTAATTTTTTCTCGTATTAATCTAGTCTATGGATATGGTCGCTGCACCGATATGCTCACTGCAATGCCTGGTCCATTTGAGTTGCAAAGTTGCAAACACAATTGACACAATTTCTTTTCAGTGTGCCCCATTCGAACCTGCACCATGGTCTCAAAATTTCCCCATCTGACCCTTGAGTTGCAACCATGAATCCAAATATCAGCGGTAACCGGCTAGTTACCGGCCGGTAAACAATCTAGACACAATGATCAGTACAGGGATAAACTGACCAGAATGCTAAAAATTTAAATTTGGAGTTTAAAACTTAGCTATATCAAATGTTTATAGCTTCATGCATCATCTTCAAATATGATATATCTCATGCCTAATCTTTCTGTTTCCCCAAGAAAATTCATATCTATTGAAACATGTATGCTGAACTTTGTAGCTATGATGAACCCCACCGTATTTTAATCTGAGTTTGCCCTGGAAAGAACTAGGCTTGCCACTGGGTACTCATTATCCATACCTAAACTCATACCCACACTCTTTGGGGAGAGTATGTGTAAGGAAAAATTACTGATTTGAGTTTTGGGTATAGGGTAGGTAATACTCAGTTTACCCAGTTTACCCATACCCATTAGATATAAGTAAAATTCCAAACCTAAAATTTTTAAACTTGCATTTCCACTATAAAAAGTTGTCAAATTTGGTTGAAATTTGCAGAGATAATTTATTATATAAAAAAACAAATTTGTGTAACTTTTGAGTTATTTATACATGTGCGGCCCCACATATGGGTACAGGTAAAGTTAATTGTAAAATGCATGTTGTTCTGATAAACTTTTCCCGTACCTGTCCAGTTTATGGATATGCTCAATTTTGCTTTGCAGGCACATTTCTCTTTCTTTTGCTCCCATTCAGCCGTTCTGAATCTGTAGCATGATCCCAGAATTTTTTCCATTTCACTCGTGAGTTCTGACCACGTTAAACATAGCCATGTGTGATGGTGCGAAAGTCCAACAGAAGAGGCGATTACACTTATTTTTGTACATCGATCACTTCCTTTCTTTCTTCACCCATCAGCCACGACCAACCAAAAAACAAACCGTACTCAACTATCGTACTCACTAGGCACCACACACGCATCAAACTCTACCCCCAAAATCAATACGGCCATCAAGAAAGCCAAGAGATGGTGAAACGAGAACACACGTCACCTCGCCTACATGTTGCCCAGGAAGAACAAGTCTGACAGCACCTCGTCCTGATGAACTCCATCCGGGCCCACCATCTCCTCGTAGTCCCAGGTGAGTGAGCCCCACATGTCATCGTTGGCGAAGCCGTCGTCCAGGCCCACCAAGTCCCAGTCCATGGACTTGTCGCCAATGTCCTGGCCCACAACCTCGGTTAGCCCACTTGGACCACAGCAACCCTCCACTGAAGACCCATCCTGGCCCACGTCGGGCTTTGGGCTAACCGGGCCCACAGGCCCACTCACCATCTCCTCGCTGAGGCCTAGTGGGCCCTCCTCAAGCCCATCAGACGTGAGACCACTGGCGCTCGCCTGCGCCTGCTCCTCGCTGCGGCTAGTTGCCGAGACGTTGTCAATGCCGTTCTCGTCGTCGTCATCATTGTGCCCGGTTTCTGCCGCGGCAGCCTTGTCGTTCTCCTTCGTCCTCTTCTTCTTCATCTCCTTCCCGCTGCTGCGGCCCGTCCTTCCGCCGCGCCGCTTCCCGCCGCCAGGCAGCTTGCTGAGGTCGACGCTGACCACGGCGCCGCCGCCGTCGCTGCGGAAGTCGCACGCCTTCCGGCTCAGGTGCGAGTTCCAGTAGTTCTTGATCTCGTTGTCCGTCCGCCCGGGCAAGTGGCCGGCGATCAGGGACCACCTGAGGAATCAATCGATGGATCAATCAATCACTCAAAGCAGTAACATGCAGTATTTCTGTACTAGTAATTGCACTGAGAAACATGGCATATGGCGGGTTCGGCTGCTTGCATGCATGCATGCGCCATCGCAGGAGCTTGATGCTGCCGGCCCCGGCGAGAGTAACAGCGGCGGCATAGCCACATGTGGGCAATGAATGCGCGCGCTCTGGCGATCCAACCACCGAGCACTTTCGCGGTGAAATCGCGACATTGATGAAAGCTCCGGCGCAGCGACGGATGGATGCATACACCGATGGGATCAGGCAGCGCAAAAATGCAAAAATTAATCGCTTCTTGTTCCCATCCGCGGGCATTTACGCCATGGTTGCCAAAGTCCCGCATGGCCCGCTAGCTAGCTAGTTGCTGATCGTGTCAGCAGCTTGGCCACGTACTGCCGCTGTTGCTGCTGCTACCGCCACCCTGTGCATGTTGCATTCAGTCATGCAATGACAGGCGGTCATACCTTTTTTCTCTCAAGACTTCAACCTGTCCGTGGACTACCGGAATACCACAACGATTTTGGCCCTATTTGAGATTATAATCCAGAGCAATTTTAAATCTAAAAGTTTTATTTCGAAATAATTTTTTAAGTTAATTTTTTTACATGCATTCCGTAATGGTTAGCCATACAATCACGATCTATAATGAAAACGAACATATAACTATTTATATAATAAATCCTATGGTATATTACAATTTGGGGGAATTCATGTCTACTCGGTGTTTCATGAGTTATGAAAATACAATAATAAATCTCATCGTTAATTGAATTCAGAATAGGAATATTAAAAAATTTTAAAAAATACAAGAAACCATTTAGCGGGGAAGTTAGCAATCATATTAAGAGAACCGTCACGAAAATAACAAAAGGAACTCCTAAATTTAATCTAAAATCAATTTTCAAGATTCAAAATCAGCTTTGGATATAATCTAAAGTTGTGCCAGCCTCTCAGCAGGGCCTAAACAAAACAAGAGGCCACGCAGAATAGACAATCCTCGTGCTGGCACGTCCCGTTCTCGTCGAGCTAAGAACCAAACACTGACTTTGACTACTGCATTATTTGATTCAAGCTACTGGTACAAATCTTTTTCCATCAAGTTCCCACGCGAGAAACGAGTCCAAGATTGGATCAAAATCCAACCTATTTATATATCATAACCGCAAGGCAACGTACGGACGAGCCACATGGTGCCCATTCGTGGTTGCAGTTTACGGTCCTCGCCAGATATGCGTGCCGCCTCAACGCAGCAGTGCCGGCCACGTGTGCTGGAAGAGATCGGCCACAAAATGTTAAAGTACGCTTCCCTCTGCTAAACTATCATGGTGCTTTTCTCAAGTCGATTAGTCTCACCACAAGACCTGATTTTAGTAGCATATATTAATCACCACGTCAATCTCGTAGATTATTTTGTACTCTGATAGACCAACAGATCTCATTCTTCATAAAGACTACTCTCTCCATTCCAAAATATATATATTTCTAGATTATTTAGTAAAGTTTAATCATTTTAAAATATAAGTATTTTTAGGTTGTTTATCAGAGATTAACCGTTCTAAAATATAAGCATTTCTAGATTATTTAGCAGAGTTTAAGGTTAAGGAGAAAAAACTTTGGTACTCCTCAATAAATATGAAATGCATAAAAGTAGAAGGGTAGGTGAGAATAAGACGAGGAGAAATTTGAATGAGACATGATTAAGGGAACAACTAGTATTGATAGAAATTCTTATATGGTGTAGCATGATTTAAATTCTAGACATCTTTATATTTTAAAACCGAGGGAGTGCTTTTTATTGAGAAAAGATGGTTTCCACCCTTGATTTTTAAAATCAAACAAATACAGCTTTGAATTATACTCTAATGTATTCAACAAAACTTGCCTAGTCTGTATCAACTAAAATTACAATCCTATCGCTTGATTCCACCATAAAGATGTTATTGGACCATTTTAAAAGATAGGATTTTATGGTGAAAATGGACTTTAAAAGTTAATGTGATGACAAGTAGTTTGAAGGTGAGGAAAGAGGGAAGAGAAAGAAGATTAAGCAAAATGAGGTGAGCAATTAGTACATAATTAATTGAGTATTAATTATTTTAAACTTAAAAAATATATTAATATGATTTTTAAAGCAACTTTATATAGAATTTTTTTAAAAAAACGCTACACTTCGGGAAGCGTCGTCATGAAAAACGAGGCATTTTTTTGCCTCTATCGGGTCTAAGCCGTACACAAAACGAGAAATATTATTAGCGCACGATTAATTAAGTATTAACTATTAAAAAATTGAAAAATGATCTATTTGATTTTTTAAAGATACTTTCATATAGAAATTTTTTACAAAAAAGCCACACCGTTTTATATTTTGAGAAGCGTACTAACGAAAACCGAGGAAGAGGAAGAAGCTAGAAGAAATAAGGAGAAGTGAATACCATGTTAGATCATATTATTCACAGCTTATGGACTTATAAATTACACGCACCATGGTTCTCAAACTACTATTTTTCAAAAAGTTCTCAAACTACTATTTTTCAAAAAATTATCTACGTCAGCGTTACTTAATACTCCCTCTATTCTAAAATATAAGAATTTTCTAAATTGTTTAGCAGAGATTAAGGATAAAGAAAAAAGACGTTGGTGCCCCTTAATAAATATAGAATGAATGGAGGTGAAAAGATAAGTGGGGTAAGAAAGGAATAAATTTAAATGAGAACTAATTGATGGAACAAGTAGCATTGTGAATAGTACTAGAAATCATTATATTATGAAACAAGGTTTAAATGCTAGAAATTTTTATATTTTGAAACGAAGAGAGTAACTCATTATATTCTAAGGTATCTTTTAGGTTTATACTTTCTCCGTCTCGCAAAGACTTTATTTTTATTTTTTTTATTTATCTTACAAAAACTTTAATTTTAAAACAATCACTGTACTAAAATTTGTAAAAGTAGAAAATAAATATATTAAAGTTTATAAAAATAAAAGATAAATGTATTAAAGTTTATAAAAATTATGGACAAATGCAATGAAAAAAAACCGTGATCAAAGCTAATAAGAGTTCCAGTCTGAATCAACGGGACCCTAGCTCACGACAGCGGAAACGGACCCGCCATCCGTGTCATCTGTCAGCAGGATGGAAAAAATTTCTCTGCGCGAGGGGACCCACCCACCACCCCCGGCGCAGGATTATCGCTGGCAGCATCAGTACGTATCTTCATTCTCCGGCAAGTATTTCCCGCTTAGTCTAGGAGTTTTTTCGTTCTTGTGCTGAAGCCGGCTGTAAGCTTACAGTCCGCTTCTTCTCTCTCATCTTCTCTCTTCTCCACCTAGGCATTTAGTCTAACCAAGCAGCACTAAACACGGTGATACGGCTGGGTTGAGCGCTGGCTGCGCCTGTTCCGCGACAGCGGATTTAGCCACACCCGTCACCCGAGACGCCCCTTCACGTAAACGTAGAGAGTAACTTCACGTTACCCTCTGTTAGTAGCATCCTATTATTAAGTATTTTATCAGTAGAAATATTATTAATATACGAATTTTACTATTAATAAAAAAATATTTTACTATCAATAATTAAGGCAGTAGCACAAATAAATATGATCTATTACTTAGATTAGAAAATATTAATAATCTAGATTAAATTTAGAAAATATTAATGATCTAAATTAATTTGTAAAACACCTAAAACGTAGATGGATTGGCAGCACCTCACGGTGGAAATGTCCGGCGTGTCGTGGATCACGCGCGCGGGTGAGCCCATAGGAAAAACGAGCGTGGAAAGCGACACATGGGGGAGGCAAGGTAAAACAGTGGCGGTAAAATTCGCTCCGGGACAAGGTTAAGACGGAGCCATGGAGGGTTTGGCCTCGCTCTCAGGCAGGGCTCCGGTAGTGACGGATGAACTGTAGTTAATGGGCTGGGGGAGGTAAAAAGAATGGGAGTAATTTCGCTCTAAGACAAAGTGAAGGTCCAAGCTTTGCCCTTGGGTACTTCAAGGGCAGGGTAGCAGGGAATCGATCAATCAGCATTTTTTTTTGTACGAGTGTAAATGCAATCACTTCAATCTATAGATACTTAGTGTATTTTGTACTGTTAATTAACCCGCTAAAATGAGTACTATTATGTTATATGTTTATCATTCCTTTTTGCTGAGAAACAAGATAGCAGAAAAGTGCCAACAAGAAACCGGGTGTGGGCGTGTGGCAGGGGTCGCGTATGTCGCGTTTTTGTTGTTCTCGGAAGAGAATAGAGGGAGATTAATTGAAACAGAGCAGAGCTTGCTATGTGCTTCCAACTCCCGATTCTAATTTCAGATAAGCCATTCGAAGCACTTGTTCCAAAAGGGACAGAGACGAATAATGTTCAGGTTTCGGGACACGTTTTAATGATTAATCGTGTGGTTGTGGCCGTAGTATTTTGTTTGCAACTAGTTTGCACGGCTATAGTCAGGGGGATCGGATCGGAGACTTGCTTAGCTCTTCCTCAAGTTGTGTGATTTCATATCAGAGCTGGAAAAATGCCAAAGCGTACAGTACGTGTATGACATCAGACGAGCGTAGGATTGCAGGCGTAAGGCGTACCTGTTGCCGAGGGTGGCGTGGAGCTTGACGATCATCTCCTCCTCCTCCGGCGAGATGTTCCCCCTCTTGAGGTCGGCCCTCAGGTAGTTGATCCACCGCAGCCTGCAGCTCTTCCCGCACCGCAGCAGCCCGGCATTCCTGGGCAGCGACCTCCACGCCCCTTCCCCGTGCTCCCCGATGTACGCCGCCAGCTTCTCGTCCTCCTCCTTCGTCCACCTCCCTCTCCTCAGCCCCACCTTCTCGCAGCACGGCGCCCTCCCCATCTCACCACCTCGGCCGAACTCGATCGGCAGCGGCGTCGGTGCGTTCGTGCGTGGTGATCGAGCGGCGCGCAGAGCGAGAGTGGGCTAGCGCAAAAAAGGTGGAGCCTGACGCGCGCTGGCCTGGGTTGGATATATGCAGTGCTGCGAGGAGGAAGAAGAAGACGGAGAGGACGTTGACGTTGACGGCTCGTGTGGTGTTTTAATTGCGGCGATGCGGCTTCCCTGTTCCGGTGGCTGTATTCCCGTTCCTATTCCCTCCACGTGGCACATTTGTATTTGCTGCTATTCTTCTTGTGGACCCTACACATAGCGTTAAGAGAAAACAGAAACGAATATGCAGTCCTCTACGATTCTTTCTTTCATGCTTCCTCGCTCCCAAACTAAAGTTATTTTTAAAATTTAAATTTATCTTAAATATAGTTATATAGAATAATAAAAGGTAAATTTTTCGCTGACTTTTTCATTCTATCTCTAGCGATCCATATTACCCAACTAGAACGGACCCTATAAACCTCACCCAAACTAAACTATAATAAAAGATATTTTTGACCTTACACTTTAATCCTTAATATACCAAAAACTTACTACTCCCTCCATCTCAAAATATAGTAATCTAATTACTATACTAACACCATCTAATACTATAAATCTGAGTTTGTCCAAACTCTACTATCAGATGATATTTAATCTAAGTACTAGATTAATATATTTTGGTATGGAATGAATACTAACTTAATATCTGGACGGAGATAGTACGTATCATCATTAATATATAGCGGGGTGCGCGTAGCGGCGGAAGTCTCTCCTGCACGGAGGACGCGCGGCGGTGGGGGTGCCACGTGGCAGGCCAGGCGGGACGTGGGTGTAGGTCGTCGTCCGTCTCGAGCGTTTCCGTGCGCTCCGCGGGGGTCCACGATAGTAATGAACTGGTCCCGGCCAAACGTGTGAACGGGTTTGGCACGTGTTTGAAGAAAACTCTTTTTTTTTGAAAAATTTGAACAAAAGTTTGGGCTTTTGTGCTCAATACGATAGAGTAAACTTTTAGGGTTTTTTTTAATATAGGAATCGAGAAAAAGATAAGTTTTAGGGTGCATTCGGAGCAACACGGTGACTGATCTACTCCATCGGTTTTCGTTATCATGTTTTTCAAACAGTTAAATAGTATATTTTAAACAAAAACTTTATATATAGAAATTGCTTTAAAAAAATCAAATAAATCCATCTTTTAAGTTTATAATAATTAAAACTTAATTAATTATACGCTAATTGATTATCTTGTTTTACGTGTACCAAAAATCTCAGTCTAATCTGTGCTACCGAACGCAGCCTTATTGGGAGACAAGGAGAGATACTAATATATATGCTCTATTAATTTATTAGGCAATTTTATTCTCTTCCTCTATGATGTTCGTACATCCATGGCCTTAAGAAAAACAAATACACATTTCCTTGTCACTATTACATTAGTCATATTCCTAAATCCCAACACCATGTTAGTTATTTCATTTGGCTTTCCACCAGACGATGTAGCTACAAAACTCCCACGGACACAATTTTTCTTCTTGTGTGATGATAGTACTCCCTCCATCCAAAAATCTCCTATGTAGGAGTATTATTTTTGTCACCAAGACCAAGAAAAATAGAAATACTTGTTCATTCTAGTATTAAACATCCCCATTGGTTTAGATGCACGTCGGTTCGGTTGCTTGTATAATACGCCAGACTATCAATCTCTCCTTATAAGGAATTGCATGCATGCAAAGACTTGGACGATGGCTGCTCGGGTCGTGAGATCAATTCAATCCAGCGCCTCTAAAAGAATGGTCACGCTGTTCATTCCAGGCTTTCATGCTTGCAGACTACGAATACGTACTACTTATCTAGAAAAGTGGAAAACGTAATACGTAGAATACTTTTGGATAGACGAAGTACACAGTAGGGACGCTAAAAAATGTTGATGTGCACGAGAGAAAACAACGGTACCAAAGGATTACATAGCTTAGGTACCATTCGGCACTCCACTTTAAGAAAAAAATTTACTCGTTTTATGTATGAGCACGCTTTTTGATCTATTAAATAGTATAGTTTTTTTTAAAAAAATTCTATATAGAAGTTGATTTAAAAAATCATATAAATCTATTTTTCAAGTTTACACTAACTAATACTCAATTAATCATGCACTAATAACTTATCTCATTTTACGTGATCTTCTTCTTCTCCCACTTTACTCATCTTCAAACTAACCCTAAAAGAAAAGGATTATACTACTACAGTTCAACTTCGTCAAAAGAAAAGGATATTATTGGTGAACTAACTAAAAGATCAAAGACAAAGTAAATCCCCTCCATTGAAGCTTCTAACAGTAAATGAGAGTATCATGCTCTTTTTATTTTTTTTCTAGCGATGAAGAGCATTTCATTAATCAACGAACATAGTTACAAATGTTCCGTGTTATAGTACCAAAATACCCTAAAATGCGAGTTTTTTTATATATAAAAGGGGACATTTCCATTCCCCATCTTCAATTGAAAGCTTATGGAAGGTAAAAGAAAATGTTAGTGATACAAAAGAAATCCTGAGTAATAGTGACTCCATTTATATCAAGCCAACGTGCGATGTTTCTTTCAAAGGAAAACTCTCATTAGATGTTCCTTTGCCGAGAATGTCCGGTCCCTACGAGCTGTGCCTCTTGCCTTTTGCCTTTCTCTTTTGCTGCACGAAAATAAAAAAGGTTGGCAGCTTTCCACGTGACGACCGTGCTCCACACAGCTGAAGATACTCGACCCTTTTTCACTTTTGATTTTCCGTCCTTGACACTTGGCTGATGTTACTGTAGCTACTGGCAATAAAGGGTATATACCTTTTCTTTTTACGAGGAATTCCAATTTCCAAGCATATTTTATTTCGGATAAAAGCCAAAAGTGTACGGTCTAACACGGTGACTGTTCATCGAACTTCTGATACTTAGAACCGGTGCGATAAGGCCATTCACGGTACGGTGAGGTGACCTTGGCTCCACCATATTATATTAGAGATTGATCATCAGCTAAGCCACGGTCGTGCCTCTGTGAGGACACTCATGCCTTGCAGAGTGGCACTCGACGATGAAGACACGGCTCACGACCACGTTGTGGACGGCGTGTCCCCACGCACCCCCGTCCCTCTTCCTTTTTGCGCGATTTTGTTGACGAGATGTGGCCAAAGAAGATAGAGGTAGCGAGCAGAGAGGGGAAAGGCGTCTAGGAATGACATACCAAGAGCTTGCCATCGCCGTCGAGTTCATCCCGATCTGCGGTGCCATCGAGCTTGTTGCTAGCCACCGAGATCATCTTGATCCACAGTGCCGCCGAGTTTGTTGCCAGATCCGTGCAACCACTGAGTCGTCTTGATCAACGGTGCCACCGAGCTTGTTGCCTGATCCGTGCAACCACCGAGCTCGTCTTGATCTGGTCCACCGTTGAGCTTGTGCTAGCCGCGAAGCTCGTCACCAGATCCACAAAACTGCTGAGCCCGTTGCTCGATTCGTGCTGCTGCCAAGCTTGCGCTAACCGTGGAGCTCGCCGCCAGATCTACACAGTCGCGAAACTTGTCACTCAATTTGTATCGCCGCCAAGCTTTCTGCCGAGGGAGAGAGTGAGGAGGGAGGCGGACGGAGGGTGGTGTACCAACAGCCGGTGGATGAAGAGGGAGTCGCCATTGGTGTTCGAAGGGTAGGGACGGCTGGGTGAGTAAGCAAGGGGAGGAGAGAGTTGTCGATGGGGTGGGAAAGATTTTATATTATTTTCTAAATTTTAGGATGTTTAGTGTAAAAGTTTGGACTTTCACATAAATTAAATATAATAAGAACTAAATAAAAAAATATCAGAGACTACTTGTAAAAAACGAAGTCACTTGCACTGTGAAAATAATTTTTTGTGTGTCTCCATCTTAGGTAATATGTTAACGACACTTGTACTGAGTGTGGTGTATTGTAAATGGCCTAACGTTCAGTCCTCCGTCTCGCTTTCTCTCTGCAACTTTTGCTGCTGCGTACAGATCAAACAGGGCTATCGCTGTGCTACGTTGCCACCATGTGCCAAGCTGATTACTCCTACCCAGTACTAGGAGTAGTCCATAGCAGTAAATATTTTTTGTATGGCACTGTGATCTTCGTGATGAGAAGTGAATATCTGACGGTCTCTCGCGCAACGTGCTCCTTCGCGCAGTACTGCAGTAGCAGCCAAACAAAAGGAGAAAAAACACGCGAGAGTCGCAGAGACAAAGGGGGAAATCCCACGGGATCAGTAGCGAGTGAACACCGCAATTAAGACGCGAGTTGCGGTCCACTCGCTCGATCGATCACTTCTCGTTCGTCCAGCGAGAACGAGTTGTGTTTATATTTTTTTTCTAATGACACACGTAAAATAAAAAATATTATTAGTATATGATTAATTAAGTATTAACTATTAGAAACTTGAAAAATGGATCTATTTGATTTTTTGAAGATACTTTCATATAGAAAATTTTTGTAAAAAACACACCGTTTAATAATTTGGAAAGCGTACTCATAGCAAACGAGAAAATAAGCTACTGACTGCTGCCGAACAGCACCTTGAGAGAATGAGTGTTAGCAAATTATCTATATTAATTTTCTGAATGATTATATTATAGTAGTACATATTTATACTGTACAAATGGGTGTCTTTTAGGAAGAATTGTGTCTCTTTAGAAGAGGACATGTCCATTCGTGTGGCAGTTTTTAGGGGGAATTAGATCACATGTTAATTGTATTGTAACACTACCTCTTGATCAATTATCATCTGGTAATTATTTTTAAGTTATCACTTGGAAAAACTCCTCAAAAAACCTTATGGGAAAAATTTGAGGAGAAAACATTATATAGATATGCTATAAAAACTCCTTTAAAATCTAGTGAAAAATATAAGGAGAAAATGATATGACATATATGTGAAATCTCTCTGAGAAAACCTTGTATAAGAAAAAACTCATGGAGAATTTTGGTTGATTATAATCATTGGGTCGTAATTTAGTACAACTTCTTTAAAACTATATAGGAAAAATATGAGAAGTTATTATATGTCATTCATATCTCCTCAAAAATCCATGTGGGGAAAATAGAGATATAATATATTTATTTATGTTGTTATATTGTCTCATTAAAAACCTCTGTTAAAGAAGAAAAAATAGTATAATATTTGTTTTGGACAGTTTTAGTCTAGGAGATTACTCTCCCTGACTCTTGCAAATCACGGAGTCATCGCATACCAATTCCTTGAATACATTTCTGAAAAATGGAAGTTGGTAAGGACTTAATAAATAAGTCTGTGAGATTATCGCAGGATTTAGTTTGCAAAATACTAATTTTCTCATTTTCTTGTAATTGATGTGGG
This sequence comes from Oryza meyeriana var. granulata, assembly GCA_003991445.1. Taxonomy (NCBI): domain Eukaryota; kingdom Viridiplantae; phylum Streptophyta; class Magnoliopsida; order Poales; family Poaceae; genus Oryza; species Oryza meyeriana. Next base: position 94,227 of record RYFJ01000440.1, read on the forward strand.
AAAAATAGTTTTGGAGCAATATGCCTAGTGATATTGCTCTTTATGTAACATGTCTGTATTTGAACAACGCAAGCAGCATTATCTTTATAGATAATGGTAGATGATTCAATAAAACCAATACCACATAATTGTTAGATATGGTTAATCACTCTACGAAGCCATACACATTCACGTGATATTTCGTATAAGGCAATTATCTCAGAATGATTAGTGGATGTAGACGCTAGAGTTTGTTTAAAAAACTTCCATGAAATAGCTGTTCACCATGTAAGAATATAAAGCTGGTTTATGATCTGGCATTGTGGGGATCTGATAGGTAGCCAGCATCAGTATATCCTATAAGATCCATATTTTTGTTTTTATTAAAAAACAAACCGAGATTTTGTGTGCCTTGGAGATATCGAAGAATATTCTTTACTCCCGCCCAATGGTGTTTAGTTGGAGCTGCGCTATGTCTAGCTAGTGATTTACCGCAAATGCAATATTCGCTCTGGTGCAATTTGCAAGGTACATTAACGCTCCAATAACACTGAGATACGAAACCTCGGGTCCCAGTATCTCTTCACTTTTATCTCGAGGTCTAAAAGGATCTTTCTCCCTCTCAAGAGATAGAACAACCATTGGGGTTTTCGTTGAATATGACTTGTCCATATTGAATTTCTCCAATATTTTCTGGACATATGCGGCTTGATATATAAGTATGCCTTTTAGAAGGTGCTTAAGCTAAATACCTAAGTAAAATTTGGTTTTACCCAAATCCTTCATTTCAAACTTCGTCATTAGATGATTTCATGCCTCATCTATATCTTGTACATTGCTAATGATATTTAGATCATCGATATACACTGAGATTATATAGAATCATGTTGAGAACTTCTTGATGAATACACATGGGCAATCATCATTGTTAGAGTACCTTTTTTTCACAAGAAACCCACTTAGTCGGTTGTACCACATTCTTCCCGACTGCTTCAAACCATATAATGACTTGTTAAGCTTTACACAATACATATTGCGATTTGCGTTTAGATTCGGAATTTGGATTCCATCGGGAACCTTCATGTATATATCCGAATCAAGTGACCCATAAAGATATGCTGTCACTACATCTATCAACTGTAAAGATAAATTATTTTGTACTGCTAGAGATATTAGATATTGGAAAGTGATTCCACTCATTACCGGAGAATATGTTTCATTTAAATCAATGCTGAGTCTCTGCGTGAACCCTTGTACTACAAGTCTTGCTTTATAACTCACCACCTCATTGTATTCGTTCCGTTTTCGGACGAAAGCCCATTTGAATTCGACAGAGAATGTTTTGGGAGGTGTTGGTATCACTTTCGTGAATACCTCTCTTTTCATAAGCGAGGCAATTTTCGCTTGGATTGCTTCCTTCCATTGATTCTGGTCCGAGCGCTTTCTGCACTCTGCTATGGTCTTTGGATCTAGACCATTTTGAATGTTGCTTGCAATCATTGCAGAAAAATAGTTGTCGATAATTGTAATCTTTCTATCATATGATTCTTCAAAATCAATATAATTTGTGAAAATTTCATGGACCCCTGTTGACTCATTGTTATTTCCCAAAACATTTGAGTCAGGGTTTTCCGATGTCTCAGCATCAGTAATAGAGTGCACTGTTGATCTGGATTCGTGGATCTTGAGGCTTTCATCAACTTGACGTTGATCTGCATTTACTGTGTCAGAAGATTTATTCTTCTGTTTTCTTTGTCGTTTGCAAGAAGCTGTATCCGCCTTGGGTACCGTACTTTCCCCCTCTTATTTTGAATTAGGAGTTGCGTGGTTCTTTATGGTATCTCCACTCTTTCTGGCACATTTCTGGCAGGATTATAGGATTTTGTGATACCTCTATAATCAGTAAATGCATCTAGCAGGTTATTTGCAATGTTTTGCAAATGAATAATCTTCTGAACTTGAAGTTCAGTTTCCTGAGTACGTGGATCCAATGCTGAAATACCTTGAGCATTCCAATCAATTTCCGGGCATTCCTTTTGGTACTTGAAATCTCCCCCTAATGTTGAGAAATGTTTTTCATTGAAGATACAGTCAGTGTACCGGGCTGTAAACAGATTCCCTATAAGGGGCTCAAGGTATTTTATCATTGACGGAGATTTATATCCCACATAGATACTGAGTTTCCTATATGGGCCCATAGCAGTACGCTACGGTGGTGAGATTGGTACGTATGTAGCGCAACCGAACTTCCGCAGATGGAAAATATCTGGTGGATTTCCACGTACTAGTTGTAGGGGGGAGTTGCTATGGTAAGTAGTTGGACGCAATTGTATTAAGTTAGCAGCGTGTAAAACTGCATGACCCTAACAAGATGTTGGTAAATTGCAATTTTGCAACAATGTTCTTCCTATAAGCTTTATTCTCTTAATAAGAGATTCAGCTAAACCATTTTGCGTGTGAACATATGAAACAGAGTGTTGAACTTGAATTCCAAGGGCCATACAATAATCATTGAAGGGACGAGATGAGAATTCAGCAGCGTTGTCCATTCGAATTGATTGAATTTGATGTTCAGGATGATATGCTCATAATTTAATAATTTAAGCAATCAATTTGGCAAATACATGATTTTGTGTGGATAGAAGACACACGCGTGACCATTGTGTAGATGCGTCAATTAAAACCATAAAGTACCTGAACGGTCCACTTAATGGTTGTATATGACCACATATATCACCTTGAATCCGTTTAAGAAATTTTAGTGGCTCAGCACTGATTTTAAGGTAAGAGAGCCTTAAAATCAATTTCTCAGTGGCACATGAGGTGCACACAAAATCTGAAGATCGTGAGAATTTGTTGCTTTTAAAAACATGACCAATTGAATTGCTGATAATTTTCTATATCATCCCTATACCAGGATGGCCAAGGCGATCATGCCAAGTTTGAAATATGTCAACATTCTGAAAAATTACCTTATATGCAATACGTTGTACGGGCTTGATGTACGTTGTCAGCGAAATGGGACTGGGGGTCCCACAGCCTGCGGGGACGCGTGGATCTCCGGCCACATCGGCTCCTCCGGGGGACATGTCCTGCACGACCGGCGGCCGGCAGGGAGGCCGTGTCTCCCGCCGGTCGTCCGTGCCCGGATGTGTCGCCCGTGGCCCCGGGCGAGTGCCGCCCGGGAACGGGCCGTCCGGGAGCGCCTCCTCCGGCCCCGGGCGAGTGTCGCCCGTGCCCGGAGGCGCCGCCTCCGGGCGTGTGTAGCAACCAGGCGACCAGACCAGCCGCCCGCAGCACCCGACAGGGGCTCCTCCAGGCGTGGCGCAACAGGCGGCTGCTGGCATGCAGGTGCTCCAGCCGCCCACAGCAGCAACAACTCCGGCATAGGCGTCGTAGGCAGACGTGTGCACAGGAGAGCTCGCCGGAAAAGCTCTCTCTCTGTATTCTGGCACTGTGGACTCCCCTAATCTATAAAGGAGGATCCAGGCCACCGAACCGAGGGGCAAGCAAGCTTGAGCATTAGGAACCCCGAGCTCAGACTCTGACTAGACCCCGGACTCCCCGACGCTATCTCATTCTCAGACGACTGTTCTTCTTCCTCAGTTCCGACTGAACTCGTCTTGTAACCGTATTCATTCTCCCACCTAGCCATACACACAGGAGTAGGGTATTACGCTCCGGCGGCCCGAACCTGTATAAGTCCTCCTGTCTTCTCTGTGTGCCACGGTTTTCTCGTCTTCTCCAACGCCTCGTACACCTGAGAAACAGCTCCCCTGGCCGAACCTCAAAGGGGGGTCTCCCGACTTCCCGCCGTCGAGGCTTCGTCCTCCGACATACGTGTAGTACAATCCAGAGGATAAAGCTGGAATTTTTTCAAGTACTTGTTTGTCATATCCATTGTTTTTGGTTAAGAGGAGATATTCCTCTTTGTTGTCATCTTGGGTTTCGACATGGAAACCATTCTGACGGATATCTCTATAACTCAATAGGGTACGAGTAGAATCAGGATACAGTAATGCATCCTCAATTGTCAATTGAGTACCCATTGGGAGCATGATAGAGGCACACCAGAGCCAACTATCGTTGCATCGCGTCCAGGAATTGTTAAAACACTTCCTTGTCTCTTTGTAAGAGTCAAGAAATATTTTGTGTCCCGAAGTATAGAGTTTGTGGTGCCACTGTCTATAAGGCATAATTCCTCCTCCATTGGATTGAATCCCGTAAATCTATATATAGAAAGAAGAATTTGATATGAAATTTTTGTCAGATATATAGACTATATACAAACATTTATTCAATACTGAATATGTTCGGTACATTATTGTAGCATACTAGCTTACAATATAGATGACAACTTAGTATTATTATAACATATATTAGAACATAATTAACATAGTATCTATGTTACTGGGAGACTATATGAGGTCTCCAAACAGATCTTGTGAAGCAAACTCCATAAGCATGTCATCAGTGATCATAGGTTCACCTTGCTGAGGAGGGGCTTCAGTGCTCTTGAGTTCCTCTAGAAACTTATGAGAATAGCTTGCTCCACCGGTGGTGTTGGTTTGGAGGTTGAAGTGTGATTCAATCCTCTCTTCTTGAGCAGATTAGCCTTTGGCCACAAACTGAAGGTATAAGTTGATAAGATGTCTGGGGGTACGGCATTTTTTAGTTGTATGGCTATGATAGCCACACTTCTGACAAATGTCAGATTTATTTTTGTTCTTGAAATTGCCTTTCCCCTTTTGGAATCTACGAGATCTTTGCTTCCTGTTGCGTTTGCGTTTACCCCTGAAGTTCTTTGGATGGTTCCTATTTCCATCGAACTTCGGTTTATTCTGATCATGTATGTTCGCATGTACTTCAGGCAAGGGAGTTGCCCCAACAGGGCGTTGCTGATTATTCCTTAAAATGAGTTCATCATGCTTTTTAGCCTGAGTTATTACGTGCATCAGATCAGAATAAGTTTGGTAATTTACAGCACGCCATTGGTGCTGTAAGACCTGGTCTACAGGGAGCATGGTAAAGAGTGTCTTCTCTATCTTCTCCATATTAGTGGGTTCTTTTTCACAAAACCGCAATTTTGAGCAAATATTATGAAGGGCATGATTGTATGCTCCGACTGTTTTGAAATCTTGTAGTCGAAGATGTGCTCATTCATAGTTAGCCTCTAAAAGTATCACAACTTTCTGCTGTTCATACCTATTCTTGAGGGCTAACCATAGATTGCGTGAATTCTCCTCATAGAGATACTTTGCCTTTAAATCTGAATGTATATGGTTTCTTATAATATATAAGAGAATATACATCACATTAGGAGCAAAATTAGGTGGAGCTTCTCCTTCAGGAGGATCAAGTATTACTATCAACATACTCCGAGTGGTTAGGCTGACCTTGACATCCATAGCCCATGTAGGGTAGCTATCGCCATCAAGAGCAAAAATCTCAAACTCTTTGATGGCCATCTTAGTCCTATATAAGAAATACCTTGAATTGATTAATTTACAAGGAGTAAATTATTTTTGTATGGTAATGATTGTAATAATATGCAAATATCTGAATATAAGATGTGTTTTGCATCCATAATAGCGTAGACCTCAAGTATGGAATATAACCCTATGGACGAGGTGTCTCGTTGCTAATAGCATAGTCTACAAAATTTGTAGTAGATGCCTTAGTCTCTATAATTTTAAGTTATATTCATATATATCGAAAATCATGTCTTGGTGGTAAACGCCAAGATTTTAAATGAGTTGTCTCGTTAGTTTAGGCATAATCTACAAAATTATAGTAGATGCCAAAGGCATAGTCTACAAAAATTGTACTAGATGCCAAAAAGGCATAGCCTACAAGTGTGTTGTAGTAGATACCGTTGACATAGTCTACAAAATATTGTAGTAGATGTCGGTGGTATAATCTATAAATATTTTGTAGTAGTTGCCATTGTCATGATTTTCAATAAATAGAGGAATTTCTAGTGATAATATGCATATGAATTCCAATGGAATTAAGTAAAATGACTTAATTAATGGGAATTCGAAATTTAAATTTGCAAAAATTAATAATTTACAAAATTTAAATATGGTCGATAATTAAATTGTGAGGAAATAAATCAACTGCAATAAAATAATAGTCTCAAAATATATAATATGTTATTGAGAATGCACATGGATATCCACTTTGAACATTTACATAAAATCTAATACTCATAAGGTCTGGATTGTAATTATAACAAAACTGTTACAATTAGTAACGAGTACAGGGACTTAAACATAAAAACACAGGGTATTTTTATGGTTTTATTTAATTAAAGGGCCGTTTTTGCAAAAAAAGCGTGTGGTGGGGGGAGGGATTTTGGACCAGGTGGCCGGCCCATACTACAGAGATGAGGGTTGGGGGGGGGGGGGAGGGAGCAAACCCTAACCGCTCCTCCACTCACTGTAGCCGCCGCCACTGTCCCTATCAGGAGCGGCTCCTCCAGCAGGCGAGGAGCCGCCTCCCCCCTTCACGTCACCCCTTCTCCATTATGCCGACGAGGAAAACTCTCCCGAAGAGAAGTCCTCTTCTTCCTCCTTGATGAAGCCATTGGAGGAGTTTTTGGGCGCCGGAGTCGGACGGAAGAGGCCAGGGCGGCGGTTCACCGCAGCGCTGGCGTGGGTTCGCCAACGGTAGAGGGGACGGGCGCCACGTCGAGCCGGGTCGCCGTCGCTTCACGTGAGGTGCCATCGGTGACGCGCACAACGGCCGGCGCAAAGGAGTCGACGACGGACGGCGTGGCTGTGGGGGCGACGCGCTGCGTCATGGTGGGCCACCAAGGCCTCACCTGTGCTCGGACCGTGGGTGTCGAGACGCGGACTCCGTGCTCCGCCACGGCCGACGGTGCTTCGGCGTCGACCGGTGGCCGATGGCGATAAAGGTGCCCGGTGGAGGAGGTGGTGGTGCCGTGACAGGAGCCTCGGTGCGGGCGTGAATGGTGTCCACGGCATCCATGGTGGCTTCTACTGTGGCGGCCTCCACACGCGGCTGCACGAACACTCGTGCCATGCCAGAATGACAACACTCCACAGCGGCACGAACTTGGTGGCGAGCCTGCGTCCGCTGACTTCCGGGCCTCTCCCCGGGACGGCGACGGAAAAGATGGCGAAGCATGTCGCCGAGAGATTGAATGGAAGATATCACGCCGCGCATCGCTACACGGTGGTGTTCACAAAGGTGAAGTTCATCAGAATCTTCTATACCTTGCCTTTCTCTTCTTCTCCTTTCTTCAACTCAGTGGAGTTTCTACGTGTGATAACGTGTTGAGAGAATGAGTCTTAATGAATGATCTCTGTTAATTCCTTGAATGATTACACTGTAGTAATACATATTTATACTGTATAAAGTGGTGCCTTTTGAAAAGAATTGTGTCTCTTCAGGAGAAGATATGTCCCTCCGTATGGCAGTTTCCAAGAGAAATTAGATCACATGTTAATTGTGTTGTAACAAAGCAAACGCGAGCGCCAGTCCCGGTCGGCCGCCCATCGGCCGTGAAGGAGAATATCGCAAATGTTACGGAATCAATTCGATCTTAGTACGTCTTGATGCATGCGTTGAAGCTTAAGGGGCTGTTTGCTTGAGTCCCAAACATATTCGCCAAATCTAGCTAAAGGTGTGTGGCTAATAAATTGATGATCATATATTAGGCAAGTTGTGATAAAAACTATTGAGTGTATGGTAGGGGTACCTTGGTTAAAAAACTATAGCATGATATAAGTGTAGCAACAAAACAATTAACAGCCTAACAAAGTATGGCAAAGTTTAGTAAAATGCAGAAGTGAACCAAATATCCCTATGTCTCCGCACGCAGGAATGATCGATTGAAGAAGAGCAGTAGCGCGAGTACTCTTGCAAGTGACCACCCTAGTGTGATATTTATATGTTCGTCATGAATTCGGTGTGTTGTTTCCGTTTGAGGTCGATGCGGAAGTGCTCGAAATGAAAACTAACATGCTTGCATTTGTGATTCCGGAAGGATTTGTACTAACTGCATGGAACATGCACGCGGATTCCAACAGTAATGTTCATCGGCGTCGCAATATTCCATTGTACTACATTTTGTTCAAATATGGTGAGATCGGGAAAAGCTAGTAGCCCCATGCAGCAGTCCAAAACGGAGGTGTGGATTCCATGCACATGCTTGGGGACATGGCTGATTGGTGAGATTGATGGATCAGTTTGCCATAGACCATCTAGAGCGTTTATTTCTCATCCAATGTTTGAGTTTGGAGGAGCCATAATCCAACTACCTGTCATAGGTACTTGCTATATATTGAGAAGCAAAGAATGTATCAGGGATTCATCGAAGCATCTAATTCAATTTCGTCTTTCTCGTGTTCATGTATTAGTGCTTTAATTATATCAGGGCATGGCATGGTTGGTGGATAAAAACATAAATAGTTTTTTGCCGAAAATTTTGGTGCAATTTGTAGGTCTGATTTGCTGATTTTTTTTCGAAGACGTTTGTTGATTATTAAGGACATGGCAATTAATGATAAAGGATCTACTCTCATTTAGGTATATTTCAATTCCTTTTTTTGAATTATCAGTAATTATATTTTACCATTTACTTGTTAATTATAGGATTAACATGCTCTTCAATGGTAGACTTTGGTTCAGCAACGAACGATCTGGAAGCCAACGACAAACTTCATCGTAAATATTGGAAAGGGCATGTACAATGGTCATTAATAGGAGGTTTTTAGTTCTGCTAATTAGAAATATTTGCTGACATGGAAGAGAGAGAAAAAGGAGAAAAAACATCGTTATTACGGTTAACAACAGCTCAACACCGATTATTACCCTCTATAAAATGGAAACTTGGCTACACGAGGGTAGAAAAAAAAAGGAAAGAATAGTAATATAAAAATTATTTCTTATGTTAATAGTGAGAGATTTTATTGTCTCAAATGTTATAAAAATATAGTCTTTAAATAAATATATATTAACTATCACGTAAGAGTCTATAGAAGACTTTACCTTTAAACATGTCCTAATTAAGACTGGTAATTCTTTCCCCAAGCATGCCTAAAATTAGGCAAAAGACTACCGTGAATCTTTCACCACTTTTTTTAAAATTCAATGATGCGTGGGATTTAGGTTCTTAGGGAAGAAAAAGTCTTGTCGAAGGTATTCCAATGAACCATATAACTCAGTTAAACTTGACTAGCCTAAAGTTTAATAAAGTGTGGCGATATGTAGCTGTGAACCAACAATGTCCTTTTTATGCCTCTTCAATCTTTACAATTGCGCAATTGTGTTTCACGAAATAAATTTGTGTTTTTGCGGATTAGTTTATGCTTTCTTTGTTTTGGCGTTCCATTGAATAGCTGATACCTTTTCCCATGTTTATAGCTATGCGCATAATTGGTCATTGTACAGCACCTTCGTATGAATGCAAATGTTTACAGATAATAGTCAAATTCCTCTCGTTATGTTTCAACGTAAGAATATTCATGCCATATCCACCACCTTGTCAACTCTATCGCGTGATTGCTTTCTTCTCTAGTGAGCCAATAGTTCAGGGTTATAAGTGAGGAAATAAGTGAGCCAATAAATCTAATAACATCAATTCTATGTCACCAAAATTATATCCTAACAAAAAAGTCCATTTTACTCGCTCGAACTATTTCTCCTGAGCAATTAACTCCTAAGCTACTTTAGGCTCATTTTACACCCCCCAAAATATTTAAAAAGGTTCACTTTACACCATAACGGTATTTCTCTTTTTTTCCTCTCTATATAAGTCATATTTTGCTATAAAAATTTGGTAGGATTGATATATGCATTACAACTTACCTCTCAATATTTTTAGAATTTTTTATTATTATTTATATAGGTTGGAAGCACCTAAGATTGATTTAAACATCAAGATTTTAAAGTGAAACAAACAATAATGAAAAAATTGAAAATATTTTGGAACTTTGATAATGGTGTCATCTATCACTACTATAGAAAACATCTTTAGGGCACTGACAGGGGAGTCATTAACGCTGGTTTCAAAACCGGCACTAATGAGACCACATCAGTGCCGGTTCGTGGCTACAAATTTAAAATTCCTTACACATTATATATACGGCCATAACTACTAGTATCTATTTTTAAGTCGAATAGATACCTTGTTACGACGGGGGTTCAAAACATGAGACCTCTCTCTCGCGTGCACCCACTTTTACTACCTCACCTACACATCAATGCTATTAGCAAATGGTTATTTTTCCTTTTGAGCCTTCCTAACCGAGATTTGAATCACGGATTTGAGCATCTAAAAGATTTCAAATGAAAAGTTTTCAACTACAAAATTGTTGACCTCGTAGAGAGCTACAATTTTTATATAAAATTTGTCTCAATCCAAGTTCATATGCAAAAGTTGTGTTCATATTTGAAACAGACACTAATATGGTCCGGGTCATCGGTGCCAGTTCGTAGCTAGAACCAGAACTAATGAGGCACTTATTAGTGCCGGTGAACCAGCACTGATAACTCCGATCCAAATTTGAAAATTTTACCACCGAAAATTTTTATTAGTGTCGGTTATAGCAACGAACCGACACTGATGAGTAGGATATCAGTGCTGGCTAGTTATACTAACTGGCACTGATTGTGTCTCCCCATAATCAGTGTTGGTTGGGTACTATAACCGACACTGATGTAGTGCCATCAGTGCCAGTTCTTTCCTACAGAGGGCACATGCTGGCTGTGTGGGCGGAAAACGTCCTATTAGTGTCGGGTTTTCCTCAACTAGTACCGATGTAACAGTACAATTTAGCAATTTTGTAGTAGCATATAGCCCTAAAAAAATTGGATTAAAATGGAGATTGTATAAAGAGAAAATGCTACTAAATAGTAAAATGAACCGTTACTAATAGTTTCAAGAGTAAAATGAGCCAAAAAATAGCTAGGGGGTTAAAATATCCCAATAAAAGAGTTCAAGGGAGTAAAATGGACTTTTTTCTATCCTAATAGAGTAGCTATTGATTAAGACCTTGTTCTACCAAAATATGTTTTGTATTTTTGAATGTAGGCACTACTACAGAATTGGTCATCTGTGCTGGGTCCCCAACCGGCACAACAATTTCTAGACCTTGGAATCCATTGGTGTCTCCTTCTTTTTCTCTTTTGGCTTGAGGAGTGAGGTGATGCTACCACTCATCTCCCTACAGCTGTCAGGAGTAGGGGTGGCAATTTCCCCGTAGGGGCCGGGTCCCCGGCGGGGACCCGCCCCTACGGGGGCGGGGGCGGGTAGCAATTTAAACCCGCGGGTAGTCGGGTTCGGGGCCCCGGTTAAAAGCGGGTGCGGGTTCGGGGGAGGATCTAAACCCGCGGGTCACCCGCGGGGCCCCGAAGTAACAGTAAACCCATTAACCCGGACTATATAAACTCACTCCTCCTCATCAGTCTCAACCCTAATCCCCAACCGCAACCGGCCAACCCAATCTCGCAGCAGCAGGCGACGAGCGGTGACGGGCAGCGGCGCGTCGGTTCCCCATCGCCTCCTCCCTCTTCGCAGCGGCAGGCGGCGGGCGGCGCCGGTTCCCCATCGCCTCCTCTTCGCAGCGGCGGGTGGCGGGCGCGTCGATTCCCCATCGCCTCCTTCCTCTTCGCAGCGGCGGGCGGCGGGCGGCGCCGGTTCCCCATCGCCTCCTCCCTCTTCGCAGCGGCAGGCGGCGGGCGGCGCCGGTTCCCCATCGCCTCCTCTTCGCAGCGGCGGGCGGCGGGCGCGTCGATTCCCCATCGCCTCCTTCCTCTTCGCAGCGGCGGGCGGCGGGCGGCGCCGGTTCCCCATCGCTCCTCCCTCTTCGCAGCGGCAGGCGGCGGGCGCCGGCACGGGGCGGCGGCAGCAGCACGGGGCAGGGTAGCCAGGCGGCGGCGGCAGGCGACAGCGGTAGGCGGTCTATGAATCTGATACCATACTGTATTACTGTCATGTCTACCAGCGGGACGCGAGGGGGGCGCGGGAGCGAGGGGCGTGGGGCGAGGGGGCGGGAGCGAGGGGCGCGGGGCGAGGGGTCGCGGGCCACGGGCGCGGGAGCGAGGGGGCGCGGGCGAGGGGGGCGCGGGAGCGAGGGGCGCGGGGCGCGGGGGGCACGAGCGCGGGCGCGGGGCGAGGGGGGCGCGGGCGCGGTTCGGGGCCCGTTCGGGGTCGGGGCCCCGGGCCGGGGCCGGGTCCATGTTTCGCCCCGCCCATGCATCGGGGCCGGGGCCGGGTGGAGAAATCGGGGTCGGGGGCCGGGCCGTTCCTGCCCAACCCGCCCCCGACCCGACCCGTTGCCACCCCTAGTCAGGAGTTGTCTCATGCTTCTGCAATTGTGTTGATTTCTTTGATCTATCTGACTTGTCAGCAGTGCTACTACGCGACCTTTTTTTATTGGTCGGCGGCGGTAGAGGTGGAGGTGGGGTTGGACACTTCTGGCACGGTTCTGGCAGTTCATCTTCTGGCGCAATGATGCCGGGTAGATGTGGTGGAGATGATACCTCCTCATCATCTATGATGATGTAGCGCTTCGACCATGTCACCGGGCAATGTAGCGCATATCCTAGAGTTGTCACATCATTCTTAGGTGGGATGTCTAACTTCTCTTTAGGTACTTGGGCTTCACAAACTCTACGTCCACTCTCGCGTAACCATCCGGAAGCGAACTACCATGTAGCACCATTCTTGGTTCACACGGGTAAGCCGTGCCCACGGCAACCTCTCGATTGAGATGCTGTAGTGGTACATGGAGCTTGCATGAAGTTGTTCTTGTGATATCGTCCACCGGATAACGTGTGGGATATCTTGGGAGCTCAGTGGATGCACAACTACTCTTTTTAAGACCAATTGGGCTAACTTCGGTTGGGGTGGGCATTACCGTCCCACCGGCTTGCATATGAGAAAGTGCTTGTTCCAGTTGTACCTTAAACTAGGCCAATAACCTAGCCCGGCTTGTGATGTGTGTTCCTGCAGCCTAGCCTTAACTTGTGCCTCAACCTTTTCTGATAGCTCAACAGTGATCTCTTCTCGCAAATTTGCCGTCTACTTAGCCTTGCCCCTACTACGGGATCTGTAGCTATCAACTAAAGTCGGAAACCTCTACTTCCATGGTATAACTCCCACTCCCCTAGTGCGACCAGGGTGCTCTTTATTCCCAAGTGCAAGAGTTAGTTCATCGTTTTCACAGTCTGGCATGAACTCTTCCTGCAAGGATTTAGCATGAGCATCGGCTATCTTTTGGTTTACCTCCGCTTCTCGAGGACCTCTTGATTCCAAGCTGCTGTCCTCCAAGATACGTGCCCTCCTCGCTAAGGAGTAGTTCCTCATTCTTCTCGTCTAGTCGGCTACCACTGGTTCAATGCCTTTTGCTTGCATTTTCTGTATCTGTTGATCCCATTGCGACTCCATGTTTGCGTACCCACCAGGGCCAAGGCAGTGGGGGTCTATGTTCTTCAGAGAATTGGTCTTATTCTTTGCACTAATCTCTTGGGCCAGCTCAGAAGTCCTATATTGTTCGAATTCATCCCACAACTATTCTAAAGGTTTTCATCGAGGAAGCTTGAAGTTTGGTCTCCCTCCCTTCACCACAAAATCCTTTTAAAGTTCACCCTTGTACCTCTTGAATAAGGTTGCCATCTCTGACAAGCTCACATTCCTGGCTAGGTTTTCAGTTCCAAAACATATATCTCTTCTTCCACAGACATGGCTCATCACGGGCAGTTGCATCGCAATATCCTTTGCCTAAGATAACTTTGATTTTCTTTACTTTTTAGTATATCTCTTCTCTAGTGACATTTACAGGAGCACTACCAGTTTTAACGGTTCCATCAAATTCTTTCTTATTCTTGCGGTATGGGTGTTGTTTCTGGAGAAACCTATGAGGACGCATGTATACCATTTTTCTTGAGTGTGGGAGCCATAGGTGCGTGGTATCATCCAGGCATTGCACGCATGCGTTAGCACCTTTCACGGTCTAGCTCACAAGGTTGCCAAGCGCAGGATAATCATTGATTGTGACGAAGAGCATTGCACGCAGATCAAAGTAGGTCTTCTTGTACGCATCCCAAACCTGTACGCTATTAGTCTACAACTCCATACGATCTTCTGCCAATAGCTTCAAGTACACATCAATATTGTTCTCGGGTTGTCTCGGTTCTTGGATAATCAGTGGGATCATCATGTACTTGTGCTTCATACATAGCCAGGAGGGAAGATTATAGATACAAAGCACCACTGGTCAGGTGCTGTGACAACTGCTCATATCACCGAATGGATTCATACTATCTGTACTCAACCCAAACATTAGATTTCTTGTATCTGATGCGAACTCTTTGTACTTCCTATCAATATTCCTCCATTGGGACCCATTAGCTGGATGTTGAAGCATTCCATCCTTCTTACGCTCCTCGGCATGCCATCGCATCATCTTCGCATGGTTTTTGTTTGTGTAGAGACGTTTTAGCTAAGGAATTATTGGGAAGTACCACACCACCTTAGCCAGGATTCACTTTTTGCGCTTCTCCCTGCTATCCTCTTGACCATCACCATCTCTGCTCTTGTACCGTGATGCCTTGCATACTGGGCAGGCATCTAGATCTATGTATTGTTTACGATAAAGGATGCAGTCATTTATACATGCGTGTATCTTCTGCACTTCTAGTCCCAGTGGGCAGATAACTTGCTTGGCCTAATACGTGGTCTCAGGCAGTACGTGATCTTTTAGAAGAATCTCCCCTAAAAGAGATAGTAGCTCTATGAAACTTTTGTCTGACCAGTCGTTGCTTGCCTTGAGCTATAGCAGTGACAAGACAGCATGCAACTTTGACTCGTTGAAGCCGGGGAAGAGTGGTGTCTCGTTATCTCTACGCATGCGGTCAAACTTCTCTTTATCCTTATCGTTGGCATTATACTCATCCCCCTCCTTGTCACGCAGCATCTGGCATAGATCATCTTGAATGGGGAGGTCCTCAGCTGACAGGGATGGACCACCATCAACAAACTCGTGCCCATCCTCATTGAGCATATTTTTACTCGCTGTGCTTGCTCCAACAAGTACCTTATCCTCGTTTCCACCGTGCTTGCTCCAACAGGTATATCCTTGTATGAAACCATGTGTCATCAAGTCTTGATGGATGTCTTGTATAGGAAGCCCTCTTTCATTCTTGCAATCAACACATGGGCATAATATGAAATCCTCGTTTACTCGTACCCTAAATTCCTCTGCCACGCTTATAAATGTAGCTACTCCTTTTATATACTCTAGGGAGGAGTGTTTTAAATTGTACATCCACCATTGATCCATCTGTATAATTTAAAAAATAATTATATAAATAGCATGCATCCTGCTAATAAATAATCTAAGATTTGACAACATTGCCATTATTTATTATAATACACAGAGAGGACATAAAAGTGAGCTCATTATTTTTCAAAAGATAATGCTCTAGGTGTATAATTAATTGCGGTGCATAAGAAATAATAAACACAATTAATATTTTTCACACGGTCAAAATATGTGTATAATAAACGCAATCAATATTTTTCACACATTCACAATATATAAATAGCATGCATCCTGTTAATAAATAATATAAGATTTGACAACATTGCAATTATATATTATAATGCACAGAGAGGACAAAAAAGTGAGCTTATTATTTTTCAAATGATAATGCTCTAGGTGTATAAAGAATTGAGGTGCATAAGAAATAATAAACACAATCAATATTTTGCACACAGTCATAATATGTGTATAATAAACATAATCAATAATTAATTGGAAGAGTATAATCTTTATATATATATATATATATATATATATATATATATATATATATATATATAAAGAGTAAGAGTGTGGAAATTCTATTTACCTCACTATTCACTCTATTACACCAATAAAAACCGAAAAGAGCTTCTAAAATGTCAATGATTCAAAAAAAAGAGGCAAAATTTCGTCTCCCTCTCGAGTTCTGCTCTAGTAGCTTGAGATGGGATCAGAGTAAACAGATATTTATATAGAGGATCATCAGTGCTGATTGGTACTACCAACCGGCACTAATGACTCCCATCATCGGTGCCGGTTAGGACTACCAACCGGCACGGATAGGTTTCCCATCCGGATAGCCGCTCCAAATCCGCCCACCAGCACTGATTTAGCCATCGTCGGTGTCGGGTTATGACGTGACCCAGCACTGATTATTGGCTTGCTAATCAATGCCGGGTTGTGGTTTTAACTGATACTGATGTTCTATCATCAGTGCTGGTTATTAATTGGTGGGGGCGCGGGTGCAGTGGGGGACAAAAAACCACATACAAGTGATGGGTCTAGCAGAACCAACACTGATGTGTCGATACGAATGTCCTGTTCTGTAGTAGTGAGGACTATAAAAATTCTATTTCAATTTTACGTGGAATTTCGATGGATCATTCATGGAGGAGCTCCATTTCCCTTCCATGACGTGCACACCCGCAGACACACTGTGCACGTACGTGCACCATTATATTACCATCGATCGGTCTAGCCATCGAGTCGTATCCGTGGTGCAGCCACACCCCTTTGGGTCCGATCGATAACGATCGAGCTCGACGTACGTACGGGGACCTCATGATGCTGCTTGTCGATCACGCCGGCCACGCATGTAATTGCATGATGTAGAGATGAGATCGACCTTGACAGCGCCGTGCGCCTGCGTTTGCTAGCTAGCTGCTATGTTCAACCGGCTGCTAACATTATTGTCACGGCGTTATCAAGTTGTGCATGAACGATGATGTGTATGCGTGTGTGTCCTTTCAGTAAAATATAGAATAGTAGTGGGAAAAATATTAATTCCTCTCACTTTCGTCTTGATTAATACGTGAATTAAAGTACGTGCATGCTCACATGCTGGATCTTTCTCGTTGCTGATCAAAGGAGATGTACATGGAGTTTTAACATCCACATACATATCACCTTCTTCTTGCCGGCCGGCTGTACGTCTGCTTGGCGTGCTTTCGGACACATGGGCACTATTTTTTTTTTCTCTTCTTCTTGTTTTTTTGAAGTCCCTGTTTGGCACAGTGTGCATGCGTACGTACAAACAGGTTCATAAATGTTTTGCGGCCATTATTTCTACTGAGATTATAAGTGACGTTTGACGATCGGCTGGCCTGGTGGTACTCGATCAATTTGATCGATTGACCACTAAAATGAACATCTTCGGTCAGTGTCAGTTAGGTATGTTAGACCGTATCAATTAGGTATACGTATTGACGAATTTTATATGGAGATAAATTAAAATACTAGCAACCATGTGCCGCCAATCTAATGACACAAGCCGACTGTAATCATATTTTAAGTTTAAAGCTCCATCTTTGTACCTGCTCCTCATCGCCGGACTAGCTAGCTGCAGCGCTGCACCCGATTTTTTTCCATCTAAATACGTGCAACCCTGTAATTCCAAATATAAGCACGAAACGCTCGTAATTACTTTTCTAGACCACATACCTGTGTGAGCACGTCAACTCGATTTGGTTGACTTGGCCCCCAGTGAATTCGAGATTGTTAGCATATAATATAATTTTGACGATTCTAACAAACGAATCCGATTATGCGGTTCCAATTTTCAAAACTAAGACCAACACCTGGAGTCAAACAATGATGGCTTAGAGCAGAGAAAGGCGCAACGGAGACGAAGAAATTTTGATGCTCAAGACAGGACGACAACCCTTGTGTCTCTCGTAATAGTTTATCTGTCCAATTAGATTTGGGCTGTTGGAATACAGATGTACTCAATTTAACCGTCCATTAGTTTGTTGGACATCCGCTTTAATAGAACCACTGCTGTACACATAAGTATCTTGCCTATAGATTTAAATGTGGGTTTTGCCTGCTCACATTTCAAATTATGGAGTTGCATTTGTTTAGATGAAAAAAAAATCAGGTGCTGCGCTGCACCATGTAGGGATAAAAATAGAGTGGATTCTATCTAAATCAGATCCGAGCTAGAATAATGTGCCATGGAATGTTTTTTTTAAAATAGGAGTAAAAAATCCAATTTAGATGCGAATAGTAATGACAGGATTAGGATTGGGTACTTTATTCCGAAAATCTGGTGGATATGGATTATCATTTTTTATGTGTATTATTCGATAAAAGGTTGTTCCAACAATCCGATTATTCTAATATTAGACCACTGTATGATTAATTGGACGATACACAATCATAGCCCATCCAGTGGCCCATCCAACGCATTTACATACAGGCTCTCCTTTGGCTTATTGTGTTCGCACGTAAAACGAGAAACATTATTAGTTATGATTAATTAAGTATTAATTGTTAAAAACTTACAAAATGAATCTATTTGATTTTTTATATACTATAATATAGAAAGTTTTTGCAAAAAACACACCGTTTTACATTTTAGAAAGCATGCTAACGGAAACCGAGAGAGAAGTTATAAGTAAACAGCAGAAGCAAATACCCCCACTTGATGCTACTCTATACTACTTAAAAAATTTTTATGGTAACGGTGATTCTCCCTCCAAGGACTTAGATCTCTTCTACGCTCCTCCGTTTTAGATCCAACGGCTAATGTTCTTTCCACGCTCCTTCCCATACTTCCCACATCTCGCTGACTCTCCCCCAGACGCCGCCGCTCTTCCTGCCTGCCGGACGCTATACGCCATAGATCGGGCCTCCTGATCTGCTCCGCCTCCTCCTCCAGCCTCGCCCCCAGCTCGCTATCACCGATCCCGCAGCCCGATCTAGAAGCAACAGTTGGGGGGAGGGGGACCTCGTCTCAAGCATCGATGTCCGTTCCGTCTCGACTGCCGCCGGAGGAAGCCGCGACTGGGACTCCACCTCCTCCACCTCAAGAGGCCTGCCAACCAGCTCCACCTCTTGGCTTCACCACTTCTCTAGCCGTGCAAGCTCACGTGTCACCATTCGGCCGCCTGCTGTCAACGCCGTCCTTTGCACCCCTAGATCCGCTGTCGCCTGGGGACCCCGCCATCATTGCCCGCTGGGGCACGGGCCTCAGTGCCCTCCTCCGGACTAGGGAAACCACCGACTAGGGACCCCGCCATTGCCGCCCGCCGAGGCATGGCCCTTGGCGCCCTTCTCTGGCCTCTGCACCCTAGCCACCGTCGGTCAGTCCCTACTCCGCCGGCACCTGGTCTCCTTCCTGGCAATCTGTGTGCGTGATTCATGTGGCTATTGGTTGCTCTCCATCTGTTTGATATGATATTGGCTTTAGTATACATGCTTCATTCCAGGAAATTATAGTGCTCAATTTGTCGAGCTAGGTTGGAAGTGTAACGACCCGTTTTCCTTTTCCCTGTTGAAACTTGTTTTCTGGATCTTAATCATTTCCTATCCTGTCAGCTGTGCCTCCGTTTTCCCTCTCCCCGGCCAGCCGACTACCTTCTCCCTTGAGCCGAGTAGACTGCTACTCAGTCCTTGTATCCTGCCCTTTCCTTTGTTTTACTCGGACCTCCTTGCTGCCGAGTAAGCATGTGAAGTGGCCGACTACCTTGTTATTTTACCTGTTGTTTCATCGTCTCACCAAGTTGCGCCCGTCCGTTGGACGCCGACTGCCGAAGTAGAGAAGAATCAGTCTTCACCTGCCCGCAGCACCGCTTGGACCGATGGACAATAACCTGCTGCATCGCTAGGACCAGTGGTCAGTCTGAAGCCCTGTCAGTGAGTTTTCTCCAACCTGTCCTAGCCACGACCTTAATGTCTCATCGCCGCTACAGTGCCGACCAACTCCACTGGCCACGCCGGACTCCCAAGTCAATCCCTGCGTGGATGTCAAATCCTTTGACAGTTCATCTTGACTTTTTCTCCCTACCCGTTGCCCAGCCCCTACCGTGCTTCAACCTTGCACGTCGGCTATATATATATATGGCCAACCGTGCCTCCTCCTTCTCTTGTTTTGCAACCGGCCAGCTCTGCTAAGTTCTCATTCTCCTCTCAAGCTTTGGAGCTCTATCACCCGGTTCGCAAGCCTGGTTCAGCCGACTACTTCGTTGATCCTTTTTCTTGGTGTTTTGCCCCTCCTGCTTATCAGTGTTTCCTTTCTGCTTGTTCAGAGCCTGAACCGGTGGACGATCCCGAAGCCGTCTTCGTCGAGGAAGATCCTTCCTTAGAACAAGGCAAGCCTCTTTGATCATATTGTTTCCCATATATGCAAAACTATGTTGTTTATAAAATATGCATGCTTAGTTTGCACTTTAAACTGATTGGCCTTAGTTTGCAAGCGCAACCGATGGACCTACCCAGTAGTAGCACTTATTTTGGTAGAATGTTGATGTATCCCCTTGGTAGCCCCACAAATGGCACGCTGGCATCCTATCTACGGATTCGATGGCCGAGTAGAATGGCTTAGCCCTACAACGTTGTATTGTCGTTGGGAAAACAATGGTCTTTACTAAACTGTTTGAAAAACCCGATATTTTGCGTATCGGCGTGTTTGTGAAATAAATGAAAAATTTGTGAAAATCTTGATGTACAGAGACAGTGCCGGTGTGGCTTGGCTATGTATTATCATTAAGGACCGTTTTCTTTGGGAATTTCATCCGAGCATCTTACAGTACGACCATACGGGCATTGTGGGATGCCCCTGGCCGAGTAAATTGTAGGTTTAGGAAAGTTCAGTGCCGACAGGAGTGGACTCATCTGAGTTGTGGCTCGTGAGCCCTGGTGCTGAAGGTGGTTGTAGCCATTCTGAAGCACTGATCCTGTGTGGATCCTTCGGCTGGCATTGGGTAACCCTGGACTGGCTTTGGAAATGGCCTTGTCACGAACTTTCGGGTACAGGCCAGTACTCGGTATAAGTTTCGTGTCGGATGGGTAAAGCGTACACCCTCTGCAGAGTTTAGCAGAACTGTTCGAACAGTTGTGCCCACGGTTAAGGGCGATGTAAGGTGATTCCCATAGCGTAGATTTGTTTGCCTGTGGTTTGTGAAAAAGTTTGATGGGAAGGGAACCGTGTCCAGAGTTAGCCGAGTAAGCAAACGGAAGGCCTGTGTGGCCAGAAACAGGTCTGTGTGATCCGGGGTGTTAAGCACCATAAGCAAGTGTGTGAAAAGTAACAGGATGAAGATCATGCTCCCGGGTTGTAGCCAGGGCAGCAAATTTAAGCCCCCGGGTTGTAGCCAGGGCGGTAGTTGAGCAGTTGAGTCTTCGGGTTGTAGCCAGAAGACGAGAAAGTTTATGCTCCCGGGTTGTAGCCAGGGCAGCAAGTTGAGCAAGTTTGAGCCCCCGGGTTGTAGCCAGGGCGGCGGTTGAGATTTGGTTGTAGCCGAGTCTCAGGGTCAACGAGTGGTTGTAGCTACTCGGGACACACCGGACCGACAAATACGAATTAAAAGATGATATGGATATACTTGATTCATTAAGTGGCGAGTTGTTGAAAAACAACTTGCGGAATGGATCGAGGCGTGAGCCTCTTTCTGACAACTAAAATTTGGATCTCACTAGTGTTTGCAAAGAAAAGTGTTTCTAAAGGCAGTTTTTCGCAAACAAAACCCTTAGCCTCTTTGTCTGACCGACATGGCATCTTTTTCCGGCTTGCTGAGTACGAAAGTACTCACCCTTGTTCATATATATGTATAGTAGGTTTTGGAGAAGAAGATGAAGACCCGACTGCCATAGAGTTCCTCCAAGACTAGGCTGACTACGAAGACTTCTGAGGTTTCGAGCCTAGTCCTCAACCGAGCCTGTGGTGTAGCCGAGTTCTTTTGCTGAGTAGTTTTATCCAGCTTCCGCCCTGTCCGTGCTGTTCTCGCTAGTTTACCTGTTGATGCTTTTGTCCATCCGGGGTCTGTCCTGGATGGAATTCCTTTGTAATATATATGTATGTACTCTGTTATGTAATTAGTGTACCTCTGAGTTGTATCACTGATGACTGTTGTGCGTACCCGACTACTGATCCTGGGATCGGGTGCTGTATGCACATGGTGGGCTTCCACCGAGTTGGGAGCGCCGCGACAGGAAGTCTTTTTATTCTTTGATCTTTTCAATATTTTATTTGTTGTTTAAGATTGTCTCCGATGATAAGAGCATCTATTGAATGTGTCGCGGAGTTGATGGTTTAACATTCACTAAATTTTTAGGAAGTTTACCAAAATGGACTGGTTTGACGTAGGCATGCAGCTATTAATTGATCCTTTGTCGTTTTTAAGGGCCTCGTAGCATGTCTAGATTCCAGAGCCACGGGATTTAACATGACACTACATGAGCAAAAAAGGAAAAATGCAAGGTGATTAAATAATATAGTATGCTTTTTTGGCTGTCTTTGTATGAATGTTTCTTCTTTGTCCATTTGGTAATGAAAATAGATCTCCTTTATACACCACCTCACATGCTCTTTATATGTACGTTAAGTTACATTTCTATGGAAAAGAATTAAATGCGTATTTGGTCATTTTAGTATTGTTAGTGTCAATACCTCAAGCAGCATGGGCGAGAGTACAAGCACCGTCGCCCTTACCTCTTATAGGTAATCTCTCTACTCTCTGGCTCTCTGCACTCCATTCTCTTCGTTTTGGTCTGCTCTGCTCACTCAACTTGCACGTGCACATTGGCTAACCCAAGTTCGGCAACTGGTGGGGGCTGCATAGTTAGTATAGCCTCTATAGAGACCCTAATGATCCACATGATGACAATGGCTGGCAAAGTGTTTAATCTAGCATGCGATTCACAACCATATATTGCTAATCGCCAGTTTTGTCATTTGTGGGTCAAAAAAATAGTTTATGGCTTACAGTCCACTGTCAGTACAGAAATGGCAAAGGAATATCCGAGCATGGTAAGAGTAGATTGACTAAACTCGACCTTCTTTTGAAGTTCTCATTTAAATATCTCACTTCATTTTTGCGCTGTCATTGTCGTATACACTCATACTGCAAGCCCGATGAATGTTCATTTCAAGCATTGCACTCTTCCTTTTTTGAGAGTGAGAATTACTCTTTCTGTATGATTATATGAATCATGCTACTCCAAGGGCTCTAAATTGATCAAAAAAGCACGACCATCCATTTATTCAAAATAGAACAAGCTGACTCAGGGAGTCCAGTCCATGACTCCATGTAGACACTACTGCAACTTTTCTTATGGATACAGTACTGCGGTTTATTTTTTATGGATAGACTACTACAGCTAATAACCTAATAAAAGTTTTAGTTTCTTTTATTGTGTATCTCTTGGTGCTTTTGTATAAGTGAGGTCTAGCTGTATATGTATGTATATACCTCTATCTTCTTATTTATATTCTGTTATCCTTTCTCTATTTTTTCTTAAGAAAAACAAAAAATATGAATTTATCATTGCAGTTCCAACTTCATCCAGTTCTATAGTTGAACAAATATTTAGTTTACATTTGCATTCTAACATTTCTTCTTTTTTCTAAAATGGTAGTAACAGAATTAAGTATAGTTAGCCTGATGTGCAGGATTGGACTGATTCATCTCTTGATTTAATAATGGTTTGCAGGTAAGCAACAAACAATCCTGAGTTCATGACCTAACCAACTTCCTAGTTCAGAGTTCGGACAGGTAACAATAGAAGTTTATTTAGTTGTATCCCATCATACTAAAGGATGGCACAACCTCCAAGATAGTTGAGAAAGAAAGGGAAGGAAGGTAATTTGGCGATCATTGGAGCAAGCTATTGTCGATTAATTTATGTCCTGATTTAACAAGGTTTTACAGTTAAGCAACAATAATCAGGGTCTAACCAGCTTCCTATTTCAGTCTGTCAAAACCAAATTGTATCTTCATGTGTACCACCGTTGAGTTCTAGATTTTGATGTATGGTGGACAAAATTGAGAAGTACCTTTTAATTTTTTAGGGAACTATGTTGTGTTGATACATGAGTGCCTGGCTAAAGTGGTTTGCAGGACATCTAGCTATTACCGTGCACATCCTTTCGTTAAGTTTCAGTGAAGAATATGTTGCCAAGATTGTTCTCTATTTTAGTATGCATGTATTTTATAATAGAGGGATTACAGGAGGATGTGTAGACTTTCAAATTTTGATATCCGTTGACGACCCGGAATAAACATGTGCAATTTTGTTCCATCTATATTACATATAATTATTTTTTGTGCTAAAATAATGTTTCTCGTTCGTCAGAACATTTACTCAATGATTATTTAACATCATTTTAGCTAGCAAGATTTGAAGTTAATGCAAATCCTTTCCCATTACAATGGGCACCCAACTAGTTATGTTGATGTCTGTTATCATGGTCGTATTATCTATATATACACATATATATTATCCAACAAATTTAGTCAGTTTTCAGGCCAAGTCCACCTCGACACCGTACCATTTCCAACAACAGAAATAATGTGCTCTACATCCGCATCTTTACAAGTTTGAATATATAAAAGATATTGCGTAGGATATAACATGACCACTGTCCTGATCCTATCCGTTTCATCCCTGTCACCATATCATTAGTTCTAGAGAGACAGGATTTGCTAGATTTCAGACGTCTAAAAATTTGTAATTTTTTATTCATCTAAAATTAGTTTGCTAAGCCTAAACTTACGGTGCTGTGCAATGTGAAAATTTAGTTTATTTTAACTTAGTTTTGACATTTTATGTGGTTTTACTTTATTTTTATCCGTGTTTGAATATTTTTACATGTATAAAATTTTGAATTTCTATGAATTGTAAATTTATTTCATTGTTAGCTAGAGTAATTTATTGTTAGACCTTTTATATAACAAGGAATGGACTTTTTCTTGAACAAGTAATAGTGGGAGTGAATAGAACCATTAGATTGATCCAAGACTTTGTGTCGCCGGATCATGTATAGCAACCACAACCTGATTTTTGAATCTTTTACGATGACAATGGTTGCTTTTCCATGCATTGTGTCGGAGGAGGAAACTCCAACCGCAGAGAGTCTGGAGACCCCTCTTTTGAGTTCGGCCAGGGGAGTTGTTCACAGGACGGCAGCGGCGTCTGGGAGAAGATCGTATGCTCGGGTGCCGGGGGCCCAGGCTGGAGGTGGCACGCAAGGAAGACAGGAGGCGTAGACAGGTTCGGGCCGCGCGGAGGCGTAATACCCTACTCTTGTGTGTTTTGCTATGTGGGAGATGAATGTTGGTACAAGATGAACTCAGGGTGCTCAGGAGCTAGCCCTCCCTTTGGGAAAAAGAGACGGAGCGAGCTGAAGAAGATGAACATTAGCGAGAGAGCGAGCTAGAGCCAGAGATCGAGAGAGTCCCCTGACCTGTAGGCATGGATCCTCCTTTTATCGATCAAGGGGAGTCCACAGTGCCCAGTACACAGAGAAAGCTAGCTACGATTTGTCTTGTCGCACGCAGGCGGCCACCTGCCGTGCCGCACCGGAGGGACGTCTAGTCGCCGCCTGGCTCGGCTGCTGCGGGCGGCTAGAGTTGGTCTACTGCATGTCTGGTCGGCACATTGCCGAGCTGCTATGGGCGGCTGGGGTATGGAGATGTGATAGCGCGCGCTTCCGCTGCCAGAGTGTGGAGAATCAAGGCCCTCTCAGCCGAAAGTTCTCTGACGGCACTGGGAGGGGGCCCACGGAAGGCCATCATGACGGTGCACGCATGTCCGACCGGGAGACAGGCGAGAGGCGCCCCGTTGCCTCGCCATTAATGCGGGTAGTTGGAGAGTTGATCCGCTCGAGTCAACCTCGTGCCTGGGGCAGAGAGCTCATCGAGCCCTCCGCGCACACAGGGCTCCGAGCTCCTCGGGGACGGAAGATGTGAGTCCCGGGCCCGGGGAGCGGCGCCCGGGACCAGGGATGTCTCTGTAACGTGCCCCGGGAAGGGAGCTGTGGGCCCCGGGCCTGGGAAGTCCCAGATATGTGTCCCGGGGGCGCGCCCCAGGCACGGGGGCGAGACCCAGGACCGGGGATGTCCTCAGGCCCTCAGTACTTGACCGGAAGAAGGCTGTAGCCGGCCGTCGACGGTGCAGAATGTGGCCCCGGAGGAGCTGACGTGGCCGAAGACCCACGCGTCCCCGGGGTATGTGGGACCCCTAGTCCCGTTTCGCCGACACATTACATCCTTGATCGTAAATGTAAATCATATATATATATATATATATATATATATATATATATATATATATATATATATATATATATATATATATATATATATATATATATATATATATATATCCGGACTTCTTTTCAAAAACGGACAGTGCTGGACGGATATTTTTCAGATAGCCTCGGAAATGGAAATGAATACGGTAAGACTAGTATTAGGCAAAAACTGGAATCGGCCAAAAACTATCCGGATATCCCATATACCTCCAATTAGGCCCCTATCTCTATCCCAACTCATTTCTTAAATATTTTTATTTTAGAAACGATATGTAGCTATCATAATATGTTATATTTACTAGTTCCAAACCATAAATTGTATTGGGCACTATTACTTGATATTATAAATACTAAATAAAAATTTAATAATATATTAAATAAATTGATTATTTTTTGAATGTAACATGTTATTCTTTTAAAAAAGTCCATGCCAATTATATTTGTTAATTATTAATTTTAAAATTAAATAAATATAATTCTAAATTAAGAGTCTAATATGGATATAACCTTATATTTACTTCTTTTTTAAAAAAAATTTAGAAAAAAATAAAGAGTCTATAGTATTTACAATATCATATTATATTTAACACTAATTTAATACATTTTTTTGATAAATGAACTAGTTATATATCTTCTTGATTTTAGAAGCACGGTCTAAGGGGTATTCATGTTCTGATAAATATTTGTGACTGTATTTGTTCCATATATGTATATGATAGTATTCATTTCCATTTTTGTGGTATCCATATTTGTTTTAGGTTTCAAAAAAAATATGAAAACAAATATGGTAAAGCTAGTTTTCGTCCGTATTCGATCCGTTTATATATATATATATATATATATGCACACACTAGCAATATGCCCGTGCGTTGCAACAGGAACAAAAGACGAGGGAGATAAGAAAAAAAGATAGACCATGGCTGACAGATGGCCGAGTAAGACTGTGGCGTGAAAGAAGAGGGTGTGCATGTTCGGTGAATGTACCAACGAGCAATGAATCACCATGCGAAATCAATAAAAGTGCTAATGTGTTACAAGTTACAACTGGAACAAATTCATAATTCCAAACAAACTTCCAATGCCCTTGTAAATTCAAAAACCAATAGTCCTCTATAAAAAAGGGACATGAGGTGCATGCATTTGAGATTTTCATGTTTCCTCTCTGATATGACATCATTGCCTTGTGTGCATGGATTGAGCTGCCATCAAGATAAAGGCCGTCAGATTAAGTTGTACTACCGACCTGTACTTCGATTGAACGAAGCTGCAAGTTATAACCGACCAGCCTTCAGGCAATCAGACAATGTTCATGCTGACGATAGCCGACGACAAAGAAAGAGCTGCAGGACATTCACAAAGTAAAGTACAGTAATGGTGAACAAAGTCGCAATATGGAGAAGTTGGAAGTATTCTTGATTTCAATGATCTCTGGTTTTTTTATACCCTTGTTGTAAATTAAAACGTATATATCTAATTCTTTTGAATTTTTTAAAGAACACATTTCCTCTTGGTTTTAGATCAATAGAAAAAAGTAACTCCCAAAAATCTCAGTCGATTATGTTTAACATTAGTAATAAGCTCCCTAAAAACAGATTCTTATATCCACTATTAAGGGAGGCAAATTCCCAAATCCTGTTTGAACATGTTTTGTGTTTTCTTAACAAAGTCGGGCCAATAACATGGCCTTTCATTTAAAAAGAGAGAAAATCCAAAATTGCGAAGAACTCAATAAGGGCAACAGAGAGTGCTTGAGAGCACAGAGAAAAGATGCATGATGCATGCGATTTACTAAGCTAAAATCAAATCAAATTAATTAACTTTTTTCACGAACGATTGAATTGATTAACTCGCCCAAAAAAGTTCCATCACGTTAGTTACGGGGAACAATCTAAGAGACGGGAAGAGAGAGGGGACGAGATCACAAGATAGACAGGAGAATACGGTGAGCTAATTTTTGTGTCCTGGATGATGGCGCAGATCATGTAGCCACGAGCAAGGAGCAGCTTCCTTGATTATGAGCCATGCATGGCGTGATTGATGTAACCCGACGCGCTGGTGACAAATTCTTCCTGCATTTCCTACATTTCACATGGAATGTGAAATGAAATGACGCAGAAAGATTATTGTTGGTCATGAAAACACCAAGCCGGTAAATGGGCTTGAGTCTGAGATAATCGTGCCATGCGGGCCGAGTTTGCAGAATCCTGTGGAAACGGATGGATGACGACCGTGCAAAAGAGTCGAGATGGAAGCGGAAGTGCACTGGATGACGGACGAAGGTAAGTAGAGATTTAGGCCGTCAATTACGACGAGTGCGGGAGGCAGACGACAGATGAAATTTTTGGACAGAAATACTATTTTATAATGGTAGAGAATTGTAAAACTTTCGAGCTAAATCCAACAACGTTCTACTCAACATAGAAACTTTATACTCAATTTAGAAAACTAAATCCTAAAACT
Organism: Oryza meyeriana var. granulata; assembly: GCA_003991445.1. Lineage (NCBI taxonomy): Eukaryota > Viridiplantae > Streptophyta > Magnoliopsida > Poales > Poaceae > Oryza > Oryza meyeriana. The sequence goes on from RYFJ01000440.1 coordinate 122,757, forward strand.
TTGCACTCAATATAGAATTTTCTACTAAAATTGTAATACTGTGCATACAACATAAAAAAATTCTATCTAAATTTTAGTTAATGTTTCATGACAAATTCTTAATTTCTACCAAATCGTGAGGATTATACTGGAATATTCTGGCAGGTTAGATAATTATTTTTACGTAGAAATATTTATGGTAAAGATTTTCTTTTGTCATATAAATATTGAATTAGTAGTAAGTAATTGCTTAGACGAGATATGATGCATCAGTGTCTTCTCATACTTGTACTCCATGTAAAGATGCATGGCAATCAAGGAACAAATCTTTGCCACCGTGCTTAATTTGCTGTACAAATTCTGAAACAACGGATGCGCAGTTTGGCTGGTAGGCCGTCCAAACTCCAAACTAACATGAGCTAGGATGCTTAGGTGGGCTGATCGGTAAACATCCGCGAGATAAGGAGCTTGACGCTAATTTCGAGCAATTTCGCTCGGACTCGGTATAACGCGGCACACAGACTCGATATGACGCGGTGTAAGTGGCCGACTATAGAAACGCTATACGTTTTTATAATAATAAAGATAAGTACGTTCTTAATCATATGATAAAGTCATCAAAATTAACTCACTCTCCTTTCCGTTTTGTTGGTATCAGATCAGTTCGTTTCCGCTCCTGAGCCATGAGTGACACTGGTATACTCCGGCCACGTACGCCACACCTCAGAACCGGCCGGCAACACAATCTCTCTAACGATCAGCTGATTTGTACATTCAGCTACAGTGGTACAGTCTACATACTCATACTGCACAGTATATACAGATCGGTCAGCTGGAGATTGATGCCGAATGCCGGCAGCAAGAGCCGCGCGCCCAGCTGACACAACAGGAGCCTAGCTAGTCTGGGACTGCATGCAACGGTAGCTGATGCTGCAGAGGCTAAAAAAGGCCGCGCCGTCTGCAGCCCCATCACGTGGACGCACGCCGACGAGCACGGCCGGACGCGAGATAGCACCTGGAATTCTACGCTGTAGCGACACAGTTGCACGGGTCCAAATACCGCGCCGAGGCTTGTGTGTGGTCGCCGCCTCTGGTACAACTGCTGCCTAGTGGAGACCACTCTACTCCTGGCGGAGGGCGGAAAACGGCCGGGGTGGCGTCAGACACCGCCGGCACCGAGAGGACACAAGTAACTTCGCTGTCCGCTGCAACGACAATGGCTGCACGCAGTTTATTTTGTTGCTGAGTACTATGCTTATGCTTTTTAATAGACCATGACGTTAACTTTTTATCATCATGATGTTTGATCATTCATCTTATTTAAAAAATTAATATAAATATATAAAAATATGAGTTATGTTTAAAGTTTTTAATAATAAACTAGGTCATAACAAAATAAATCTTAATTAAAAATTTTAAATAAGACAAATAAATAAACATCGTGTTAAAAATTAACGATATCATTTATTAAAATCGGAGAGAGTAGGTAGGAATCTTTTGGTCCTGCCTCTTGTCACTCTTCTCATTTCTTTTCCCGTGCAATTGGTCACGGAAGTATAGGTTGTTTCAGACACCTTTCAAAAATGTTCTTAGAAGCTTTGATTTCATACGTTTGAAAAATTGTAGTGTTCCAGGCTTCCAGCCGCCTAAAACTGCATATAGCTAATTCTAAAATTGCAGCGCTATGCAATATTTAAGTTTAGTTCGTTTTATTTTCTCATTGTATATGGATTTACTTTATATTTAAATAAATTTGAATTCTTTTACATGAACTTTGTAAAATTTCCAAACGGTAAATTTATTTCATATATATTTAGGTTTGAATAATAAATTTATTTCATGTTTAATTTGAATAATTTATTGTTCAACATTTTATCTAATAAAACAGAGACTTTGCTTGAATGAGTAATAGGAGAGGGATGTGAACCATTGCATTGCCATCCAAGGGACCTGAATCTAGACATATATGAAAACTGGCAAATTTGGTTCTATTCTATGCTATCAAAAAATTATGTGTTTAAGTTTATACTATCGAAATCTCTGCGAAAATGCTTCCATCCGGGCGCCCGACGCGAGGCGAGCGATCGGGCACCCCCACAGACACATTCACTTGAAGCAAATTTCCACCGCCAGCTAACCTTATCCATCTCTCTCTCTCTGCTATCTCTTTTCTCCACCGTTGTTTCTCTCTCTCTCTCCTTTCTACTTAGAGGTAGGTGCTAGATGAGGCCTCTCGGTGGCGCCGTCGGCCGTCGTCGATGCTTGGTTAGGAGCGGCAGGCACAGCAGGCACAACAAGTGCACCTATGGAGACGCATTGTTGTCAAAGACATGCGATAGCTGTTGGTTGCGCGACGAGCGGACCCGCCTAGGGTGGTAGGAGGATGAAGAGGCTGACCACCGCCGCCGCCGAGAACCCTACCGGCGTCTCACCACCGTCATCTCCCCGTCGGATCTGGCCACCCTAAGCTCAGGGGCGTCAGATCCAGGGGACACTAGCCGTGAAGGGAGTTGTGAGCTCGGCCTCAGCTTCCTCAATGGTGGCACAACGAGCTTGGCCTCAGCTTCCTCAACAGTGGCGCGGTGAGGTTGGCCTCGGCTTTCTCGGCAGTGGCAGCAGGAAGGATGGTGTACGCTGCGTGGATTCGGCTTCAGGAGGACAAGGAGATGGGCGCCTTCACGATGTACAGTTAAGCGGAGTTCCTGGGCATCCCGGCGCCGACACGGTGGCCTACTACCAGCGAGGAGGAAGAAGTAGATTTAGCCCACTTTTTTTTTGAATTTTCGATGTTTCAACGCAATGAATCTAGATGTTTCATTAGTTATAACAAAATATTTTGATAAGTATTTTTTTTTTATGTTTCACTAGTTCTTTAGATGTTTTGCTAAGTATTTTTTTTGTATTTCAATAGTCAAAGCACGATGTTTCATGTGCGAGATAAAAATATTTCAATCAGGATTCAACGTTGTTTCATTCTCCTTATTTATTTTTGTGTTACGCTATATTAACAACTGATGTTTTAGTAACTTGATTTTTTGTTCACGCTATACAAACAAATGTTTCACAGACGGTTAACTAAAACAGTTTGACCACCCAATTTTTCGTGTCTGATTGGGCGTCCGATGTGTAGTCGTGTCCCTAGTGCACTTTAATACCATCCAAAGTTTGCTGCTACTCTTTGTACCAGTTCCATCCACTTCCGTTTGGATTTCCTTTTCTTTTCATTTCTTTGGCAGGGAAGGTCAAGGGATTTGGCCATATTACCCTTCTTTCCTAATGAGAAGGGGCGAGCCCGATATGGATGGCTCGGGGCTTTGATGTGAGACGAAGGGCAATTTGTCTTACCTAATGAGATAAACTCTAAAGTGGATGGAAAAGGTACAGAGAGTAACGAACTAAATTTTTTATGGTACTACAATGGAACATGAACTTTCGATGTATAAAACTAAACATATGAACTTTCGATGCTATAACAATAATTTTTCCATGAAAATTATGTGCTTTTATTTCTCCTGGAGAAAAACACTTGTACAATATTATCATTTTATTATGATTTAAATATTTTGCAATAAATTAGCAGTCAAAGTATTTTTTAACGAAAGCGGCCAAAAGTTGCATTTTGAAGATTGTGTGGATGCTCAAAAGGTAATTGTTTCTTTTTACCAGAGGGACTATTTACAGCATGAACATGAGAATATCTTTAAACCGGCCGAAGTTCAATTTGTGACCATGCGTGAATCAAACCGGCCAACGTAGGACATACTGACGGTTGACCCACGACGAAACAGGCGCGTCAACACAGGCCAACATATCATATGGCCCACGCCCCAAGGCCTGTCTAAAATGGATCCACAAAAGAACTAGCCCTCTTAAAATAGGCCAACCAAATAATCGGCCCATCTAAGTGAGGTCAACTAAACTAAGGGTAACTAAATACCTAATACAACTAATACCGGCCTGTTAGTTTTGGTTCTTCGCTTCGGTAATATTAGGCCCATCGATAATATTGTCGGGGCCAGTATTTTCATGTTATTCGAGAGTGCAAGAATATTTTCGGTACCATTCTGTGGCGAAGGCCTGTACTTTCGGCCCATTTAGCCCGTTTATGCTTCTGTCCAGCATATTACTGTTCCTTTATGGCCTTTTTACTGTGTTGGTCAGAGGGAGCAGGAATCGTCAAAAGAAATTTTCGGATGATGGTCCAATTATCCTGGGCCGTCAAGAATGTTGTGAGCTCATCAAGTCTCTTTGGGCCTTCTCTATCCATACGCGTCTGATTTGTTTCCTTGCTAATTGATTCCATCATCAACTTTGCATTAGTCGGGTTACGATGAATAAACCCAGAAAATCAACTAAAAGGAGAGGAAACGATGAGTGTGTGACAGAATGTTGTAAATTTCATTGCACATAGCTACATAGATAATATCCATATTTACATCCCAATTAATAATTGGCCCAGACTCCATGTCCTGTGATTGCCCTGCCATACTCTCACAGTCTCAATGACCTACAAAAGGCATCTAAACCAATCAGCAAGACTGCAACAACAGTTATTGAGGATTCAACCAAAAAAATTTCCATTCTACTAACTGTTAATGCTGAGAGATTGGAGCATACTATTCTGTCCCGCCTGAAGTGCACGCAGGCCTTCGTGGAGGAAGCTGGGGATATGCCGTGCGCTTCAGGGATGAACAGGAGAAGAGAAAACAAATTAGTCAAAATTTCGACTTGTTTGCAGTGTACACAGATTTCTTATATTGATTGGAGATGACAATTGCACACTTGGATGTTTTTTATGCGCAGGATACTTTGTCGATAAGTTTCTTTCATATGGGAAGTGGAATGTTCAGATGATCCATCACTGTTGCTTACACAATGAACAAGCAAAAGTATTGTGCATTTGTCATGGATCCCCAATTGTCATAAATCTACTTTTCTATTATACGCATTCCAATCATATACCTGCAACTTGGGTTTCAGGGGCTCGCTAGGGCCTTTTGTGCTGTCGCTTGCACCTTGCTGCACAAATAGCCAGGATTGAATTTTAAAAACAGGTGACAGGTTGTTATTCAGTTGGATAATTTTACGGCAGATTAGTTTCTCTTTATTCCCTGAAAAATACATTTATTAGTTTTCTACATTACCTTGCCAAGTACCCAGTCAGCAGAATCGAAATAGGCACGCTCATGGTCCTGAAAAGTGTTTGCAGCATATAAAGCATCAGTTTATCTGGAGTCAAATTTTCCTTCTTTCACATTGCAATTGAAGCCTGCAGGTTGCTCTGGAAAGAAGCATTGCCTGATGATCGTCAGGCATATTTGTATAAGCATGATATCAACATACCTTGTTAATGAGAGGTTTCTTTGGAGAAATCCCTCCATATTTGTTCTGGGATGATCCCTGCAATTAAACAAAGTCCAAATGCACAACCTTCAGTTTCTATATATATCTAGTCCTATATATATATATATATATATATATATATATATATATATATATATATATATATATATATATATATTCAACTAACCATTTAGTAATGGTACTTAGATTAACACTTCTGTAATGGTTAGTTGAACATCACATCAACAACTTGCACTACATGATTATGATGTAATCATGGAATAAAGGTATCCCACTCCTGAACTCCAATGAGCAGTGTCTTAATTAGGTCACATGTAAGAAATATGTAATACACACAGCAGTTGACAGTGCTAGGAAAGGATCAAGCTGACCAACTTTTTCCCTAGTTGTAGTGCACAAGTCTTTCCAGCCACACTAGCCAATCGGAGGCTGCATCCAGCCATCTAGTGCTTCTGTTATATCCATTTTCATAAAAAGGATACTGTGTTTGTTGAGGACAAATATGTGCTACCTGCAAATCTATTGCCATCTTTGATGGCTGGCTCCTAGAAGGTTGGATCCTGATTGAGCGATATTTGCCTGAAGGTTGATAATTATAACTTTCCTAAAAACCTCCTTTGAAAAATAAGGGCGACAATACTGCCACATCTTCTAGTGTGAGAATAGGTAAATGTCAGATTTCAGAAAGAGACCCTTTTCACTTAAAAATCATATATTGTTTTGTGCACATGCTTCTTGTTAGAGAAAGAGGCTCTTTACAGTGCAATATACTAGTGACAGAGAGAAGATAGTCTGGGTAAAATTTAATCATTTATTTAAATGGGTATTTTAGTAAATGACGTGTTAATTATAAAAATTACTCACATTGCCACTGAGGGTATTTTAGTCTAGAAAATATTTCCATTCCAATCAGTTCGATCAGACACTGACGCCATCTCCTCTAGCACGAATCTCCATGCGATTAGATGGTAAAAAATATATAATAATCAGTCAAAAATAACTAACAAATTACATATATGCCTTTTTTTATTTTTCCATAATACTCTTATACTAGTTATACTAGTGATGTATACTACACATACTATAAATGCAAGTTCTACTAGTATAGAGAAAATCTGAACCGTTGGATCACTAGTAAGATTCACTAGTATACTGTAGTATATTGCACTGTAAAGGGCTTCTAGAGAAAATTGCCGGTCAAGGTATTTCACACAGGCTTTTCTTTTCAAACAAAGAAAGATAAGATATTATTTATATCAAGTATTTCTCATAGTTCCACACACTATATGCTCACCCATATATATATACACACTACTTTAGAAGGGAGTAGTGGTGGTGTTGAGTAATGAGTGATGAATCTGTCATCACCCCCACCAACTCTCTACTCTCTACTGTGGGAAGAAAAAATGACAGTTTGAGGCTAAAGGGCTCACATATTAATAACAAATATATGTAGCAATTAAGAGATGATATATGTGGAAGATGACGGTAATAACCGGTAAATGATAATTTTCTTTAACTAAAATCCTATTGTAACGTCCATGCTATGCTAGTATGTGTGTGTATATAAATGTATAAGAAAGGATAATGGTGATTAGTTCACATGGTCAGTCAATCTTGGTTACATATATAGTGCAAAATATTTTAGAAGACACCAAACTTTGACCATATTTCTGAAGTCAAAATAAACAACTCAATATAAGGCAAGATTCTATACACTTGACGTTTGAAAGATAAAACACGATTTATCGCACGAAAAGGCGCCCGTTGTTTTGACTCTTAGGTATCTATACATGGACCTGGTATACTGGTCGGCAGCTGTTCAATTCAGCTGCACGACTTGAGGACCAAATTTACCGAGAAATAAACACAGCATTATGTAGCACAAGTTGACCAACAGACAGTCTAGTACTTGCAGGCATAATTAGCCACGGAATATCCCACTTGATTTACTAAAACTTGATTATTTTTCTCCTCATGAAAGCAACAAACAGCGAGACCAAATTGGCCTCCTCTTCCTTCCTTCTGATTTGGTTTCCAGGTCGGTATAATTCTACTGTTGCGTTCCTTTCCCTGACCTTGTTTTCGAATGCCACGTGACGTTCTCAGCGTCTTGGTGCTGTTTCCATATCAAAATCAACACGCTGAAACGGTGGTAGATACGAAATTTTTTAACTATCCTTGGGAAAAAAACAGAGAAATTTGAAGTCTAGAAACGTTTTGACCTATTCTTCAGTCGGCAGTCCATGCTGCTAGAGGATATCGATCGTTTTCACAAACACTCCCTCAGGAGGTATTAATTGCTATCCCACCGCGAGAGGATAACCCGCTGAATATTGGTTGAGATTTATGAACGGAAATATTTTACTCCTTTGAATAAATGTATTTCCCGATTGTGAATTCTCTCTCTCGGGAAGAATTTTCAAATTTATATTCGCATACGAGAAAATTAAAGGGAAGAAGAGAAAAAACTTAGTTTCTTGCGATAGCCAAAACCATGGTAGAGTAGCTGATCATGCTCAGGTGAAGAGAAAATGCATGGAGACAGCACGGAGATTAGATAGATGATGGGTAGATTTTTTTCTAAAAAATGGATTAAAGCCCGGCCAATTACATCCAAACCGGATGTAAACAGCCAAGAAGATGGGTAGATAAGATAGTGCATACCTCTTCCCTCTGCGTCGCGGCTCTGCTGTCTTCACCGAAGCTTGCCATCTCCCAAGAGCACTCCAAACCAAGCACCGGCGTGTTTTCTTCGTTCTCTTCGTCACCAAGCTGGCTCTCTGAGCAACTGAAGCAGAGGAAGAGAACAGCGGATCAAGCAAAATAAGACCAGAAGGCTCCAAGACTCGTGTATATATCTGTGTCAACCGAGCAAGATATAGGAGAGGAGGTAGGTGAGACGAGAGCAAAGTTAGAAGCGCAGGCGTAGGCAGAAGAACACAGCGAGGAGCGCGAGGGAGGAAGGGGAAAAGAGGAAGAGGAAGGAGAGACGCGAGCTGAGATTACGTTACGTACGCGCGCGCGCGGGGGAAGGCGACGTGACGGCGAGATATTCATTCACGCGCACGCACGCAGGGGACTGTGTCAAAGGAGGTACGGCCAGCTGAGGCGAACAGATGGAGGTCGGTTTCGAGGAAGTTGGCGTGGGCCGCGCGAGGTGGGCGGAGCGGAGCAGAGCAGCATGCAGGTGGCGTGGTCCGGCGGTCGCGGCCTACAAGTGGCTGCGGGTGCGGGCGTGCGCGTGGCAGTGGGGCGGACTGGTGTGTGTGGAGAGGTCAGAGGTGAACCGGACGGCTAGCTTATCACTTGCCGTGCGTGACGATATATCTGGGTGTCTGGCTATGTACGTAGGCAGATAGTTTAATTCCAGGGATATTCGTGTTCTACTAGCTTGCAGAATATACCATCAGTTGTTGTCTGTCAAGAATGTACAATCGATTCTTCAGGGTGAATGGTTTAAAGATGGGGCTGCCTATGCATCTTTTTTAAGAAAACCTACTCCAATATACCATCACATCAGTTGTTTTCTGTCTATAATATTCATCCTTTTTTAAGGGGTAAATGGTTTAAAGGTGGGGCTATTTATGCATCTCTGGTAAGAAAACCCACTTCTATCACAGTCGAATTTTTTCCCATCAGATAAAGATCGAACGGTCCAAATCAAGTGATCGACTCACCCCCTTATTTATACAACGGTGCAAATCAAATGATTGACTCACCCCCTTATTTATACAACAAATCCTAGTTTCTCTCTCACTTCTAGATCGTCCCTGGAGAATTTTATTCAAATATATAACAGTGCAACCACATGAATAAAATGAAAAGCCCCTATCTGAATAACTACTCTCGAGGTATGGGTTGCATGCCTATGGACTATGGATCGCTAGAAGTGCGTTGGGATACCTCATGTGTTCTTGGCACAGCATGGTCTTGAATCTACCCTGTCATTGGTCTTAGACCCCTCCAGTAAGCATGAGGTAACTTGGATCGGCTCTAAAAAGGCCTTGTCACGAAAATCTCTTAGTCACCAATCGTACCCGTACAGTGCAAGCTGTTGGCTAGAGTAAGTCGCGTTATGTGGGTAAAGTATACCCTCTCTGTAGAGGTTAACAACTGTTTGAACAGCCATGTCCATGGTTATGAACAGATGTGCGGTGATTCCTTAGCGTAGTTTTGTTTTATCATGCTTGTGAAAATGTGTGTGTGGTTTGGGAATTGTGCCAAGGAAGTGCTATCGTGAACACTGGACTCTTGGAGTCCGGAGATTTGTTTTGGCTCTGTGAGCCGGCTTCAAGCCAACTGTTGAAGTTGTGCAAACTGGAGAATCAATTTGACACCTTTCATTCTGATCGGACGAGACTCTACCTCGCTCTAATTGTTGAGAAGCATACACATAGCAGATTTAAAAAGAAATTCAAATAAAACTAGTTGCAAAATATCCAGTCTCCCTTTGAAGCCTGTAACAATCACCTAAGTTCTCCTGGTTTGTTGAGTACGTAAGTACTCACCCTTGCTCTATATATAGTTCCTCCGTCAGAAAGCTGGAGCTAGGTTGCAGTGAAGTGAAGATTAGGGTTTTGTCTTGGTTCCCAGTTGCTGCCTGTGATGTTGAGACTTAGTCCATTTGTTCTGCTGCTGCCGCTGCCTCTGTGCTGTTCGTTGCTGCCTCCAGCTTGCTCTGAAGCTACAACGTAAGGACTGCAATGATGCATAACGACTTAGTCCGTTTGAACGTAAGGTAATGTATAAGTCTATTTATTTATTTAAGGATTGCAATGATGCATAACTATTTCCGTGGATACCAGCCCTATGTCCTAGGACTAGTATTGGTATCATGGTTCCGTGGGGAGCGGTTCACGCTGTTCTCCTGCGGCACGTCCTATCTGGTGCCGTTGTACTGAAATCCTCCCAAACTTCTATTGAACGAAGCTTAACAATTCCGTTAAAAGATTGGATTGGGTGTAGGTGGGCTTTGGAGACATGGGTTGCAAAAGCGTCCTGGTGCTTCGGATTCCTGACTTATAGCATAACTGATATATTAAATAGAAAATTATAATTTCATTAGTCCATTTTATAGATATTTATAAATTTGTAGGTAAATTAAGTTAGCCCAATAAATTATATTGTCCGCAAATAATGATATGGCAATACTATTTTCCAAACATACTTGAATAAAATGGTTTCATTGAGCTGCATTAACTTCATAGTTTTCACATTGCCACCTTATGTATGTCTTCTCCTAACATTTTTATAGTGGTGCCATCTTAAATGCTTATGAAGGGGTTCACTTTAACATTTTTATGAACGCACATCTATGAGCGCACCCCTTCTCACACTTCTAAATCTGTGGTTGCTAATTGCAAGGGATAAATCTATATCCTATGAAATACCTACCAAATTGCACATTCCTACGTGTAAGCCTACTTTGAAAAAAAGGGATTTGGGGTGGAATTTTGTGGGATTCCAATCTTGTAGGAAATTTTCCTATTTGGACTTTTGAAACAAAGGATTGGAACTTCCCAAATCCTATGAAATTCGTTAGGAATGACTCAATGCATGTAGAGTTTAGAGGAAAGTTAGCAAGAGCTCCAACCTCTTGAAAATTTTCCTTTAGTCTATGTCTCTCATCCGATTCTTGTTTTCCTATGGTCTATTCAAATGGTGATTGTTTTGTAATCCTCTGTTTTGCATATGTAAATCCTATGCCTTTTCTATTCCTGTGATTTACCATTCCTGCCTTTTTAAAGGGGGCCTAAATATATAGAAACTGTCAATGGATTGATACCCAACCGAAGTATCTATGTATATACGGTGTATTTTAGGACGTACGATAAGACTGATATGAAGATGCAGATGAAGATACAAGGAGACAATGATTTTTATACAGGTTCGGGCCCCTTAGAGGTAATAGCCCTACTCCTGTTTGGCTAGGAAGCCAATGCTTTCCACTATATCAATCTCATGACCATGAGTACAAAGTATAGGGAAGAAACCTTAATGTAGTTAATAGTATGTCGGCGTAGCGCTCGGGTATGGTAGTCGGCGGCTAGTCGTCGCCAGGCTCATCCAATATCAACTCGATGAGATTGGCGAGTGGCTTGTGTTGTTTCTTCTTAGGTTCTGTTGGTTTATCCCTCCTCCCATGGGTGTCTTGTATTTTTACCCTCAGATACCCTCTTGTCTAAGTAGAACTAGCGAGGTATATTAGGATACGAATCCGAGCAGTCTTGGTAGGGCTCGAGTAGGACTCTGAGCTTCTTTTCTTATCGGAAACTCCTTCCTTATTTGCTCCAGACTCTATCCATATATATGGGTCTGCTCTAGACTCTATCCATATGTATGGGGTTTATTGCCGTATAGAAATTGATATGTTGTACATCACCGAGGTATGTGTATGTCTGTGGGATATCCCATATTTAGTACACTGACAGTAACCCTCGAACTCTACTCAAATGAGGATGTCGGCTAGTCCAATTGCTACAAGGAGTCAACCTTGTCGAAGTAAATAAACGTAGTCAGCGTTCTACCAACTAGGTTATGTTCGACCTCTATGATCCTTTCGTCCGAGCAGTCTGTCAATGTAGCTAGCTATCAAATTTGAGCAGAGTTTAGAATTTCGTCTGTCTAAGTGTGTGCACAAAATCTCGGTAGAGTATCCATTTATTTTGTCTATTCTTTATTTTTCTTGAAATACTTGAATAAGTGTGTGCACACTCTTGTCACCCTTGTCCTTGTATGTCGTCAGCCATTTGGCCAATTTATTGGCAAGGCATGTATATGTGTCATGCCCAAAAATTCACATCCAAAATTCTGAACATAATGTGTATTAAACCCTTGTCCAGGAACAGCCAGGGTACATAGTAGACAAAGTTGCCACACAAAGTGCGTCTTACAAAACACAATAAATATCTTACAAATGCAACAGAATAACAGTAAACTTATAAAGATAACTAAGCCACGAAGAGGCTCCGATCCACAGGCAGCTTGACGGTGGAACAAGCCTACTCCTCCTGATGGTTGTCATCAGAGAAGAACTCTAGCTCTAGGAGGGAGAGCGAGCAAGGTTGAGTGCCACCCACTGTACTCAGCAAGTCACACCAAAAATGCAATTACGCACAGGTGACAAGGAAGGCCTTTGGCTCATTTGCATAAATAAGTTGTAAATAGTTGAATTGTAAAGCAAGTAAAACAATTGTTTTTATTAATCAATATTAATCATCATTGAGCAACGTTACACCACTTTGAACAGGCCCAAACCATCCATCCTAGTCTAATCCAGCATTTTAAGACAAGATTATTAAGGTGGGACTAATCACGGCGAATCTCGAGCAGATACCCATAACCGTGGGCACGACTATTTGAATAGATTTACTCTGGCCAGAGGTGTACAACTTTACCCACAAGATACAGCCCCACGCACGTTACCGTGCATCGGCGTGCCACCACAGCACCCTACTAAGAAGCTGTGACAGGACCCTTCATGTAACCCCTCCCTAACCATCCGCACCACACTGAGATTGCATCTACCGATCGGGCACACCATGTCGGCCAAGCTACCCCCTTGCAGCATGATGGATCTGGAAGCTGATCAGCATCGTAACTCGGCCTGGCCCAACTCCATCACTCCCACCCTCATCAACAGTGCCTCGGAGAGGGAAGAGCTACACTACAAGCCCAGCTGTTGCCACGCTGGCTTGTGGTAAGTATGGGAATTCCTTTCAAATATTTCCCATGAACCGGTCCTTAACTACCATAGGTGTGACCACCGAAACCATGCATCCACGGCCCACCATTAAGTCATATTTTAGTTTGTTAATTAACCATTATCAGTCAAGTTCATCATCTCAACACAAGGTCAAATTAATAGCAATAATGAATAATTATCCTAGAGGCGAGTTAGAATGACTAGGCATGGCTAAGCAATTCCTAATCCATAATCTAGTCAAATTATTACCCAAGTTATCAAGGAATCAGATATAGAAACTAGGGCTGCTAACATAAAGCATAGGATATCCCAATCCACATGAAATAATAAAGACATGCAATTTTATTTAAACAAAACAAATCATTTGTGTAAAGATTAGGTACAACATGGTCAATATAGGGAATGCAACTTGCCTTGCTCTGCACTTGAGACTTCCGCTATGACTCCATAGTAGATCGAGGTGTTGAAAACGTCGTTATCTAGCGATAAACATAGCAAAACAATAAAAACTGAACATAAGACCACTGAAAAACTATTTTTTAATAGATTCTTGATATTTTTCTAGATTTAATGCAATTTGAATGGAATTAATCAGAGCTCATATGAATCAGTTATGAATTTTTCAAGTTATACTATATTTTACTATAAGAAGAAAATCCGTAATCAATTTATTGCACAATAATTAATGTTTATGGCATCAGCCAAGGGAATGGGCGCCGGTGCTGGTAGGTGGGCCCCACGCGTCAGTGACCCAACGGGGCGGGCGCATGGTGGACCAGGTCCACACGCGGCCTGGTGCGGGCACGCCACGTGGTTGCCGACACGGCGCTGACATGGCGCTGATGTGGCCGCAACATGGGCGACATGCAGGCTGCCGCACCGGCGGTCCAAATCTGCCCCGAGGTAGATCGGATGGCCACGGGCGAATGAGGCGTGGCTCGCCAGCCGACCCGACTGGGCGGCGGTGCGCACGGCGAGGGACGGAGGAGATGAGGAAAAGGATGGGGCCTCATTGAGGGCTTGCGGTGGAAAAATGCGGCGAATCGATGATGACGGCAAGGGGTTGGCGGCGAAGAAGTTCGGGACAGCGACGGGGATGAAGATCTGGCAACGCATCGGGGACGACGAGCAGTTGATTGACTTGGGGACGGTGTTACGGGAGTTAGGGGAGGAAAAGGCGGCGCGAGGTGGTTCAGAAGGACGAACGGAGCCGGCGGCAGCACTCACCGAGAGGACGATGGCGAAGAGGGAGCTCAAGCTGGCGATGGGGTCATGCACAACCGACGCGGCTAGGACCAACGATGGTGAGCAGCAGAGCTAGGGATCTTGGCGGGGAAGGCGATAGAAGGCACGTTGGGCTCAGGCAAGTGAGGGAAAAGAGAGAGAGAGGTCCAAGGGTTGAATTTATAGCCGCGACGGGGAAGATCATGGTCGAGGCAGTGCGGAATGGCAGTGAGAGAGAGAGAGGCGGTGGCGAGGCAGAGTGGGTCGATTTCTCCACAGAGTCATGGGCGAGAGGGGCGGGAGAACATGGGGAGTGGGGTGATGACCCAATCCACCCCATTTTGAATGGACAGCGTAGGTATGGGAGGGCAGAATCGGGCAGCCGCGGCGACGCTATCTCCTCTGCTCTTTGCTGCCAGAGGTTGAAGAGGATGCTGACATGTGGGCCTTGAGAGGAGAGGAAACGGGCGACGGCGGTTTGTTGGGTTGGCAGGAGCCAAGCGGAACTCGGGGGGGGGGGGGGGGAGAGACGGGCCAGCCTGCGGACGGGGAAGGGAAATAGGCCGCAGCGCGGGCCGACACGAAGGAGTAGGCCGAGGGGCGCCCACGGGAAGAAAAGGATTTTCAGAGGTTTTTGGTTTAAATTAATTCCGATAATTGTTTTTTATTTATTAAAAATACTTCCTGTGATATGAAAATTCCACTAAAAATCTTGTATAGCACATTAAGGCATGGAGAATACAAGAAAAATATTCCTAGCCATAATAGATTATTATTTAATATTTTTATTAATCTCTTTCCTCTTGTCTTAAATAAACATTTCCTTTTAATATTTTCTTTATTGATTTAAGGCTCCTAAAAGGGAAAAACTCAGGGTGTGACAATACAACAAATTCAAACCCTCAAACTTGTGCGTCCTCATGTCCCATAATAACTTAGTCTAATATCCAAGTTAGGAAGTTAGAAGTTGCCTACTCCTAACACCACTGCGGGAAGGCACATTGGTGCCGACTCCAAAGCCCCTACATGTGCCGGTTATGGTACCGGCACCACGAAATCTGCACTGATGAGGTGTGGTTATAAGTGTTGGTTCCCAAACCGGCACATATAAGGGGACACATGTGTCGGTTCTTGAAAAGACCGGACGCATATAACGGGCTACCAAAGGTGTGCTAGCAGGCTCATATGTGCCGACTCTAACAGAGAAATAGCACCTATAAGCCCACCATATGTACCGGTTCTTATGTAGAGCCGACGCATGTGGCTCTGCTAGGGATGCACTGGTAACTACATATGTGTTGGTTCTAAAGAATAACCGGCACATATATCTCGGCATAAAAAATTTCAGCAGCTTTGCACTACAATTCTCATACATTGACATTCACATAATCGCAACATATACATCCATACTTCACCACAATCCACATCCACATTCACATTCAAATGACCACATATCCACATATGCATTCACAATCACATTCATATTTATTCAAATTAGCAAAAGTCCACATGCACAACCCGACACTCAAAGTTTTATAACCAAAATAGATCATGCATATACATTGCACGTTACATTCCCAAAGCCATCTTATGCATTGCACAGTTGCCATGTTAAACTAACTACCCCTAAAGCTCACCAATTGATTGTAGAGATTGGCGGACATAGCCATGCGAACACATCAAAGGGTCCCATCAAAGGATCATAGCATTGCGGATTGATGTCGCAGCAAAGTGAGGATTTGCAACACTTCTGCCAATTCACTCGGCTATGACAATCAATCAGCGATGCTATGATCATTTAAGGGAGAATTTGATGCATTAACATGGATATGTCCCCCCAATCTCTACAATCAACTGCTGACCTTCAAGAGCTAGTAGTTTAAGACGACAATTGTTCAACGCGTAAGATGGGGATGAGAATGTTAATGCACTGAGGGAATATACCTAGTTAGGCATAGAGGACCTAAGTAGACTCGAGCTCCTCGTGGTCACGTCATGGTACCTACCATTCATTAAATTAACAGAATATATGGAATGCATGTTCAGATAGGTGATAAGAAAACAACTAGCTTGATTAAAAACATCACATGGAATTGAACAATACATAATAAAACAAAGTGACATGAAATATTCATTAATTGACAACCCGTTTGCAAACTAAACCCATTTGGAAACAAAGTCTCATGAAATATTCACCAATAAAACAAAGTCACATCTAGTAGCTAGGTTCCCGCTATATCTTGGATCTCATTTTCATCGTGGAAACACTACGAAAACCACTAGATGAGCCCGAACGAGTCACCGTAGGGCCCACAAGGTTGGGGGAGCTTTGGAGATGTGGTATGCACCAGCTGGGTCTACAATTTGCTCTTGGATAAACCCACATAGTTGGTCGCTGAGGGCGGTGATGACATGTTGCATCAACTTACTTGTATTGAGATTCAATGTCTGGGACAGAACAATAGAATATGTGAAGATATATTTGGTAATAGAAAACAATAGTGTTGGTATATGTGTTCATTAGCATGTCCTACCTCATCACCTAGGAGGTCGTTGTTGTACTCTATAAAATAGAGCATAAACCTCTTGGTGTAGAACCCACAAAGATTGTTTCCCGCATCCTGCCTTAGGCAATAAGTGTGGGCCCAAATTCGAAATGTTGATGCTCCTAGGGCTGGCCGTCTTTTTGCTCTAGATATACCTTTTATATGCCATATTCAGGATATGTATTATGGATTGGTACTCCTTTTTCTCCTTCCTTCAACCATCGAAGATGACAATCATACTCATATCGATATTGATCACAAGGAGGATCCAGTGAGACCTGCACATAGGAGAATGTAACAATTACCCCTTTAACCATTCCGTGCATAACAAGTAGAACGAGAAGTTCAAAGAACACATACTTAAAGAGGTAGGGAATATTCCCTCGGTGGACATACTCCATGGTGGACATACTCCACGGTGGACCGTAGGCACAGAGGCCCCTCTATCTCACTGATAGAGGGCCCCACATGTCAGTGCGAGCGAATATTTGCTCGGAATATTCCTTTCCTGGAATTAATAAATCATTGTCCAAATTCCATAAATTCAATTAAACTTCAAAAATCCATATCTAGCAATCCGTAGCTCTGTTTGACTCCGTTCAACTTGCAAAATTTTTCTAAAAATGAGGTCTACACCATGGAACCATTAGTTTCCTCTGTTATATTCATTTTATTAGCTTCTATGGTGATTTACTCATTTGTGTGTGTAGATCTCGAACCCACGGACGATCCTGACATTGTAATTGGCGAGGAAGAACCTCTGTAGGACCAAGGCAAGCCACCTTTAACCATATTGCCTCCTATATGTGTAAAATTATGTTGATTGTGAACATCCATGCATAGTGTACATTTTAAACTGTTTGGCCTCGGATTGCGAGTGTAACCGATGGACCTACCTAGTAGTCGCACTATTTTCCATAGTATATGTAAATACCATACCTTTGATAGCCCCAGAAATGATGCACCAGCGTCTTACCCTCCTAGTAAGATCGCTGAGGTAGAATGGCTTAGCCCTGCTATGATTGTATTGTCGTGTGGGAAAATTGTGGGCTTATACTCTAATGTTTGAAACCCGATACTTCGTGTCGGTATGGTTGTGAAATTATCGATGTTTTACACCGGCAATAAGAATATGGGGCTACTCATAAAACCTAAACTTGATGGATTGCAAAGGAACACGAGACGATTTATCCTGGTTCAGGCCCTCGAGGTGAGGTAATACCCTACTTCCAGCTGTTGTGTATTGCCTTTGAGGTTTCTCTAGCGAGATTGTATGAGTTGTTCTTCTTCTACCTCAGGGGGCACCTTGCTTCCCCTTATATACCAAGGAGGCAGGGTTACAAAATAGGAATCCCAGTCGGACTCCGACCAAGAGATTTTCTTCTAGGAATACAACGTGCCCGACTAAGACTATATTCTTTCCTTGTCATATAAGGTAAAGTATGTCGACTCCAATTGTATCCCTAATTACAAGGTTAGGCCCATCCTCTGTCCGAGTGGCCTTAATGCTTCTCATGAGGTACCCGGAGCCCATGGCCTCCACAGTAGCCCCTGAGACCTTCATAGTTAAGTTACAGCAAATGCCGAGTGCTCATGCTCCTTGGTAAAGATTTCCCGAGTGCCTCCCTTCTGAGTACCCACTGTTCGAGTGCTTCTTCTCCAAGTCCTGCTTCATATCAGCTGGCAACGAGGCTATGAAGGGCTTCATGAAAACATATGAATAGTGTGCGCCGAATAGGCGCACCTATTAGGTATAGCCTCTGACTTTGTGCTTAATTATGAAATAATTAATCATAAAGTCAAAGATCTTTAACCTTTTAGTCTTTTCCGAGTAGTGTACTACTCAGAAATTAGACCTTTCAGCATCATGTCAGCTAGAAATATTTTTGCTCAGGGCAATTGTTGGCTAAGCATATAAGCCGAGTACCACTTCATGGATTTTAACCCAATATGTGGTCAGGTGTACTTGAGCGATATCTGCATTTCTAATTTTAATGGAGACCAGCTGTTGATCCTTATAAGGATATATCCTTAATACCTGGTAAATAATTCAGATATCTAAACACATGTGTCCAGTATTTGGGCTTTCATGAAGCATATCTGATTATTTAATCTATTTTTGTAAAATAGCATCTGTACTGTGATTTTAACACAGTCAGCGATCGACCCAATAAGGCATGCCATTTAGAAACTCATATCTTGTGGCCTAATACTGAATTAGTCGGCTCAGGCCCACTTATCAGCACAGGCCTTATAAAGCGGTGGGAGAGAGAACAGATTCCCCCTTCTTCTCCAGTCTGCCAAATCATTTCGCCTTCTAGCTCCGTGCCCAGATTTCGTGCTCTTCGCCTCGCAAGGGTTTGCTGTAGCTTGCGCCCCTGCTCGAGACTCGCCAGAATTTGCTCCACCGCATCTGTTCCCAATCTCCACAAGCCATTCCCCCAAATTTCTCACCTCCGATAATGCCGAGGGCTCCATTTGAGATCCCCGATATGACTACCGGAGTCTGGCCGATGTCAGACTACAGCCCGGTGAAACTGAGACTGCTGGAGAAGCAGATGATTCTGCAGTAACAAGACGTCATCCACTGGTGCACCACGGAGGGGGAGTCTATGCCAGCGCCCAAATCTGGTGAGACCGTCATCTTCACTTCGTTTTTCGACCGCGGTCTTGCCCTCCCCTCCTCGGATTTCCTTTGCCAGTTTTTGTCTTTCTACCAAATAGAGTTAGTGAATTTGAATCCCAACTCTATTTTCCATATTTTGATTTTCGCTAACTTGTGCGAAGCTTTTCTGGGGGTCAAGCCCCACTTCAATCTTTTTCGGTACCTATTCCACATCAAGCCCCAGCCATCTAAAAATAAAATCCAAACCATCAAGGGGGCCAGACTTCAGCTTAGGAACGAAATGAAGAAGGCCTATCTCAATGTTCCTCTGAAGACATCACTCAAGGGTTGGCACAGAGAGTGGTTTTACTGCTCAAACCTTGAACCCTCTCTACCCCCTTTCTCTGGTGCTCCACCAACCGTCCTACCAAGTTGGTCATTAGTGCCAACCTATGAAGAAATAGGGAAGGTATACCAGCTGATGGAGAGGATTGACCATCTGAAGAGCACGGGGTTGACTGGTCCCTGGGTGGCAAGGTGCTTCCACAATCGCCGCACCAGACCACTAAAGGCCAGGAGCCATTTTAGCTAGGACTACCAGGGTGAAGATGACCCTAGCCGAGAATACCCCGATGTAGCCAATAAGAATAAGGTTACTGATACCTTGCTCAGCTTCTTTGTCAATGGGGTGGTGGAGACCGAGGACGAGGAGCGCACCCTTTGGAAATAAAAAAAAATTTTATGCATAAAATAATTTTACCTATAAACTTTATTGAGAATCTGACGGAATGGTATGACAGAACCATACAGTAGCGAATTAATTTTAAATAATAATGGCAAAGCAAGTAAAAATATTTTATGCATGCTTAAAATCGTACATCACCCCGATAACCAATGTTTTTCCCAAAATTTGGACACCTATGCCATAACCTCGAATAAAATTTCTACTCGAGCTTTGACCTGACTCAAAAATTTTGGTCAAATAAAGATTAAAATTTTATCCCGATCCGAGAACAAATCCTTAATTTTCCCCGAAATACCTCCAAGTGCAAAAAAGCATATGCAAATGAGAATTTCAGAGGGCTCTAAGGGTTTTCATTTGACTGGTCCTACGGTCAAGTTCGGCTCTGATACCAACTTGTAACGCCCAGAAATTCGCAACCAGAATTCTGAACATTCCTGTGTATTAAATCCCTATCCAGAAAAGCCAGGGTACACAATACCAAGTTGCCATACAGATTGCGTCTTACAAACATAATAAAATTATCTTACATAGATACAGCGGTAAATATAAATAAAGCCTATATACAACTGGCCGAGTGGAGGCTTCCATTCCACAGGCGTCTTGATGGCGGATCCAGCCTAGTCCTCCTGATGATCCTTGTCAGACATATACTCCACCACTGAGAGGGAAAAGGGAGCAAGACTGAGTACCACCCATAGTACTCAATAAGTCACGCCCGTAAATATGCACCATGCACGCGAGACAAAGATAGGCTAAGGATTTATTTGCATAAAAGCAATTACAAACAGTAGTAGTTCGCAAATGGTAAAAAGGTTGATTACTTGAACAGTATTAATCCTCCACTGATTAACGTTACACCACGTTAATCAGGCCCAACCATCCATCCTAACACTATAGCAAATTTTTAGGTCAATTTATTATAGTGAGACTAATCACGGTGAGTCTTGACCAAGATGCCCATGACCGTGGGCGTGGCTATTCGAATAGATTTACTCTGATCAGAGGTGTACAACTGTACCCACAAGACACAGCCCCACACACGTTCCCATGTGCCGGCGTGTCACCACGACACCCCGCAAGAGGATGTGATAGGACCGTCCACGTAACCTCTCCCTAACTATCCACACCACGCTGAGGTTGCACCTACCAACAGGACACCCCATATTGGCCAGGCTACCCCCCTTGCGCCACAATGGATCCAGAAGCCGATCAACCCGAGCCCGAGCCGACCCAACTCCATCACGCCCATTCTCACCAACAGTGCCTATGAGAGGAAGAAGAGACGCTACAAGCCCAGCTGTTGCCCACATAGGCTTGTGGAATGTACGAGTATTTGCCCAAGAGGGTCCCACGAACCAGTCCTTAACTGCCATGGGTGTGACCAACAAAACCAAGCACCCACAGCCCACCATTTAGGTCAAATTTTAGTAATTTAACATCAACATATCCAAAGTTCCATTTCCTGACATTGAGTTGGACCACAAATATAAATTAAAGTATTTAAATCCCCATGTGAGCTAAAGGTTTCTAAGCAGGGCTAAGCATCCTAACAATAGCCTCTCGTCATATTATTACCCAACTACAAAGGTGTATAGGTGGAATAAAGTCAGAGCAATTAAAATTGCATTTATATAGGTCACCCTCCCCACATGAAATGATGAAATAATACATGTTTATTAATTTAAAACAAATAATTTGCAATAAATGGATACAAAATGATCGAGGAAATGGTGCGACTTGCCTTGCTTCGGCTCAGCGAATTCGGCAACCACTTCATAGTAAACTGGAGGATCGACGGCGTCGGTTTCTATAGCAAACAACGCATAAACAATTAAAAACAGTATATATGGACACTGCAACAGGGGCTGAAAGTATTTTTAATGGATTCTTGGTATTTTTCTAGATTTAATAAAATTTGGATGGGATTAATCGGAGCTCGTATGAATTAGTTATAAATTTTACAAGTTTCACTGTGATTTCACTATACAAATTAATTATTAATCCATTTATTGCGCAATTAAAAGGGATTAATGCGCTAGCGGACCATAGGGAACCGGCACCGACAAGCGGGGCCCACGAGTCAGTGGCACGGGAGGACGGTGCACGGTGGACTCGGTCCACGCACGCGGGCGCGGCATGAGCGCATGCAAACGGCCACGATCTGCTGGGCAAATCGGACAGGCGAGGATGAACAGGACTCGCCCCCTCCCCCCCAACGTGGTCGCACCGCGGTGGGGTGAGCGGCCCAATGGTCACCGCCGACCACCATCCGGCCTCTTGGAGAGCGGCGGTGAGCAGCGGAGGAGGTGAGGAATGCAACCAAGTACTCACCGAGGTACGGAGACCAACGGAGAGTTGCGGACGACAACGATCAGAGGGGTTTGGCAGCGGCGAGGTTTGGGTAGCCGACGGCGATGACGTTCCGGTGGCACAAAGCAACGAGGAGGTGCGGACAGGCTTAAAGAACCTGGTGGAGGTGTAGAAAGTGTTAAGAGAGAAAAAGACTGAGAGGGTCGACAGAAATCCGCAACAGACTGCCGGCGGAAAGGCTTACCGAAAGGGGCGATGAAGAGGATGGAGTTCTGGCGGGAATCCGAGCCGGCCAGTGGCGGAACAGGACGCAGCAGGGCACGGCGAAGCTAGCGAGCGTGAACGTGGTAGTTGGCGACGACTGTAGCGACGGCGACATGCAAATAGAGTCAGCGGAGTGCGGCGGCGATTCGGGAGCTCGGCGCGGAGGGGGTTAGGGTACTCAGCAGATGTGGGCAACTAAGGGGAAAGTGAGGACAGAACACAAGGAAGGTTTATATGTACTCGGCAACGGGAGTTCGTGGCCGAGTTGGCCGAATTTCACGGGGACGTGGGCGGCGGCCGCGGCGGCTACTGGGCGCGATTCATCCGCGGTCGTGGGCAAGAAGGGTGTAGAAGATGGGGGGAAATGGGCAGGGACTCGGTCCGTGTTGTTCGAACTCGGAGCCGAGGCACGGGGGAGCGGGGACAGGCAAAATCCGACGCTCAGGGAAGGCCGATCCCCTTCGGCCGATTCGGCCGGAGGTTGAAGATCGGTTTGACATGTGGGGCCGGTGTGGGTCCCGGTCCCACATGTCAGCAAGCGAGGCGAGCCGACGCGGTTGGTAGCTGGGCCTTGCCAGTCATTGAGGAGGAGCGGGGAGAGGCGCGTGGCGACGTGGGCTGGGCCACGGCCCGGGAGAGGGAAAAGAGAGAAAAAAAGGAAAGAGATAAGGAAAAGAAAATCCCAGGGATTTCCAGAAAGTTTTTAATTCTGATAATTTGTTTTGATTTATTAAAATTACTTCCAGTGCTCTAAAAATTCCCATAAAAATCCTGTTAGTGTATTTTGGCAAGGAGAATATAGAAAAAATATTCTTAGCCATGATATTTTATTATTTTGCATTTTACTTATTTAATTAATTCCCCTGGCCTTTTAAAATGATTTCTTTGAGGCTTTTCCTTTAATATATTTTATGTGGCTCTATTTAAGGGGAAAATTTAGGGTTGACACGTGAGCCTCTTTTCGATCAACTAAAACTTGACACACTAGTGTTTTGCAAATGAACATTTAAGAAAAAAAAGTTGTTTTCGCAAATGAAACCCTAGCGTCCTTGTCTGGCCACTCATGTCATCTTTCTCGTGGCTTGCGGAGTACGAAAGTACTCAACCTTGTTTTCTATATAATACAGTAGGGCTTGAAGATGAAGAAGATAACCCAACCGTTGAGGAGTACTTCCAGGAACAAACAGGCTATGAAGACTTTTAGGTTTTGGGCCTACTTCCCAAACCGTGCCTGTGGTGTTTAGCCTAGCACTTAGTGGCTTCCACCGTTAGCCTCCGCTTTGTTGTTGTCGCTTCTCACGTTACATTTTGTGTTGTACCGTTGTCCATCTGGGGTCTGTCCATGATGGCAACTTTTGTAAGGATTATCCTAGTGTTATAATAATATACTCTATTATGTGTTATAGATGTTTACGTGTGTACCAGCTTGTGTATTCTAGGACTGGTACATGTAACACAAGTACAGTAGTGGTCTCTGGGCCTGAGATGTTCAAGGTGTCACATCATATGTACTGGTTCTTAATTTGAGACCCACGCAGGGGCTCGAGTGGGCAAGAAATGCCTCATATGTGCTAGGTTAGGATGAACCAGCACATACAAGACATAACATTTTTGGGGTTATGTAGTAGTGTAAAGCTCTAAGGCTACCCCAAGGGTCGAACTAGATGAAGTAATCTTAAGAGTTGAAATGAAGAAAATCTAATGACGGTATGAGAACCATATCATTTTTGTCGAAATCATTGGTTTGTTTTAATTTTAGCTACATACTCTTTCTGTCACAAAGTATAGCTACCTTTAGAGTTATACATGGAGATTAAGAAAGTAGGTAAAGTAAAGTAGTGGATATTATAATTTATTGAGATGAGTAAGTAGGTGGAGAAATTAAATAAAGGTGTGATCGGTTGAGATAAGTAAAGATAGCTATATTTTGGGGCAAATTTGAATGTTAAAAGTAGTTATATTTTGAGATGGAGAGAGTATTTTGGAAAACTATTAACAATAGATAATAATTTTGTGACAAAATTGTAACTCTGTTCATCCAGTAAGGTCGGTCGGCCCCTACCCATCAAGCACACGTGCAATATTCATGTTATTGGTGGTTGAATTCACATGCTAAACACATGCAGAGAATAAAGTTGTAGTTTTATGATTAAATCTTTTGATGTCACTATAATTTTATAAAATGTACTAGTTAAAGTTGTGATAAAGTGATAATTTTGCCAAAAAGATCATCACAGTATTATGAAAAATATCTCGAATCAGATGTTCACATTTATTTATCAAAAAATCATTCAAATTGTATATATAATGAGTTTTTTCGGGACTCATTGTGCAACACGCTGCTTATTTGGAGGAGAAAATGATCAAACTAATGGTCCAGCCCAAAGGAAGTGGCCACTTACTGTGCCTAGCGGTAAAGCCATTGCTGTGGTGCAGGAGGTTATAGCTCAGAATCTTCAGATCACCTATTTCTTTCTTATAAATAAGCACGTGCAGCTTCTAAAAAAAATCTCTCCTTGTCTTAATTTAAATAACTGAAAGGGCGACTCAAACGACCACAACTATTTTTGAGTCAGTCAACCAGTTGGTTCATCATCCACCATTATGTCCAACAAGATGATTAATTTCACGTCTTTGAGAACTACTCTATTAAAACCCTACAACTTTCATGTACAGGGACCTCTTCTATCCTGAACTGTTCAACGGATGGAAGAAGAAAATGAACTAACTAACTAACGAATGAACAAAAGAATCTCCTATCATCCTAATTTCCTATCACTAATTCAAAGAATCATTTACACATTTTACGCTTCATAGATGGTATCAAGGGCGGGCCTCCACTGTCTGGGCCGAAGCCCATGGGCCTGGGCTTGGGCCTGGCTATCGATCCCTTTCCTTTCGACGACGTCTTCCACCGCGCTCGTGTCTACCACTTCCGGGAAGATTCTGTTACCGCCGGACTTGCGGCGCTTGCTCCCTTTCTTCCCGCCAGAGACGACGAGCCGGCCGATGGCCTCCACCTCCCGGTCGCCCAGCCGCGCACCGGCTCGGCTCGCGGGGACGAGGAGGTACACCTCGCCGTCGCGCAGAGGCTCGTGGGCCGCCATCGCCCGCACCCGCCGCTCCTTCGCCACGTCCGCGGCCCGCGCGACCACGTGCCCCGGCGCCTCGATCATCAGCTCCGCGGCCCCCGTGGCCTCCTCCACCCACACCGGACGCCCATCCGTCCCGATCACCAGAGGCCGCCTCACGCCGGCGCCGCCGCCGTAGACGCACCGCGACGCCAGCAAGTTGCCCATCGATCGGCGATGCGCGGTGACCGAGATCTTGGCTGCTGAATCAGATGCTAGCTAGCTAGCTCCTCGCTGAGTTCGTCTGCTTGCTCGGTTTGGCCGGGTGCCGCTGCGGCGCGGCCCATTTTATACGGGAGGCGGCCATGCGGGAGGAGGAAGGCGGCGGGAAGGGAGGTTGGCCGGTCAGACTCGGACAAGCGCCGGGCCGACACGTGTCCGGGTTGCGCGGAGCGCGTGCTGTTTTGATGGGGGGAGTAGTGGGGGTGGAGTGCTCGGTCCGAATCCGAATTTGACTCGGATTATTAGTTTGGACTGCGATCACCGAGGCCGTAATGGTAATTAAGTAATCGTTCCTGGTTTGATTAGTGCTGGTTTAGGTGGGAGATTGAACGCATAACGAGTCAGCTTGATCTGTTCGTGCTGGTGAGTGTTGAGCGTTTCTAATTCTCTTTCAAGATACTCCTAAAAATTGATGCTCCTAGTTGAGACTGGTTTGATCTGGTTTTGAGGTTTGTTCTCGGGTTTGTTGGGAAGCTGAAGTAGTCTTTTCTGAACTGGCTACTGAACATAATTAAGTTTGTGGTTTTTATATTAGGGTGCGGTTAGCTTATGACCGAGCGTTAGTTAGGTAAGTCACGCTTAGTTTGCGCGGGAGATCGGTGTGCTTCGCGCAGGCGTAAAATGCGTTTTTTGCGAACGCGTTTTCACGCGAGAGAAGCAAAACACTTTTTCTCTTTTTTTTCTAGGAGGGGGTAAATGGGGATAATAAACGGGAGGGAAGTTAACAGAAACAAAGTTTCAATTGTCAAATATTAAAACTTTCAACTGAGATTTGATATATATTTAAAATAAAAGTAAATTTAAATCTGACTCATATTTAAATGTTACACATGAGATTATAGAGAAAAAAATGTTCAGAGATAAAAGAAGTGAATACTGGGAAGAAAGATCATATATAGTAGCCTCCACATTGCCAATTACACATCATAGCTTTGAGTTAGAAAAAAATTGCAAAAATTAGTGAAAACTTTCAACTCAGAAATGTTTGGTGATTTCTAGTATTGAAATATTAATGGATTCGCTGATAGAAGTGTCACCATAGACTAACCAGTGTCATTGATACTCCTGCGAAAATAATGAGTTCACAGCGATGGTTGGTGTCGATGACTCATGAAATTTCATATTTTTGACAAATATCAGAGTTACCTGAAAAAACACAAATTTATTTTTGTTAGCCATGAGGTATGTAGACATGGCCATGATATTCTCTTCGAACTTGATAACATTTTTCTTTCATAAACTATATATCTGACTATTCTGCAATGAAAGAAAAGTTAGCATGGCAGATTGCAACAAACAGGATAAGATTTAAGAAAAAACAATAATGCCTAATAATCAAATTGAAGAAATTCTGATAAGAGTGATGCAAGATTTTTCTTGTTCAATTGTATTCATACAGTCCTCAGCTTAGAAAGAAAGGAACAAAAAATTTGTTATCTAAACTTCTAAAGCATTAACAAGTTCAATTGGGGCAATTACAAATCTCTGAACAGTTACTACCATCAAATTCTGAAAATATACCATCAAATTCTGAAAATATAATGTTATCAATTCTGAATTAAGTTGGTGGATTGTTCTGCTAGTATACTTCATATTTCAACCCCCCCCCCCCCGCTCCTGCCCAAAAAAAACAATAAATATAATGATGAAGTTGAAAGATACTGTAAATTTGAAGTACTTAGTTATGTAGGAAGAATTCATCTAGATGACACAGGTTGAAAGTATTTTCTCTTGTAAATTTCCTTTATGACATTGAAAATATTAACTGAAAATCAATAAACAAAAAATAATCCGTCACCTTTTAAACTTTTAAGTGTTGGCCTGAAAAGTTTGAAGTTCATATAAAAATCTTTCAAGCTGAGTTGAAAACTTTTGAACTCATCCATTGTAAAGTTTCAACTCCTAGTCTTAAAAAATTAAATTGTAACCACGAAAGTATCAGGCTTGACCTTATAAATCTTTGATTGAACATATATATAACTTTTAAAATGACAACCTACTAAACTTTCAGAGGATGATGTGAAAGCTATTAACAAAAACCCAAAAATATATAGAAGTGTTGACATGAACAATTAGTCGTTGTCTAAAAAAATGTTTCATGTTGAACAGGAAACTTTTAATTGAAAATATTTAAACCTGTAAATATATTTTGACACTTGATGTTTTTTTGTTGTATTGAAATATGAAGGTGTATTAAAACATAACTTACTACTTTTTTTTACTGTAAATGTCCTCATTTGTGAATTGGTATTCATCTAAAACGGAGAATGATTTCGAAAAACCTAAAAATGAAATAAAATTATTTGGATACACACACACACACACATATATATATATATATATAAGCATATGGAGCAAAAAAAGAAAATGGTTTTATATATGGTTAAACTTAGTGTTTAAAAATTAAATAAGTTCCAAAACAATCAATAAATTTGCTCCATATGCTTGATGTTGAGTTCATGACTGATGGAGTATTTCAGTTGGGTCTCTGTTGTTGATATGCGTGTGTATTTCGAATGTTGTACATAGTACACAAATATAGTAATAAAAAATAGAACTAATGGGGATGTCTCTGGAAATTAGATGTGACTAATTGATCCCTCTCATAAAATAATAATAATACAGTTTTAATTTTCTCTCCAAAAGTAAAAAAGGGAAATATTAAATAGTTAAGTGATAATCATCTGTGCTATATTTTTTTTAAAAAAAGGAAAAATCCCAAAAGACATTCATAGAAGAATTGAAAAAAGAAAAATTGAGATCCGTTTCTTCTGAAATCATGAAATTGTTTATTACTGCAAGAATAATAATAGAAAAGAAAAAACAGATATTAAAAGAACATGTTATGTAGAACTTGTGTAAAAAATACTACTCACATATTTCTGTATGATGTCTTTGATCTCAGGATTGTGCTTCTCATTAAAGTTGTTGGCAATCATGTAGTATGTTAGATTTTCACAAAGTGGTTTGGCATCTTCCTGTTTAGCATATATATGGGATGAGGAAGTAAAAAAAATTGTATGGCACACTGAACATGTTTGAAAAAAAGGAAAATTAATATGAAAAAATTTCACATTTTAAAAAAACTTATTAAGAAACACATGGTTATAAGGAGTATGAACTCACTGGTCTGAAAAGTAGTTGATTTTTTCCATCATAGCTTTGAATTAGTTTCATGATGAAGATGCCACTATCTGACTTGGTTTTGGATGAAGTTTATTGACGTGAATTAAAATGAAAATTGAATTATAGAACACAAGGGCTGAAAAAAAAGAAGAATTAAATTTTTTTAAAAATAAAGGATCAGAACTAACTCTTTGCTTGAGCAAGAGACACAGTGTATATAGATTTCCATGTCGTAAACATTGACTCGGAAAGACCTTGGATATGTATTTTTAAATGTTCTTTGAAAGTTCCATATAACTGTTTCAGCTTCAGGGCGAACTTGTTCTAACTTAGGATTGGGGCATAAAACTTCAAACTTTTTCTCCCTGAAGTTTGCAACTATGATATACCAAAATTTGGAGTGTAATGGCAAGAAAATCTGGTTATGATTATAAAGTAATATATATTATGTCTTTCTCCTCATTTGCACATAGATGGAAAAAAAGGTGTTAAAGTAAAAATAACAAGAGATTAGGAGTTACCATGTCCATCATATCAAGTTTATATCCCTAATTTGGTTCAGTAAATAAATTGTTTAGCTCAAAAGGATTAATGTAGGGGTCTTGAAAATTTTTCTACAATACAAAAATTTAAACTTAAGATTAGTACGGAGCGATAAGACATATAAGTTCAAATCAGTGCCTTATATAGTAGTTCGAAAATTACAATTTTTTAGTAGTATTTCAGATCAGTGCCTTACATAGTAGTTCAAATTACTCGTGTATATTTAAAAAGATAATTGAAATGTCTTGATTTATATGATCAATATAACTATAATAAAACGAGAAAGTCTAATTGCAAAGACAGAATTGGAAATTGTGTATAACACATGTAACCATTGACAAAAAGTACAGTAGGGTTGCTTGTTTTTGAGGTAGTACAATAGAAAAAATTGTGGCAGATTTATATAGAAAAAAGAAAATATCATGTAACTTGGTATAAGGGGGAAGGGGGAGGGGAACTTACAGCTGTGTCGCATCTGACAATATGCTTAGAGTAATAATGTGAAGGTAGCATATCATGACGATTTAATTCATATTGTTCAACCATTACTGCCTTAGCTAAAAAATCAACAACATATTTGTTTGCCTAGCCATAAACTTGCATTGACAAGTCAATAGTATTGTGATCAACCCACCTTTTGTTAATTTGTAGAATTCTTGGGCTGTGAATATTAGAAAGGAAAAATAATTTGTTGATTTTTGATGTACAACAGAATTTCTTAGATATATTATTGCTATAGAATAAGAAATTGTTGGACAAAACTTGTTTGAATGAAAAAATTGCAAGTAACATTATATTACTTCCTTTGTTCATAAGGTATATGGTTGATTATATATTCAAACACCTCTTTTTCAATAGGTGTTGATGTGTACTAAGAACTGGATATGCTTGGTTCAGCTTGTATTTCAGCACACTGTGAAAGCTGTGGCATCTAGTAAATTTCTCTGCCTTTTCATGAAAACTAGACTTTTTTGATCTTGAATAATAAACATCTTCTGCTAACTCAGCAAATTTGTAAATTTTGGAAACTTCATCTGGAGTTCCCCACTCATCATCTAAATCAATAATAGTATTGTTTTCCTGAGTTATATGAATTGTATAATCCTGAAAGTTGGGACCTTGATCTTCATTAACTGTTTTGATCTTCTTCTTCATTGAATTGACAATTTCATCAGCTCTTTCATTCAAAGATTGGGGAATAGGTCTCTTTATGGTATCCTTGTAATCATATGTGATTTGAAATGCATTGACTAATGATTAATTCATCGCAGGAGCTTGGTCTGTTAATTGTGAACTGCAATCCTTGAAAAAAAAATGAGATGATCTATCTCCTTTCTTTACTTCTAACTCATTTGATGAACAGTTGAAAATATTATCAAATTGTTGACACCGAAAATCAACGATCAGCGCTGAAGACGAGTTGATGATCTGGTTCGGTGCACTAGACACGCGAAGGCCTGGGAGATCTGCTTAACTCCAGTGCAGGTCCTAAATAGTTGAGGTTCGTGGGCGTGCCAGTCAATTTGACCCCGCAATTAACGAGGAGATAGAAAAAAGTTAGATCATTGATCCAATTGGCCGACAGGCCGATACAGACTTCCTCCAGCTGATTGCCGATAGTACTTGTATATCAGCTAGAAAGCCGATGATGGTATAAGCAGATAATAAACCATCCAATTACCGATAACACTTGTACATCGGCTAGAAAAACCAATGATAATATAAATAAATAAATCAGCCGACTACCCGACTACCAATAGAACGTGTACATCGGCTGAAAAACCGATGATAGTGTAGATAATCAATAGTAATCAAGACAATGCAGTCGGCTTTATTTAATAAAAAGATAACTTATCGGCTAGACACTCCGATAAGACACTTGCATGAAAATCTATCAACCTAGCAGGAACAACTTATCTTTGGCAGTTTAGTAGGTCGGACCTAACCGATGCAGCACAAACTGATGATAAATTACACCCAGTAAGCTGATAAATCTATACAAGTATGATGTGATATATCTACTCAGGCTAAAAGATCAAACTTAACTGATGCAGCCGTAGACAGAATAGAAATATCGTGGTAAGCCGACTACCGTAGACCGGCTAGAATATCGGACCTAACCGAGGAAGTCCTAGCCGATACGATAGTCGGGGTAACGAGACTTACCCTCTCGCAGGAATTCGGACCTAACCGATACAGCCCGGCTCGAGAAGCAAGAACCCGTCGAAAAGGGTGGCGATGCGCCGAATTTGTATTGATCTAAGAGATAGTTTACATGGTCCCCGGGCATACGTATTTATATCTTGAGTTGATACAGTCCTGATCGGATACGAAACATGAGTTTCCTAACTATAAAAGAAAAATTAACAAGTCCTGATCGAACACGAGATCAGGTTTTCTTAAAAATTATTAAAGCTACCTAATTTATAGATAAAATAATGAACTGCCATGCAGTAGTCTTTACGATTCCTTCCTGAATTCGGCTTTTTCTATATTAGCTTCCATCGGCTGATATAGTCTCTTTCCTTAACCGAACATGATAACGAACCGTACCAAATTTTGGTGTTAACACAAATTTGACATGATCTTCTTTGTAGCTTGTTTTTTTGTTGCAGTTATCACTAGCTTCGCTTGATATTACTACCAATTCATCCAGGACAAATGGCTTCACATCAAAAGGTTGTTTAAAGTCAACTAGTTTCATCGGAATATTGTTGTGATCTTGTATAATGTCATGTACCGTGTTCATGGGGTTGGTATTGTATGGAATATCAAGCTTTGCTTCTATATCATGTGGGACTATGTCATTGTATATACCTTTATGGTGGAACTGAAGCAAATCATCACTGTCCAAATCTATTTGATGAACTGTTGGGATAGAGAGAATTGAAAAGCTTTTTAATTCTTGTTTCCTTCTGGTTACTTTGAGTAGTTCAGCTGTGTCGGCAAAGTTGAATTGGCGCTCATCTGAGTTAACTGGTTGGCACTCCATCTTTTTATCGCCCTTGTTTGCTGACTGTTGAATTGGTGGCAAGATTTCTCCATCATTGATTCCGTTGATTTCATCTTCGTTGCAAGTGCTAACTGATCTTTGTTGTTGGTGAATTTGATAATTTTCTGTTGTGTCAGTTGAAATCAAGATTACTTGAGTCATCTTTTCCAAATGCTTGCCAATAACAGGCTGGATTACATTGAATACCTCTTGATACATGGTGTTCATTATGTTCTGAACCTCATATTTCACCTGGTATATTAAATAGATAAAGAGTATAAACATAAGAGGGAAAAAAGCCATGAATATTTTTAATTTAAATAATTTTTTCATTAATAAAGGAAAAAAGAAAGAGTGTTTCTTCTTTGCAATTAGGTGTACCTTATTATGATTATAAATTGTTGAGTATGAAAGAATAAGTTGGTCAAGTTCATAAGGTAGATCTGGCAATGATGATGGGTAGAAAGTTTTACTGCAGAATGGTGTGGAATTAATATCCTTTATCTACATTTTGAGGGAAGGAAAAAAGATAGGAATTTGCATGTTGTCAGTGTATAAAGCAACAAAAATTGTGACTTGAAAAAAAAAATAAAAGAAACAGGAATAATGGATGTGCCGGTAGTCTTCCATAGTTAGAGCTGTCAACCCCCAATGAATCAAGAGTCTCATATCTCTTTATAAATTGTGTGGACCATAGACGAATCCGAGGGACAAGGTCAGTTTTTGTGATGACAGGTGTATCTAACAGCTCAAAGTATATGATATGTTGGACAGAAGCATATTTCAAAAAATATATGTTAAGGAAAACATGAAAAGGGGATTTTTTTTAAAAAAAAGAGCTTTAATTATAAAAATCTAGCTGGTTGTGAGAAAAGGTAGGCAGCATACCACAAATGCAAAAAGACATCCCCCTAGTGTGCTAGATGCTCCAAACTGGAATTTTGAAATTAACCAGACTAACTTGTCTAAAACAGCAGCATACCAATCATAAGATTCAATTTCATTAGTTATAGCTATAGCTGTGAAGTATTCTGGACTTGCATCTTTAGAACTTGATGGGCAAAGAAATGTTGTTATGGCAAATAACATAAATACTCACTTGAATGTATCATCACTTAACTAAGACTTGATAACATTCATAAGTTCATTGATTGTTGGCAATGTTCCCTTGCAACTTGTTTCATCCATTATTAACTTCCTAATGTCATCATTGCATCTTTGGGTATTATGTCACCACAAATTGGAATGCCCAGAACTTGATGGATGCAAAAGGAATTGATAGTGAAGCTGTGGCCATTTGGCAATATCAATGTTCTTGATTTTACATCAAAGTGTTTTACTAGCCATACAATGAGACTCCGAGGTATGTAATTGCATGAAAGATCAAGCAAATGAGAAAAACCAATGGAACAGACTAGTTTTCTTTGGTGTGACATGAGAGATTCACAGAGAGCCATGAACTTGGGCAATGTTAATTTAGTTGAAAATTGCTGAAAGGAAAAAAATGTGATAAGATTGGCAGTTAATTTAATCGTAAATGAGTAAATAACATTCGGACAGGGCTTTGATTTAAAAAAAATCCATACCTTAACAGAGTTGCTATCGTGAGATGAGTTCCCAGGTGTCACTGTTGAGTGCATGCATTTCTTTGGAGATGCTTCACTGTCCATTGTGAATATAGTGAACAAAAGAACCTACATAAAAAATAAAGTGTAGTCTGGTTTAAAAAAAGTTCAATGCATCAAAAATTTGTTCTGCACTAAACTAATAAATAGATTCTACACTAAAAGTAATAAATAGATTCCGTGTTAAATGTAGAAATTTAAGCTGGCCTTCTACATGCCCTGAATAACACATAGAAGAATCACTCCGAAAAAATAATTGTGTATTCAAACAAAGCAAGGAATACAGATATTGTGTTTTCAGACAAAGCATGAATACAATCTTACCAACCCCTCATATTTAATTTGTGGAAATGCTGTTGAAGTAACAGGGACAAAGTAAACAAAATTAATATAGTAGTTAAAAAAATATTGCACATAGGTACAAAAATTGTTGGAGCAATTCCAAATCAGGAAAAGTGTATTATTAACAAAGAAAATCATGCAACAATCGTATTGCTGGTTTTCATCAAATTATATGTTTAATATAGTCAGTTTGATGACATGGTCTGCGAGAAAAATGTATTGCTATGAAAGTAACGTAGCGTTTAGCAAGATTTGATGTTATAGTTGCTCCTTTCTCCTGTCTAATCACAGGAGCACAGATAAGAAAAAAATTGTGTCAAGTTTACAGAAGAAAAAGAAGAGGAAAATGAAATAGGAACATTTGCTTCTGGATGAGGAAAAGAAATTGATGAAAGAATCAAGAAAAAGAACAAGAGGGATTAAGAAGGGTAAAACAAAAGTTGAAATCAACTTTCGAAAAAAAAGATTCAGATCAAAAAAGCTTGACATAAAAGAAGAGAGAAACAAAAATCAGAGTAAGCAATTGTACCAATTTTGAAAAGGTATGACATCGGAAGAAAGAGTAGATAGATATTTGAGAAGAAATTTTCATGTGGTTGTAGATCTGAGGGGCTCAATCTTTGATAGAAAAATTACCTTCGAGCATCTTAGGAGGATTTTGGCCGTGTAGTGGGAGAGAAATGGGGAAAGTGCATATCACGTGCTCACCTACTCCCACACTACCACCATCCCTTACTGTATATAACTTTCTAGAAGTGTACAATTGGGACGGCCCATTTACATACATAACATGCCAAAATTGTTGGTTCTTGCCTTGTCTCAAAAGGAAAGATTCTGTCGTCAGGAATCTGATTAAATCTGTGTAAGGACGAACAGAATTACTCCCATTAATTCATAAAAATGCAGATCAAAGCGAGAAGAAAAATTGAAGAGAAAATAAAGAGGGGAAACACATGACCTTGCGAGGGACAAAATTGATCATCGTCTGATGATGGATCTGGGAGGATCTCTCCTTCCTTCTTCACGTTCTCCTCCAGCTCCTCCCCTACACGGACAGATAAAAAAAAGGCCCTATTGGCCAGTCCTCCCCTCCCAACCTTAACTCTGATTATTTGCTTTCATCCAAAAAATTACGGTAGATTGAAAAAGAAAGGCACAAAATAATGTTGGAACCCCAACTCTCAAGTAATGCTGAATGTGAGATACAGCAGTAACAAAACATTTACAGGCAAAAGTTTCTATTGACACATAATAGAATATTATAGTACTTTATCCATTTGCTAGGTGTGGCAGAAAAGAAAACAGAGAAAAAGTCTTGCACTATCTGAGACCTAAAAAGTCTTGCATCTGCTTGGCCTTGTCAGTTGGAGAGTTCCTTCTGCTTTTTGCTTTCTTTTTTTATCTTCTGGTATTTATACCTGCAAGCAAAAATTAATATGAGTAAAGCATTCAGATAAAAAAAGAATTTGAGTTGTTTTGTAAGAATCAAAGAATAGTAGTGCATATAATTTCAATAGATATTATATATTAGATTTTTGATTTCATGAATTTTGTACTACGTAATTACATTATATCATGACAGAGTTCAAGAATTACAATGGGAACACAAAAAGAAATGAATTATCTTGAGGGTGTAATTACTGAACAGTCAAATAATTTGGGGCTGATGTCTACATATGAAAAGCGACTACTGACAAAAAGACAACTTCAAGTTAGCCAGACTGTTGACCGATTTGAACAGGTTAGATTTACCTTCTTCATCATGTTGGGAGCAAATTATATTTGTTACTGTGTTAGAAGAATTAGTACAGCTATAGCTTTTAGCTATTTCTAAAACAAAGAATGATTTCCTCTAATTATATTTTATGTGCATAGATTATGATGTAGCGTATAAGAGAGCGTAAAGAGCAACAACAATGTGAAGCTCTTGCAATGGTTGAAGCTTCCATGTGTAAATCTGGTGATGCAAGATATGCCACAGCTGGAAGACATTGGGGTAAAAAAGTGCATGTGAGTAGGCCCACAAAATATTGCTCTGTTTTTTATATCAAATGGTGTTGCCTATGAATGCTATAAAATTGTGTGAAAGAAAAGAAACTAAATGTGCAATCTATTCATTCCAGAACCTTAGTGAAGTGACTGAGGCAAGAAGAAATGTAATCTTGAATGAGAGTCCAGAAAAGAACATGCATGATGTATTGCAGCAAAAGCAATGTTATGAAGGGAAAATTGAGGAACAACAAAGAGAGGATGATTCTGCTATATTGATTGACAATCCCATGACTTATGAGCAATATGAAACTTGTGTCAGATCGGACTCGATCTCACAATATTCAAAAAAACTTGATGTGCAAATGAGGGACAATGTGAATGAGGTCAGTTACTTAAAAAGAAAAAACATGTTATGTGTGTGACCAAAAATAATTAACACAAGGAAATTAAGAAAAACTACTAATAACTGCCATTTTAATTTGTTTTATGGAAGGGATTTCTGATGTGAATAGACTCAAGAATATCATATATCTAAACGAGGATCCAGATTTCACTAATATAATGGACTTAAGACAGCACCAGTGCCAAGTGGGCCAGGATACATGTGCTACATTGCTTGACACTTCCATGAGTTATGAGCAGTATGGAACTTGTGATAGATCGGGCTCGATCTCACAGTACTCAAAAACATTTGATGTGCAAATGAGGGACAATGTGAATGCGGTCAGTTTGTTAAAAAAAGAAAAATTATGTTATGTGTGTCATCAAAATATAAAGGAGTTAAGAAACTAGCAATAACTGTAATTTTAATTTATTTTATGCAGGGGATTTGTGATGTGGATAGACTCAAGAATATCATTGATCTGAACGAGGATCCGGATTTCAAAAATCTAACGGACTTAACACAACAGCAGTGTGAAATGGGGCAGGATACAAGTGCTGTGACTAGTTTTGAATTTGGTGATGATCAAGAATTTCAAATAGGGCCAACCATCTAGGAAGCACATGACAGAAATGAGCTGTTCGAGGATAATGACAGTGCTGCAATAGAACAGATTGGTTGTGTATCTACACCAGCGGAAGGCATAATTGATGGAGGTAGTCGTTTGTGTGTGGAAGAAATGTTTGAGATGGATGATGTTACACAAGATGAGGTAGAAATGGACAAGATGTTTGATAAGGATGATTATCCTACAATAATAGAAATAGATGCAGCAGTTGCACCAGAGGAGCGGCTGACATTTGATTCTAGGGATAAAGCATTCTATTTTTATGCTATTTATGCAAGGAAAACAGGATTTGCAATTAAAAAAGACACATCATATAAATCCAAACGTAGTGGAGAAATAGAGAAGCAAGTATTTGTGTGTAACAAGCATAGAGAAAATGTAGATACTGATACTGCATCAAGAAAAAGGCGTAGCAACAAAATTGTGAAAACAAATTGCAAAGCCAAGGTGAGAGTTAAACAGGATGGAAGACATTGAAGAGTGACTACTGTAAATTTGGAACATAACCATGACCTTGCACCTTCATACCGGTTATTGAGATTTATGAGATGCCACAAAAATATGACAACAGAGGAGAGGACATTTATAGATATATTGCAGCAGAGTAGAATTCCACCAAGGAAGATAATGATGATATTTAGATGTCTAAGGGGAAGTATCAGAAACATTCCATTTGATGCAAAAGATATAAGCAACATTAGAACTTCTGGGAGAAAAAAAGCACAGAAACAAGGATATTGAAGAGCTCCTAGACATTTTTAGAGAAGTTCAAAACAAGATCCCAGGTTTCTATTATGCTTTGCAAGTCGATGAAGATGATACTGTGAGGAGTGTATTCTGGACAGATTTGGTGGGTAGAGTAAACTACAAACTATTTTCGGACTATGTGTCCTTTGATTCAACATATAGTACAAACATGTATAACATGCCCTTCACCCCAATTATTGGAGTTAATAATCATGGAGACACCGTGTTGTTTGGTGCAGCTTTGCTAAAGGATGAGAAGGCTGATACTTTTAAGTGGCTATTTAAAACATTCTTGGAGGTGATGGATGGAAAACACCCAAAATGCATTATAACGGACCAGGATACAGTAATGCGGAAAGCTATAAAAGAAACTTTGCCAAGCACGGTTCATAGATTTTGTAACTAGAATATAGGAAAAACAATGAATGGAAAGTTGATGCGTTATTATGCTACAAGAGGTAACATAGGGAATGAGATTAGAAGTGCAATACATAACTCCTTTACTATCGAAGAGTTTGAGATGCGATGGAAGGCAATAATTGAGGAGAAAGGAGCACATGACAATAGCCATCTTTCACTTATGTACAACATTAGAGAGTCGTGGGTGCCAGCCTACTTCACTGAAGACCTATTCCCCTTCTCATCAACTATTGGAAGTGAGAGTACAAACTCACTGCTCAAGAACTACGTGGAACCAAAGGATACGATAACTAATTTCTCCAATCACTACCAGATAATTCAAGAGAAAAATTACAGCAAGCTTGATAGACACCGTTTTACATCAGAATACACTAAGCCTTCTTACTGGTCAAGGTATCCCATTGAAAAAGATGCAGCTACAATAAACACCAAAACATTTTTTGTAAAATTCCAAGATGAATTAAGAAATACAACTACATACAACATAAGAGAACATATTCCATGTGTGCATTAGGAAGTGATAAGAGCGTTTCCGTATGAAACGGCTGAGTTCAACAAGGACATATATACAGTAACTGTTAGTGGTGATGGGGGAATTTATAAATGTTCATGCCACAAATTCAGCAGAGATGGGATCCATTGTTGTCATGTACTAAAGGTTGCATTGCATAACAAAGTTACTAAAATGTTAGATAGTTTCATTAATAGTAGGTGGACAATAGCTGCAGACCAGACACTTGTTGAGATATTTGAAGAAAAGAAGGGAGGAAATGAAGGACAGAGAGAAAGCTCTATCAGATTTGCCATTGCTATGAGCAAAATGATAGAATTTTGTTCCAAAATGTGTTCAAATGAAAATGTTTATAATATGATGTTGAGTGGAATTGAAACTCTTGACAAAGCGATAACTGAAGTAATAGAAGAAGATTCTGAAAATATCCAAAGTGCGCATGCTAATACAGAGGAGACAAACAATGCTACAGGAAGTCATAGTCAAGCGCAAAGAAAAAGATTTAAATACCCACCTCCTTCAACAACAAAAGAATTGAAGCAAGGAGACAGGTTGCTAATAGTTCAGGAAAAAATTATGTCTCAAATTGCTAGACAGACAAAGGGGAGGAAATGTGGGTTTTGTAAGTTACCTGGCCACACAAGAGCAGAGTTGTTAAACAAAGGAAATTCAGGTCAAGGTGCTAAACAAAGGAAATTCAGGTCAAGTTGAACAGTCCTCGTCAGGGTGGAGCAAGAAAAAATAGCATG
The DNA here is from genome assembly GCA_003991445.1 of Oryza meyeriana var. granulata. Lineage (NCBI taxonomy): Eukaryota > Viridiplantae > Streptophyta > Magnoliopsida > Poales > Poaceae > Oryza > Oryza meyeriana. The sequence goes on from RYFJ01000440.1 coordinate 162,912, forward strand.
TTTGATTTTTTAATTTGAAAAAACTGAAAAGAGAGAGGAGATAACCATTGACTGTACTTTGCTGGTGTAATGAGTTACCATACAGCTACCATATTGGATGCAGTACAATATGGATTGATTTTTTGTTGTTTAAATTTTTATTATATGTTATGTGAACAAAGTTAAAGAGAAACACAATATTATGAAAGAACTCATAGAATGGTTTTTACAGAGATTACCTTTTGGTTTCTTCTCTGGAATTGTTTTAGTTCTCGTATTGTTTTTGAGTTGGCTTGATGAGCAATCAGATAGTATGTAATCTTCTAGCGATACATGTGAATTTCAGACTGCAATGGAGAAAACAATAAATGATATTATGCATATATTATATGTCAAGAATTTTAAATGTGAGCGGTTTTAGATTTGCAATTGTGAATTAAGAAAACAGCTCAAAATCTACTACAAAAGTAGGTTTCTTTGTATGACAGAGCCCTTTGTTATTAAACTATCAATATTTGTACGGTTAATGCAATAAGAATGGGTGCTGAACTAGCTAGCTAAGTTCATCATCTAAGTGTTGTTTTAGGTAATTTCTACTATAGGGGAGCTCTAGGAAAAAATGTGGTCACTTACATTATTTACTTCCAACGCTTTCCTCCCGTCGCATTGTTCCATAAACTTCATTGTGTAGATACCGTAGTCAAAGCTGAATGAAAAAAAGGACAGATGTTATGCACAAATTTAAAAAGCTGAAGAAGATGAATCATTAGTTGGAAGAAAGGAAAATAAAAAAGTGTTGACAAACTTAATTTTTTTCCCATACATTGTTGTTTGTAGAGGGATTGACTGTATGCATATTGGGAATTTTTTTTCTAAATCTTTCAAAGGAACATGAGTCAACAGGCTTTCATATGATTCCCTGAAGTTGTTACGCTGTGAAAAAAAAAGATGAACACAGAAAGAATGGTGAGTCATAAGAAGGTGTTAACGCCAAAATTTGGTAAGGCTCTGTATCAGATTCGGTCAAAGGGAAAATTGCAGTCAACTGGCGGAAATTGATCCAGAAGAGACCGATTCCGGGAGGGAGCCGTGAAGACCGTAGTTTGGCAGTTATTTACTGTATCTATTAATTAGGCAAGTGTTTATCTTTAGGAAACCTGACCTCGTGTCCGGTCAAGCCTTGTTAGCGTTTTCTGTTATAATTAGGAAATCATGTACCGTGTCCAATAAGGACTCATGTAACTCGGGGTATAAATACGTACGCCCGGGGACCTTGCAAATTATCACTCGATCAATACAAATTCGGCACATCGCCACCCTTCCGACGGGATCTTGCTTCTCAAGCCGGGCTGCATCGGTTAGGTCCGACCTCCTGCGAGAGGGTAAGTCTCGTCACCCCGGCTACCTATCGGCTAGGACTTCCTCGGTTAGGTCCGATATTCTAGTCGGTTTATGGTAGTCGGCTTACCACGATATATTTATTTTATCTATGGCTACATTAGTTCAGTTTGATCTCATAGATTGATTAGGTATATCACATCACGTGTGCGTAGATCGTATCGGCTTACTGGGAGCGGTTTATCATCAGTTTGTGCTGCATCGGTTAGGTCCGACCTACTAAACTGCTAGCGATAAATCGTTCCTACTAGGTTGATACTTTATGCGCAAGCGTCTTATCGGGGTGCATAGCCGATAAATTATCATGTTTTAGCATCACGATCGCATCAGATCTATCGGCCTATCGAGATCTCGTTATCATTATCAGTCTGTGCTGCAACGGTTGGGTCCGATCTACTAGACTGACAATAATAACGTTGCTCTTAATAAGCCGATGGGTTTTATGCGATGTTGTTATCGGAGTGCTTAGCCGATAAGTTATCTCTTATTAAATATAGCCGATTATACTGCTTGCCTTTTATACGTTCTTGCCTGCATTACTGTTACTATCGGCTAAGGGCTAGCCGATTGATTTACTCTGCCGATCCGAGCGCGAGCACAAGCAGGTTCCCGGGCACAACCTCAGGTAAGGACCCGGGCATGAGCATAGGTAAGAACCCGGGCACGGATACGGGCAGCGGATGAGGATCCCGGGTGCAGGAGCGAGCAAGGGCCCGGGCACGGGCAGCATCTTCGTGATGACACTAGTAATTTTAACCACGATCGGCTAAAGTTCATTCAATTTATTTGTTCACGCATCCTGTTTACTTATTTTACCAAGTTTACAACCGATTTTTGAGCATCCCTTCAATGATCGGCTAGATTAATACTTGTTTATTATTATTATTGCTCATGCCATCATTGGCTTCCAGTCGATGTATAAGTGCTACAGTGCATATCGGCCATCGGCCGATGAGATGAGTCCAAGCCGGCTTCCAGTCGATTGGCTCACGAATTTGACATCTTTTCTCCTTGTCAATTGCAGGGTCAAATTGACTGGCACGCCTACGAACCTCAAGATTTTAGGACCTGCACTGGAGTGAAGCAAATCTCCCAGACCTTCGCGTGTCTCCCAGACGCCGGACGGCCCCCGGCGGGTTTTCAGCGTCAACACGTTTTTGGCATGCCTGGTGGGACGCGAAGTTTCAACAATCAGATTTGCAACATGGCCAGGAAAGAAGTCAAAACAGACAACATAATTCCGGTCAGTATGGAAGATTTAACAGACGAACAAAAACAGCAAATTGAGCAAACTATGGCCAATTTTCTGAAGCTGTGCTTAGAGTCCTTCAGCATGAGAAGGCAAGGGCCGATTCAAAAATCTCAGTTTCCGAAGCTAGTACTGGTTGGAGAATCGAGCCGTACGCCGCCTGAGAGTCCACCGGTAAAACCCTTGCAAGAGATGGTGAATGAAGCAGTTCATCACGCGCTCATCAATCAACCGGGATTCTGGTGAACACACTTCACAATCTCATAAAGAAGACGGTGGATGGATCAATTATTCAAGAGCCTACTCGGGGTCCTGTTTTCCTCCCACCAAAGGTTGAACCAAATCAAGTTGCTTACAACGTCAGCAGAGATATACCAGAAAACCTGTTTACACAGAACCAGGCTGGGGGGCAACAGGATGTTCCTCCTGGATATCATCGGTCTGCTTACTATGAGGGATATCAGCAAAATTATCCAGAAGGCGGGGCCAATCCAGGTGCTTACCAGAGGGAATATCATAGACAGAATCGACAACAAACTCCACCTGTCCAGTACCAACAAGACAACCTGAGGAAAGAAGATCTATCAACTAGGGTTGCTGAAATAGTAAGGGAGCAGTTCGGGATCAAGCCCAAGGAACAGACATTTATGTATCGGCATCCATATCCTGAGTGGTTCGACAGGGTTCCATTACCACACCGATACAGGGTCCCGGATTTCTCTAAGTTCTCAGGGCAGGACAACACGTCTACAGTGGAACATGTCAGCCGATTCCTGGCACAGTGCGGGGAGGCATCGGCTGAAGAGGCTCTGAGGGTTAGATTTTTCCCCTTGTCACTATCTGGATCGGCTTTTACATGGTTCTCTTCATTACCACCGAATTCCGTTCGGGGTGGGCCGATCTAGAAAAACAGTTTCATAAATACTTCTTTGCCGGAATTCATGAGATGAGACTGACAGATTTGACATCGGTTAGGCAACGGCCAGATGAAACAGTACCGGAATACGTTCAGCGATTTCGGGACATCAAAAACCGATGTTACAGTTTAAACTTGAGCGATGGGCATCTGGCCGATCTGGCTTTCCAGGGTCTTTTGGCGCCAATTAAGGAGAGGTTTTCATCACAGGAGTTCGAGTCCCTAGCGCACCTGGTACAGAAAGTATCGGCTCATGAAAGACGGTTCCAAGAGGTGAAAAAGGATAAATATCAGAGAAGGGTTGCTCAAGTTCAAGTTTATTCATCGAGCTCAGACGATGAGGGATCCGATGCTAAGGTTGGATTGGCGGAGTGGGCCAGGAACAAGAAATCAGTATCATGCCCATGGGTCAAGGATATCGGCAAAGAGGAGCGGTATGATTTTGATATTAGTAAAGCCGATAAAATCTTTGACTTGCTGTTACAAGAAAAGCAGATACAACTGCCGCCAAATCACGTGATTCCATCAGCCGAAGAACTAAAGAAGAAAAGATATTGCAAGTGGCACAATACTATATCGCATCATACTAACTAGTGCAAAGTTTTTCGGCAACAAATTCAGTCGGCTGTCGAACAGGGAAGAATCAAATTTGAAGACAAGAAGCCAATGAAGATTGATGGACACCCGTTCCTCGTAAACATGGTTTATGCGGGAACATCATCAAGGGATCAGGCCGATGGAGCAAGACGTCAAAGGTATAAGTCAAGGATTACTTCATCGGATATGATAGAAAAATATTCAAGGTATGAGGAACAGAGGGATGAACCAGAAAGATATAATCCACATTGGGACTGCCCGTTCTTCCAGTTCTGCTAGGATCAAGGGATGAGACTGCCATCAGTTGAAGATTCCCCGAGTGCAGTGATATGGGGAATCGGCGTGATCAGCAGCAGAGGTTTTCACAGGATCGGTCGCTTGGAAAAAGAGCATCGGTTCATAGCCGATTAGGGCCGATCCATGAAGAGTTCTTTGAGGAGGATGAAGAGGAAGTGCATGAAAAACAAGTCCAGAATCCTCAATGGTGCCCTAGTGGGATATTCACGAAGAATCAGAAGAGAAGGGCACAACGACTACGACACCGAGAGCAACAAGAAGAACAGAGACAAGATCGGGAAGAGGTCAATCATCGTCACAAGAAAACTAAACAAGTATGGCGCATGAAGAGAAAAGACGATGAAGCTGATCAATCGGCCCCAGCAAATATGGTGTTCTTTTTGCCTCGGGAGTATAAAGCACTTTCATCGGATGAAGAAGGCAATGAGGAAGTGTTCGCTCAATTAACGTTGCAACCCGATCAGGCTGTATTTGATCAACCTGAAGAGTCAGAGCATCGGCACCTAAAACCGTTATATATCAAGGGTTATGTGAATGGGAAGCCGATGACAAAGATGCTGGTTGATGGGGGAGCAGCAGTTAATCTCATGCCTCATGCCACATTTCAGAAATTGGGGAAGACTGCCGAAGATCTGATCAAGACGAATATGGTGTTAAAGGACTTCGGAGGGAATTCATCAGAGGCGAAAGGCGTATTGAACGTGGAGTTGACAGTGGGGAATAAGACATTACCCACCATGTTTTTCGTCATCGACGGAAAGGGGTCATACAGTTTGCTTCTCGGTAGGGACTGGATTCACGCGAATTGTTGCGTGCCTTCGACAATGCATCAATGTTTGATACAGTGGCAGGGAGATCAAGTCGAAGTGGTCCTAGCAGATCGGTCAACCAACATTGCAATGACCGATTTGCCAGTCTGGGAAGCCGATGGTGTTGATTGCCTGTCCAGGAAAGTATGGGAAGGAGACTACCTTAAGGTCACTAGCCAAGGGATACAGCCGATTCAGCAAGTCGGCTCTGAATTGTTACTCTGATGGGCTCCATTGAAGACTTTGAGGGGAAATTGGGGCAAGGATTTACGTCAGCCGATGATTTGGAGGAGATCGACATAGGACCGGGAGATAAGCCAAGGCCGACGTACATAAACAAAAGGTTAAGTCCTGAGCTTCGAAAAGAATTGATAACACTGTTGAAAGAATATCGGGACTGTTTCGCTTGGGAGTACCATGAGATGCCAGGATTAAGCCGATCAATTGTTGAACATCGGTTGCCCATTAAACCAGGATATCGGCCGTTCAAGCAGGCTCCAAGGAGATTCAAGGCAGAGTTATATGAGCCAATCAAAGCGGAAATCACAAGGTTGTATGATGCCAAGTTTATAAGGCCATGCCGATATGTTGAGTGGGTTTCTAATATCGTCCTGGTGGAGAAGAAAAACGGAAAATTGAGGATATGTATTGATTTCCGAGATCTGAATAAAGCTACCCCCAAGGATGAATACCCAATGCCGATAGCGGATTTATTGGTGGATGCAGCCTCAGGCCACAAGATTATCAGCTTCATGGACGGCAATGCAGGATAAAATCATATTTTTATGGCTGAAGAAGATATTCATAAGACTGCGTTTCGGTGTCCTGGAGCTATCGGCTTGTATGAGTGGGTAGTAATGACTTTTGGATTAAAAAGTGCCAGTGCGACTTATCAGAGGGCGATGAATTATATATTTCATGATCTCATCGGCTTGTTGGTAGAAATTTATATTGACGATGTGGTGGTTAAGTCTAAAAGTGAGGAAAGACATATAGCCGATTGCGAAAAGTGCTGGAGAGGCCAAGAAATATGGACTAAGGATGAATCCTAATAAATGCGCTTTTGGTGTATCGGCTGGACAATTTTTGGGTTTTATGGTTCATGAGCGAGGGATTGAAGTTAGTCAGTGAAGCATCAGAGCCATTAAGACTACAGAGCCCACCAAGCAATAAGACGGAGTTGCAGTCATTGATCGGGCAAGATTACTTTCGTAAGGGAGGTTTATATCAAATTTATCAGGGAGAATTGAATCTTTTACTCCGTTGTTGAAGTTGAAGGCCGATCAAGAGTTTGTGTGGGGGGCAGCACAGCAGAAGGCATTCGACGAGATCAAAAACTATCTGAGTTCCCCACCTGTTTTAATTCCGCCACAGAAGGGAGTGTCGTTCAGGTTGTACTTGTCAGCCGATGAGAGGTCCATCGGGTCTGTTTTGATACAGGAATTTGAGGGAAAGGAGTGAGTTGTGTTTTATCTAAGCAGAAGGCTTTTGGATGCTGAAACAAGATATCCTGCGGTGGAGAAGTTATGCCTGTGTTTATATTTCTCATGTACAAAGTTAAGGCATTATATCCTATCGGCTGAGTGTACAGTAATTTGCCGGGCCGATGTGGTCAAATATATGTTGTCGGCTCTAGTCTTGAAAGGACGAGTTGGTAAATGGATTTTTGCTTTGACAGAGTTCGACTTAAGATATGAATCGGCTAAAGCAATCAAGGGACAAGTAGTGGCCGATTTCATTGTACAACATAGAGGGTCTCACGAAGGTTATGTGGAGCCGATCCCATGGACTTTGTTTTTTGATGGATCGGTTTGCAAGCATGGATCTGGTATCGGCTTGGTTATTATATCGCCTCGGGGGGCAAGTTTTGAGTTTGCTTTTACAATTAAACCTTATCGGACTAATAATCAAGCGGAGTACGAGGCGGTATTAAAAGGGCTACAGCTTTTAAAGGAGATCGGAGCCGATGTCATAGAGATAATTGGTGATTCTTTATTGGTGGTCAAGCAGTTGTCTGCAGAATATGAGTGCAGGGATGATGTTTTGAGGTCATATTATGAGGAGTGTACGGATTTGTTAAAGGATTTTAAGATGGTATCAATAGATCATATTCCCAGGGAGCAGAATTTAGAAGCCAATGATCTTGCACAGATTGCTTCAGGGTATCGGCTAAATAGGCAGGTTGAGGTTGAAATAGCCGATATTGACATTCAGAACAAGGCCGATGACTGGAGACAAGAGATAATTGATTATTTGCAAAATCCGTCGCAATCGGTTTCCAGAAAAATTCGGTATAAAGCTACTAAGTATGTGCTGCTTGATGGGGAACTGTATTATCGGACTTTTGAGGGAGTTCTGCTTAGGTGCCTGAATTTGGAAGAAGCCAAAGTGGTTATGTGCGAGGTGCATGAAGGCGTCTGTGGGACTCATCAATTGGCTCATATGATGAAATGGTTGCTGAGAAGAGTAGGATATTTTTGGCCGATGATATTGGAATATTGCTTCAGGTACTATAAAGGGTGTCAAGATTGTCAGAAATTTGGAAATGTACAGTGAGCACCAGCGTCGGCTATGAATCCTATCATCAAACCGTGGCCGTTCAGAGGTTGGGGAATTGATATGATCAGCCAGGTTTTTCCTCCATCAAGTAAAGGACATAAGTTCATATTGGCGGCAACAGATTATTTTACCAAGTGGGTAGAGGCGATTCCTTTGAAGAAAGTTACGTCCAAGGAAGCGATCGAGTTTGTAAAGGAGCACATAATTTATCGGTTTGGGATTCCTCAGACGATAACTACTGATCAGGGGTCTATTTTCGTGTCTGATGAGTTTCAACAGTTTGCTGCCAGTATGGGAATCAAGTTATTAAATTCATCGTCTTATTATGCTCAGGCCAATGGACAGGCGGAAGCTTCTAACAAGAGTTTGATCAAGTTGATTAAGCGGAAAATGGATGAGCAGCCGCGGCGATGGGCATACTACATTAGCCGATTCACTATGGCCTATCGATGGCATGTCATGGATCTACTCGGGTGCCACCGTATCAGTTGGTATATGGACATGAGGCAGTTTTTACCGTGGGAGACCAAACATCGCTCTAGAAGGATTTCTTTGCAGAATCAGTTAACAGCCGATGATTATTATAACTTAATGACAGATGAACTTGAAGATTTGGCTCAGAATCGGTTGAGGGCATTGGAAAGGATTAAAGAAAACAAGACTAAGGCAGCTCGGCATTAAACAAAAAAGGTGGTAAATAAATCGTTTGCCGAGGGAGATTTGGGTGGAAGTTGATTTTGCCGATCGGGTCCAGAGATAATAAGTTTGGAAAATGGTCGCCTAATTGGGAAGGGCCCTATCGGATTAGTCGCTGTTGTGCCTGGTAATGCCTATGTATTAGAGGATCTTGACGGGACGGAGTTTGCTAAAGCGCTTAACGGAAAATATCTCAAGAAATACTATCCTAGCGTTTGGATCAATTCTAAATCGGTTAAGTGCGCCGATTTTTTCCCCCCCAAATAGTTCGGAAAGCCGATGTTTTGCGTCGCCTAAGACAGCGGTATCAATTGATATCGCCTTTAGATCAAACAGAAATATTATCAAGGGTGAAGGAGGCAGGCAACAAAGCCGATCAGGATATATTACGGCACAACCAACATGTTTCAAGAGGCCATCGGTCATTAATTTACATGAATTTTTGAATCGTTTCGATTGCACACAGGCGGATTTGGTCAATCTCATTAATGGCGCGGATGTCGTCTTCATCGGAGCCCGGGATGGTCTTCAAGTTCTTGCGCCGATGAATGACTTGACGCACCGTCGCTGCAACCTTAGCCTCTTGGTCTTGGATGGCTTTCAGCAGGCCGATAACTGGATTCTGTTGCTTCAAGATCCTTGCGAACCTTTTCAAGTTCTACCAGCAAATCGGCCTCCTTCTTCTTCAGTTGATCTAGCTTGGATTGGAGCTCTTGGGGGACAGCTGCCATGTCATCAAGTTTTTTCTTCTCTATTTGGGCTAATAGCCGATCAGCTTGGATATCTTGGGTAATCTTCTGTTGGTCAGCACGATCGGCTATGCGCTGTCTAAGCTTGATGAGTTTAAACCTATGAGACTCCAGGTATGCTGCAGGGGTTAGTGCATCGACGAGTTCTTCGGGTAGATGGTGTTCAATTTCTGCAAGTCTTGCCCGAATCGGCCCACAGTCTTCCACTAGCGCATCAATTGGGTTTTCCAGCCGACTGTTGATACTCGTTAAATAATCACGCACATCGGCTGGGAACAACGGTTTGGTTGCTGCGCTGGTGGCTGTTTCGTCTTCTGCCTCCAAGTATTTGCCGATGTCGAAGGAAAACAAATCGGCTAAGGACTGCAAAATTGGCATCGGTAAAAGGATCAGTAGAAAGTTAGAAGTGAAGTATGGGCGTGAAGAGATTACCTGAGGAAGGACATCGGCAGCTCGGGTGGCATCGGCTTCAGAGAGATGAATAGGTTGTTCTTCGGAGGGGCCGATGTCAGCCAATGGAATAGGAACAGTCTCATCGACGGCTGGAGGACTTGGTACTGAGAGTGGGGCAGTTGGAGAAGCCATCGGCTCAGTGCTTGGAGGGATGTCAGAGGAATGTTGAGGTTCTGGAGCCGATGACTCGAGCTGAAAAGGAAACTAGTAAGATGAATGAGAGAGCGGGTACTGATGTCAAGACTTGGCGCATACCTGAGGGGATGAGGGAGCCGATGTTGTCTGGGGAGAAGATGGCGTTGTGGCAACGACATTGGCACCGGTTTTCTGCTTCTTCAGGGAGGGGCGATGCGCTAACTTCTTCCGTTTTTGTCCTATCGGCCGAGGTGCCTTGAGGAGAGCCGATGGAGATGGAGCATCGCACCCTAAGTTTGGAGTGGCCGATGGAGGTTGATACAGAATCGGCCGACCGCTGTTGCTTGTTGTTGGGGGCTCGACGCTAGCAGCCTGCAAAATAAGAGTGAGAGATAATTGGAGATGATGATTAAGGCTTGCGGGTGTTACCTCTTCATCGGATTCGATGTACTTGGTGTCAAGACGGGAACAGTAGCAGGTGGCCGCTAAGCTAAATATATGTTTCTTCCATTCTGACCACCATCGGACAAAAAGCTTGGTGTTGGCAGTGCAGATATACACCTCGATGGCGGCGCCTAGAAGAAGGGGGTCTGTCAAAGTCCGCATCCGATCATATTCTAGGGCGTTGCTGACGTTGCCCCGGGCCTAAAGTTTGTCGATGAAGAATAGGCCGATCGGAAGTTGACCAAGGCCAAGCTGGCGGGAGCCGACCGATGGATGGTAAAACTCATATGATGGTTGCGATCGGCCCAGAGAAAAGCCAGTTGGCAGCAGACAAGGGGTGATGGCCGATAGGAATATAGCTTTGGACTCATCATTATCCAAAGCATTAAGTGGGTCGAAGTTGGAAGGCATCTCAATGATGATTGCCGTCATTATATGCAAACCAGAGAGTGGCCTCCCTGGTGAAACCATAATAAAACCTCTTGAACCACTGACTAAGTCCAGTGAGGGTTATCTTGCCGCCAGAGAGGGCCGATGCAGCTTCGCCCATGGAAACACATCGGCGGTAAATGGGATCTTGATCTTCTGTGTAATCGGCTGGAAAGGATTGGTTGAGAAGAGAAGTCCCAGAGAAGGCCTTGGAGGTATAGACATTGAGCCAGAGTTGCACAAACCACCAAGGACCCCCGATATGGCCGACGGGCTGGCCGGCCGATAGCTTGGTCGCCACTTGATGAAGCAGCTGATAGGTAGCACCAAGGAGGAATTGCCCCAAGGGGATCTGTTTCTGATAAACCAGGCACTCTGCCAAACATTGCATGTTGATCGTTGGGCCAAGGGTTGCGCCACCAAAAACAAACCGTTCCAGCCATAAGTTCAGAAAAGCAACATGTTCCCGGTCATCGACTGATCCAGTTCCCTTATTATGAATGGATATGTACCTGGACCAGTCGCCGATGTTCTTTGCTTGGAGCCGATGAGTAGGCTTGAATCGGAGCTTGAAGGGGTCGATGTAGCTCGTCGTGTCAAGACAGGTGAGCATGGTCACATCTAGCAAGGTGGGAGTCATCGGCCCGTGCCCGAACATGAAGGCATTGAGGGCATCGGACCAGAAGTATGAGGCCGATGCGAGCAGAGGTTCATTCCTTTCTATATCGGCCAGAGAGAGATTGATGCAGTGGCCGATATGTGATTCTTCCCAGAGGGTCTCTTCGCAGCCCCACGATACTTCGGATGTACCAATCCTTCCACCCAGGCAGCTTACTCGGCCATGACCTAAAGCTATTGTTCCAGTCACTGACCAGCATGTCCGAGTTCTTGAAAGGAACTACGCTGGGTCTCGGCGCTTATAAAATTGTGGTATTCTTCGCTACCCATGGGCATGGTAGAAGAAGTTTGGGTAATCGGCGGCCGGGATCAAGATCTGGTCTCTAAGATGCTACAATAAACAAGAACACAACGAAGAATAGATGAAGAACATGGTGGATTGGGTGCATCTAGGCTACAAAATTGGGAGAAATAATCGGGCAGGAAGATTACCTCAGGGACTGCGGATGCTGATGCCATCGCGAGAGAGGAAGAAGATGCGGGAATCAACAGCCAAAGAAAAGGGTTGCGACGGTTCATCTGGGTTCGCTGGAGCTTGTCGAAGTTTTGGGAGATGAAGCGGTGGTGCTCTGGTGATGTGAAAGTGTAAAAATGGGCTAGGGAGACGAAGCGTTTTATAGAGATATGGTGACGGGCGGGAATCGAGGCGTTGGCACTGTTTCCAAACAATTATGGCAAGTGGGCTACCTTGGGCTGCCTCGGTATGGAAGAAATCTGGAGGCCCAAAATGAAAGAATTTCGAAGTTTCTATAGGAGAACTCCGAAATTCGGGGCATGTGTTAACGCAAATTTGGTAAGGCCCTGTATCAGATTCGGTCAAAGGGAAAAATTGCAGTCAACTTGGCGGAAATTGATCCAGAAGAGACCGATTGGGAGGGAGCCGTGAAGACCGCTGTTTGGCAGTTATTTACTGTATCTATTAATTAGGCAGTGTTTATCTTTAGGAAACCTGACCTCGTGTCCGGTCAAAGCCTTGTTAGCGTTTTCTGTTATAATTAGGAATCATGTACCGTGTCCAATAAGGACTCATGTAACTCGGGATAAATACGTACGCCCGGGGACCTTGTAAATTATCACTCGATCAATACAAATTCGGCGCATCGCCACCCTTTCGACGGGATCTTGCTTCTCGAGCCGGGCTGCATCGGTTAGGTCCGACCTCCTGCGAGAGGGTAAGTCTCGTCACCCCGGCTACCTATCAGCTAGGACTTTCTCGGTTAGGTCCGATATTCTAGTCGGTTTATGGTAGTCGGCTTACCACAATATATTTATTTTATCTATGGCTGCATCAGTTCAGTTTGATCTCATAGATTGATTAGGTATATCACATCATGTGTGCGTAGATCGTATCGGCTTACTGGGAGCGGTTTATCATCAGTTTGTGCTGCATCGGTTAGGTCCGACCTACTAAACTGCTAGTGATAAATCGTTCCTGCTTAGGTTTGATACTTTATGCGCAAAGCGTCTTATCGGGGTGCATAGCCGATAAATTATCATGTTTTAGGCATCACGATCGTATCAGATCTAATCGGCCCTATCGAGATCTCGTTATCATTATCAATCTGTGCTGCAACAGTTGGGTCCGATCTACTAGACTGACAATAATAACATTGCTCTTAATAAGCCGATGGGTTTTATGCGATGTTATTATCGGAGTGCTTAGCTGATAAGTTATCTCTTATTAAATATAGCCGATTATACTGCTTGCCTTTTATACATTCTTGCCTGCATTACTGTTACTATCGGCTAAGGGCTAGCCGATTGATTTACTCTGCCGATCCGAGCGCGAGCACAAGCAGGTTCCCGGGCACGACCTCAGGTAAGGACCCGGGCACGAGCATAGGTAAGAACCCGGGCACGGATACGGGCAGCGGATGAGGATCCCGGGTGCAGGAGCGAGCAAGGGCCCGGGCACGGGCGCGGGCAGCATCTTCGTGACGACACTAGTAATTTTAACCACGATCGGCTGAAGTTCATTCAATTTATTTGTTCACGCATCCTGTTTACTTATTTTACCAAGTTTACAACCGATTTTTTGAGCATCCTTCAATGATCGGCTAGATTAATACTTGTTTATTATTATTGCTCATGCCATCATCGGCTTCCAGTCGATGTATAAGTGCTACAGTGCATATCGGCCATCGGCCGATGAGATGAGTCCAAGCCGGCTTCCAGCCGATTGGCTCACGAATTTGACATCTTTTCTCCTTGTCAATTGCAGGGTCAAATTGACTGGCATGCCTACAAACCTCAAGATTTTAGGACCTGCACTGGAGTGAAGCAAATCTCCCAGGCCTTCGCGTGTCTCCCAGACGCCGGACGGCCCCCGGCGGGTTTTCGGCGTCAACAGAAGGTGAACTTAAAATAAAAACATATATTAGAATATATTCCATGTGCAGAATTTTTAGGGATTAGAAAATTTATAGGTAACAAAATGATGGGGAGTATAGAAGAAACATACAACTATTTCCGACAGTGCAGCAAACTTTGGGTTCATTGTAAGTGAATTTAGAACATCAAATCTATTAGTTGTAATATTGGCAACAACTAGTCACCAGTGTCTGTTGGTACAGACTGGCATCGTTATCTGAGAAAGAAAAAATAATCAAAGGAATAATTGTGATCATCATTGAAAAAATGTTGCAGTTATATGTCAAAATATAAATTCATATCCTACATGAGGGAAAACAAAAGGTACAGAAAAATAAGATTCAAATATACTTGCCATGTCAAATTCATTGAGATTAAACCCGATGCAATCAGCATTGACCTTTTCCCTAAGACTTTGGATATTTGGAGAATGGTGAATCAACATATCCTTGAAAGCAGGAAATAAAATGAAGTCATGTTTAGAACAAAATGTATATAAAGAAAAGTGTAAATATAAAAAGAGAACACTATACTTACAGTAATTTCTGTAGTCATGCAACACTTGGAAGGGGTGTTCTTCACAAGCTTTTGGTCATAATTGAGTGCTTCACAGAAAACATTCATAACAAATGTGCCAACGCATTTCCTAGGCCTCATTGACTCACTGAACAAATGGTGTTCAACCCACAAACGACCTATTTTTACAATTGTTCCACTGCACAGAATTGGGGAAAAAGAGAAAGAAGTGACTTATATTAGGTAAAATTTAATAATAGTTTCAATTTGTAGCAGAAAATGGTTGGCATTCATATATACATTCCTAAAAAGAGAGAGCAAAAGTAAAAAATGGATAAAGAGAGAAATACCTTTTCTCGGTAGCTTTTGTCTTTCTTGCAACAATATTGAATACTTGTTTTTCATGGGCAAAAACAGCTTTTTTTTTCCTAGGTAAATCAATTACAAAGCTTGGTGAAGCTAATTGCCTTGCTAGTTTTGTAGGTCTTTTGGCACAAGCTTTATTGGGCAAGAGTCTAGAAAATCCTCCCTTTCCAACTTTTTTTTCTTTAGCCACATCATCTGAAGATATCTTCCTTTTCTTTATAGCTTTTGCTACTATGGACAATTTCTCATCAGCTGGAATTTCTGGAGATAACTGCTTCTCAATGTCAATGATCTCTACAGGGAGTAAAAACTCATTTTCAGTCATAACGACATTTGCACATGCTGGTTCTATGGTGGCATCAACTGCTGTATCATTGTCAGATTTGAGTGAGCCTCCCATGAATTTCTCCTTGCCCTGAGATGCAGGATGATCTTCTTGTGAAATATGGACAACACCCATGCTATCCACCTGATACAAGGTGTACAGGGGGGCAACATCCACCGCACAAATAAGACTATCGTCTACTTCATTTGTAAAAGGAATCTCTGGGAAGTTATGACTTATATCAATTGATGCTAGGCCAAGATCATGATCCCCAAAATTTTCTGATGATTTGGCAATATTGGAAATATCTTCAGAACAACAAGCTCTGTCTCTATGTTGATAATCATTTGAACCTGAAGACTTAATCATTTTATTTGCATCTGTTTCTTGTGTGCACCCTTGGTTGTCCACTAAAATTTGTGAGGATGACTGCTTGTTAGTGTCAAAGACCTCTATAGATGCTAAGCTTTCATTTTCTCTGCTGATTGTCTCATTGACATGAGATGCAGCATGATCTTCTGGTGGCATATTGAGAATGCCTCTACCATCCACATCAAAATGATGTACTTCGTCCTGTACTTCCTTTGTAGAACTCTTCTCACAGATGATAGGACTTGTACCAAAAGAAGCTGCTCGAATAGTACTGTTTGCATATTTGTCCGATGTAGTAGAATCCTTGGATAGAGCTTCAGAACTACAACCCCTGTCTCCGTCCTGGTAATTATTCAAATCGTTATGCACAGTACTGAACTTTTGATGGTTTTCGACACTGACATCAGCAGGTTCAGATACCTCATTGCAGATTAACTGGGCCATCTTGCAAGCTTGGTCAGCAATAATGGGATCTATTACTTTGATGCAAGACTGCAATGTTTATTTGTAGAATTCCTTATACATGTGTATAATTTTGTTCTTTACCTGCAACAATGTAAAAAATTGTTAGAGAATATAAAAGAACACAGATATTATCTTTCTTGTACCCTAGTCTAGGTATATCCAACATTGACTACATAACATATTGGTAATATTGGTATAAGAATAGAAAAACAATATTGGTATCAAAATAGTACATTGGAGTCAACAGTAGATGGAATATGCCTAGATATTTCTTCATCAATTGTAGCTTTTCCACTAGTACAAGTGGGTGGTCTTCCATTGGTATCCTGCTGCTGGGTAGTATGATGTCATTTTTTCTTTTAACTGTTAATAGAGTTATTTTGAGAAAAAGATAAATAGAATCAGAATATTTGTAATATGTGATTTGATAACAGTAGATTATTATATGTAGTTGAATGAGAAGAACACACCTGAGCATGAATTGAATCCCCATAACATAATGCCTTTACAAAAGCATGAATGACAATGTCATTATATGCTAGCAGGCGGGGTACGCATAGATCAATGCTGATTCCTGGGTTGGCAATATGTTCAAAGTATGCAATCTGTTTTTTATTGAGGAGAAGTCAACAAATAACATTTACAAAAAAGTTTCATGATGAAAAATAATAGTTTAGCAAAGCTTTACTTACCACAAGAATAAGTAGACATCCCCCAAGACAAACAGTAACTTCCTTCCTAACTCTTTTAGCTTTCAGTATTGACTGTTGGAAATTTTCTATTTTGTCAATGAGAAAATCAAGAAATATTGAGCACCAGTTGTATCTCTTTATTTTCTTGACATCAACAAGCACAGCATAGTGTTGCCGGCTTGGTCTATCATTGCTTGATGCACATAGGAATATGGTTAATGCAACCAGCAAGAAAATCCGAACAAATTTATCACCAATAAGATCTGTGTTGATAAGACCTATAAGATGGTCAACAGTTGATGCTATTCCCCCTGTCCCAGTATCTACTCTAATGATATCCAGATCTTGCTTGGAAGCCTTCTTTGGGTATTGCAAGTCACCCATAGGAATGCCCAGAATGTTATGAACAGTATGCTGATCCAACTTTAAGTTGACATTATTCAGATTTATTGTCCTGGATTTGCAATCAAAATTTTGTGCTAGCAAACATGCAACTGCCCTTGGTGCTTGTGAACATCCCAACTTTAATAAAGTCCAAAACCCATTATCTCTAACCATTTTTGCTTAATTTGGAGTAAGAGTACTTAAAAATTCCTTGAACTTTCGCAATGAAAGCTTTGTGGTTATTCCCTGAATTCCATGCTGCAAAAAAGGCAAGATGAACTTTTTCAGAAAATACAATAACATTACAATGAAGAAAATGAAAAAAATTTCGAAGAAGTAATTTGACAAAAATTGGAAAATATAAGTTGGAACATGAATTTCTAAGTTTAAGCAAGCTAGCTAATATAGCAATAGAGATGGCATAGTGTACATATGAGAGGATTGTGACCAAAAAATGAGTACTAGCTGCTTATAAGGAAAGCTATCTTGCAAATTTCAACTACTGAAGTTAAACTTTCAGTCCATATTTTAAAACTTTCAATACACATATTCAAAAAATCTTTCAATTCATTACATGAGACTTTCAAACTGAAGTCTACAAATATTGTACTCATAAAATTAAACTTTCAATTGTAATCAACAAAAATATTTCATATGCAAAGATTTGAAGTGGAGAACCCTAAAAATTATATTCAGTCCATGTTTTAAAACTTTCAACTCACATATTCAAAAAAAATCTTCCCAATTCATTGATTCAGATTTATAAGTTGGAACATGAATTTCTAAGTTTAAGCAAGCTAGCTAACATAGCAATAGAGACGGCATAGCGAACATATGAGACGATTGTGACCAAAAATGAGTACTAGCTGCTTATAGGGAAATCTATATTGAAGATTTCAACTATTGAAGTTAAAACTTTCAGTCCATAGTTTAAAACTTCCAATACACATATTCAAAAATCTTTCAATCCATTACATGAGACTTTCAAACTAAAATCTACATGAGAATCAGCTCGGTGAGGAAAAGATCATACGTATGTTAAAATTTATATTTCAATCTATGTTTTAAAACTTTCAACTCACATAATCAAAAAATATTCACATTATATTTCCAGTACTGTACATATTAAGAGTTACCTATAGTAAAGTTCATCAGGCGGGCTGTGTGTAATGTCTAAATATAACGTGAGACTTTCAACTGAAGTCTACAAACATTGTACTCATAAAATTAAACTTTCAATTTTATGAGTATAATACTGCAAAAAATACAAAAATACTTAATGGTTATGCCAAAACCAAGATTAATTTGATTTGACATGGAGGAACCTATTCCCTACAATAAAGTGCATCAGATGAGCCTGGAATCTTGGAAATCTATATGTATGTCCATAACTTAAAAAGTTAATCAGTGCCTTGCATATATATATATATATATCTAAACAAATTAGGCTTGCAGGACAGTGAGAATCAGAAACACTGTTTGTTCAATTACTTACTGGTGGCAATCTGAAAGATATAACGTATATATTAGGATTATATACCTTTGAATATGCATTGCACGAACATCCCACACCAGTTGCATTGAACCTTCCCGTGACGGGCTCTCCAATGACTTCATCTACCTTTTTCTTATTACTCAAACTTGATGAGGACATTTTCCTGCACATCATAAAAGAAGAAAACAAATTCACATGTTTCAAAAACCAGTTCAACAGCAAAAAAAATAGCTAAGAAATGGACAAGTTGTCCAAATACAAAAAATAGCTAATAAATTTAATGATATAAATGTATCAAACATGCAGATTCTCTACCCAAAAAAAGGTCAGATGATACCTTCTCATTGAGAGACAGTACCTAAATTAAAGCTAGTTCGGATTGAGCGAACTCTAAAATATTTCGAAGCAGCATATCAAATGCTTGCGATAGCATATCAGACACAATTCCATAACAAAATTATAGAACTAAGCCACGGTAAATAATTTCATACCACTATTCCCCCATTCATCGTATTCCTAGTTAAAGACCTAATACTTGCAAATAGCACAATTTTAGGCTATCGCTTTCCTGGCAAGGGCTGATACAATCAATTAAAAACAGAACATGCAGTAACTCAATAGAGAGCTTAGTAACTAATCAAGCTCAGTAACTAACAAAAACTGCATATTGTGAAGTGAAATTTTGGTAAGAAACTAAGCTCCCTCCCAGATTGTAACAAATCTAATTAGTTACTTGTATATCCAGGTATCATTAGTCTCAATTTTTCTAGATAATTCTTACCTGAGTAGGCCAAAACTATCCTGGCCTACTCAGATAAGAATCACCTAAAAAAGTTCAAGCTAACAATACTATATGGAGTTATATAGCTAGAAAAACTAACAAAACTACAAAGTTTAAATTTAATCTAATGGCTTGGGAAGCTGAGTAGTTAGCTGCCATCATTAGCTAGTTAATTGGGGTGAGAACAAAAAATTTCTCATAGAACTATTAATTTAGCTAGCTACCTAAACAGTGAACATGCATGCTTTCTACAACTAGCTATCAGACCAGCGATGCAGCACAAGTGACCTTGAAAATACTCATTTATTTCTTAAATGAACTAGATAACATCATTAGTACCTGCTTAATGATGGTATATAGTATTAGGTTATGTAAATCTAAATTTAGTGATCAAAACATGCCAAAATATATACTTTTGTATCAATGCCAAATTTCTAGTTCCTTAGTTGTGTTTGCCACTCAAAAGCACTAAAGGAAAGGTACACTTTCATGCCTCTGAAGCAATCATCAAATTTTCAAAGTGGGTGCTGATCATTGTCATGTCTTCACATGATAACATGTTAGTTGGTTTGCGACCACATTCAGTTGGTTTCAGCTAAAGCACTACAACACCAATGCTGTCCACCAAAAGAAATTGAAAACAATCAAGCATGCTAATTCTACCTTTTTTGAACCAAAGGCGTTAATTGTACCTATTATTTTGCCTGACCACATGAGGCAAAATTGCTAGAAAAATTTTTTAAACTATTTAAATCAAATACAGTGTCAACTATGACAAAAATTATCACCTAATATGTTCCTATTACTAAAAAATATTGACATTAAGAAAGGGAAAAATAGAACAAAAAATGTTCATCACCAACAAACTCTCCCCCTCCCGACCTAATCCCCCCTAAAAATCATACAATCTGTTGTCAATAAAGTAGATTCAGCACCCGAAAAAGCAAAAAAAAAAAAAGCACAATGCCAAACAAAAAAACCGTCAAAATCGCTGACCAAAATTGCCGATGCATCCCTCGCTGCGCAACGAAAAATAATGGGAATCTGGAGCAAAAACTCGATGAAATCGAAGGGAAAAACTCAACGATCCGAGCCCTCATCTAATAGTAGCATTTGAGGCTCATTAATCAGAAAAAAAATCCCTCGCCAGCGATATACCTATGGCCACCGCAAAAACAACACAAACAACAACGAAAAAACAAATGGGAATCCAGAGCAAAAATTCGATGAAATCGAGAGAAAAAAGTCACCGATTCAAGCCGCACCCTCTACTAGCATTTCATGCTCATTAATCAGAAGATAAATCCCTCACCGACGACTTACCTAGGGCGACCGCAAAAAATGAGCAAATAGGCAACAAGATCGATGGAAAAAAACTCACCGATTAAAGGTGAATGGCGCCGGCGCCGTCGACGCCCCCTAAGCCGAAACCAATGAATGAAGAAGCGTTTGAACCCTAGAAAAATATCCGTTGCTGGTGGAAAAACCCGGCCGAAGGAGGAGAAGACAAAATGGGGGAAGGCGAGAGAGAAACGGCTGCAAAAATGGATAGTTACTATTCAAAACCCCTACCACCGAACCCGCCTCCTTTTCGGTAGAAACCAACACGTGTCTCGCGTGGCCCGCCCACCGGTGACCGAAACAGAAACGCACGAGTAAAAAAAAGGGAATCCGAAAACGTCTTCTCAAACCTCGTGACCGAACCGAACTCGAACAAAAAACCGCGAGGCGCTCGCCCTCACTCTCGTGACTCCGTCGCGCCCGACAGGACCAAGCATTGCAGGTGCGTGCGTGCTAACAAGAATTCCGTTTATATTACTAATAGTGTTTGACTAGGTAAACTATTTTAGATAATATATATGTCATGAAGATTAAGAGTAAAGGAAAATATGTTTAGTGTGAGAATGAAGCTAGGGTAATTAACTCAACTAGTGGGACTAAATATTAGTTATGGCAAAATGCAATATAGGTAGAATACAAAGAGTTGCCAATTAATGTATCATGATTTATCATCACGACAACAGTGCATTCCAATGGGTCTTTCAAAAAGGAAAAAAATGCAAAAACCCATCCAAATTTCACTCTAAGATGAGATTCTCCCCTTAAGATGATTTGTTGCAAATATTTCTCCTTCCCTGTAACGCCCCGGTTTCCGGGCCGTTAAAAACAATTTTAATAAAAAAACCCTAATTTCAAAAATTTTGGCTCTTTGAGTGTGATTAAGAACTAAGTCGTAGATCTCCGCTAAACCCTCCTTTGAGCCCCTAAATTTTCGATTCCATATTCCCTCCAAAAATCCTGAGACTCGAATTTTGTAATTCGACTGTCTCTCTCAAAATCCCTCGAATCATTCAATTTTTGAAATCTTCCCCAAATTCTAAATTTTTATTCAAACCCAAACATCTGAATTCGAATCTTGAAAATTCGCAAAATTCCCTCCGAAGCTTTTCATTAAAATATCCTTATTTTGCTCTCCCAAAAATTTAAGTTCTCATTTCCCATATTTTTCTAAATCCCAAAACCCAAGAATTAAATTCAAAATTCAAAAGGCCACTAAAATCCCCTCCTCTAAAAATTCAAAGTGGGACACAAACCTGCTTTCAAATAATTCAAGGCCCAATCTTGAATCCCAACTCCTTTTCAAATTCTTTTCAAAATAGTCCTTCAAATCCAAATACTCAAACATATTCAAAGGATACCAAAATTTTCCTTTGAGTCATTTTCCTCGGCATCCCCTTTTCTGAGTTCGAATAATAAATTTGAATTCAAATCAAAATTCTAGTTTACAATTCCATCTCATGTCCATTTTTGGGAAATTACCAAATTTCCCTATTCACCTGGGCCGCCCATCCTTTCTTCTCTCTCCACGGCCCACCCGGCCCTTGCCTATCCGTCTTCCTCTCTCTTCCTCGCTTGGCCAGCCTCCCCACACGCAGCCCAGCACCGCCTAGCTGTTCAGCCTCCCTCTCCCTCTCGTCCCGCACTATCGCAACTGTGTTGGCCCACCATCGGCCCAACCCCGTGCCGCCCCACAAGCCATGTACCACCCCGCCGCCTATGCGCCACTCCTTGAATGAGCATGACTGAACACTAATAGGCCAGGCCCGCCCATCAGCCAACCGCTCTCCTCGAGCCGTGCCCACGCGTGCCAATCCCCGCTTCCATCTTCCTCCTCCACCCTTCTCTCCCACGCGCCCCACATGCTCGATAAAACACCGCCGAGAAAAATCCTTTCCTCCACAAAAATATCACCTTCCCCTCGACATTTTCCCCACGTGCAGCCATGCCCGAGGTAAACCCACCGTCCCATCATCTTTCCTTCGCCCATCCCCCTCTTTTCTCCCTTCAGCCAACACCATCCCCGCCGCTTTGTCCCATCGTGCCGGCTCGTGCTTGTCGCGTGTGCCGCGCAAAAATCTCGCCACCACCGCCTCTCTAGATTGTCCCATAGCACCGCTCACGCCTATAAATGGCCACCGCTGCCTTGCCCCTCCCCTACCCCTCGCACTCGCCACACTCAGTCGAGCTCGAGCTCAAGCCACCCTGGCTGGCGCCGCCGCCGCGTTCTTCCCCGGAGAAGCCTCCTCTTCTCCTCTTTCTCTCTCTCACGAAGCCGCACCCGCCCAAAGGGATCCTGAACCGCACCACTGCCGGCGCAGTCAGCTGCTGCCGCGCGCCACCTTCACTCCCCGCCGCTCTCTGTTCTTCGCCACTAGCCGCCATCACGCATTCCCTCCCAATTCCGAGCCGGCCAACACTTTCCCCAACCCTTCTACTCTCCATTGCCAAGCTCCTCTTCCATCCACCTGTCACCATTTGCCGGGATGACAATGAGCATCGTCGGCCGTCAATCGGTTTGGCCGTCGTCGCCCCTAATCCCTCTCCCGGGTGCCACTGACAAGTGGGTCCGGCCACCTCCCCCCAATCCCTCTCCCTTTTCTGTGACAGGCAGGCCCCTGCTAAATTAACCTCTAATTTAAATAATGTTCCACTTACACGTGGACCCTGCACACTTAATCCCTCTCCCGAGTCTATGACATGTGGGCCCGACTGCTTAATCTCTCTCCCTCTTCACTTACATATGGGCCCCAGACTCCTTTTCTCTCTCAATCCCATTGACATGTGGGCCCAATCTGTCACCCACTGACATGTGGTCCCCTCCCACTCTCTCTGACAGGTGGACCAAGCCTCCTATTCTCTCTCACTTCCACGGACATGTGGGCTCTTTTTATTTAAAATCCCTCCCTTAAATCCATACCCACTGACATATGGCCCCACTATCTCTCTTAGTGTCCCTTACATGTGGACCACCCTCCCCTGCCTCTCTCTCTCACACTAACACTAGGTCCTATTTGTCAGCCAAAGGATATTTTAGAATATTCCTTTCAAAAATTCAATTAAATCATTTTCTATATTCTAGAAAAATCATAAAAATTTCAAAAATCCATATCTTCCAATCCATAACTCCGATCGACCCTGTTCAAGTCTCCAAACTTTTCAAAAATTGATATCTACCTTATGGCACTATTATTTATTAATAATAGTACTTTATTTTTAGGGTTTTGTGTGTTTTTCTCCCATTTCACGCGTAGTCGACGTTTCGATATCGTCGGACGTTGGATTTTCATGAAGATTTGAAGACGAAGACTGAGGCAAGTCACTCCTTGACCATATTGCCCCTAAATTGAAAATGTTTTATTTGCAAAATTGCATCATAGTGTGTGCATGTTAATTTGACTGGCCTCGGTTCGTGTAACAAACCGACGGACCTACTCAGTAGTTGCATAAATCCTGTAGGATGTTAGCACCCTATTCCTTGTCACTCCACCCCGTGGTACTTTGGAAACCGTGCTCCCTGAGCATGGATTCTGATGGTTCCACCGACAACACCATTGTTTGTCGATATGAGAAAAATAGGGTTTCGAAAGCTTTGGAAAAAAAAACCCGACACTTGATGTCGGCATGTTTTGCGAAACAAAAGTGGTTTGCAAAAACTCACGGTGCAAAGTGATCGCCTTGGTGGGGATGCTTTGTATTCGCATATAAGGACTGATTCCTTGGGGAATTGCACTGATCATAGTACAGTATGACCACACGGGTGGTATGGGACACCCCTGGCTGAGTATTTAGCCAGAACAGGGTTACCTCGCATGCCAGTAGATGTGGAACGCCGAGATAAGGTATTTGGGGATATCTCAGGTTCCCGAATAGAGCAAGGATAGCGAAGCTTGCCAAGTACTCGGTCAAGGTGTTTGGGGTATTTGATTAAAGCGAGATGCTTAATTAAGATTTGGCTTCACCCGTCTATCGGACATGAGATACTTTGGGATGGCTCCTAAAAGGCCTTGTCGCGAACCTTCCTCACTGATGAGTGTGGGAAGTAAGCTTGCGTCTTGTGGGTAAAGCGTACACCTCTGCAGAGATTTAAACTGTTTGAATAGCCGTGCCGACGGTCATGGACAATGTGAAGTAATTCCTCTAGCGTAGATTTGGTTTACCTATGATTTGCGAAAGTGATTTGTGGAATTGGGAACCGTTACCAGAATCAGCCAGGACGGCTGATGGATGACCATTACGTGGTCTGAAATGGACCTATGTGGACCGGGATGTTGAATGACATTATAAATTAGGCTTCCCGAGTGGAAGCGGTGTGTGCTTGAGGATTGTGATCATGGATGGCTCGAGGAGCCAAAGAGTTGGAGATATGAAATGAGTTGATGTCCAGGAAAGGACGAAAGTGAAAGGAAAATAATAGAGGAATAATGAGATGAATGCCACTAATAGCAAATGACTTGGAACCGGTGTCATGGTCTGACAATCGATGTAGGAATGGATTTCACTAGTAGCTCTAATCAACTAAAATTTGTTTCATCCGCTTGAGTTGTTGCAAAGCAATTCGCGGATAGGATCGTGGCACGAGCCTCTTTCCAACAACACCTGGATCAACCCACACTTAGAGTTCTGAAAATGTTTTCAAATAAAAGATTTGTGAAATAAACCCCAGCCTTCCTTGGTAACCTGCATAACTCACTTTTCCTGCGACTTGTTGAGTACGTATGTACTCAGTCTATATCTTTTCCCTCCTTCAGGAAGAGTGAGGTTGAAGTAAAAAATTAGGGTTTTTTCCCTAATCCCAAGCCGTTGCTTGTGGATTGAGTTCTCGCTGCGCTATCGTTCCGCTACTGTTTCTCTACTGGCCAGTTACATTCTCGGAGTCGTTCCGAAGGTATGACCTCCTATAAGGTATAATATGTATATATTTATTTATTTAGTTGCTATAGTACATCTCCGTTTACCGCGGGTACCAGCAAGGTTTCCTAAGACTAGTACCGGCATCGCGGTTTTGTGGGAGTTGGTTCATACTAATCTCCTGCGACGCTTCTTCTCTGGTGACACTGTAGATGGTGCCAGGGCGGGGGCGTTACATCCCCTTTCTAATGCACCATGATTTGAGACTCGCTCCCAATGCCGCTACTCGTATGTTCTCATGGCTCCTTTTTGCATGTGTTATATGACCACCGTCCTGAAAGCCCGTTGATGTCGCCTAGAAGGGGGTGCATAGGCGTTCCTGAAAAATTCTCCAAAAGTAGCGGTAAAATATTGGTAGGAACCTCCGACCAAAATGGTAGCAGGTTCCGACCAGCTCTCTCGGGCTGGCCGAGAGGGCTGGTCGGAGGTTCCGGCCTAGAACGCCGGAAGTTCCGACCCTAGAGTTCAGACTCTACCAATATACTTCTATAAATGATAAATTTGACAGAGATCATGTAAAGTGCAAGTAATGGAGTAAGAGATAAATGCTGGCAAGTTAATATACAAAATGAGGCAATAACGAAAAAAGACAACGGAGACACAAAGATTTTTCCCGAAGTTCGGATCACAAAGATCCTACGTCTCCGTTGAGGAGCTCCAAAGAGCTATGTCTCAATTGACCTCTTTCCTCACCAAGTGACCACAAAGATCAAACTTGGTTTTCACTAGAATTTACCTCTTTTCCTTGCGGAAGTGAGATGAACCTTCACAAACTTTTCCCGGGACAATCCACAACAAGAGGAAGCTCGCGGGAGACGCCTAACCGTCTAGGAGGTTTCCCTCCAAGAGAAATAAGCCCCAAGCAGCCAATCCGCGACCTCCACAAGTGTACAAGATCCTCATAGCCTTCTCTCAACAAAATTCACCCAATTTCCCACTAGATCCTCACAAGAATCACAAAGAATGCACTAGGATTAGTTGGGAGAGCTCAAAGCACCTTAGGAGAGGCTAAGGAACAGTTGGAATGAAGTGGAATGCATCAGCAACGGCTAGAATCCAAGTTTGGGTTTTATATGACATGGCTTATGTCACATAGCCGTTACTCACAGATTTTGGTCCGGAGGTTCCGACCGGGGGGATCGGAACCTTCGGCCAACACTTAGTCTGTGGCCGAAGTAGCTGGTCGGAGCCTCTGACCATGGGGGTCGGAACCTCCGACCCTGACACTGAAAATTGTCCATCCCAAGTGTATGTGTTGTGTCAAAGTGATGAACTCTCAGCTATTTGGATCTTAAGCACTTGAGTGGTCTTGGAACACTGCTTGCAACCCCTCTTGATAGAACGGTTTTCCTACGACTCTAAAGAAAAATTCAAATGAATTTAAAATAAACTCCGAGTCGCTTCGCCGTTTTGCATCATGTCTTTGTGGGGGGTCTCCATGCACCACACTAAGCAACCTGGGACTAATTCTCTACACAATACTTGATAAACTCATTAGTCTCTTAACCGCTTTATCATTAATCCACCAAAACCCACTTAGGGGATAGATGTACTTTCACGTCCCACTATGCATGTGGTCCAAACCCATCTTTTTCTCAGCTATATAGTGTTACACCGGTCTTATCATCCCCACCTTAAATCTATTGGAGAAACCAGCTGCCGTTGGACCCCATGAGACAGACACAACAGCTTATCTTCTGGTGACCCTAATATCGAAAAGTGGAGACTCCTGACAACCGTTGTCCAACGATGTGCTGGACATCACGAGAAGAGATGCTATGACCATGTCATCGGGTTTAGCCGTCATGAGCAACAACACTGAATCCTTTTGATATATTGGTATTCCTATGAGCGTATGTATGGTCTACAGTCACAAGAACACTTGAGCAGCGGCATTGAAAGAGAGTCTCAATCTATGGTGGATTGGGAGGAGGATATTTACAACAAATCATCTTACAAGGAAAATTTTAAACTTAAAGTGACATTTGGATGAGTTTTTGTAATTTTCACTTAAAAAACAGTGCATTCCAATGCAAACAGAAGTACAAACCGCGCTGCTTGGCGCCAAGGTTTTACAGATGTATCAGAAAGCCTCATTGCCTCATTTCCAAAATCCATGTAGTTTCTGAGGACAACCAAAACTAATTAATTCAATCGGTTTCTGCAACCAATCCAGTATGATAGTAAGTTCACCCATGCATCTGCCACCTTCGCAGGGTATAGGGTTGTTTGATCTTTGAATTTCATATATCTTTCTTTTTGTTGTGAGCATTTGTTGTAACGTTGTTATGTCTCGAGCATACACGATGTAGCATTTGTCAACTGCATGTTTCGAGGTTTATATGATTGACATTGATCCATCTCCCCATACACGAGATATAATAACAAAAATATTATTTGTGGTGTCTACCGTTTTTAGGAATGGACGCATGCCAACCGCATGTATTCCTTGGCCCATTCTAGTTAAATAAAACTTAGTACTTCCTCCGTTTCAATTTACTTATCATTTTAGCAAATCTCATACTAAATTAGAAGGTATGGCAAATTACATTGTTATCTTTATTAATTATATTCTAATTAATTTTATAAAGCAAGCATTAAAATTCCTTGTGAGTAGTACTAGTACTAGTATGGTTGCATTTATTAAGGATAGGAAGGAAAAGACACTTGTAAAAATACTTTGGAATGTAAGAATGATAAGTATTTTGATAAAAAAAAATTAAATGCTAAAATAACAAGTAAATTAAAATGGAGGGAGTAGCTTATTTGGTTGAACAATATTTCCAATTATTTGGTTGTCATACAAAAAGTTATTCTCTTAGATATCTAGGTATTCCAATACACTATAGAAACTATAGTAATAGCGAATGAAAAGTTGTTGAACAACGAATTGAAAAGAAGGTAAGTAGTTGGATGAGCGCAGATATATGTCTATAGGAGGAAGACTTATTCTTATAAATTCAGTCCTTACAAGCCTATTAATATTTGTGCTCTCTTTTTTTTAAGTTCCCAAAGGAATGCTTCAAAAAAAATAGAGTATTATCGATCGAGGTGTTTTTTGGCAAAGTGATAGCCAAAAGAAAAAAAATATATGCTCACAAAATATAATATAGTTTGCCAACCAAAAGATCAGGGAGGCTTAGATATCCTAAATATTGATATACTTAACCAATGTCTTCTAAGTAATGGTTTTTTAAAAAAATTAATGAATGAAGATGGTTTGTGGCAAAACACCCTAAGAAATATTTTAGGATCCAAACCATTGGGAGAGTCGAGGAAAAAAGGTGGGGAAAGAAAAATTCTTGGGGTTGGGAACTTTTAAGCTAAACAATGGACATTAGATTCCTTTTTGGGAAGATAGATGGTTAGGTAATTTTACTTTCAAAAATCTTTATCCATCTTTACATAACACATAACATTGTTCGGAAGAAACATGCATCAGTTGCAACCGTTTTAGCTCATTGCCTCGTAATGTTTCTTTTAGGAGAATTTTAATTGCGCAAAATTTAGTTTTATGGAATAACTTGGTTGCAAAAATTGTACATGTCCATTTAAATGGTAATGATGATCGTTTTAGATAGAATTTACATCAGAATGGTCAATTTTCGATCCATTCTACTTAGCGTTAATCAACAATGGTTATGTAGAGAATAATAAGTTGTTCTAAAAATGAAGATGTCTCTTAAAAGAAAAGTTTTTATGTGGTATCTACACAAAGGAGTGGTTTTAAAAAAAGATAATTTAGCTAGATGGAATTGGAATAGTAGTAAATAATGTTGTTTTTGTCACAAAACTGAAACTATTCGTCATCTATTCTTTGAATGTCACTATGCAAAATGTCTCTTGTGATGTGTTCATATTGTGTGTGGTTTAAATCCACCAAATAATGATTGCCATATGTTTGGGAACTGGTTAGCTAGTGTGGGAGTAAAGTTGAAAGGACAATTGTTAGTTGGTGCTTCTGCGTGGTGCTGGGCTTTATGGTTAAGTTAAAATGGGGTAGTTGTTGATAAATCTCGTATTAAATTATATATGCAAGTACTTTACAGAAAAACATTGGCTTCGATTCTATGCCCTGTTGCAAAGGTACCAAGAGGATAGGCAAAAGGTGCAAGATGCATGCCGTTATTTAGAGATGATGGTCATACAGATTTTTAAATCGTGATGGTCATCAGAATTATGTTGGCATCGTTCTTCGAATTTGTGATGTAGATGGATGTGCTGCAAACTTTGTGACAATTTTGCTGTAGTTTATCATGAAGCAAAAACCAGGACTTTCCCATTATTTTAAAAAATTGGTTGAACAAAACTATAAAAGTGGGTCGACAAATAGCCACAACCGCCTATATTCCTTTACTTGCTCTAGTGTAATAAAATTTAATTTATTTAATTGAATGAGAAGAGTGGGTCAATCAATACCCGCGGATTAACCCTTAGGCTACTCTCAATGAGAGTTTCATTCTTATTAAATAGAGGGCTATGTTAATATTTTTGATGATGTGATAAGAAGTTAATAAAGAGAGAGATAAAATAGGTTTCATCCTGATGAAACCATGTATATACTATTTTCAATGTAAATTATATCTTATATGTATTGCCTATAAAATAATAAAAATAAAACAATATATTGTGTTAACTATTTTATACCTCAATTAAATATGTTATTGCTTATATGACATCCTTGAAAACATAAAAATAAAACATATCACTGAAAATGGTCTTAGCCCGCCCCTTCCTTCTGAAGGTCTCACACACACTCTCCCCGACGGCCGAGCTGAAGCATGAAGTCCTGATCATTGCCTCAAACTCCCGACGGTGGGGCTAGGCGGCCAAAACGCCTTGCGACCGGACTCTCCAGCCGGAAGACGGCTGAGCGGCCGAACAAGAGTTTGATTGCAAGCTTGATACTAACCAGAGCTGTACTACTTGAAACTCTGCACCAGACCGTCCATCGTGTAAGTGATCAATGATGATCAGCTACCATTCACGATTTATTTACTCCACGCTTTTAAAAATATAATTTTAAAAGTCTTTTTTCTACTACCACTTATTCCTAGTATTTATTAAATTTATTTCTTAAAATATTGATTTATTGTGTTAATTAAGTAAATCATCCGTTTCATTTCATCCACTTTCTATCATTTTGAAACAGGCCTAACTCAATATATTGGACTGAAGGAGCTACTAACAGGGTTTGCAATATTATATGGTTACAATTACCCAGACAGTAACCTTCTCAACTTTTAAAACCACGGTTTTTCACACTAACCTCACGGTTTTCACAGTAATCATGCGATTACCACGGTAACCTTAATACCACCAGATAGCAGTAACACCACCAAATCGATAAGGGAAACCTGGCTGCTAGTAGAATCCGTCTTTATTCTAAAATGTTTATTTACAACAAAAAAATGATCCTCTATCAACAATTTCTGACAAAATTTTCGAGCCTTTTGGAGAGGGGAGAATGGATTGTGGTTAAATAATGAACCCACGCCGGAATTTGCCGCAATTGTATCGAGCAAAATTGCCACGAGATTTACAGTTGGATGAATTCCTTCCCACCAGTAGTGACCTTAGTTCTATGAGCTCGTTTCGAGCCTGATTTCTTATCCCGTGTCCGCTTCGCTGGTAACCTCTTGGATGCAGAGGCTTTTCCAGGTTCCTTTGCAGTATTATCTGGGAGCATCTTTCTGGGTTGCTGGCGCACCGAAGGAGACAGGGGTGGAGGCGGACTTCGTAGTATTTGTTCCCATAGTTCTCTGTGATATGCCTGTTAAGTAAGAAGCGCATAAAACAAGTTAGATTAAAAAACAATAATGATGCTCTGAATATAAATGTGCCAGAATAGCTGATGTGTGGTTTTCCTTTCTATTTATCTTTAAGGCAGTTTTCACTAAAAGTACCTGGACAACGAAATCACGCCTTTCGCAGTCCAGGAACATATCTGCAGTCCAATTAACTCTAGTCCTTATTTTATCTCTCACTGTGCTAAAGCTTAGCTGATCTCTGGAGGTGAAGCGATCGACTTCATTAAACCAAAGGCATGTGAAGAGGTTGGTGATAGGGATGTGCTCCCGTATAATTACACAGCCCTCAGGGACATCTGCAGAACACAATATACTGTTATAAAGCAAACAAAAGGATTACTACTCAGCAGTTAGAGAGAAGCACTTACCACTCGTGATTGGAAGCTTAGCTGAAGAATAATGGGTTAAACCCTCTCTCTTGTAGAATTCTATTTGGTAATCAATTGAAGCGTTGTCATACTTTCCACCAACCTTGTTGGCCTCTGCTTCCTCAAAGACATCAAAGCGTCTGTAATGCCTGGAAATAGCAAAGCTAACATTCTTTCTCCACAAGAATCTGTGACATAACAGTGTTCTTAGAAAACAGACAATAAATGCCAGAGTTCAGATAAAACTTTGACAATTGATGCTACTTAGGTCTTTATACATTAGATGGAGAATCCATGCAATGGCAACTAATGAATTTGCAGAATGCAATCAAAACAAGTAGCATGTACAACTTAATGAGAAAATATGATATTTACCTCTCTAATAGCTGATAAGGATCCCTCACTAGTTTGAGTTTCCCATCAATCCAAATTGAATACCGCACATTAGGAAATAGACGATGAAGAAGTAATTTTGGAACCTGTTTGATGAAATGATAACAAGGTCAGAAATGATTAAAAAACTAGCTAACAAATCCAGTCACATTAAACATGGCATCCTTAGCCTTTACAAACGAACACAAATATAATTTCAAATCAGGTAAACACTGAAAATGGTGAAAAGGCCATGGGGGATCTATGGCCTCATTTCAATTCGTAGAGGAGAATAAAAACTTCATATTCAAAGTATCAGCTACAGCCTACAGTAATAACTGAACAATGCAATAAAGATTTACACGGCCCTCAAGATCAATTTACATGTGCATTTCTTAACAGAGAGTGCAAATTTAGTAATTAAAGTGCCCGGATCAAGGTGCATTTTATTAGTGTGGAACATATCATAAAGCCATGTATGATGTATAAGATTATTATTGTTATTATTGTAAACAGAGGATCAGCCTCCATCTTTATAAACAGAGATTAATGTTTTTACGAACCAATTACATACAGAATTATCTTAGTTACTCCACAACTTATAATTTACATGGTCCACAAAACAGAAAATTAACTTGTTCACTTGTGCCTCTCCATGACAGAATCTGGTGCCTCACAGATATAACAAGAAAATAAAAATTCTAAAATATGCGTACCTTTCCATTGCGCCTTGCATCTGAATATGGAAGATTGCGGACAACAACCACCCGCCATAGACCAATTCTTTTAGTATTATCAATTGTTGTAGTGTTCTTTATTGCTGCCTCTGTTTCTTCATCCAGAAACATGAAGAAGCAAACTGTATCCTTTGAAAAAATACTGATGTTTTCTGGTTGTTGCATTATATCATAATTTCCTGAGAAAGCACAAATAAGCAAGTTGAAATGAGATATGTAATTAGAATTGACATGAAAAGATGAGATAGTTACCAAAAATAGCAGAAGCAACAACTATCCCCTGGCACTGCCACATCTCGGAAATATCAGCTCTGTCGATGTCAAACCCAGTATTGACACCAGGTATCTTCCCTCTCACAAATCTGAACGTGCAGTAAAGTTCAGTTACATTGTAAAATATTAAAACTTATTGATATTTGTACTTTTGTAGATAGTTATCATATAGATGTACAGAAGCTAAAGCAGATGAGCTATATAAACATACCCACATTGAACCATCATTGAGTCTTTTATGTCATAAAACTTATCTCGCTCTTCCAATGATGGATAACCTCCAAACAAAGAGCCGCTGTTTGACTCTTTCGAAATCAAATTATCATCAGACAAATAATTTAAGCTCCGAAGGACTGGTGATGCTGATGGTGCACCTGGCATCAATGCCAGGGCCTGCTCAACAGGTACATAACAAACAGGGCATGCTACAAAAGTACAAAATATCACAGTTAGAGTGAAACTTTTTTGTAACTCTTAATTTAATTAGTCAACAATAAACTTACGCCGTGGTCCAGTGCGTTTCCTGTCAATAGGTGGAGGAGAAAATGAGAAATTTTCACACGGATGGTGCTCCAGAACAACAGATGGCGGGAAGCTCCATGAGACACCCCAAAGTTTTTCATGACTACTGTCAGACTGTTTTTCTGTCTGTGATGCTGTATTCAAACCATTCCCACTCAAAGAATCTCGCTGGATTATTGGTCTACCCGAAGATGTCCAAACAGGATTCACAAAGCTCCGGACTTGATCAGAAAATCCTAGCATGGTTTCAATACCAGGTGGTGCATCTTCATCTAGCACAGGCCATGATAAGATTTCATGGTTCAGTATTATGAGAAATATATGAAAGTAAAAAAACAAAAAATAGCCAAAAAAACTGTACTTAATGTTAAAGATGGCATCTTACTTTGGTAGGCTTTTGAATAGTACATAAGTACAGTCTTGTTGGTACTTGGTACACACAAAAACATATTCTAGCTTACACAGTTTGACACGTGTAACATGAGAAAAAACATATCATGATTGCACAGTATATGTTCAGTGGAATCACCAACATGGACAGATGCATGTGACAGATGATGTACTGTAACGTTAACTCCAGGCCTTGAGTAATGCCATTAGAATAGCAGACAGTTGCCTTGTTTTAATTAGTAGTAGAGAGAAATTAGCAAAGGCAACCATTATTTATTTCACATATTTGTAACAGAGATGGAATAGGCTAATCAAAACTAGAGGCTAAATGCTGTTGAACATATAAAATGAGGCACTAGTACACATGTTTGAAAGGGCACCCATCGGCCATGTTAAGTTGTCAAACAGTAATTTGGGAATGGTCAGAACACTAGCTGTTACAGCCTTGTCAAAAATTTCCAACACATGATGCATTAGCAACAGGTGAGGGATCTAGTATTGTAGTCCTTCAACCTGACCTAATTAAAACATTGACTGAAATGGCTAGGTGCAAACTGAAACAAAGTTATTGTTATTTTAATCATTAAAAAATGTGCAGATTGACTGGAAGACAAAATGAAGGGCTGAGAATCACAGATACATTAATCAGGAAAAATCAAACAAGACACATACTAAGAAAAGTAAAGGACTAGTTGCAAACATAAGCATTGCAGTTGACCAAATGACCAAACAAATAAAAAATTCTAGCAACACCACGATTCTACAATGCCAGTACTAGAAAGGCATCAAATATTGACAGAGTTATCAACACTAATATCTCTCATTGCGAGGTCTGTACTTTCATAAATATCTAAGTCACAGTAAATACATCTAACACCATACATCCCAATAAAATATGAAACACAGTTCCATAAATTAGATAAGTGTCTATCATAGCCAAAGAAAAACCAAGGGCTCAAAACTGGGGTCACTACTCAACATTATTATTTAATATTATGCAGAATAATATAGTATCCATCTTTTGCATCACGACAGTCAGCTGTAGTCAGATATGATGCAAATTAAAGAATGCAAGTAAACAAGGATAAAGGTGATCAAATGCTTCCGCAATAAACAATCCTGAAAAGCTAATGAGAGTCAGCAAACGTGCGAAATAGTATATCCTGCCCTTTTAATTTTGCCATTACTAAAGTTGTTGATCGCAATTTCATGAGAGCATTTGTACTTGTCAACTGCACACGATAACACTCCCTAACACCCTATAACCCATGTAAATAACTAAAATTCATAAATCCAGCTGTTTTCCATTCCTGAAATGGAAAACGATATCTACATGTATCATACAATAGTAATACTTGCAATTTGCATTACACCATTTGAATGCATAACAAAATATTTGGTCTAATAGTCACGCAGATTACTAATAAAACATGAGGTAAAACAACCACTACCTTTACTGACAAGTGATGAGAAGAGGAAGCAGAAGACCACGGCAGCGGCGACGAGGAGGAGAAGCAGCATCCGCCGGCGACGGCTGGTGAGCTTGCAGATCCGGGCGAAGAGAAGGCGCTCGCCTCCTCGGCCCCCGGCGCCTGCTCCGCCAAGGGACATCTTCCCGGCCTTTCGAGCGCCGAGCGGCGGAGACGGCGACGGCGACTGGCCGTTGGACTGCTGCAAGGATCCATAGCTCCCCGACGACCTGAGCCCCAGCGACGCCACGCCGCTCATGCCGCCGCCGCCTTCGAGGCCACGGCGCCAGCTCTCATCGCCCACCAAGTCTGGCTGGCGCCGCGCAGGTCACAGACTCACACCAACCACCCCCAATGGCGGTCGATCAGCTCTGAAAGGGACACCAAAACGACCAAAAATTTCGAAGCGACTGGGCAAGGCAATCCCCGACACCGAGATCTACCGATTCGGAGCAAATCGGGGACGGATTGGAGAATGCGGGTGGATCGAGGAGGGTGCGCCCGGTTGGGATTCGAGGGGACGAGAGGCACGGGGAGAGAGTGAGACGATGTCCCTACGGATGTTCACCGGAGAGGATGCGGCGGAAGCGGCAGGACGCCGGCACAGCAGCTCGCGGCGATGGAGATCGGCGCAGGCGACAGGCGAAGGGCGCGCCGGATTGGGGATTCGAGGGGAAGAGATCGTGGCGTGTGGTCGCGTGTTAAATTTTTGAAATTTTCGGGGGACAGAAATCGT
The DNA here is from genome assembly GCA_003991445.1 of Oryza meyeriana var. granulata. NCBI lineage: Eukaryota > Viridiplantae > Streptophyta > Magnoliopsida > Poales > Poaceae > Oryza > Oryza meyeriana. The sequence continues at coordinate 198,992 of RYFJ01000440.1, forward strand.
GATGAGTGGGAGAATGAGCACCGGAGATGGGAAGGGGAGAGAGCAGTCTGAAGTGTGCCGGGGGAGGTTGGCTGGTTTGGTCGCGTTATATATAAATACGGCCGTGCACGGGAGGAAGAAGGGATCAGGGGAGATGTCAATACCAAATTCGGCTTAGCGTTTATACAGTCTGCCAAAATTCTGATTAGTAACTGAGCTAATCCACTTGTAATATTAATGTGTGTTTTTTTCCATGTGCGAGGCAACGTATAATATATCTTCATGATAAAACTAATCAGCCACCACCTCTTGTAATGCTCTTTTTTCCTTCCATTGCCACTTCATAGAGCATCTCCATCGGTTTCCTACGTTCCATCCTCTATAAGTGATTGTAGGGGAATCCCCTATAACCATTTCAGCATACAGGGGAGCAATGTTGCAGAAGCTTCTTTAAAATATGTCTCCTATATTTCCTTTTCTTCCATTTCTCTTCCTTTTTGCATATAAACTGTATTCTAAACTATGGCTTCCTCCTCAGTTCAAACGGCTTCTTCTTTAGCCTGGTTGCGTAGGGATCAGTATTGACCATACCGTTTTAGGGGCTATCGTCCCCCTCCATGATATGTCGGTTACCGCGCGGTAACCATCTAAAACTGTACAAAATTCATCTTCAAAATTTTAAATTCAAAAATTTCAAATCTGATGGTAAGGCTGCTGTAAACAACGGTATGTTAAAGCTAAAAAGAAAAAATTACAAAAAAAATTATAAAACATAATAAAAATTCTAAAAAATTGTAGAAAATTCAGGAAAAATTGTGGATATCTCTAAAAAACAATGTAATATTGCATAATTTTTTGTATAACTCTTGCTATCATTTTTACACTTAAATACAGTAGAAATTATATCATAATTCATCTCTTATTTTTTTTAATTTTGATGGAGCTCCAAAATATGAAGTAAACTTCGTTATTTTCACAAACTTTTTTTATCGTAGTGATCCATAATTCAAATACTACTTAATAGATTTTTTAAAAAAAAATTTAAATTCAGATAAAATTTATTTAAACCAAACCGCCGGTAACCAATACCGTACTCCGGTGGTTTGAACGGTAACCGCACGGTTATCCACGGTTTGGCACACCCTGGCAGAGGCAACATGGGTAGGAGGCACTCCCATGGTGCCCTAGGATGCGCTAGCCAGCAACGTGCTGACCTCCATGTTAGCTTGGCAGTGACCGGGGACAAGCGCAGATGGTCAAAGGGGAGGGCGAGCTTGACAAAGGGACAACACAGTAGCTAAAGAGGGACCTCCTAGCCAGCGGGGACGGCCGGGAGGTGGGACGGGGCAAAAGATAAGAAGGGGATAGTGATAACCGATGAGATTTAGCATTTTTATGCCGAAAATTTACATTTATATTTCACTTTAATATTTTTAGCTTGATCAGTTTCTTAATGCGAATTGTTTCATTACAGGCGATAACTGCAAAAACCAAGCGGTTTTTATTGATTTTGAAAACCTCGCTTCTAAGACGCTTAATTGAATCACTGATTGGTTAGCATAGCATATAGAGATTGGTATTTTTCAAGAAAACAACATCATTTATACCTTATCCTGAAAAATAGGAACATATCTAACGTGTTATAACAAAATTCCAGCACACAAATGGCACTAAAAGACACCAACTTACTGGTACCCTCTCCGTTCCAAATATAAGCATTTCGAGTTTATTTAGCAGAGATTAAGCTTAAGGACAAAAGATTTTAGTGTTCTATATATATATATATATATATATATATATATATATATATATATATATATATATATATATATATATATAGAATAAATAGAGTTAGAAAGGTAAGTGAGAGTAAGATGAGAAGAAATTTAAATAAAAAATGATTGATGAGATAAATAGTACTATAAATAATACTAGAAATTTCTATATTATAATAAAAAATTTAAATTCTAAAAATATCTATATTTTAAAATAGACAGAGCACTTAGCACTTAGTTTTTAGACTTCTTTACATGTGACGTTCCTTCGTGTCTGCAAAGCTGACGGTTAACTTCCCTGTTTCTTCAGAGAGGTGTGATTAATCTGTCATTAAAGCGTCAATCACAATATTTGGGCGCCGGGAGGTTGGGCATTGTGGGCCCGACGAAGTACACGCCGCGCCCGCCATGAGCCCGAACTAGCAAGTGCTCGAATCAAGTGGGGAATGTTCAACGTTAACTTCCGGAAATCTTTCCAGTAATTACATCCTTTTCTTCTTATGAAAAATATGTTGTTTTCTATATTCAGAACATAGTCGTGAAAATCATCGTCGACAAAGGAAAAATGCAATAATTGAGCAGGCTAGAGTATGTGAATTAAAAAAAATGCTTCATTTATCATAGGAACCATGGAATCTTCTTGCATTACAAATAGTCACATGTTTGAATGATGTACTATTTTGGTGGTTCTCATGTCCTCTCTTTAATAGTAGCAGCAGTAATGTCTCCTCGTGACAAATGTTTGTCTTGCTAAATAGACGTGTTCTTCCCTCGAAAAAAAATAAATAGACGTGTTCTTCGAGTTATCGTGATTGTTGTCTTGGTGTGATTGTTTTGCAATGCCTTTGGAATTTGGATATTTCATTTTTCACTTTTGTTCAAAAGAATGTAAAAAGAACATGTTTGGTTTAAACATCAGTCTATTTATTTGGCTCCAAAAGTTAGGGTGAGGTTGAAGGTGAGTGAAGAAGAGAAAGAAAAGATACCACAAAACAAAGCTATTAGCGTATGATTAATTGAGTATTAGCTATTACAAATTTAAAAATAGATTTATATGTTTTTTAAAAAACCTTTTATATAGAAAATTTTTTAAAAAATATTTAGCAGCTCGAAAAACGTGTTGACAAAAATAAGGAGGGTTTTCATCAAGAAGTCAGATTCGAACGGTATGTTTTTCTCTTGGAACTTGGAGGGTGGAACGCAACAAGGGAAGCAGCAGGTGAGCTTTCTTCTCTAAACAGGTGATCTTTCTATTCTACTTGGAGAGAGAAAATTAATGGTGGTCTTTCCAAACTGTACGTGCCAACAAGCTGGTACCCTTTGACAAACAGCTCGCCTTGACTGCGACATCAGTCGGTGTACGGCGTGTTCATTAGCACGTACGAGTATATTTTTAATATATACGTACTAGACTACTAGTAGTACTTTTTTACAAGTACGTACGCGTATTTAACAAAGCTTAAAACAAATGTAGTACATACATGCATGAGAACGCTTCATCCGTTTTCTAAAGCAGTGGAGCTCGAAAGGATTGAGCTCGCCCTTTGCAGTATGCAGTAAGATATGGAGCAGTTGAGTAACTGATTTTGCTATATATGGTGCATCCGAGTCTGAAGGCCCGCTCGAATCTTCTTGCAAAGCTTTTATTCCAGCACGCAAAATGGAACGGTTTATTAGAGTGATTATTTAAATATTAATTATTATAAATTTGAAAATAAATTTATTTGATTTTTAAAAGAAACTTATATATATATATTTTTAAAACATATCATTTAGTAGTTTAAGAAACACACTTACTGTAGCCGAGTAACAAACCTAAACCGAGTAACAAACCTAAACCACGAAGCTCTTAAGAAAGAACGATGCCCCGAGTCCTTTTGATATCTTGCTGACTAGGTCTGGCCCATCCGGTTGACCTGTTATTTGTACGGGCCTATCTTCCAGCCCAACATCAAACAGTTGCGGCCTCTCTATCTTGCGTATCGACGGCTTCACGCCAACTATTGAAATGTCCGGTGTTTAAAAAACCACCGAAAACCGGTCGATTTTTATGAAAAAAACTTTCCGGGTCGGCTAGAGAACCCAAACCACTCGATTTTCTGGTCAAGTTAAAAAATCAAACTAAAATTTAATTTTTTGACAAAAGTTGATCGGATTTCATCGGGACCTGGTTTTTTTTTGGCTCGGGAACAGTTTAATGAGAGGTAAGGGGAGCGCAAGAAGGAGCAACCACAGACTGCTTGTCGCAGAACTGGTAAAGGGCAATGATTAATCGGTGTCACGCGAGAAAGGAGCACCGGAAGCACATATGGGGTTTAGAACTTGACAAAATTTATGACAGGACACTAAAAAAACGTGGTCTTTGCTGGAGGATATCATAAGAACATGGTCTTTGCCTATGGACACCATAAAAATATGGTATTTTGCCGGAGCTATTTTGGAGAGAGAATTTTTAAGAAATGACCATTTCGCCCTTAGACACGCTGCACATCGTACACCTTCTTGAACTCGAGAAGCAAGCATCGGTGACTCCGCCCAATGTGGCTGGTGAGGTTGTTACTGGTCACATCTTGGTTTGGAGGGAGTGAAGCTCATCCAATTGGTTCTAGGGGCAAAATAGTCATTTCATAAAAATTCTCTCCCTAAAATAGTTGGAAATCATAAAATAAAATGTGTAGTGTCCTTTAGAAAAAACCACATTTTTATAGTGTTCAAGGTTAAAGCCAAATTCTTGCGGTGTCCTCTAGCAAAACCTATATTTTTCTTAAGTATCCCATAGTAAAATTTGTCTTACAACTTTAGATAGATCCTTTTGTTTTGTCACAGATGAGATGAGTAGGTTCGTCATTTCAAATGCCTCTAAAAGGAAAAAAAATAAAAAACCCAAAATGAAAAGAAAAGTTGATGGATCATATGCAGGCAAGTGAATAACTCGAAATTTTCTTCGGTGGAGTATGTCCCTGGAGGAATACTTTAAGTTACTGTGGCTTTATGGCTAACATGCGGGTGTGAATTTTGTGGGACCTATATATCAGTGATAAAGTTGCTAAAGTCACAAAGTCAAAGGATCTAATTCCGTGCTAGGATCACCAAGAAAATTGAGGAACAACATACTGACAAGAAAGATGGTCCCCATTAGCAATTTTGATCAAAATAGGAACAAGCTTCAAGGTTAATCCCAATACCTGTGCAAAATTATAATCAAAGAAGTTATGAAAACTAGCAGAATCCACCGACATCAGTGATAGTTTGTTCTAAACCAACGCACGAAGACGAATAGCTCTAGGGTGACTGGCACCAAACAAAGCATTCAAGGAAATGTGACAATCTCCTAATGATCAGAATGATCCCCAGAAACAACAACATCAAGCAATTCATCATAGAATAATTTAGTAACTTCCGTAGTTTTAAGCTGACCTAAAATAGCACAACGATGATCTAGATTCTAGACTATATTTCTCTCCACACTTGGAACACACAGAAATTTGCATGTTTATTTTTCAATTGCTTTGTATTTTACATATCACCCTTCAATTTTGCCCCAGTGGTATCAGCAGCAACAAGAGAAACCACCTCTAATTTGTAACCAGCAGATCTGATCTCGTAACAATAAAGAGTAAATTACGTTTTATTATAGATAGGGTGTATCTTATTTTACTTTTTACCGAGGATAATATATATTTTTCACTTTGCATTGAGGTATATCAAAATAAGTTTTATTCTACACCAAGATATATCCTCAAATCTATAGAAATTCTATTAAATTTTATAAAGTCTAAATGAAACTTTTTGAATTATGATCTAAATTCAAAAAGTTTTATAAGTTTTACTCATATTTTATAAAATTTTCCTTCAATTATATGATGCAATTTAGTATAAAGTAAAACTTATTTTAGTATCTCAATATAAAATAAAAATATATATACTACTCAGTACAAAATAAAACAACATACACTTTATATAGTGCAAAGTACATTTTACTCATAAATGACTGTAAAAATTTGACGGATGGCTTAGGTAAAAAATCCAAAATATATTTTTAAAAAAACTCCTAACTCCCAGGATCCCGGACCCGGTCCCACGGCGTAAACAGAAACCACTTGATCATATCCTTTGCCACCTCTCCGTCGTCGTCCTTTTCTCGCCCTCCTTCCCCGCCACCCACCTCTCTCGTCTCATCTCCGCCGCCGTACGCCACCGCTCGACGCCGGGTACCCCGTCACCGTCGCCTCGTCCTCCATCCCCGAAGCAGTAAGCGCGCGGCAAACCTCGTCCCACCCGCCTCCTCCCGGGCTAGCTCATTGGATCGATCCGGATCCGAAACCACACCAATACCAACACCAGTGCGAACGCCAATGCCGACCTCCGAAGAGTGAGAGTCACCGCCACGCCGGCGTAACCCACCTGGATTTCACATTGATCTCCATGTTCCACGTGCAGTTCGCCGAACCCTTGGGGCATGGAGAGAGGGGGATTCGGGGGGCCCGACGAGGAGGCCCCGGCGGCGAAGCCGACGCCTCAGCAGCGGTACCGCTCGGTGGAGTCGCACGACCGCGCCGTCGTCCAGATGGCACCCATGGAGTTCGGATCTTCCGCCGACGCCTCCGCACGGCCCAGGTGACATCACGATGCACATTTCACGCAGGTTGTTTGCTATCGTCGTTTGTGGGAACGCAACCCCGTGATCATCGGTAATTCGGCATTGCTGATATGGATTTGCTTGGTGTTGCAATATCGATAATATTAGGGAAGGTCTAGTAGATGGGGTTGTGGATGTAGGCCACCTTGTACTGCTCCATTGGTCATTGCAGAGTTTATCCTGTATTTCTTTTGCTGTGGTAGATGATGGAAGCTATTATGCTATTGGAGATTGTAGATGAAGCTATTCTACTATCGGAGAGAGCATTGCTTTAGGTTAGGATGTGCCCATGGCTTTCGCATTATACTGGTGTTGCAGAGTTTAGGTTTATATATGTTGCACGCTGTGATTCAGATAGCTTTATTATAAGGTGCAACCGTGAACTGCACGGCTTGTTTGCATTTGGTTTGTCACAGGGTTACGGTTTCTGGAGCCTGGAGGAAATAGAAAGGTCCATCTATGCCTGCCTGAATTCCTGATAAGAGTGTCCATTGCATTGATCTATTGGTCATACAAAATTAGACCAAATGAACTGGTAGTTGAACTATTGTAATACTGCATCCAAATCCTTGTTGTTCAGCTATAGTTCTGAATGAAGGATTACATTTTTTTTTTATGAAAGCAACGAAGGTCTCAGAATGTTTTTTAATTCCGCATTGTGAAGTTCATAATGACATAACATTACCTCAGTGTTAGTAAATTAAGTTGTAGTGTCCTGAGTCATGCATTGCTACTAAATTCAATTGTTTAAATCTTTTAGGATGGTTGCCTTAGAGTTCTGGGTGGTACAATTCATTTAGGTGTGTTCTATTGGTTGGACCATTGGAGTAAAGCACCTGTAGTGTCACACTCCTCAAATCTGAGGTATTATAAGCTTGTTTGTTATAGTTGGAGGAGCTCTGGATGATGCTACTATTGTTTGTATATTAAAATAATTGTAGAATGGAAAAGAACTGCATCTGCAATGTGAATATTGCAGTAGTTTGGACTAGTCATCATTATATTGGTTGCTTTGGTTCTTATTTTTTGAGCAAATGGTTTCTTTGGTTTAAGACAGTTAATAGAATTTAAACATTTTACCTGACATTTGAAAATTCCATGGTATGAATTTTTAGATTCATCAGTTGATCTATTACAGAGATGATGTTTTTAGTTGGGCTCTGAATTTAAGGTGCAGTTTGTCCATCCTTTAGTGGTTAGCTGTTTTTTAGATAATGATACTGGTTAGCTGTAAGTTGTTAGACCTGCTTGTAGTCAAACTTCTAAGCTTTGACCTCAACATATAAAATTGTTTTTTGGGCAGACTCAGCATATGAAATTACATATAAGAACAGATGGAGGAATGAATTATATATGAAATACCTATGATGCCTATTGAAATGCCTTATTAAACAGATGGAGCAACCAATTTGCCCCTCCTTATGATGCCTATTGAAATGTCTTATTAATATAGTTATTTCACTCAATTTGCCCCCTTTTAAAGTAGTCACTCTATTTCACCATTGAAATGTAATGGTCATAGCTACTGCAATCCTACCCTAATTATCTGGTTGTGATTATATAAAATGATTTCTTTAGTGGTGGGAACTGTGCAAAAACTGATTTATTCAATTATCTATATATTAGGTACATCAAGCCTGGAACTAACCTACGCACTGATTCAAGAATGCATATGGCTTCTTCAAATATGCATAGCTCTAATGGGTCTCAAAGCGATTCAAAGCTTGAGTTGTTTGGTTTTGACTCTCTGGTCAATATTTTGGGACTTAAGAGGTATGATGACTTTTTTTCTGGGTTTACTTCTAATTGAAGGTTCTTACCCACATTCAAGTTTATTGCATATTGACCATATGATGCTTTAAGGAATAACCGTTTATAACCATGGCATACATCTAATTGAATCCAAACAGTATGGCAGGCGAACAAGCTGAGGCATCTGCTAGTCCTAGGGATGGAGAACCCAAGGTTGTTTTCCCTGTCTGACCTTTTCCATGCTACTAGTTCAAGTCCAGTTTCTAATTTTAATCATCATTTTGTTCATGCATTCCCTATTTTATAGGCTGCTTATTCTGCATTGTTGCATTTTGTTTCCCTCATCTTTAGTTAGTCCATATTAATGTTTGAACATTTTGTAAAAGAACTTATATTAAAAGTGAAAAATACATAGAAGGAACTGAATATTTTTTAGTTAAGAAGAAGAAAGACACCCAAATTCAAATGGAAGATGAATAAAACGTATTTAGTGGGAGTATACACCCACCTACAGCAAAGGAGCTACCACAGTTCCTTGAAATACATTTTTATTACATTTTCTCTGGTGTGCAGGACACTGAAACTAAACTTGGTACCATGATGGGTGTCTTCGTGCCATGCTTGCAGAACATCCTGGGAATAATCTATTATATTCGTTTTACTTGGTAAACATTTGTTCCTGTCCTTTCTACATGTGCATAGCACACAAGGTGTTGCCTCGCGTGCTCGGTGTGCCTTTGTTTAGTACAAATTGCAGTTATGCCTTCTGCATTACTGGTTGATTTCTGACACATAAATCTGTTACATTAGTAACAATATTTGTATTTCTGTGCAAACAAGGACCTTGTAATGCAAGTGTGACTTCTTGGTGAAGCCTTCATGAGTTCATTTTGCATTTGCACTCTATTTATTTACTACTATATAATCAAAGTCTAGACATAGTAATTCAAACTGCAAATATTGATCTCCACTGTGGGAATTGGTGCCATTCTTCGATTTGAGGACCTTGATATATGTTAAATCGTTTTTTAGAATTTATTTATTTCTTGGATATTTGACATTCTAAAATTTGTATCTCATTCAAATTGCACTCTTATGCATAATTTGGCAGTCTTTTCAAACATCAACATTCAACTTTTTCTCTTCTGGTTTCTGTAGGATTGTTGGCATGGGAGGCATATGGCAGTCACTTGTTTTAGTCGCATTTTGTGGTGCATGCACATTTTTAACTGCAATATCATTAAGTGCAATTGCAACAAATGGTGCGATGAAGGTATGTTGGAATAGTTGGCAATACTGTTAGAGATCCTTAAAATTAGTCTGTACATGTGTCATGTACAACAGATTGCCATTTCTTTTTGAAACAAGGTAGGCAGTGTGAGGCCAAATGTTCAATATTCAACATACCTAAAATTTGTTTTCAGTAATTGAGAATTGGAAATGTAGACAAGATGAGAATGATTTACAGAATATCCTCCCAGATCCACCATATGGATTGAGCATAAATTAGCCTTTCCTCCTTGCTCAACTACAAACGGACTGACTCATCTTTCATTTTTGACCCTCAGGGTGGTGGTCCTTACTATCTCATTGGCAGGGCACTTGGTCCAGAAGTTGGAGTTAGTATTGGCTTGTGTTTCTTCCTTGGGAATGCAGTTGCCGGAGCTATGTAAGTCTCGGTTACAACGTGCCAACAACCTGATGGTGTCATTCCGAAGAGTCATTTTTTCTCGTGTTTACTTTTGGTCAAAGCTATCTTGGTATTGAATTCTAGTATGGTGATACTGTTTGGAATCTGGCACAGGGATTCTATTTCTTGCTATTTAATTATATTATATTTAGTGGTATTTTGTGGTATAATAGAAGTGGTGAATTATTAGTGTCGTACTGCCTCCTTCGGATATTAGGCACTACAGTTTGGTGTGAAACATGTGTTGATATTTTTCTTTAGAGAAATACATTGGTGAGACAAGGCCAATTAAGGACCAAAAGAGGGAAAAAATAAAATATTATGGAGTGTGGGAAGTGGATCTTTTTTCTTATGCAATTGTGCTTAATGAGATTTTATGCTATACAACTTTCATTGCATCCTTCCTTTTTTTTGTAAGTGAGAGCATTTACAATTTACACATCAGTATTTCTCATTCCCTCTCTATGGGATACATTTTGGCCTATTTTGTTGTTAATATACAACACAATTTCTAGGTATGTTCTGGGAGCTGTCGAAACCTTTTTGGATGCTGTTCCTTCTGCTGGGTTTTTTCAAGGTACTCTGTTTGAGAACTAATCAATGCACTTGCTGCTACTTTGTTTCTGAACACCAAAAGTAATAGATCAATAAATTTGCATTCTTTTAGGAAACAGAGTAGATTTGGATTTTTTATGTTCATTGCTGCAAGCCATGCAAGCAATCAAAAACATGTAGCCAGAATTTATATTTACAAGCACATGAAGTCATGAGTATATGTTTTCAATATTTACCAAATTTGAAGAGCACTTTCACAGAATGATTGGCTGATGATATATTCTAAATGTAATCATGTTCTATCTTGAAATTTTACATGTCTATAGAATACCCTCTCCTATATATAGAACTTTGGAAAATTTTGTAGAACTTGCACACCTACTTTCCATGGATTTTACACTTAGTTTAGTTTTCGCCTGAAATTTATGTTGTTTAGATAGTGAATCAGGTCTTTATCAGTGAAGAGAAAATTTAAATTGGATGGAATGATTGCTCTATCCTTTTTTATTAACTTAATTACCAATAAAATGGACTAAGTTGCATAATCTGACTTATTTCTAAAAATTTCATTGTACAACTCTGTGTAAGTTAGAATTTTTCATGCCATGGATGAATTTTTGTGCAAAATTTAGAATGAAATAAAGGCTTACCTAAAGGTATAATTGGGAGATAATTTCTTCTAGCTGTCCGGACCTAATTATATAAATTTTATTGTGGTACATAGACAACTTTCCTTTGGATTGCTAAGTTCACAAATATTGCTCTCTTTTGTGATGCATATATATTTTCCATTTACTGAAATTTAATGTTCATTTCATTTTATTTGAATTAACTTGTAGCGATTTTAAAAAGCAGAGAGTGTAACAGTGGTCAACAATACGTTAGTAAACGGTACTGCAGCAGGCAGTGCAACAACTATCTCAACACCCAACTTGCATGACCTCCAGATCTACGGCATCATCGTGACCATGCTGCTTTGTTTTATTGTATTTGGTGGCGTCAACATTATCAACAAAGTCGCACCTGCTTTCTTAATACCAGTGATCTTCTCAATCCTGTGCATTTACATTGGTGTGTTCATTGCACCAAGGTCAAATGCTTCAAGTAAATATCCATTTGCCAATTATTGTGTTATATGTTATCTATTTCTTTCTTCTGTTGTATTTCTGACGATGTTTTTCCTAACTAGAGCGGATAACTGGTTTGAGTATAACTACATTGAAAGACAACTGGAGTTCAGATTACCAACGTACAAACAACGCAGGAGTTCCTGATCCAAATGGGTCTATATATTGGGATTTTAAGTCTGTCCTCCTTTTGTTGTTGATACTTGTATTTAAGATCTTCTAATTTCTGGCAATTTTTCTTTATCTATTTTAAAGATTCAATGTGCACTTGCTAACATTCTTTGTTTTGTTCTTTCAGTGCTTTGTTAGGTCTCTTCTTTCCAGCAGTTACTGGAATCATGGCTGGTTCAAATCGGTCTGCTTCACTGAAAGACACACAACGCTCAATACCAGTTGGAACATTACATGCTACACTTTCAACTACTGTGATGTATCTTCTATCTGTGTTTCTGTTCGGAGCATTGTCTACAAGAGAGGGGCTTCTGACTGACAGGTTTGAGCTTCCTTGGCAGCATATCACCAAACTTCTTGCTTTATCTCTACTGAATATTTAAAAAGAAGAGTTGTTGACTTGGTATTTGGTAATGATGGAGTTCAGATCTTCTATGGATCGATTTATGTAGGCATGTTTGTGTTCTAGGATCTTTTGGTAACATATTGCACTATTTGCATATGGATAAATGTACTTGCCTGTTGGGTGTTGATGTAATACAATTGTATGTATGAAATTGTTTATATTTGAGTTTTCCTTAACTAAGACTTGTGGAATATTTATTTGCGATCCGTTGCAATGCATGGAACACGCATGCATGATGCTAATGAGTGCCAAAAGAATATTTCCTAGTGACTAATGCATTTAATTTCTGAATTTGTGCCATGGAGCAGTACTGTACCTATGGTTTCTGCTATTTTTCTTATACCAACTGCGCTTTTGCTGAAGAGAAGCTAAAATTTTACTCTGCAATTTCCAGGAAAGGTCATATGTATAGAGATCAACATTCGTTCATTTTTGGTAAATGTTGTTTGCTTCATATCTGTTAGTGGCAGTGCCCCCATCCAAGCTTGTCAGAATACCACAGCCAACAAAACTTTACTAGTTGTTATTAGAATTATGCACATAGAGATCAACATTTGTTCATTTTTGGTAAATGTTGTTTGCTTCATATCTGTTGGTGGCAGTGCCCCCATCCAAGCCTGTCAGAATACCACAGCCAACAAAACTTTACTAGTTGTTGTTAGAATTATGTACATAGTTTTCTTGATGCCATATTTGTCTTGCGTTAGAAATGTCCATAGGCCATGCTCTTTGCTTCATAGTGATCATTGATATTTTCTGTTCTTTGCATCTGAACTTTTATGGAAGAAAGTGCTAGATGACTTTTATGTTAACTCTCAAACAAATAAGAATATATAATGTATGAACCAGTGAGTAATGCTCATGTTTTTATGCATGAGTGACACAAATCCAAAATATCTAAAAGCCTGATTTTCTTTTAGTTGATAAAGAAACTGCATTTTCCTCTTTGCAGGCTTCTATGTGCTGCAGTTGCTTGGCCCTCTCCAGCAGTAATTTACGCTGGTATTATTCTGTCCACTTTAGGTGCAGCGCTACAGAGTCTGACAGGGGCTCCAAGGTTACTTGCAGCAATAGCGAATGATGACATTCTTCCAGTACTTAATTGTTTTAAGGCTTATGAAAGGTCTGAGCCTCATGTGGCAACTCTGTTTACAAGCTTCATCTGTCTTGGTTGTGTCATCATTGGGAACTTGGATCTGATTACACCCACTATCACCATGTTTTTCCTTCTGTGTTATGCTGGTGTGAACTTGTCATGCTTTCTGCTTGACCTCCTTGATGCTCCTAGTTGGCGGCCCCGATGGAAGATGCACCACTGGAGCCTTTCTCTCATTGGTGCATTGCTTTGTATTGGTATGCTTTCCCATTCTTAAATTTACATTTGATAACTTGCTATTATCAGTGAATAACTAACACTTGTAAAATATTTATCTAGAAGTACGTTGTTCTGTTGTCACAGAAGAGACATCAGAGGTCATATGGTCATCACTTCTTTAATCGAATAAACATTTACACAGAAATTATGAACATATAATGCCAAGCAACTGAAAGAATGTCTGTAAAATATGAAATGCTCGCTTATGAAATCATTTAATAATTTTTCTGGGCCAAGATACTAGGACAGTATGTTGGAGTTGGGGCTGTCAGGCATCAGTTGAAATTTGTTGCACTGCGTCTCTAGTTCACCTAGTTTTTTTAATTAATATGACTAAACAACCTGCATCCTTAAAGGTGCAGTATATTGACGGATGACTTTCCCCCTTAATTTCCAGTTATCATGTTTATGATCTCTTGGACTTTTACTGTGGTCTCCCTTGCCCTTGCAAGCCTCATATACTACTATGTCAGCTTAAAAGGAAAGGCTGGGGACTGGGGAGATGGATTTAAGAGTGCATACTTTCAACTGGCTCTGCGAAGTCTTCGATCAATGGGAGGTACAATTTTTTGCATAGAAATTAAACAAGCTTTGTCAGAACTTTAAGCACAGTGATATATTTCTGATTATTTTCTTGCAGCAAATCAAGTTCATCCTAAGAATTGGTACCCTATTCCTCTCATATTCTGTCGCCCTTGGGGTAAGCTTCCAGAAAACGTTCCATGCCATCCAAAACTTGCGGATTTTGCCAACTGCATGAAGAAAAAGGGCCGTGGTATGTCAATATTTGTCTCAATTATTGAAGGTGACTATCATGAATCTGCTGAGGATGCAAAGACAGCCTGCTGTCAACTGAGCGCTTATATTGACTATAAGCGCTGCGAGGGCGTTGCCGAGATTATTGTAGCACCCTCAACGTCTAATGGTTTTCGTAGCATTGTCCAGACAATGGGCCTAGGGAATTTGAAGCCAAACATCGTTGTGATGCGGTGGCCAGAAATCTGGCGTCGTGAGAATCTGACACAGATACCATCAACATTTGTCAGCATCATAAATGATTGCATTATTGCTAACAAGGCTGTTGTCATTGTGAAAGGACTAGATGAATGGCCTAATGAGTACCAGAGACAATATGGGACAATTGACCTATACTGGATTGTGAGGGATGGAGGATTAATGCTTCTGCTGTCTCAGCTCCTCCTCACCAAAGAAAGCTTCGACAGCTGCAAGATTCAGGTCTTTTGCATAGCTGAAGAAGACAACGAGGCTGAGGAGCTAAAGGCTGACGTCAGAAAGTTCTTGTATGATCTTAGGATGCAAGCTGATGTTATCGTTGTGACCATGAAGTCATGGGAAGCACATGCAGAGCGCAGTGGCGGTTCGAAGAAAGATGACCCTGATGTGTATAGAAGTGCACAGAGCAGAATCAGAACATACATATCTGAGTTGAAGGAAACTGCGGAATGCGAAGACCAGCCCCTGATGGAGGGTGGCAAGCAAGTCGTGGTTGATGAACAGAAGGTTGATAAGTTCCTCTACACGATGCTGAAGCTGAATGCTACTATCCTTAGGTACTCCAGGTTGGCAGCTGTGGTGCTTGTGAGCCTCCCACCGCCACCACTGAACCACCCAGCCTACTGCTACATGGAGTACATGGATCTACTTGTAGAGAACATCCCACGGATCCTGATTGTTAGGGGATACAGAAGAGATGTCGTCACACTTTTCACATGATTAGATACACTTTGGAGGTTCTAGCTTAGCGCCTTCTTGTGGTTGTAACATTCAAGCGTCATGGCTGAGCAGATTATTCTTGGTTCCATTGCTGAAGCCAGAGGTCATGGAATTGAAGGTTACCTGACAGTGGCGGACTGATAAATAGTAACATGATACATAACAATAGCTTCATTCTTTTCGGAACTGAAGGAACTGAAGTTCAGAGAGAAATTATACAAATTTTGCGAGCACCGATTCTTTTGTTTTTCTTGTTCTCTTTTCACAGTTGCTAACAATTTTGATAGTAGTTTAATTTTCCTATTTCCGCGGTTCTACCTTCTGTAAAGTATAATCGAATTCATTCTTTTCGTTCTTTTTCTTATATAGGAGGAAGAATACATTGATCATGCTAACTTTTATTTAGTATATGTAAAAAATAGGGGTTGAGGGATCAAATAAGCCGCTATTGCTTTTGGATTACTGCACACAGTTGGTCCCTTAAACATATCTTCTGAAACTTTTTTCAAATCCAAAAATCCCGTATCTTCCTACAAATTAGGGTGCGTTCGACACTGCTCGTTTGGAGAAAAAATCTTCTTGTTTTTCGTGAGCATATTTTCTGACTACTAATGGCGTGTATTTTGTAAAAATTTTCTATATAAAAGTTGCTTTAAAAAATTATATTAATCTATTTTTTAAGTTTAAAATAATTAATATTTAATTAATTATACGCTAATAGCTCATCTCATAATTTTCTTTCTTTTCCTTTTTCCCTCTGTTCGCACCAAAAACCACCGGGTGTGCCAAGAAGCTTGTTGATGATCTGGTTTGATACGATTGAACATACGAAGGTCTGGGAGATCTGCTCAGCTCCAGTGCAGGTCCTAAATCTTGAGGTTCGCAGGCGTGCAAGTCAATTTGACCCAGTAATTGACAAGGAGATAAAAAGTTAACCCAGTGAATCAATCGGCCGATAAGAATCCTGCTAGCCGATTTCCGAAGGAACACTTGAGCATCGGCCGTAAGCCGATGATAAAACCGTGTCCGGGCCCCAGCTGTTCGTGCCCGTGCCCGTGCCTGGGTCCTCGTGCCCGAGTTCTCGTTCCCGGGTCCTTACCTGTGCTCGCGTCCGGGTCAGCAGCAATTGCACATCGGCTATCGGCCGATACGGACTGATGTAGGCCCCTTATAGCCGATAGCCGATGGCACCTGTGTATCGGCTAGGAAACCGATAACGCTATAAGCAAATAGATAAGCTGTCAGTATAACATGTGCATCGGCTAGAAGCCGATGATAAAATAGATAGGTAGAATAGTAAGCTAGCCGACTGCCAAGGAAACACATGTGTATCGGCTAGAAAACCGATGATAATATAGATGACCAAAATAGTAAAGATAATACAGTCGGCTTTATAAAAAGATAACCTATCGGCTAAGCACTCCGATAGAATGTCGCATATACACCGATCGGCTCGACAAGGATAAATCTATTATTATCAATCTAGTAGTTCAGACCTAACTGATGCAGCACAGATTGATAATAATAAAGGAACCTCGACAAGCCGATAGACCTAATGCAACTGTGATGTAATAAGATAACTTATCGGCTATACATTCCGATAAGACGCTTGCGCAAAAACCATCAACCTAGCAGGAACGACTTATCGCTGGCAGCTCAGTAGGTCGGACCCAACCGATGCAGCACGAACTGATGATAAATCGCCCCCAGTAAGCTGATAAGATCTACGCATGCGTGATGTGGTATACCTGATCGGCCTAAGAGGTCGGACCGAACCGATGCAGCCGTAGACAGGGCAGATACACCTGGGTAAGGGGTGACGAGTCTTACCCTCTCGTAGGAGTTCAGACCTAACCGATGCAGCCCCGCTCGAGAAGCAAGAACCCATCGAAAAGGTGGCGATGCGCCGAATTTGATTGATCTGTGTGGATTGATCCTTTACAAGGTGCCCGGGCGTACGTATTTATACCTCAAGTTACATGAGTCCTTATAGGACACGATACATGATTTCCTAGTTATAATAGAAAACGCTAATAAGACCTGACCGGACACGAGGTCAGGTTTCCTAAAGATAAACACTTGCCTAATTAATATGTACAGTAATTAACTGCCAAACAGCGGTTTTCACGGCCCCTTCCCGGAATCGGTCTCTTCTGGATCGGTTTCCACCGGTTGGCTATAATTTCTCCTTTTGACCGAATCTGACATAGGGCCTTACCAAATTTTGGCGTTAACACCCTCACCTTCAAACCATATGTGGATTAGGAGGAGCTCTTTGTGCAGAAAAAGAAAGAGCAGGGCGATATTTCAAACATGCATTCCAACTGCGAAATATTTATACAAAGGAGCTGCTATCTGTGGCTCGATTTGGTCCTGAAACTAAAAGGTAAATCGATTGAATTGGTACACCAACTTCATTCTCTTGAATGTCCTTAAGTTGCTTGAAACTGGTTCCTTTCTTTTACTAAAAACTCTGTCCCGCATGGAGAACACTTTGCTCAGTCTAAAACTCTCGTAAAATTACCCGGCCCACGCGACTGGCTTGGCGAGGCTAAAGTAACGGTTTTTTACTGTTACTAATTTATTTTTTTTAATTTACAAAACTAATTTTTGATTTGGTTATTTTGCAGAAATAGCCTCTTGCCGCCGTGGGCCACGGCGGTATTTAAAAACCGCCGTGGCCCAGGGCGGCGAATGGCCTCCCCGTCAGGCGCGGCTAACGGCGGCCCCCCGCCGTTAGTCGGGGGGCCACGTGGCGTTGCCGCCCTCGGGGACGGCGGCGAATGCCTCCAGGGGGCCGAATGCAAAAATACATTCGCCGCCGTCCCCCAGGGTGGTTTTTAGCCCAATCGCCGCCCTGGGGGACGGCGGTTTTTAGGCCTCCCCTATATAATCCCTTCGCACACTCGCCGGCGCGTCATTTCCCCCTTCCGCCTCCAGCATTCGTCCAATAGAGCTGAGGCAAAGGAGGAGCAGTACAGCGGCGAAGCCCTCACGGATTTTTGAGCCGAATCTAGGTATTTTTTTTGCTCTCTCCCTGTTATGTAGTCAATTTTTTAGACAAGTGTTAATTAGTACTAGACGCGTAGTGTAATACCCGACATATTATGAAAATATTAACGGTTTGGCATAACCATCGTTAGTGTTAAATTTATTTGACCGTACTAAAAGAACATAGCGGACATGTAGTAAATTGTAGATATTTTAGAAATAAATATGCTCCGCCATGGCCATCGTTGGTATACATCATTTTGACACGTTAGATAAACCTAGAGTATAACTTTATTAGCGCTGCTGGGTTAATTTGTAAAATGTAGAAACGGTAATGGTTTGACTCATACCTATAGCCTTTTTATGGAACGGATATTGATTAGTACAGATTAATAACTGCAGTGAAAATCTTTTTTGTCAATAGAAATGGCAAATAGAGTTGTATTCGCGATATATCACGGTGAAGGAAATGTCAGAGAAGGACCACATGGGGTAGATTTATCGGAGTTCAACGTAGCACAAAAGGGAATTATAGCTCCAGCTGAGAGAAGTTTTCCTGGAGTTTACAATTGGTTAATGAGGGGATTCGGATTAGATCCTGAAGTAAATGCAATTACGGTGTACGCACTGGTTAGCTGGGTTGTGGAAGGTTTTTGGTGGGAATTGATGCCAATAGATTCGACGGCCAGCTGGGTATTTTTTGTGGAGAGTGCACTGCAGCGAGGATGGGCACCGAGCATCCTAGTGGTAGTGCATGACAGGGTCAGCATTGATCAGGCTGGTCCAAGTACAGCGGAAGGGCCCGATGAAACAGGGGAGCAAAATGAGGCAGAAGACGAGGGTGCCGGAGAGGAAGGAGGCCAAGAAGACATGGGACCTGGGGGGTTTGCAAATGAAGGGGAGAGACACCCAGGTCTAGTACAGGAGATGGAAATTGAAGACTCAGAACCTGAGCATATGGAGGATGATGATTCTTCGGAGGACGATGTATACCCGGCAGAATGGGACAACGAGGACTTCTCCGGACTCGTTGTCTCAGAGGGGCACACTGTGGCATAGGAGTATCGGCAGAATGAAGTGGTGCAAGGCGCTAGATACGCCGAAAAAGCACAGTTGACAGAGGTTGTGAAGATGTGGGCCGTGTCACTTGGGAGAGAGTTCTGGGTATCAAAGTCCACCAGATCAGTGTACGAAGTGAAATGTGCAAGTTCAAGCGATGGATGTCCATGGAGGATGTACGCATCCAGGAAGAAATATGACGACTGTTGGTCCGTGTCAATCGTGACGGAGCACAACTGCCATCTTCCGGGTATTCAGAAGTACCACAGGAACATATCATCTGCATTCATCGCTTCAGAGCTGTATTATGCTGTTGTGGAGAACCTCCGGTTCGAGCCCAAGTCAATTATCAGGCGCATCGAGGAGAAGTACAAGTACACCATTACATATGCCAAGGCATGGAGGGCCAAACAGAAGATAATTGAAAGGAGATTCGGCAGTTTTGAAGCTTCATACAATAATTTGCCTCGTCTACTGGAAACCATCTGTGCGAGAAATCCTGGCAGCTACTCCGAAATCAAAAGTTTCCCATCGTTACCAAATCCTGGGCAGAACGTCCTTCAGCGGGCCTTTCTCTCTCTGCAGGCGTGCATGTTTGCATTTCTTCATTGCAGGCCCATTCTCTGCATCGACGGCACGTTCCTAACTGGAAAATGCAGAGGCCAAATATTGACGGCAATCGGAGTAGACGGGAACAACCAAGTGTTGCCCGTGGCCTTTGCCTTCGTCGAGAGCGAGAACACAGAGAGTTGGTACTGGTTTCTGAAGCTGGTTAAGGAAAAGGTGGTGGGGATGAGGCCAGATGTATGTCTCATACATGACCGTCATCCAGGGATGTTGCGTGCAATTGAGGAGCTGCGAAACGGATGCGCAGACAAGGGATACCCTCCGGTGTGGGAAGATGTAAAGAGCAGATGGTGCATGCGTCACATGGGCGCAAACTTTTATAAGCAGTTCAGAAACAAGGAGCTGATGGCCATGTTCAAATGTTTGTGCGCCCAAAATCAACAGAAGAAGTTCAATGAGCTGTGGAGGAGACTTGATAAGCTGACAGCCAAACATAGAGGCGAGAGTTCTGCAAGACCCGCAGCTAGAGGTGTTGACGGCCCTGAAACTCTAGGTGCACTTCCCACCGATGACGGTACATTCAGAAGGAGGCCCGGTTCCTCGGTTAGCAGATTTTCGCAGTGGATCGAGCATGAGCCGAAAGAGAAATGGACATTGCTGTACGAGGAAGGTGGAGCAAGGTACGGCATAATGACCACGAACCTTGCAAAGGTCTACAACTGGGTCATGCGTGGTGTGAGGCAACTCCCCCTTGTTGCCATCGTGGAGTTCATCCTACATGGAACACAGACGTACTTCCACGACAGGTGCAGACAGAATGACCCATCTATGGCCGATGGAAACCTTTGGTTCGGCACAAAAATGACAGAGTACCTTGAGGAGAAATGCAAGAAGGCAAGAGAGCACCGAGTCCGAGTGCAGGGCACATGAGAGCATAGATTTGATATATTGTGTGCCGACAGGTCCAGGCGTGGCATATTCGCAAGGAAACCTCGGCAAGAGTGTGTCCTAAAAGAAGATGGGACATGCAAGTGCTCCTGTCGGAAACCTAGCTTTTACCACAAGCCCTGTTCTCATGTCATTGCCGCTTGCGGGAAGTGCGGCATTGATGAACGCCAATATGTGTCTCCGTACTTTAAAAAGGAAGCAATCATGCATACATGGAGTACCGAGATTTTTGGTTTCGGCATCGTCGGCACTTTCACTGAAGACACAAGCCCAGTTTATTTTATCCCTGACCCGACGAAGGCAAGGAACAAGGCAAGCCGCCGTTGGACACGGAGGATTCGCAATGATATGGACGAATCCGAGGCCGGCGTTAGCGCTCAACGTTGCAGTAGGTGTGGAGAGGATGGACATACCTACAAGAAGTGCACGAAAGACGCCGAGGCCCCAAGTGCAGCGGAAGTTCCTATGGAAGGATCAGGCGCTGATGGAAGGCGGCCAACTGGGGAAGGCACCACTGATAGGTAGCGTCATCGCAGGCGTCCTCGTGCACCTTTGGGTTATGTTGTGTAGTATAGCCACTGGTTGCTGATGTAATGTCTCTGTAATGTGTACCAATATGCATGTATTGCTATCTGATTTTCATTTTAGTGTGGGCCTTTTAAAGGTACTTTGCTGTCTGTTAATTTTCTGACTGTAATGCACTATGTTTAATTGAGCTAATCCGTTCCGCTTATTTTTCCTTGCAGGTATGGACTACCAGACGCCTGAGCTGCTGGATCACGCCACCGATCAGTCCCATCGGTCATTTCTCTCGGCAGTACAGGACCTCGAGCTTAGTACCTTACGTCCTCGACCTTCTAGGCGACTCCTTCCCGTGGACGACAGGTTCACGACTAGGTATGTACGAACGTTGTACTGTGAAGCTGTATATGTCAACTTACTAACTTGCTTTGTTTTGATTGTCAGGTTGCGGGAGGCAGGCCTTCTGCCGCTGTGTAGGCTGGTAGCAGCCGCAGCGGACCCGACTGTCCCGGCGAAGAAGTGGGGTATCGACCGGTCGCTGATCACAGCTCTTGTGGACCGGTGGAGACCGGAGACGCACACCTTCCACCTCCCATGCGGTGAGATGGCCCCCACGCTGCAGGACGTCAGCCTCCTCCTTGGGCTGCCTCTAGCCGGTGATGCTGTGGGCCCAGTTGACGGGCTCCAGGCGTGGCGAAACGACATCCTGCAGCGGTTCGCCCCGGTTCACCGTGCTCTGGGGCTTCCTCTCGTTGGCGAGATCTCCCCGTACACGCATGCGGGCCCCCCTCAGGCTTGGGTACTGAGCTACACGGTAAGAATGCTTTCTTGTTGTTTTATGTTCATCCTTCAGTCCGTACTAGAATTACAGTGTCAACTTCTTTATATGTTACTGCAGTCTGATCAGCTAGACCCGGAGGCCGACGCGTACTCACTGCAGAGGAGCCTAGAGGCGTACCTGTTGTGGCTGTTCGGGTGGGTGATGTTCACCAACTCGCACGGCCACGCAGTCGACAAGGGCTTGATCCCTTACGCGAGGGAGATAGCCAACGCCAAGGACGGTGCTGTTCCCCAGTACAGTTGGGGATCGGCAGTCCTTGCCGCCACGTACAGGGGTCTGTGCGACGGCTGCAGGAAGACCGACCTAGAAACGGTCTTCACGGGTTGTCCACTCCTCCTACAGCTCTGGGCGGCAGAGTGGTTCGCGATCGGCCACCCCGTGGTGGACCACAGCCCATACGAGTCCACCCTGTACATGGATGTCCCACCGGAGGACTATCCGACGATGGGGACGGTGTGGTGTCGTCGTGAGGTATGTTCGGTGTTAGAACCGTCTTGGTTTTTTATGTTACTTGGACTAACGAGAACTCTTTTCTTGTTTGTAGCGTCGGTACGCTCACGTGCAGGTGCAGAAGTCGTACCCAGACTTCGTCATGGAGTTCGACAGGATCACGGACGACGACGTTGTCTGGGAGCCGTACAGCGTCGAGGCGGTGAACGCGCGTGCGCCGCGTGGGCTGTCGTCCCTCTGCAACAGGGACCAGGCGTACTGGCTGACGATGACGCCGATGCTGTTCGACATTTCTGTCGAGCCGCACTGCCCGCAGCGTGTGATGCGGCAGTTCGGTATGCGACAGACCTTCGGCCATCCACAACGCCCGGGCGTACCGCAACACGTTCACAGGTATATGTGAAAATGAATATTCCGTATTGTTATGCATTGTGTCACCGGTTGTGCTCTGCAGGTTAAATCGGCGTGGCCAGGCCGCCGGTAAGTTGTGGAGACCCATCGTCATCGAGTACATCAACGACTGGCTCATAGCCACGGAGGACGTCATCACAGAGATGCACCCCTACATAGCCGCCAGGTACGAGCAGTACCTTTCCTGGTACCAGCCCCGTACCAGACTACGGGTGACGTTCACTCCCGAGGCTCCACTGGCGCACGTCGCGGGGGTGCGAGACGCATACCCAACACACCGCGACCAGGACTACTTCCGCGTGGTGAGTCAATGGTTTTCATACTATTTTCAACGGTAGTTATCACGCGCAACTAACCACGCATGTCCTGCTGAACAGGCGGACGATGCTAGGCAGGTCCACACGGAGCTCGGCCTACTGCGGCAGCGCCTCGAGGCTGGCATCCCTCTCACGCAGCAGGAGCAGACGATCACATTCGGCCGGATGTGCAACACGATGCGCTCGGTCGTCCGTGCTCTGACTTGTCGCCGTTCCGATGCAGCCCCACCGATGCAGATACATATGCGAGGTCCCCATGGTGAAGGGTCATCGGCAGGCGGCGGGTTCTGTAGGGCCAGTACGTCGTGGGAGCAGGTCCTTCTGGTACACCGAGGATCGAGGTCAGCAGGCTCCACGATCGGGCGAGGATTGTCAGGTATGTCAGGTTTGAACCTATTTTCCATAACTAACTGCACTTTTTATTTGGCTGACGCGAACTTTTCTTTACCAGACCCACGCGGCGGATCTCACCACCACCTGGGGGACACTGGGCGGGGATCTGCCCCGAGCACCTCTGCTTGGATCTCTACCGAGGACGACCTCCTTCTGGAGCAGGACGTGATCGGGTCGTCACAGCTCGGAGGTGCACCGCACACACAGCCGTACGACGCCGGTGCTTCCCCTGCTGCTCAGGCGGTCCGAGCCACCCGTGGGGTACCAGCGGACCACCTGACGTACTCGTGCGGGCACGTGCGAGCGTAGCCTAGAAGGACGAGGAGGCGTATGACCTAGGGGCTATTGTTGTATTTATTTATTTATAGGTCTCGCATAACTTGTTTAAATTTTTCATGTCCATATTCACCCCCTCTAGGCTCGATCCCACCCTTCAGATCTGACCTTTCACAAATATTTACAACGGTACTCCGTCCTGTCTGTACCATTTTAAAAGGAGAAACCACTTTCGGCGCATACCATGCCGAGTACGGACCACCTTTACTTGCATAATATAGGCCGCGCGTGCACCACATTGCGACAAGCGACCTTTCAGCGCGTCGCTTTAGTCATGCGTCGTCACGGGCATTCTGAATACATGGTCGGCCACTTCAACCGCTTTTTGCATATGCATGTCCCTTTTATTTTGACCTGTACGTCTCATAGGGAAATAGACGCACAACAATCTATATAAAAGCACCATCATAGTAGCAGAGGACCTTCACCCAGGCCCTTGGGCAAACTTCGCACCGTTTATGAACTACGGCCACTACCTGCCTCACTAGTTTCCTTTTCTTCTTGTAGCAGCATCGAACAATGTCTCCTACACCTCTTTTCGTGGAGGATTGCAACTGGCGATATTTAGGTTTCACTTTGGTACTGCCACCTTGGGCTGAACGCTCGATATGCCTTTGTGGTGACCGTTGCCGGCTACGCATATCTCATCAGGAGGAGACTTACGGCTGGAGATACTTCGAGTGCGTGCACCAGAGTCCCCAGGTACGTGTTTCAGTCAAGTCTTTGTCATATTCGTTTTTACGCTCACGACTCTTATACTAGGATATTTACCTTAACAGACCGAGGGAAGATATTGCGGCTTCATCGAGTGGATTGACAACGGCAACCCGGAATATGACTACCTCCCGTTAGACGAAAGCATGGCGCAATACATGGCCAGGAGGGCGGAGCACGAACAACGTCAAGAGCTAGAAGGGGCAGACTGGAGAAATCGACCTCTCAGACTACCGCGATGGGAGGACCGTTGTCGGCGAAATGGGACTGGGAGTCCCCCAGTCCCCGGGGACGCGAGGATCTTCTGCCACGCGCCTACTCCGGAGTCCACATCTTGCGCAAGAGAAGGCCGGCTACGGCCGCTCTCCCGCCAAGTACCCGGGGGCCCGGGCACTTGCCGGGCCCGGACGCGCATCCCCCGGTCCCGGGCGCTGGCGCCCCGGACCCGAGTGCCAATTGTCGACTGCTCCCGGGAGCCGATGCCCGGCCCCTGGTCCCGACTGCCGACTGCCCCCGATCGCCTCGGCCCCGAGTGCCGATCCACCCGAAGAACTCAGCGGACCAACTGCCAACTACTCGCATTAATGGCGAGGCGACGGGGCGCGTCGCCCCTGTCACCAGCTCTGCCATGCTGGGCGCCTCGTGATGCCCCCCCCCCCCCCCCCCCGTGGACACCCGACTGCTGTCAGAAGCCTTTTGACTTCGGTGGCAAGGGCGTGCGCCGAAGTCCAAGTAGTCAGAGACTCTTGACTTCGGCAGCGTGCTCCATCACATCCCGTCACATCCTCACGACTCCACCGCCCGCTGCATACCAACTCCGGCATGGCTCAGCAGGCGGACGTGTCCAGGACGTGGGCGCTGCAGGCGGCAGCAGGCGGACGTGTGCGACAAGACGGCGATAAGACAGCCCATACCTAGCCCTCTCATGTATCTTGGCACTGTGGACTCCCCTGATTCTATAAAGGAGGATCCAAAGCCACCGAGAGGCGGGGGCCGAACTGGACAAGAGTTTTCCCCGTCTTCTGGCTCTCTGGCTCGCACGCTAGCTACTGTTCTTCTTCTCCGGCTCCGGCCGCGAGCTAGGTTCACCCTGTAACCACATTCATCCACCACAGATAGCAACACACAGGAGTAGGGTATTACGCCTCCGAGCGGCCCGAACCTGAATAAAACGCCTCCTGTCTCTCCCGCGCGATTGTCACGGTTCGGACGGTCCGTTCCCGAAACGGACGGTCCGAACCTCTTTTCCCCCCAGCTCGGGCCTCCAGTCCCGAGCATCCATCGTCTCCAGACGCCGTGTCCGCCTGAGAACTACTCCCCTGGCCGAATCTCAAAAGGAGGGGTCTCCTGACTTCCCGCCGTCGAGGTTTCATCCTCCGACAGCTGGCGCGCCAGGTAGGGGGAGTTTCCTTTTCAGGTGACACGCCGGCGTCCCCAACACGGCGCACTCCATGGCAGGAGGCCATCGTCCGCGAGACCACGGCGAGGGATCCGGCGGCTTCACCCCGCCGGGCAACATTAGCCCCTCGATGGGCCCACTGCGTTCTCCCTCTACGCTTTCTTGGGGGCGCGCGGCGCGTGCCGCGCGAGCCGAGTTCGCTCGGTACGCGGCTTCGGCCCCTCCCCTTGCGGAGGGAGCCGGCAAGTGCCCCGCCAGGTCCGCCGCGGCCTCATCCATGAGGCGCGAATGGACGCGCCGTTCCACGGCGCGCCGCGGCCTCAACTTTCAGTCGGCAACACCACAGGGAGCCCTTATGGCCGCAGAAGCTCTCCTGCGCCACCCCCCGGCGTTCGCCGGGGCCAGGAGCCGGGAGAGGCGGTGGCTCAACGAGGTCACTGAGCTGGTAGGCGCGGCCCATTGCCGGGTTGCCACCGACAGCCGTGCGGGGGCCGGCGGCGCCGACCGCGCGACCTCTAGCATGAGCCGGCTCACCGCCCCGACCCGGAATCAAGCTCGGGACCCGGCACCTCGCACCGCGCCCGGGGCCAAGAAGGGCGCGGGCGACCTCCGCAATCGGTTGAACCGGTCGCGGACCCATGAGGACGCCCGGGTCACTATGGAGCGGCAACGCGAGCGGCGCGCGGACGCCGCCAGGCGTTCCGAGGCCCAGGCCTCCAGCTCCAACCTACTGGCAGGGAACCGTCACCTACCGCCCGAGCCCGCTCAGCATGGCGGCTCGGGTTGCCTGGCGCTCTCCCCAGGCCTCCGGCAAGCACGCTGGCCGGCCAAGTTCCAGCCCAGCTTGCCGGAGGAGTACGACGGCTCTATCGACCCTGCAGAATACTTGCAGCTCTACACCACTGCCATCCAGGCGGCTGGCGGCGACGAGAAAGTAATGGCGAACTACTTTCCCATTGCCCTCAAGGCCCAGGCTCGCTCCTGGATGATGAACCTCCCCGAAGGATCGATCTACTCGTGGGAGAATCTCTGCCACCAGTTCGTGGCGAACTTCCAGGGGACTTTTCCGCGCCCTGGGACCGAGGCGGACCTCCACGCCTTGCATCAGGGCAGGGACGAGTCGCTGAGGAGTTTCCTGCAGCGCTTCAGCCAGGTCCGTAACACTATCCCCCACATCGCTCCTCACGCAGTTATCCACGCTTTTCGCTCAGGCGTGAGGGACAAGCGCATGCTCGAGAAGCTGGGCACCCGCGACGTCCGGACCACGGCCGAGCTGTTCAGCCTCGCCGACCTCTGTGCCCGCAAGGAGGAGGCCCGGGCATGGAACAGGCCACGCCCTGAGACCCCTGATGAGGGCCTCAAAGAGGAGTCCTCACGCTCCGTGTCCCGCCGAGACAGGAGGAAGCGCCAGAAGGACGAGGCGACCGCCGAGCACTTCGCCTTGGCTACGAGCACCCCCCGGGACGACGACGTCCGCGGAGACGACAACAGCGGCAAGCGGCAAGGGGCCGCACGTGCGCCGCCGGCAGCGGTCCGGAGGTGGTGCACCGTCCACGAGACGGATTCGCACGACCTCACGGAGTGCCGCGCCGTCCAAAGCTTGGCTGAGCAGGTCAAGTACTTCCGGCAGGAGCCCTAGCAGGCCAAGCGCGATCGAGGCGATTTGGACGGACCGATCCGTCGGCGGACGGTCCGATCGTAGTGCCTCGGACGGTCCGACCCTTATGCGGACGGTCCGAACCCCGCTCCCGAGCCGGAACAGCTTCAACAGGGCACGAGTACCCGGACCGCATCGCCTCGGCAAGGGCAGGTCCGGGGAAGTTGTCCCGATGTGGACCATGTCCTTATCCGGGCCCCGTGCCCGGGCACATATCGACCATACATACAAACTATAATTTCAGTCCGGGCCCCCCGGGTCCCGGGCACATATTTGAGCCGAGGCACGGATTCCCGAATCCGTGCCCCGGGCCCGACACCGAGGTGCCGAACCAAGGCGGCCTCGCCAAGGCGAGTGCAAGCCTAGGAACGCGACACCCGGAATAGGGCGCAAAGCCCGGATGGCACCGTCCCGGCGAGAATGCGTCCGGAAGGTCGTCTCACATTCCATATTCAAGCCCGGGACCCTGGAACCCGGCTTATATCAAAACCATATTCCAGTCCGGGGCCCCGGGTCCCGGACACATATCCTTCGCATGACAGCCGGGGCCCCCGGGTCCCGAGCACATGCCGGACTCGGGCTCGAGAGGGAAGCGAGTCCGAGCTCCATCCCTAGCACATCAAGCATCTTCATAAATCTATCCATAATCCCATCCTGTAAGTTACGGTGTGCCCGGGCCAGCGCTGGATTTTTCCAAAAACCCAGCGCTAGCCAGGGCCCCATATGTATACACTTTACATAAGCAGCATTTTTAATATCCTTCCCGGTCTCGTTCCTCTCGTCTTTTTTCGTGTGTTGCGTTCACGGCAGACTCACCCCCTGGGGGTACCATCGGGCCGCGCCCGTACGGCGGCTGGATTATGCGCAAAACCCAGCCGCCATACGGGCGCGACCACGATGACGCCTTCGGGAAGTGATTGATGCCACGGCTCATAGCATGGGATGGACGAAGGAACGAACCGGACGCTCTCACAATTCGTCGTCATGTGTAGATTAGACCAATTCCCGGCAGGTTTTAGGCAGGCTTTCCGAACCTCGACGCGGGTTGCGGAGCCCGGCCTGGCCGGCTCCTCCCTGGCAACCACCGAGGCACCGGACGCCCAGTTGCCTGACGACCCCGTGCCCGGTCAAGCCAGTGACCCCGGCCTCGCACCGCTCCCTGGGCCAACGGCGCCGGGAGGCGCGGAGGGCCCCCGAATATGGAAGACGGAAGAAGTCCAACCTGCGAACCTAATCGATTCGCCCAAACCTGCGCTTGGGCCCTTCACGATCCTCGGGGGACCAAGTTCCCGGGGCACGGGCAACGACTCAACCGTTCCGCGCGACTCGTCCCCGGGCCCTTCACGATCCTCGGGGGCCGAGTTCCCGGGGCAACTCTCGCCGGGTTCCCGGGGTAGGCGGCTACCCGAGACGCTGCGACCGTCCGCGGCCGCTGACGCCCCGGGTCGGAGGACGCCTGGCACTCGACGCTTCCCGGGAAATCAACAGCGTCACCAACAGCAGACGCGAACAATTCCCGGAACAACACCGTAAACAAAGGTACGAAAATATAAACGTCATCATTTATCTATACAAATATCTCTCTTTGTACAAGACAGGCAAAACCAAAGCGCAAGCACGAGCGAGGCCCGGATCGTATGGGGGGCGGTCACCGGTGTACTTCTGACCGGACCCCGGGCGACGTCGGAAGGGGAGCGCTCGGGGGCATGGAGGGCCCCTGGGCCCCGAAGGCGGCCACGGATGGCGTCAGAAGGAAACCGGCGTCTTCCTCGACCTCCTCGTCGGCCATCGGCTCCACCAGATGTTCGCGCCCGGAGACGCCGTCGCACGGGGAGAGGTCGTTGGCCTTCTTCGGACTGGACCACGGGCGGCGTCAGAAGGGGACCGGCGTCTTCCTCGAACTCTTCGTCAGGCATCAGCTCTACAAGGTGCTCGCCGCGGTCGAGGAACCCTGCCTCCGGGCAGCGGTCTCGGCCACGGCCTCCCGCACCTTCTCGCGAACTACCATGACTTCCTCGCGAACCACCGCGACTCCCTCGCTCACGGCGAACTCACACCCCCGAGACCCGAGCCCGACCTCTTGGGCCCAGACGCTTTTCTCTCGGGAGAGTGTTTCCTTCTCCCGCACCTCCATCTCGGACCAGGCTTCCTCAACACTTCGTTTCATGTTTTCAGCACGGGTCCCGGGCACGTATCCCATCTAAATCAACAAGTCGTCAAGCTACATCAGTCCGTGGTGAACCAGGAGCACCTCGCGTCCCCTCTTTTCTTCAAGACATGGCCCTGTTCCTGCTCGGGGCCGATCCCGGCCGAGCAACAGGGCCAGGGGCCACTGTCGGCGAAATGGGACTGGGGATCCCCCAGTCCCCGGGGACGCGAGGATCTTCTGCCACGCGCCTACTCCAGAGTCCACATCTTGCGCAAGAGAAGGCCGGCTACGGCCGCTCTCCCGCCAAGTACCCGGGGGCCCGGGCACTTGCCGGGCCCGGACGCGCATCCCCCGGTCCCGGCGCGGTCGCCCGGACCGGGTGCCAATTGTCGACTGCTCCCGGGAGCCGATGCCCGGCCCCGGGTCTCGACTGCCGACTGCCCCCGATCGCCTCGGCCCCGAGTGCCGATCCACCCGAAGAACTCAGCGGACCAACTGCCAACTACTCGCATTAATGGCGAGGCGACGGGGCGCGTCGCCCCTGTCACCAGCTCTGCCACGCGTGGGCGCCTTGTGATGGCCCCCCCCGTGGACACCCAACTGCTGTCAGAAGCCTTTTGACTTCGGTGGCAAGGGCGTGCGCTGAAGTCCAAGCAGTCAGAGACTCTTGACTTCGGCAGCGTGCTCCATCACATCCCGTCACATCCTCACGACTCCACCGCCCGCTGCATACCAACTCCGGCATGGCTCAGCAGGCGGACGTGTCCAGGACGTGGGCGCTGCAGGCGGCAGCAGGCGGACGTGTGCGACAAGACGGCGATAAGACAGCCCATACCTAGCCCTCTAATGTATCTTGGCACTGTGGACTCCCCTGATTCTATAAAGGAGGATCCAAAGCCACCGAGAGGCGGGGGCCGAACTGGACAAGAGTTTTCCCCGTCTTCTGGCTCTCTGGCTCGCACGCTAGCTACTGTTCTTCTTCTCCGGCTCCGGCTGCGAGCTAGGTTCACCCTGTAACCACATTCATCCACCACAGATAGCAACACACAGGAGTAGGGTATTACGCCTCCGAGCGGCTTGAACCTGTATAAAACGCCTCCTGTCTCTCCCGCGCGATTGTCACGGTTCGGACGGTCCGTTCCCGAAACGGACGGTCCGAACCTCTTTTCCCCCCAGCTCGGGCCTCCAGTCCCAAGCATCCATCGTCTCCAGACGCCGCGTCCGCCTGAGAACTACTCCCCTGGCCGAATCTCAAAAGGAGGGGTCTCCTGACTTCCCGCCGTCGAGGTTTCATCCTCCGACAACCGTCCAACGTGCGCTTGTGGTGATCATTGTCAGGTCGTCAGGTCGAGAAGGCCAGGAACTTTGCGACGCAGAAGCTTTGTTTGTCCGAACATTCTTGACAACGATATCGATGTAAGTTCAAGTCGCACCTTACTTTCTGCAGATAGTTTACCTTCACCAAACGTGACGAATGTACTAATCAAACTCGTCCCACAGGATCCTCCAAAGAGGTGTCAATTCAGACAATGGATTGACAATTTCACGCCGTTATATCTATCACGGCACTGGAACATGCAACCAGAATCATCAGCCGACTACAGCCTGTCTAGATCGTACCATGAACGAATCGCCCGCTTTTCTAGGAACCGGTGACTAGAACGAGCGGATACATTGTACTGCTAACAATGTAGTATCCCTTGTTGTATTTCGTACTATGGGTGTCGCATTCATCATGCCGCAATGTGAACGGCTCGCATCTAGCTAATATCACTATGCTATTGTACGTGCACTGCGTTAAGTATCGACCAAGTGGATGACGAATAATACAATATATCGTCTTCCAATGTCGAATTAAAAATCATTCAGTACGTATATTTTTGGGGTTAAAAATTAGCAACAAAATTTTCAAATTTGGTAATTTGCAAATGGCTCCAGGGGGCCGAGGCCTGGGCTGGGCATGGTCCGATCGGGAGGAGGCAATGGTCCGATCGGGGGTATTTAGACGGTCCGATCCCTAGACGGACGGTCTGATCTGGGGCAACGGTCAGTCCGATCAACGGTCCAATCCGGGGGCAACGGTCCGATCGTGTGCATTTCGATGGCCCGATCCCTGGGCGGATGGTCTGATCTTAGGCAATGGTCAGTTCGATCGACGGTCCGATTTGAGGGGCAACGGTCCGATCGGACGATTCGGACGGTCCGATAGCTAAGCGGACGGTCCGCACAGGGATCAGACCGTCCTGCATTCGCCGCCCTGGGGGACGGCGGCGAATGCACCTGTGCTGAATGCAAAAATGCATTCGCCGCCGTCCCCGAGGGCGGCAACGCCATGTGGCCTCCCCGGCTAATGGCGGGGGCTGCCGTTAGCCGCGCCTGACGGGGAGGCCATTCGCCACCCTGGGCCACGGCGGCAAGAGGCTATTTCTGCAAAATAACCAAATCAAAAATTAGTTTTGTAAATTTAAAAAAAAATTAAATTAGTAACAGTAAAAAACCCTAAAGTAACTATCAATGGGCTAAATCTTAAGTCGAGCAGATTCTATAGAAAAAAAGGCCCACTAATAGCAAGTCCCAAAAACGTACTAGTAAAAGCATGCCTTCCTTGAGATTCGTGCAACTGGACCAGAACCAATCGAACCGTACAGAAAGGCCTCAAGGTCAGTAGGGCTATTTAGCGCAACCACGGCGTCCCCTATATAATCTTCCCCATCTCGCCACTTGCGAAAACCCTAGCTCCGCCGCCGCCGCCGCAGTTGAACCGCTGGTCTACTCCTCCCTCGCGTCGCGAGCGCCCGTTGCGGTAACCTACGACTGCTCCATTTCCCTCGCCTGATGCGATGTTTCGCTGATTGTTCTTCTTTTTCTTCCCTGATTCCGGATTCTTTTGTTCATCCTGAAGGATTCGGGGAGATGGCCAAGTCGAAGAACCACACAGCGCACAACCAGTCGTACAAGGCGCACAAGAACGGGATCAAGAAGCCCAAGCGCCACCGCCAGACCTCCACCAAAGGGGTAAGCCACGTCCCACCTATTCTTTTGGCTTCGTGCGTGCGCGCCATATGTTGTTGCTAAAAGTTTATGGTTGATTTGTGTGGCTGGGAAGACGCTTGTAGTTTGTGTAGTTGCAATACCTCCATGAATGCGTGTAATTTCGGTAGAAATTTCAGAATGATACCCATCTTTATCCCAGGATTGTTTCCCTAAACGGGGATTGCTACTGATTCGTGGAATCAAGTCTGAATTTTGGTATGGAGGTATCGCTATAATGTTGTTTTTTGGTAGCGGTGGTTTTTTTATGTGGATTACAGGCTCTATGTAAAATTGATTCTGTGATTGATGTACTCCCTCCGTTCCAAAATATAAACATTTCTAGGATTCAAATTTTGTACCACAATATAAGCATTCCTACATTTATTTCCATGATTTCCATCATTTCAATGATTCCAAAGTCAATGAGATGCTTGGAAAGAGAATCTAAGCAATTCAAAATTCAAAAATTGACAACCAAAGTGACTAAAAAAGAATCTTTTAACCTAACCTGAGTATTTGCTAAACAACCTAGAAATCCTTAATACTCCTATTTTGGAATGGAGGGAATACTAGAAAATAGATGAATGTAGTCCTGTACCGTGTCTTTTTGGTCAGTAATACTGTACCTCTAATCACTAGAGTTCAACTAGGTTCAGAAGATTTCATCGGTCTGAGCTAGCATTTGTGTTTGGGGATGGGTAGTCATATCGGACTACGGGTCTTCCCTGGAAACATTATCACAGCTACCGTGGCTCTCGTTCTTAGGATTATTAGAAGTATATAATTTCTGAATGTTTATGTTGTTGGTGATCCAGTTGGTTAGTGTAACAATTATGGATAGCCTTAATTTTGGACCAGTGTCACATCCAGTCTGTTTTCTTTCAAAGTATTGTCTTCAGCTGTCCTGTTTTTGATGTTTCCTACCTGTTCTTTTTGTCAAATTATGTAGTTACTGGAATTTTTATATTTGCTTTATCGAAATCTTATCAATTGTTGGTTAGTCGTATTCAGAATTTCTGTCTGTTTCACCTTTCTTCTGTCATTGATCTCTTCTTATGCTATATTTGCAGATGGACCCAAAGTTCCTGAGGAACCAGAGGTATTCCAGGAAGCACAACAAGAAGAGCGGCGAGGCTGAATCCGAGGAGTAAGATGGAAGTTATCCTTTTGGAAAAGAACATGTGTTTTGCCAGTTTTTAACCCAGCAACCATTAGATCTACAGTTTCATTAATGATGGAACTTATATGCTATTCTGTACTATGGGAATGATCTTTTGTTCTACCTGAGCATTATTGTGATAGTTATGCTTTCAAGCGCTACTGGTTGAATTATATATTGTTGAGTTGTCCCCCGAGAATTATGATGTTATCAGCTATAGCCTTGTTAGAATTCGTTCTAGCTAGGTATATGATTTTGCAATCAGTTGAAGCCCCTCCTGGTTGCTGATATTAATTTTTAAAATGCGTAATATCGGATCGATATCTGTATAGTGGGTGCTTTGATATCATGTGCTTTCATCCAACTCGCCCTGTAAGGTCAACCGTGAAAATACCATCTTTGTTTCGTACGTTGTGAAACGAGAAAAGGGTGCAGATCAACAGACGATACACTATATCAATCTATACTGATAGCAGTGGTTTTATCGATTGTACATTCACCGACTAACACATTCGATAGCACTTGTTTTAACGATTGTACATTCGCAAAAAATACAGTATCAAATAGACGGCAAATTTCTACCATTACAAGATGTCACGATACAAAAGATCGTGTTGGCTGGCTGAACATCGAAAGCTGCCAGATTTACATCATATGAATTTGTTCTCTATCAACAAACCACCGTACTCTCTAAAAAACAAAGCAGCCAACATACCACGCCAATATTTACAAACATCAAACTAGAAAACTCTACATTAGTTTGAGCTTTATTAGCAGTACTAAGCTCAGCAATTATTCTTTTGGCCTCTTGACAATCAGCACGGGGCATTTGCAGTTCTGAGCACAGTGATTGCTCACGCTTCCCAGGAACGCCCTGCATTGTTCGCACCCACATAAGTAATACATGACCAAAAGGAAAAGGCACACAAGCTGAAGTAGTGTGGAGTAAATTACAAGTTGAAGTAACAGATGCGCCAGGTAATGATGCAATTACTGGCTAATTGAAGTAACACATGCAGCAGATGTTTATTAGGATGAATTCAGAGGGGCAATCATGGAGGGTCAACAACCTTTCGTTCGTACTTATCCAGATGGATAATGTAAGGGCAATTAAGAAAAGGATGAGCTGAGTGCGTGGCAATCAATTACACTACCTCTGGATGAGGCCGTATCCATGGCTGCCCATGACCAGCAGATCGGCGGCCATCTTCTCGGTGGCGTCGCAGATGACGTCGCGCGGGTCACCGCTCTCCACCAGCGTCTCCACCGTCACCTGCACCGTACCACCCATCAGACCAAACTCTGCTCGCTCTGCTTCGACATTTGAAGTAGCAATTGATCAATGCTCTTACGTGAGGGAAGGCAGCGCAGATGTGCTTGGCCTTGTCCACCGCCGCGGCGGAGACGGCGGCGGCGTACTTGTCCATGCTCGCCATCACATCCGAGGTCATCATGTACCCTGCAGAGCGTTTCATCCATCCGTTGCTCCTCCTCTCGCTCGATCGATTAGAAGATGAAATCCCAAAAGAGATCCATCGATTGAGTACCTGAGCTGTCCATGGCGGCGTAGACGGGGCGCGGGCGGCGGGCGTGGAGCAGCACGAGCGTGTCGCCGGCAGCGACGGAGGAGGAGGAGGAGGAGACGACGTTGGCGAGGCACCAGGAGAGCGCGTGCATGCTCTCCTCGCTCTCGTCCACGGCCACCACGATGCGGCGCCCGGGAGCACCGGCGGCAGGAGCAGGATCAGCAGCGCCATCATCAGGGGCAGACGACGCCATCACTCGATCGGTCTCACTACCTAACTTGCACGAGCTCGACGACGGCCGGTCGGCCGGCAGCTAGAGTGCTCGACTACAACCTAGAGCGGACGATGAGATTGAACAAGAGGGATTGAATTGGATGGAGAGAGACGCCGAGTCGATCTGCCAATTTAATGGAGAGAGAGTGTGTGTGTGTGTGAGAGAGAGGACGAAGTGCTGCCTATCTGGTGGCGCGGTCGGTGGGCGTCCTGGTTTTCTGCGAGGCAACCGCCGGTTTCGGGTTTGTGCATTTATCCGGTTCCCTGGATGCCCATCGGTGGCGTCGCGCTGTGGAAACAGAAGGGCTGGTTTGAGTCTAAAATTGATTTTATCTGTTGTTTTTAATGCTAAATTTTGATAAATTTTAGTTTGGCTAATTTTGATAAAGATAAAGTTATGTTTAGATTAAAACTAAAATACCATAAGTTAACTATTAAAATGACATATTATTTCTCGGATGGGTCAAAATTTAGTCTCAATCCAAATAGATACTACTTCTATCCTATAATATAAGGGATTTTACTTTTCAAATTTATTTTAAAATATAACGATTTTATGATCCTGAGACAATATTTTATTCTCTATCTATTAACTTTTGTACTAGTTTATTCTTCACATATTAACTTTTGTACTAGTTTATTATTTACCTTAGGGATATATGTATCTTTTGGTTATAACCTTAATTTAAAAAAATAGGATAATCATTTATATTATGAGATGGAAAGAATATTAAGCACAATTAAAATTAACAAATATTGATAGACCAATTTTAATCACGGAACAAACCGGCCCGAAATACCGGAGGAAGAGGGTATTTTTGTCATTTCCTGGTCGAGTAGCTGAGCAATTGCCGCCGCAGCGCTGCAGCTGTTTCGGCTGTCCAGGATTTCCTAGTTCCACGGCATCAGCACTGACGGCTGGATCGATGCATGTGTGTGTTGTCTGGTGGTCAAAACGGATAAAGATAAAACTGCCTCGTCTTTTTCCAGGTCACGGTTTTCCAGCCCAGGAGCGAAACCTGGTGTTTTTGTTAGAAATAATTTCACGTGCGATCAATTAGCAACCGTCATTAACACTAATTACGGGAGTCGACGGTTCGAGGAAGCGCCTGTTTACGTGAACCGTGTCCCTATATTCCCATATATATTCTGTAATCATCCGTTGTAGTAAACAACTATACAGATCAATACAGTTATCATTCATCCCATTTAACTTTTTATATGTTATCATACACGCTCTCTAAGCAAGGGCAGACTAGTTGAGACAGGGGGGTACAGCTGTACCCTAATTTTTCTGACAAATAATATGTAGCTTGACATGTATAATATGTATATATACCATTTGTTGGGTCAAAACAAGCATTCTTAGGCCCAAAATCATCCTCCCCAAGAGTATTTTATTTTTTTCTTAGCTATTTTGTTTTTTTATACAAAAGGATTTTTATTTGTAGTAGTAACAAAAATTAGCACTTTATTTTCGTAGTAGAAAGCTTTATCTTTTTTTCATTGGACAATGCTTCATTTTAACTCCATACCCTCACCATCGAAATCCTGCGTCCGCTACTGTCTCTGAGCGAGACAAGACTGAGACATTGGAAAAAGGAGGTAGAAGAAACAGAAGAAAAGATGTGAGCAATGGATTCCATTCATCTTTAGGATCAACACCGCGTGGCAATGCGTGGTGTTCTTTCATCTGTTCAAGTCTCTTCAAGGCACTGCGACACCGTTGCGCCGGCGTATAAAATAGTGCCCTTGGTCGACGCCGTTTGTCTTTACGGTTTTGTTTGTTTAGGCTTTTGGGCCGTTTGTCACGAGACATGGCGAGGCCCGCCTGCTCTCTTTTTAGCTCGGGATGGGCTCCATCTTGGGCCAAGGACTGCGGATTGACGGTTTT
Organism: Oryza meyeriana var. granulata; assembly: GCA_003991445.1. Classification (NCBI taxonomy): domain Eukaryota; kingdom Viridiplantae; phylum Streptophyta; class Magnoliopsida; order Poales; family Poaceae; genus Oryza; species Oryza meyeriana. The sequence continues at coordinate 236,834 of RYFJ01000440.1, forward strand.
TTTTTATTTTTATATTTATTTAATAAAATATTTACAAAAATATTTTTTTATTTAAAAAATTTATAAAAATATACTCCCAACGCCCTCTGGGAAGGCGTTTTTCATAAAATCGCCCTTCCAGAGGGTGATTTGATGAGCCGACGGCCATCAGCCATTTTGCAGGCGGCCCCCTGCCGCCCGTTGGAAGGGCGATTTTTAGCTCCCCCAATATAAAACCCTCTCCCAGACTCCAAAAATATCATAAAATTCACTCAAATTACAGAAAAAAGAAGAGAGAGCTGAGAGCGAGGCTGAACAAAAGCAGCGAAGCTCTGCCAGTTTGCTAATTCATCTGCAGGTAAAATCTATTTTTTCTTTGTAATTTCTATTTTTATGCAATAATTGATGTATGATTGTACTGGTTACGTGTATAGTATTATATGAAAATAAGTTTTTACTCGTAGATCTGTAGGTTTTTAGTTAATGTGTTAGATGACTTAATTTGTGTAGAGATGGTAGTTATAAAATCTGGAATACACGGTTTTAGATGTGAGGAGAATGTTGGTACCTAGTTTAACTGTATTTTTTCATCAACAGATATGTCAAATAAGGTGATATTTTAGTTATTTCACGGACAAGGGAATGCTACGTATGGTCCATAAGGTATAGATCTGTCGGATTTTAGTTCAACGGCTAAAGGCATTGATAGGCCAGCTGAGAGAAGTTTTGTGTCAGTGTACAACTGGCTGATGCGAGGGTTTCGACTGGACCCCCAGCTCAGCGCAATAACCTTGTATGTAGTAGTCAGTCGTACAGTTGAAGATTTTTTTTGGAACTGATGCCGGTGGATTGCACTGCCACTTGGAGATGGTATGCGGAGAATGCATTTCAACGTGGTTGGCCACTGGGCATACTTGTGTCGTTGTATGAGAAAGATAACACCGCTGGTGCAATGCCCGTGTAAGATAATGAGGATCCAAGTACGGCGGGAGGAGGTGATGCCGAAATAATGGAAGAAAATAAAGGAAGGAATGAAGAAGATAGAGAGTCAACAGGTGTGGCAGATGAGGGAAAACTAATCGACACCATCGTCGAAGAAATGAATAGGGAAGATTCTGAAAACGAGCATGCAGAGCATGATGATTTGTCTGATAAGGACAACATGATGCCTGTAGAATGGAGCAACGAGGACTTCTCTGGGCTTGCTATCTCCGAGCAGCATTATGTGCCATAGGAGTACACGGAGAATGAGGTCATCCAGGGGGCTAAGTATGCATATGTAAAGGATTTAAAGGAGTAAGTAAAACAATGGGTGGTGTCACTTCAGAGGGAATTCTTGGTCGTAAAGTCAAACAAATCAGTGTATGAAGTGAAGTACATGAAGGATGGGTGTCCATGGCGGGTGCACATATTCAAGGGTAAATAGAAAGATTATTGGCAAGTTTCAATCGTGACCGAGCATTCATGTTACTTACTAGGTGTTGAAAAATATCATAGAAATATGATATCTGTATTTGTTGCAACAGAGATGTACTCCCACTTGTGAATAACCTGGGGTACGAACCTAGGGCATATCAAACGTTTCTAGTTATCGTTATTACATGCCTTAGAGAATTTTAAACAGATATCCAACTAGAGATGCAACTACTGTGTGCAGCGTGGGTACTTCCCCTTCCTCGCCGCCTCTGGCCCAGTTTTCTTTGCACGTAGTGCCGTCTCCCGCTTCCTCTCTCTGTCTGCCTCACGGGTTTTCTTCTCCTGCCGTTCCTTCTCCTCCTTCCTCTTCTGCTCAGTCTCCCACTCTTCTTGCGCCGCCCAACGACGTTGGCACTGCTTCCAGTTCCAATCTTTTAAACTGTGAAGAAACTCTACGTCCTGTGGACGGATCTCCGTATCTATTCAGTGCACAAAGTCGCACAGAGGCGGAGGAGGTTTCGGTGCCTTCACATATACAAATTTGTTAGCTCAAAGGTTCAAATATTTCGTACTACAAGATAATTCGTATTACCTCCACTGGCTTCTTCGCCTTCCCCTTCTTCCCTTGTGGCTTCGGCTTCTCCGAGAAGTACACATAATTAGCACACATCCAATACATTTGCCGGTATGTGTAATCCTTCTTACTTATTACGACTTTGCAATTATCTCCACATCAACATATCGGCGGAGACACGTCAATCGGAGGTCGTAGATGACTTGACATACCGGATGCATCCATAGCAATCTACATTATAACCAAATAAACGCAAGTTATAACTCGCTAGTCCAAAAATACCTTATACAACTACATACCTAGCGTATACTACACATGACTACAAAAAATAAAATGCCATTGTCCTCATTTCCATCTCCCTAGTTTTTCTTGAACTAGTGTTACTCATCTAGTAAAAAAAACCTAACTTCTCTCGTGCGCCCTATCAATATCCTTAGCCGTTATGTTCAACTTCAATAAATCTACATCTTGTAGACCAAACCTAACATTTACTTACCTGTAAAATAAGTAGTACAATACTACACATACTATATCGTTTGATGAATAGAAATGGAAATTGCAAATAGCCATAAAATATTACCTGTAGAATAATCCGTAAACTGGTAGGGCTTCGCCGCTTTCGCTCTTAGCTCTCTCTTCTTTTTTCTGTTATTTTTGTGAATTTAACGACATTTTTGAAATCTGAGAGGGGTTTTATAGTGGGCGGGCTAAAAACCGCCCTCTAGAAGGACGGCAAGAGGGCCATCTACAAAAAAACCGGCGGCCATTTGTAGGCGGCCCATCGGCCAGCCAAAAACACCCTCCCAGAGGGCGACAAGGGGGCTGCCTGTAAAATGGCCGGCCCCCTGACCGGCTTTTTGCAGGCGGCCCCCTTGCCGTCCTATGGGAGGACGGTTTTTGGCCGATCGGAGGGCCACCGTTAGCCACCGTTAGCCACATCATGAAATCGTCCTCTTGAAGGACGATTTCATAAAAAAAAACGCCTTCCCAATAAGCGTTGAGAGTATATTTTTGTAAATTTTTTAAATAAATATATACTTTTGTAAAAATTTTATTAAATAAATATAAAAAAATTCACGGATTGACCGAGGGTCTAGCTAGATGCGGAAGAAAAGGAAAACTATGTTTTCCCGTGAAAAACGAATGATGAGTTATCTATTTTTTTCTCTTTTTTTTCAAGGAAGCTAAATCTATTTTTTGAGAATATAATACTATTCCAGAGTGGATATGTTGACTGCGCAGAAGAAAAACACTGTTGGTCATCTGGACACGTGGCACCACAACTAAAGAGCGGCGTGAACACGCAGCGGCCGCGTGCTGTTTCGCTTTTGGGTGGCGGCACCGCACGATGACATGTCACGAGCAGATTGCGTAACACTAAATTTTTGAAGGGTCAAATTTATATGCAAAAGTCAACAACAATATCATCTATAAAACACTAAAGAGAGTATTTCTTTAATTCCAATTATGTTTCCATTTTTTAAAAAAATTCAAACTGTGTTGCTCGATAAAATCATTCGTACGTCTGCTCTCAACGGACTGCTGTCCAACACATTACACATGGTTCTGTCACTGTTGAGTACAAAGCGCAAATATCTGACTAATTCAGGAAGGAAATGGATTGACTTCATTGCTGAATAATGTTTACCCGAAAAGGGTGCAACTTATCGAGGCCCAAACTAGTTATAATTCATCATATGCTTTTGTGATTCCTATGTTTTTTTTGCGTTCCATCTAAACGATTATTTTTTAGTTTTTTCTGAGTTTTTTATCCATAGGATTTGTTGTGCTAAAGCACTTCAATCCTACGTTTTTTCTATTTTTATGTTTTAAAAATCCTGTGTTCTAAAGTGTTAGAAAACCAGCATCGATAAACCATCGATAACTGAACGCGAAAGAAACACCATAGGAGATCTAAAACTGATGACGACATCGATACATGATATTTGTTAACGAGGTTCAGCCGAAGTCTATATCCCGGGACACTAATTGTGGACGCTCCTCCCCTGTCCAGCATAATTAGAGCGTATCACAGTTATAACGGCTCTCGATCAGTATGTCGCTGGCTAATCGCTCCCTCTCGACACCGTCCGCTAAATCGTCATACGGTTATAATAGGTCTGTCTCTCTATTTAAGAGAGAACCTAGAATAGAGTTCGACTCTAACTCTATCCTAACACCTACTATAACTCCAAGTCCTAAACTGTAACCGACTACGTATACATATTTGACACAAACTTTCCATGACTCCACCTGCAACAACATTCTCTTGTAACTTGTACAAAAATGAGCCCGTCCTTTCACCAGTTATAACAACCTTCTCGTTCTTCATGATCATCATAGTTTTCTCATCAGAATCACCGTGATACAACCATCTTTCCTTATGCAGATACCCAAGCAAAATTAAGCTCCTCCTTAGTCCTGGCACGTGTTTCACATCCCGAAGTAGCATCTCGTTGCCATCATACATCTTAAACTTGACATCACCCACTCCAACAACACGGTAACTCGTGTCATCACCCAAGTGAACAACGCCAAACTCATCAAATTTGTATGAGGAGAACCACGCCTGCTTCGATGTCACACGATAGGAACTGGCCAAGTCCAATATCTACGCTTCACCAGATTTCTCGTTAGACACCGTGAGTAGCTCATGACTGTTGCTATCTGAGTCATCACCGGCTGCTGCTAAACTTGCACTTGCACTTGCACTTCTCTTCTTGAGTAACGGACAATTCCTCCTTATATGCCCAACGTCATGACACTTATAGCAACATACCACTTTCTTCTCTTTGCCCTTTCCGTCTTGTTGTCATGCTTTTCCCTGACCAGCAAACCTTCACCCTGAGAAGCCCCGTTGCATTTGACTTTGATCTTCTCAAATTGTGCGCAAGCAACGCTGAAATTATCTCCTCGGTCTTGATGGTATCTTTGCCGTACGTCAGAGTAGTCACCACATGCTTATAAGAAGGTGGAAGTGAGCTCATAAGAATTATGGCTCTATCTTCATCCTCCAGTTTCACATCTAACTTGCTTAGATCCATGACCAACTGATTGAAGATGTCCACGTGCCCCCTAATATCTGACTCCTCTTGCATCTACAAACCGTACAACTGTTGTTTGAGATACAACCTACTCGTCAGCGACTTAGACATATACTAATTTGTCAATTTGTCCCAAATTTTCTTCAGTGAATCTTTCTTCATGACATGGTACATGACCGAATTTGAGAGACATAATCGTATTATCGCAACTACCTGCGTCTTGATTTCCTCCTACTTATCATCATCCATCCTCGTTGGTTTCGTCTCAGTAAGACCCCTGGATATCCCCTGTTGTGCCAACAGATCTTTCACCCTTGTTTGCCAGCAAACGAAATTTCCGGTGCCATCGAATTTCACCACATCAAATTTGGAAGCCATCGCCGACGCCATCGATGATAATCAACTCAACCGCCTATCACCTTAATCAAAATTGATTTGCCCTAATTTAATTGACCCAACTGACTAAAACCAGCCGGACCGAATAGTTTTTTCCTTCTCCAAAAGCCAGCCTCAGTTTTCTTTTTTTAGTAAAAAAACAGTCAAAGGGGATCTCGGTCAGATCCAATCGACCCGACCGCCCTTCTCGCTCTCTGCCCTGCGTCGCCTCTGCTCCGTTGCATGAGCCTCCTGCGCCAGACACCGGAGCCGTGCTGCCTCACTGCCAATCTGCGCCTCCTGAGGATGCCGCGGTTGGTGCCTATTCACCGCCCCTTGGTCTCCTCAACGCTGTCGGTGAGGGCGCCGCCACCAAGGAATCTCCGCCCCCTTGGAGCCCTACTGCCGCCTCCTCGCAGGAGACCCGCCTGGCCCCCTCCTTCTCCCCACGAAACCACCGCTGCCTGCACCGGTCCCGACGGTGGAGAGACACCACCGCCACTGTGGGCTTCACCACCGCCATGCGTTGAGAGACTCCACGGTTTGCACCAGCTACTCACCGACGCAGTGCACCACCAGCTCGTCGCCACCAAACCACAACCGCCACAGCATAGAACATGGTCAGATCTTGCTCCTGCTTCTGTGATTTGTTCGATTGCGTTTGTGTTGCAATCCTTGTGGTCCTGCTGCTGATTTTATTGAGTCATGAGAGTCCGATTTAATCCCAAACGGGGTTTAACCTCAACTTGTGTCCGACTTGGTCTCCTCCTGCTTGCCTTCTACCCGTGTGCACCTTGGTCAGGTCAGATCGGATTTGACTCCGAGTCCTAGTCCTCTTCTGCCACACAAATCTAGAAAGACAGGCTCCACATGACTCTGCTCAACCCGAGCTTGCTACCTTCGACGCTACTATCTGATCTCCGCCGCTGGCTCGGCTTCGACGCAAGAATACGCACACCACTGCAGCCCTGACCACCTGAGCATCACATACACCTCTGTCTTCCTGCACTGTTGTCAGCACCTTCGTCCTAGCTCCATCGACGACAAACACTGCCGATCTGAGACCATACTTGCAACTATGCAAAACCATGTAATTCGCACGTCGCTGTTGTAGCAATCCATCGTGCAACACCTCATCAACACCTCCAAAATAGTCGTAGGATCCACCCACTCTGACTTCCGATTAACTACCCGTCAATATAGCTACAAGCCAAATCTGACAAATTGTCATGCCGTCTTCTCAGCCGCTAAATGACCCGAGTGTCACGTCTAGCCATCTCCCTGTCGAATGCGCAGCTCACCGAAAGGCCCAGGTCACCCCACCTGGAGTGTTCGACTCCACCAATCGAGAACGCCGATCGCCTCCAGCTTCAATCAACCCTGAGTGTCACGTCTGACCCTCTCCGTGTTGAAAGTAGCTCATCGGACGGTTCGGGCCACCCGCCTGAAGTGTCTGAATCCACCGATCAATTCGTTGATTGCTGTCGTGCTCCACCTTGCGCACATGTCTGTCCCTAGACATCAACCGTGAGGGCGCGGTGTGGGGCACCTCATCGCACCTCTATCCATGGATCTCCCGTAGGCTCTGATACCACTTGTTAGAAAACTGGCACCGATAAATCATCGATAACCGAACGAGGAAGAAACGCCATAGGAGATCCAAAATTGATGACGACACCGAGACATGATATTTGTTAACGAGATTCAGCCGAAACCTACATCCCCGGAGCGCTAATTACGAGCGCTCCTCCTCTATCCAGTATAATCATAGCGTATAAGAGTTACAACAACCCTCGACCGGTACGCTGCCGGCCAGCCGCTCCCTCTCGCCGCCGTTTGCTAAATCTCCATGCGGTTATAATAGGTCCGCCTCTTTATTTAAGAGAGAACCTAGAATAGAGTTCAACTCTAACTCTACCCTAACACCTACTACAACTCCAAGTCTTAAATTGTAACCAACTACGTACACATATTTGACACAAACTCTAATATAAAGAAGCTCTTAATTGATGAACTGTTGCCTACATATTTTTCAATTCCAAATTATTTCGCTAGATTTATACGTACGTCTGCTCTCAACGGACTGCGGCAACACATGGTGACAAATGTCTCATTGAGCAAATTTGCAGTCTTTAGATTAGAACATTGTATATTATTTTATTTTAGGACTAAATTTACAGTTTAGACCATCCTAGGTCTGTTTTTTTTGCCACTCTTTCTATATTTTTCTATTTTATAACTAAGTTAATTTTACGTTTGTTACACTTTAGACCATTCTAAGTCTATTTGTTGCTACTCTTCTCTATCCTCTACTTTGGCAAAAGTGTTACCTGCATACACATATGTGTTTGGGGGTTGTTGGTGTAGAAAAATAGGGTACCCCATAGATGTTCACATACTTGACGATAATACCACATCACATGTCCTATATGGAAACAACTCCCCAAATATAATATAGACACTCAAGCGGATAAGAAGCCTGGCACGTACTAAGAAAAGACTACTAAGTCTGATTCGATAACGACTAGGATAATTCCCGAGTTCTACTTGGATAAGAGTGCATCCTGGATATAAATACAAGTCCTCTCAGGAGGAGAATACATCGCAAGGCAAACAGTCACCAACATGAGCCGCATCAAATCCCATCGAGCTGACAACAACTAGCTAACGACAACCTTACTGGGGCTTTCACCAACATAATCAGTTAGACTAAGATTTCTACCCTGTACTTTGTACTCATAAGATTGATATAGTAGAAACTGTCGAGGGGTCAGATCCCGACTACAGTATTTGTGAACATAGGAGTCGTCTAGTACCAAGATATTCGTCAATATAAGAAAGTAAAGCCAGACACGAGATTATACTGGTTCAGCCCCCCGTATTGGGTAATAGCCCTACTCTAGTTTATATGTATTGGATGAGATTTTCATCAAGTACAAGGATCTGTATGAATTATCTACCAAATCTATCAACTCAGGATGATGGGATGCAGTAGTCGGTGATTTGGCTGAAAGGTTTCCTCTCGCTTGGTGCTTTTGGACTTGTAGACTTATGATTCGATGCCCTCCCCTCCTAGAAGGCGTTGTACTTATAACGATAGGTGACTCGTTATCCAAGTAGAACTTGGAGACTCCTAAATAGGACACGAGCAGAGTAAACCTTGTCTTAACCAAGTCAGACTATGGAGTCATCCTTTATCCTAAATGCGTTTTCTTCTTTGTCCGTGACTTTATCCATATTCAGTCTTCACCTTTTGTGTCTTATTATGTATGCAGTATTCGTAGTGACATATGCCCATGTATACAGGGTATGTCATATCTAGTACACTGACAGTAGCCCCCGAAATTTATTCAAATGCATAAACCGACTATGATATTTTCCCTACTCTAGGCGCTAAGTGATCGGATCATATAACATTGTCGGAGTACAGCCCGAACAAGCTAAATCCGACCGCATGGTCCTTTCTTCGAAGCAAGGCAATAGATGAAGTCCGTTTTCAAAATTTGGATAAAGTTAGTCATTAAATCCTCTTTAAAAAATAAACAGTAATATTACCGAGAATGTCACAAACTTGCTCGAAATGTGAACCACCGCCTTGGACATTAAATTCCAGCAGTGAGATTAGTTTTGGTTTCGCATCCTCTCGTAGCTGATTCACTGTTCATCGTCTTCCCAATTCCTTAGTGCTCGAAACAAACCCTAAACCCTCTTCACCTCCTTCCATCCCACCACCATGGACATCAAGCCTTCCACCGTGGGCGACGCGGAGATGAAGAAGATACAAGTCGAGGGCGCCCTCCCTGGCATGTCGACCCAGGGCCTCCATCGAGGAGGTACAGAACCTCATCCTTACCTGGGTAGGATGGTACTTTTTTCCTCCTTTGTGTACAACGCATTCCTTCCTTTGCCTTTCGAGTTCCTTTCCTTGGTTTTGGACCACTATGACATCCACCTTCTCCACCTCAATCCTAATTCCATCACATTCCTAAGCATCTTCATACATCTGTGCGAAGCATTTTTAGGAGTTTGTCCCTTCCTTGACCTCTTTAGGTAATTCTACGAACTTCAGGCCATGGACGGGTCGAGGAACACAGGGTACTGTGGCCTTTGACTTTGAGATGGCCTAAAGGACGAATATATAGTAGTAAACACCCCCTCATCACGGAAAGGATGGAGGGAGAAATGGTTTTACATAGATGTAGAATTGAATTCTGAACTCCTCTAGATCCTGACCACTCCTCCCACACGTACCAAAGCGTGGTCTTCCTCCCCCGTCCTATCTGACTCTGTCAAGGTTTTTGTTGAGGAGATCGAGAACTTAAGTGAACATGGTCTGATGGCGCACGAGGTCATTCGCGACTTTGTTAGGCGTTGGATCTAGCCCCTACAAGAACGACAACACCCTGCATACGAGTATACGGGCCCTAATGATGTCACCCGAATATCACGACGAGGTATGACATTGTTGTTCTGTCAAGATTTGCACACCCTGAGTTGACATAACTTCTAATCTTCAATTGTATTGGTGCAGACCTCGACGAGAGCGTCGTTACCGCATGGGTTGAAGTGGTGGTGACCACCCCTCCCAGCACAGCCGACAACATCCCCCTCGCGCTGTCCGAGACCAGGTGGTCAATATAAGTGTTGGATCGTTACTCTCTTTTTCATTTATCAATATCATAGGGTTGTAATGTTGAACACCTCAGGAACTACCTCTGACTGACATCATCGGCCCTCTTCTTGACCACCAGATCAACGTTGCTGAGGCGGCAGACCCGGAGGTGGAGATCCTAGCCGGCAGCGCGGTCGCGACCCCTCTGCCTGAGAAGGAGGCTACCGACAAGCCCGGATCCAGCGGCACCACCCAGCTGGGGAAGAGGAAACTTGACCTCGGCGAGGTTGCTGTCGTGGGGTCCATCAAGCCTTCAAAGGCCCCTCACTCCTCCTCAGTAACCTTCCCACTCCTACTATCTTATCTTTAGCCGAGATCACTTTAGCGGGAGATGGAATCTGATCACATCTTTTGTCTTTTACTTATAGACCACCGCCTCCCCTAGGGCTGGCGACCTCAAGCCGACAACGCTTCGGCTCCCCTCCAAGCGCAGGTTGTTAGCTTACTGTAACCTTCACTGATCATCGTACTCAAGCCCCTTTTCTGTGTTGCAGTGCCACCCCCGCCTCTTCCCACCAGAGCACCAAGAAGAAAGGCGGGGCTAGCTCCAGCCCGCTCACTGCCACGCCTACTCCTCCGACTCCCCCCTTCTCGGCTACTGACATTGCCAGCATCGTCGCCAGCACCATCTTTGACATGACTGTGCTAACCAGTGTCCTTAGGCAACTCACAGCCCAAGTGAGCGCCACCGGCTCTGAGATCAATCATCTCCGCGCCTAGGTAGGGAGGCTTAACACTGCTCTCGGTGTTGACAAGGCCGACAACAAATCCTTGCACACACAAGTCCAAGAAAACACCAAAATCAGGCAGCAGGCGTAGGCCCAGGCCGACGACGAGATATAGAAGAGGGTGGCACTCTAGATCGCCCTCCACGAAAACTTCACTGCCTTAAATGAGGCGGCGAAGGGGGTCGGCCGCAACGTATCCATCTCACCCTTTGACGATGAGTGGACCGTGCTCAGAGCCATCGGCTCCTTGGCAAGGTAGATGGAGTCGCTACCGGCCGACATCCCAGAGCAGGTGGGAAAGGATGCGCGGTCGGCCACGTGGTGGGCGCCAGCTATGCCCTGGCTTGCGTTTTGTTCAGCCATTCAAAGGTGGATGTGGACAAATTAGTGAGCCAGGGCATGCCACCGGAGGGGAGGGACGCGCTCATGGAGAAGATGAAAGCTGTTGGCTTGACAATCGCCAATCTCTTTGAGTTGAGCAAGTAATCAACTTAATCTTATGTATTTGGGGGGTAAAGACTTGTTGTCTGACTTGTTTTTTGGTCCGTAACTATATTTTCATGACTTCCTTCAAATCAATGTTTTATTGTAGTGGGGATGACATCAGCAAAGCATCCAACTAACAACGTGGTCGAGACATCTCGCCTATCGTCGTGCCTGACTTGCCTCGTTCCGTCCTCCAACCCGGCATCCTTAGCCAACGGAAGATTGCTTCCCTTGAGGTGTTGATCGACTTCTTCCAATGAGAAAGCCGTGGAGAGTGAGCCATTCCACTTTACTGATCTGAGTCATAGTTCTCTGTAGAACACATCTCAGACATCATCTGTGATCTGCAGCTTCTCACGATGAATGTATTACATTGTGCAAATGAGTACGCTTCTTACAGGAACAAGCTAAGTCGAAGGCAGCAAGGTTGGAAGCCAACAAGATTATAACTGAGTAGGAGCTGAAAAACCCTCAGAGACAGGGACATATGGTTCAAGGCTTACCTAGAGGGAGCATGTGCTGTGCTCGCTTTGTCTTGCTTGGAACTTCACATTGAGCGGCCACCTCCTGTGAAGACGCTGCAGGGATATCTAGACTGGATCAACGAGTCTTGTCGTCAGCTGCAATGCTTACCAAGCAAATACACAACGCCTGAAGGAAGAGAACAAGAAAGCTAGTTGGTTTGCTGGGGTCACGTCTTGGCTTGCGCTCGAGATCAGTTTCCAGCTCTAGATCTGCATGCTCTTCGCGAGGGATTCTCGCGGTCTCGTCGTCTCCCGAGGAAATCAACCAGTTGGCCCTTTCTTTTGCTGAGCTCGTCGAGAACGTCTTCTTCATGGTGGACTGGCCATGGCCATTGTGGTAATCTATGCTCCTACATTTACCTATAATCTAAAGACAAGTGTCATCAGTAGTATATGTAATATATTGGATGTTAGTACTCGAATTTTATAAAGTTTATGTACGTATGAAGTACTAACATCCTAAACTTTACATGTCTACTCAAGTCAAAACTAAAAAAAGCATTGATAAAATGTAGATGGCCTGTACTTATTCCCCCTAGCCACCGGCTATTTTGTCGGGATTTCCTATCCCGGGAACACGGCCAAGTTCCATTAGCAGAATGGATAGAGTTCGAATAGCCCCTAACCCCCCGACCTCAAGGATGGACTCAACCTTCCTTGCAGTCGTAGGTATGTTGCCATGAGAAGCAAAGTCTCCTAGCCCCCAGCTATTCGGGAATTGTAAGGTATCCCCTACATTGTCGGACAACTAGAGAACGTAATAAGCAGAGGGATAACAGGCTCGACCAACATTGAAATGTGCTAAATATAAGGGAAGAATTGGAGGCTTGTATTCATATATTATAAATAGTGTACATGATGAAAAGTATAAAGATACAGAAATCTACACATAAAGATACAAAGATCTAAACATAAAATTTATGTAGCTGGTCAATATTCCATGAACTCGATAGCTCTCGGTCTTTGTCGTTAGCAATTTTGTATGCAACAGGTTTAAGTACTCGGACCACCTTGTAGGGACCTTCTCACTTGGGTGATAGTTTATTAAGGCCTACTGTAGTTTGCACCATTCTGAGAATGTAGTCGCCCACTGTGAATGCACGAGCCCTAACGCGTTTCTCATGATATCGACGAAGAGCTTGTTGGTATCATGCTGCACGTAGTACAATACGTTTTGTGTGTATCTCAATCAGGTTGACATCATCTGCTCTTTGTTTCTTATTGTCCTCATCGGAATATTATTCTATTCTAGCGGAAACATGTCTTTGCTCTATGGGGACCATAGCTTCAAATCCGTAGACTAAGAAGAACGACATTCCCTTGGTGGTTGTTATCGGCGTAGTGCGCACGGCCCAAAGTACTGAAGGGAGTTATGGAACCCTGCGGCGGTCACAGGCCATCAACCTATTTTACACCTGAGTTTTTATCCCTTGCAGTATTATGCTATTGGCATGCTCGACTTGGCCATTACTTTGAGGATAAGAAATGGAAGCAAAACAAATTTGGACTCCTAATCCTTTGTAATATTCCTGACATTCGTCGCTTTGGAACTGAGATCCGTTGTCTGTCAATATTCAGTGAGGCAAACCAAATTGGCAGAAGATACCCTTCATCAACCTGACGGTCCCTATGGCTTTGATCTCCTGAACTGAGTGCTTCGACCCACTTTGTGAACTTGTTGATGGCCACGAATAGAAACTTGTATCCGTCTTGTGCTATGGGGAATGGTCTGAGGATGTCAAGCCCCCAGCACGAGAACGGCCATGTCAGAGGTATCGTCTGTAATGCTTGCGCTGGTAATTTCCTTTGCTTGCTATGGAACTAACAAGCTTCGCACTGGCAGACCAGGTCGCAAGAGTCTTGTAGAGTAGTTGGCCAATAGAATCCTTGTCGGAAAGCTTTCCTCACTAGCATTCGCCCTGCGGCATGAGCTCCGCATGTTCCTTCGTGGATGTCCTATAGGAGCTTTGTGCCATCATCCTGTGTGATGCACTTCATCAGAACACCATTGTGCCCTCGATTGTACAACTCTCCTTCCACAATGGAGTAGAGTTTTGCTTGTCAGGATAACTTTTCTGCCTTAGCATCGTCCTCGGGAACAATATTGGAGACCAGATACTGTTTGAGTGGTTCTCGCCAATCATTGTCCGTCTCCGTAGCTGCGACGATGTTATCGGCAATGGGGGTTGTCGGGCTATTTGTTTCTTTTGTGGCTCCAGCCCCCGAGCCATTATCGGTCGTTTGATCCGATGGAGCATGGTCATCGGCAACCGATGGTTTGTCCAAGGCTTCCACGAATACACTCGGTGGTACCGGTTGTCGCCAGGAAGCTATTCTTGCTAGTTCATCAGCCTCGAAGTTATCTTTGCAGTATGCTTGTTGGATTTCAAGGCCATAGAATCTTCGTTCGAGTTTTCATACCTCGGCCAAGTATTTGAACAACTCTGGGTCGGAGCACTGATAATCCATATGCACCTGTTGAGTGACGAGCTATGAGTCTCCTTTTACGAGCAATTGCTTTATCCCAAGTGCCGCGGTTGCTTGCAATCATGCTAGAAGTCCCTCGTATTCGGCTGTGTTATTTGTTGCTCGGAACTCAAGTCGTATTACATACTTGAGCCATTCTCTCGTTGGTGACTGTAAAATCATGAATTTTTATTATTTTTTGAACCTTTTTGTTTTTTAATTTTAAAAATAGACTCTTCTAGAACTTATTTTCAAATCTGAACCTTTTTGGCCACGTCATTCCGCCTAGCATGGCAAGACAACAACGCCACACTAGGAGAAGTTAGCGTGAGAGTGTTATCTTGCCATGCTAGCCAAATTGGCACGGCAGTGTTATCCTGCCACGCCAGCCAGACTGGCGTGGCCAAAAGTTTCAAATTTGGAATTAAGTGTTGAGATGGTCTATTTTTAAAATTAAAAAATAAAAAGTTTAAAAAATAAAAATTCTAAAATCATGCCAGTCCTTGCGCCTTGTACGTTGAATGCCCCATTAAACATCATTATCCAAGTGTCATTGTTTGTTGTGTAAATCTTGGCTTCCGCAGGAGCAGTTCAGTCAGCAACAAAATTTGCGAGTACCTAGGACTTAATTGACGTTCTCGGGATGAAGATGACATCGAATTGGCCGAGCTCTACCGCCCACTTGGCAATTGTCCAGAGACCTCTTTATTTCTCACCACTTCTCCGAGTGGAAGGGAGGAGATGACCGTGACCTTGTGGGCATGAAAGTAGTGCCGCACCTTCCTTGACGTCATCATCAGTACATACAGGAGCTTTTATATCTAAGGGTATCGTAGCTTAGCATCGTGGAGGACTTTATTAACATAGTATATGTAATGACCCGTTTTTCTTTTCCTTGTTGGAATTCGTTTTCTTAAAGCAAACTCCTCTCCAATCCCGTTCAGCTGTGTCTCAGTTTTTCTCTCCCTGGCCAGTCAACTGCTTTTTCCCTTGTGCCGAGTAGATTCCTACTCAGTTCCTGAATCTTGCTCTTTTACCTTTGTTCACTCGGCCACCCTTGCCGCCGAGTAACCCCTTGCATTGCCGACTACCCTGTTAACCCGTTCTGTCTTGCCACCCCGACCTGCCCCGATCCGGTCAAGCTCACGACACCTTGCCTTATCAACGGACGTGCTGTCTCAACGCCTCACCAAGTTGCACCGCAGCCATGTTTTCAACGCTCCTCCCGTTGGACGCCGACTGCAGAAGTGGTGACGTGATCCGACCTCCACCTGCCCACAACCCCGCTCGGACCAACGGACAATAACCGCTGCACCGCAAGAACCCGCTTGGACCAATGGTTAGTCAGAGGCTCTGTCTACAAATCCCTCCAACCCGCCCTTGCCACGACCTGAGTGTCTCATCATCGCTACAGTGTATACCAACTCCCCCGGCCACGCCCAATCCCTAAGTCAATCTCTGCATTGACGTCGCGTCACCTTGCCAGCTTATCTTGACTCCTTTTTCCCTCTCTATCACCCTGCACCGCCGTGTCCCTGCCTCGCACGCCTGCTATAAAAGAACATCCATGCCTCCTCTTTCCTCTGTTTTGCAAGCCAGCCGTCTCTGCCAAACCGCCATCACCAGCTTCACCGCTAAACCATCATCTTCCTCCTCCCCAGACCCTAAGCTCCATCGCCCCTGTGTTCTTCCGTTTGGAATGCGAAGACGAAAAAGAAGAGCGGAGCGAAGGAAGACCGAGCTAGCCTGCCATCCGGAGTTCCTAACCGGTGAGCCTTGTTGCCCCGTCCGCAAGCTTAACTCAGCTGCCTATGATAAACCTTCATCTGACTACCGCGATGTTCTTTTCCTAGTGTTTTACCTCTTTTCAGCGTGTCAGTAATTATCTTTTCTGCTTGTTTAGATCCTGAACCGGTGGACAATCCAGAAGCCGTCTTCGCTGAGGAAGATCTTCCGCTAGAACAAGGCAAGCCCCTTTGATCATATTGCCTCCTATATATGCAAAATTATGTTGTTTGCAAAATATGCATGCTTAGTTTACACTTTAAATTGATCGGCCTCGGTCTGCAAGCGCAACCGATGGACCTACCCAGTAGTCGCACTTATTTTGGTAGGATGTTGATGTACTTCTCCCTTGATAGCCCCACAAATGGCACGTCGGCATCCTATCTACGGATACGAATGCTGAGTAGAATGGCTTAGCCCTGCAACGATTGTATTGTCGATGGGAAACATTGGTTTTTGCTCAACTGTTTGAAAACCCGGTACTCTACGTATCGGCGTGTTTATGAAGCAAATGAAAGTTGTGAAAACCTTGATGTACAGAGACAGTGCCTGTGTGGCCTGGCTGTGTATTATCGATAAGGACCGTTTCCTTTGGGGATTGCATCCGAGCATTTTACAGTACGACCATATGGGTAGTATGGGCTGCCCCTGGCCGAGTAAATTGTAGGTTTAGGGAGGTTTGGTGCCGACTGGAGTGGACTCATCGGAGTTGTAGCTCGTGAGCCCTAGTGCTGATGGTGGTTGGAGCCGACCTGAAGCATTGATCCTGTGTGGATCCTTCTGCTGGCATTGGATAACCCTAGACCGGCTTTGAAAATGGCCTTGTCACAAACTTCCGGTACAGGCCAGTACTCGGTGTAAGCTTCGTGTCGTTTGGGTAAAGCGTGCATCCTCTGCAGAGTTTAGCTGAACTGTTCGAACAGCCGTGTCCACGGTTAAGGGCGATGAAAGGTGATTCCCATAGCGTAGATTTGTTTGCCAGTGATTTGTGAAATGGATTGATGGGAAGGGAATTGTGACAAGAGTTTGCTGAGTGGCAAACGAAAGGCCTGTGTGGCCAGAAACGGGTCTGTGTGACCCGGGGTGTTGAAGCACCATAAGCAAGTGTGTGAAAAGTTAACAGGAGTAAGTCTTCGGATTGTAGCCAGAAGACGATAAAGAGCAGACTACCTGGTTGTAGCCAGGGCAGCGAGTTTGTGCTAACTGGTTGTAGCCAGTGTAGCGAATGAGCTGATAACCGGTTGTAGCCGGAATTGCTAAAAGAGGTAGCTGAGATTTGGTTGTAGGCGAGTCTCAGGGCCAACGGGTGGTCGCAGCCACTCGGGAGAAGTAACAGACCTAAGGAGTGGTCGAAGCCACTCGGGTGACCGCCGAGTTGTGTTGTCACTCGGTTAATCACCGGAAGATGAAAATGGAAATACATGATTCAATAACTATATGTGGTGAGTTGTTGAAAAGCAACTTGCGGAATGGATCGAGGCGTGAGCCTCTTTCCGACAACTAAAATTGGACACACTAGTATTTGACAAGCAAAATGTTTCTAAAGGCTGTTTTTCGCAAACAAGACTCTTAGCCCCTTTTGTCTAATTGACATGGCACCTTTCCCCCGGCTTGCTGAGTACGAAAGTACTCACCCTTGTTCCTATATTTGTATATATATATTATATTAGGTTTTGAAGAAGAAGACGATGACCCGTCTGCTGCCGAGTTCTTCCAGGACCAAGCCGACTATGAGGACTTCTAAGGTTTCAGGCCTAGCTCCCAACCAAGCCTGTGGTATCATCGTGTTCCATCGCCGAGTAGTTTTTCCTCCCCTGCTTCCGCCCTGTCTGTGTTGTATCTCGCTAGTTACCCTGTTCTTGCCGTTGTCCATCTGGGGCCTGTCCTGGATGGAAGCCTTTGTATTATATGTATTCTATTATGTATTTAATGTTTAGTGTACTCTGAGTTTGTATCACCGATGACTATGTGTGTATCCGACTACTGATCCAGGGATCGGGTACTGTATGCACATGGTGGGCTTCCGCCTTGGTGGAGGCCCCCCCCCCCCACAGTATACTAGTGTCTTTGTTGTCCATCTTGCTCGATGACAAGGATGGTGCTTACTGAGTAGGGGGTTGCTGCAATGTAGAGAAATAGATCCTCACGTGGGCAGGGTGCAACAAAGATGGGTGGGTTTGATAAGTACCTTTTCAGCATGAGAAAAGTGTTCTTGGCCTCCTTATCCCATTCAAAATTATCGCTCTTCTTCAACAGCTTGAAGAAGGGCAACCCTTTTTCTCCTATCCGGCCAACAAACATGCTTAGGGCAGCCATGCATCCTATCAACTTCTATACCTCCTTGAGCCTTGTCGGAGACTTCATATCTTCGATTGCCTTGATCTTTTTAGGGTTGGTTTCAATTCCTTGTCCAGATCCTAGGAATCCAAGTAGCTTTCCTGAGGGTACTCCAAACGTGCACTTCTCCAGGTTCAACTTCATGTGATGTCTCCGAAGGTTGTTGAACGTCTCCTGGAGGTCTTCCATCAAGCGATCTTGGGTTTTGGTCTTGAGTACCATCGTCCACATAAGCTTCTATGTTTCTTCCGATTTAGGACTGGAACGTACCCTAGACCCCTCTTTGATAAGTAGCTCTAGCATTTTTCAGTTTGAACGGCATCTTAACGTAGCAGAAGACACCATAGGGCGTGATGAAGGATGTATTCTCTTCATCTTCTCTGGTCATGTTGAATTGGCGATAGCCCGAGTACACGTCGAGAAAGCTTAAAAACTCGCATCCAGTTGTGGAGTCGATCAGCTGGTCAATCCTTGGGAGGGGAAGCTCTCCTTGGGGCATGCATTGTTGAGGTCAGTGAAGTCTACACACATCCTCCACTTGCCGTTAGCCTTCCTTACCATGTCTAGGTTTGCAAGCCACTCGGGGTGTAGGACTTCTCGGATGAAGCTGGCCTTGTGGAGCTTGTCCATCTCCTCCCTAATAGCCTCCTTGCGATCGGGCACAAACCTTCTCAGCTTCTGCCTAACTGGTCAGGCGTCCGGTCACACCATGAACTTATACTCTATCACCTCTCTGGGGACCCCTAGGCATATCAAATGGCTGCCAAGCGAACACGTCTGCATTTGCCTGGAGAAAGGTGATGAGCTCGCTTTCCTATTTTTCATCGAGGTTGGCCCCAATCTTCACCATGCACCTAGGGTCCGAGCTCGTTAGTGGTACCGTCTTGATGGCACCATTAGGCTTTGCAAAGATCTTATGTTGTTTCTGACCAGGTTCTTCTGTTGCAGGCGGGAATGGAGTCTGCTCGACTATATCGAGACTCTTCTTATCGCACTGGACGGCTATTTTAGCGTTGCTGGGAACAGTGATCACCCATTTCGGCCCTGGCATCTTCATAAGCTGGTAGGTCGTAGTGGGATACTGCCATAAACTTTGCAAGCATTGTCCTCTCAAGGATCGCGTTGTAGGCAGTGTCGAATTCGGCAACATCGAACGTGATTTGCTCGGTCCTGAAGTTTTCTTCATCCCGAGTAGACTGATTGAGTGGAAGGATTGTTCTTAGGGCTTTAGCTCGCTTCTTGGGATTCCCACACATCAAGGGTGCTGATGAAGAGTAGACCGATTGAGCTCCCGTTGCCTATCATGACGCGGGCCACCTTGATGTTCCTGATAGTGGGCTCCAACACTATCGGGTATCTTCCTAGGGTAGTGTACACGGCTGGGTGGTCGGCGTTCGAGAACGTTACTGGGACGTCAGGCCATGCCAATTTTGTTACTATCCCCTGGGATGTAGCGCAGACTTGGCGCTCCACCTTCTTGTACTCCCTCTTGGAAATGTAGGAGGTAGAAACACCAAAGACTCCTAGGCATTGTTCTCCTTCTCGACCACGCATACTCGCTATTCCTGAGGCATTGCCGGGTGTTTTGCCATTGTCGTATGGAATAACTGTCACACTCTAAAAATCATTTATTTAAATAATACATTTGGTAATACATTTTTAGAAATTATTTAAAAGCTTAAAGAGGAGGTCTAATAAAAATCCTTAACAAATTTCAATATAAAAATGGGCCAGATAAAATTTCATTAAATATTTCACTTGCTCTTTTAGCCCTTGAAATTTTTTGGAATTAATTGAGCAAGGGAGGTATTTTTAATAAATGAAATAGCATTTCAGTGAATTTTTAAAATGGAAAAGTTTTTGAAAATCTCCTCCTGGCCACTGGGCTGAATTCGGCCTAGCGCCTTCTCTCTCCTCTCCCACACTTGAGGCCCAGCTGCTGGCCCACTTCTCTCTCCCTCTTTCTTTCTTTTCTCCTGCCGACAGGTGGACCCCACCTGTCGGGGTCATCTCCTAGCTCTGGCCAAAGCCGAGTCCGAGCCACCACCGCGCCACATAAAATTCGGCCTCCCCACTCGATCCTTTCCCAAATTGAGCGAGGGGATTTCCTTCCCTGTATCCCCTCCGCCTTTCCCCTCAAAATCCGGAGCAAATAGACGATGAATCAGGCTCGAACTCGAGCTTTTCTCGGAACCCGCCGGGCCTGAGTTTGCCGCCATCCTAGCTGCCGTGTCTACCTCGGTTTCGTCCATCCTGAGGCCATATAAAGAGACTCATCCCCTTCTCTGTCTGCCGCCATCTTTGCCCTAGCCCGCCGCCTCGTGAAAAGCCCTAGCTCGGGTAGTTTCGAGCGCCACCGCCACCATCGTCTTCATCCATGCCGCGCCGCTGCCCCAGACGCCACTGAGCTTCACTGCCACCACCGCTGTGTTTGCCCGGAGGTACCGTGTCTCGTCCACCGGTCCGTGGTCACAATCCGCCATCGAAGTGCCGTCTTCACCGGAGACCCGAAGCCGCTGCCGCTTCATCCTCATCGCCAGTGACCATCCATCGTTGTCCGCCGCCGCGTCACTCCTTGTTAGGTTTGCCTCTTCGCGCTTGATGTTTCGGTGTCGTCCATTGCCGCTGCCGTGCCTCAGAATGCCGGCAAGCCCCTCCGTCCATGCCACCGCCGGCCGTCCACATCAGCCGCCCCATTATCCCTCCATCTCACGTGGCTACGAGCTAGGCGCCATGTGGCAGCCATCCGAGCGCCCGAGATCGGGATCAATCTCGACCGTCCAATCCCGATCTATTATGGATCTTCAATCCTGGCCATCAATTCCCATAGACCGCCTCGGTGAACCTGGTCTACGGTGGACCGAACCCCTGTGACACAAAAAAGCCCTTTTTTCTATTCAAAATTAATTCAATATTGCGTCATAATTGTTTATTCAATTTCTGTATATGTTTTTGATCGGCTTAATTTTCTAAAAATCATAATTAATTTATACGAACTTGGATTGAGGTCGTTCAAGTCTCTAAATTCTTTAAAAATCAAGATCTATCCATTAAAAATATCTACATGTGTTGTTTCTCTATGATTATGTACTGTTTTTGTTGATTTTGTTATTTGTCTTTAGTTTCCGACGTTCCGGAAGAGCCTGTTTACGCTGAGGAAGGGTTGGAAGACTTTGCGGAGCAGCAAGGTAAGTCACACAAACCCAATACCCTTTGAGCAGTGTTCAGTGGATGCCAACCGAAAAAGTCATTGAATCGCGAAAAGTGGGTTGTTTGGGTCCTGTAGGATTGACGAGGAGAACTGTTGATCTGATGATTTAAACTATTCTTTTATTTCAAATATGCATGTATTTTCGAATGTCATCGGGAGGGTTAACCCAATATGCCTTGTTATGGCCCCTTTGGTCTTGATTACATGTCCTTTGTTAGCTGTGGTTATAATTGGATTAGCTAGAACTATATACTGTTTTAGCTAAATTGATTAGTTCTGCTTAGCCATGCTTAGAAGCCCTAGAATAACTGAGGGGATAATTTATGCTTCACCTATATTTAATTATGATTAATTAATGATAGTCTACGATGGTTCGTCGTGTTGGACTAATTGGTAATTAATAAATGTCCAACTAAAACCTGACTAAAGATGGGTTATGAGCACATGGAATGATGATGATGTCAGTGGTGCTCCTGACAATTAAGGACCCATTCGCGAGCTACTGTTGTGCATCATTTACCGTTCTAACCACAAGCCAGCATGGGCAACGGCTGGACTTGTAGTGTAGCATGTCCCAGTAGGAGGCACCATGGTATGTTTAGTTGATGGGTGGTATTGTCAATAAATCCACAATGGTAGTGCCAATAAGTCCATATTTAGGAGCCAAGAGTTTCTCTAGCCTAGAGGTTGGGTGTGTTATGCAAAGGGTCCTGTCACAACTTCTTTCCGAGATATCATGGAAGTACTAAGGCGCATGGCGACATGTTGTGGAGTTGTGCCTTGTGGGTAAAATTGTACACCTATGGCTAGAATAAAACTATTCGAATAGCCGTGCCCACGGTTATGGGCAAGCCTAGCAATATTTTTCGTGATTAGTCTCATTTATCATTTAATGGATAATAATGTGTTTCTTGATGGTGATATCGTAGCTCCGGATTCGGAGTCATTTGGGCCTGTGTAGCTGTCACACCCTGAAAATTGCTTTAATTAAAAATTATTTTTGGATAAATAGAAATACAATAATACACTAGAAAATTTTTGTTTGAGAAAAGTGTTTGAATAAAATTTTGAAATTTCTAATATTAAAAATCCCAAGTTGAAAATTTTAAATAAATGCTTGGACGCTTTTATATTCCTGGGGTTTTGTCAAAAATTTTTTATGTGTTTGAGTATTTACAATAATAAATTCTTCATGTTTTGTGGTAGTTTTTGCCTCTGGTAAATTCCCCATGAGTTAATAAACCCTCTAAAATTTTTTCAGAATTTTTGGAGCTCCAGAATTAATTTTAATGGGACAAAGATCATTTCAGTAATTAAATAAATATAAAATAAATTTATTTCTTTTCCCTTGTTCAGGTTGCTCCTGATTCAGTCCTTTAAAATCTCCCCGTTCATCATGAACTCTGACTTCCTTTTTCTTCTAGGGTTTTGTGTTGCTCTCGGAACCCTAAAGCCTCCTTGGAATCTCAAATCCAAAGTTCTCGGGTTTAGTATTTTCTGAAACCCCTTTTCCGTCAAAACAAATCCAAATCTCCAATCGTCTGAGATTTCTCCAAATTTTAGTATCAATAAAACACTCTTGTCAATTCCTTAATCCCGAAATATTTACAATACTCGAAATATTCCATTTTTCCAGTTCACGAGAAAATACTCTAATTTTCCACATCTCCAAAATATCCATATATTTTGGGAAATTCAATTATGCCTCAAATATTCCGATCTATTATCTGTGTAAAATAGCTTCCAATTTTGTTGCATTCCCGAATTATTCCGAGATGCGGTTTCCCCAAATATTCCTTGTTTCCCGAACCCCTCAAGCGTATATTCCGTTTTCTAATCTCCTCCAAATTTTGGAACATCGAAATGTTGGGATCTGTGGAAAGGTTCGGTATTTGGAATATTCTGAATATCAGGTTATATATATATATATATATATATATATATACACACACACGTACGTATGTATGTATTCCGGGTTATCGGAATATTCCCAAAATTCTGAATATTTCTACAAATTTTCAATTCAGAAATATTCCCTAAATTTCTAACTTCCAATTTCCAAATTTTGGATTTTTCCAGAAACCCCCTCTTTTCCTTTCTTTTTTTCCCCATCTTTTCTTTTATTTTCCTTTCCTTTTTCTCCCCCTCTCTCTCCTGTTCATCTTCCTTCTCTGGCCCCGAGCCAGCCTGCTCCTGCCCCTGCTCCAGCCCTGTCCACTGCGCCGCTCCAGCCCTGGCGCCGCTGCCGCACAGCCCACCACCGCCTGGCCTCGACCCACGCCGCTGCAGCGCCGCCGCCTGCGCCGGGTCCCCGAGGAAGCCGCCGCCCCTATCTCCTCCTCCCCTATATAAGTCCCTGCGCCTGTGCACCGCAACGGCACGCCCTAACCGCCGCCGCTTTCCAGCGCCGCCCGCCGCCTGGTTTGGCCGCCCTAGCCGCGCCTCTGCTGCAACTCGCCACCGCTGCCCCTGTACTCGCGCGCCCCAGCCGCCGTCAGCGCCACCGCTGCCCCGTGCGCCGCCGTCGCCTGGAGCCACAGCCGTCGCGCCTCTGCCCCGTGCATCCCGTGCGCCGCCACCGCGGCTGACATCATCATCATCTGCACAGCCGCCACCTCGCGCCGTCCCCGCCGCCGTGGTGAGCATCGTCGGCACCTCGGTTTCCCCTGCTACCCTCAGCGCTGCCGCCCTCCCCTGCTGCGCCGCCCGACGTCGATACCCACTGCCGAACGCCGTCGCCGTGGCCGGCCGCGCCGTCCCCAGTCCGTCGCCCTCGTCGCCTCGGTGTGCCGTAGTTGCCGCCGAACGTCATCCCTGCTGCTGCCGTCCTCAGTGCACCGCCGTCCACCGCCACCCGGCGCCATCGTCGGCCGCCGCCCGTCGTCCCCATCCGGCCCCTGTCTTGCCACCGCCTCGCGTGAGCCGCATCGGCGCCATGGCCAGGGATCCTGCTCATCTCTTTTCCCTGGGTGCATGACATGTGGGGCCCGGTGGATAAGTTCCAGATCCAATCCTGGCCATTCAAATCCCGAGATCCGATCCGAACTATTAGATCTACATCAAAATTCTAGAGTAAACCCTAACCGTCCGATCGTCATTGATCTAATCCGAATCGTCCGGTTTTTCCTAACTCGGATCCAATGCCACGACAACCCTAACCCTTTCCAACTCAGCCGCCACCTCGGCCGCCAACTCGTTCTCTCTATCCACGTGGCAGCCCACCTCATCAGGGGCCCACCAGCCTTTTTCTCTCTATTCTATGGACTCAGTCTGCCATAAACCCAGATACTGACCAGCGGGTTCTACGCATTTATCCATTCAAAAATAATTCCTTTATCAATCAATTCTGAAGGGATATTCCAGAGAATATTCTCTCTTTTCCTTTTTAGATTTATTCTGAATTCAATTTTCTGGAAGTCGTATCTTTTTCATCCGAACTCCAATTCGACCCGTTTTTCTTCCTAAATTCATCTAAAATCAAGATATACTTGTTTATGTACTTTTTATGTACTATTTATTTAGAGTTTCTTAGGAATTTTTATCGTTTTGCGTGTAGTAGCGTATAATCGCCGTTTCAGAGGATCGCGAAGGTTGCGGAAGAGTTCGGAAGATTTGCGGAAGACGTTGCAGTTGCAAGGCAAGTCACAGGACAATCCCCTTGAACATGTTGATCCCATTTGTGAAATCTATTCTATTTTAAAGTTATTGCATGAAATGTTTTGGAATGACATTATATGAGTATTTATTTATTTTCCAATAATCCTTGATTATTATGGCCATGTCGATATTGATTCATTTACCTTGATACCTTGGGTAAATAATATTGACTAGCTGGATGCTTAATTATTTATCTAGCTAGATTATTTAGGATTTGCTTAGTCATGCATAGAAATTGTAGCATCATTTTATGTGGGGAAAGTTAATAAATCACTTATCAATAATTAGTGGACAATGGCTATATTTTCACGACTGTGGTCGTGGTTGGTTAATTAAATGTGTCAACTAAAACTTGACTGAATGGTGGTTGCGAAGCATTATCCGAGCTAACCACAAGCTAGAATGGGATAGCAAGACTTGAAGTGTGACAAGTTCAATAGGAGGCACCAGGGCAGGTTTGTGGCTAGTATAAGTCCACACATGACAGTGACAATAAGACCATGCATTTGGGCGTTGAGCCGTCTCGCGGGTAGGCACTTGATCACCACTACCGGAGACCAGAGGCTTGGCGGGAGGCTCTCCTATTGTGAGAGTTATATGGATGGTCTTGTCACAATCTCTATTCGGGTACTTTCGAGTATCGCGACGCATGGCAGACATGATGTTAAGATTGTGTCTTGTGGGTAAATTGGTATATCCCTAGCCAAAGTAAAAATTATTCGAATAACCGTACTCGCGGTTAATGAGTGAGCCTAGCAATGTTTTTTGTGATTAGTCTCACACTACTTATTAATGATAAATGATGATGGAAATTTGATAGCTCCAGTTTGGAAAGATATGGTTTGGGCCTGAACTGCGTTGGAGTGCTGTTAAGAGATTGGTTCAATGTTGACAATAATTAAACTATACTATTTTTAATGATTTTAAATACAAATGTTTTAAATGCTGTTTTATGCAAATAAGCCATACTATGCCTTCCCTTTGGAATCTCATTGCATTATTTTGCATTTCCATGTGTGGCTTGTTGAGTGCGGTGGGTGGTACTCAGTCTTGCTATATTACAATCATCAGAGTGAAGCTTTGCAAGGTGGAGAAGTTGGTGTTTGGCTTATATCCCAATTGAGCTGCCTATGGCTTGGTGCTGAAGCTACGCTAGTTGCTGTTCCGCTGCTGATTTCTTCTGTGTAAGGACTAAATGCCTTTTTTGTAAGTATTTATCGTTATTACGTTTTGGTTATGTTAATCAAATTGTCGATTTGTATACCTTGGCTGATTCCTAGACGAGGATTTATTGCACAAATTAGCTTTGGAAATTCTGGTGAATTTCTGGGCGTGACAGCAGCCAGGTGGGCTGTACAGTGTTGAGTTAATATTGTTTAATTATTCAATTATTTTATTACTCTCTTAAATGCTTTACTAAATGTTATTTATGCAAATTAGCCCTATATGCCATACTTTGTTTATCCTATGCACTTACATACTTGCTGTGTGGCTTGTTGAGTATTCCATATACTCACTTTGCAATAATCAATCATCAGAGTAGGAGTTCTATAGTGATGAAGGTGATCTAGAGGACTAGGCTGGGTCTGAGTCAAGTTGCCTATGGAGTTTGGAGTCGTCGTCTTCACCAGTCATATTCCGTTGCTTAGATTTTTATTTGGTTGAGAGGTTCCATCTGCCTCTGTAATAATTATACACCCATTTCCTTATTAGTTAAAGACTTCTACTTTGTTATCAACTTTGTTATTATGTGCCTCGGCTGATTCCTGGACGAGGGTTAAATACACATGAAAGCGTTTAGAATTTTGGATGGAAATGACGGGCGTGACAATAACTGACGTCCCTCTAGGGAGTGCGAGCTTGTCTTGTGTATTAGGCACCACTTCTTGTCGGGAGCCTCTCCTTGCGCTTCATACCTCTTCGGGGCTGGAGGGCCACGATCGGCCACCATGACTTATCCCTTGGTTTTTTGCTGCTTGTTTTGCTTCTGAGTTGTCGGCTACTCTAGCTACTTCGAGATTTTTGCTCCGTCCTTCCCTCGGTTTGGCTTCTTCGACTGCCTTTCCCTTCCCTCCATTGCGTCGAATAGCTTCGTCAACCCGAGCACATCTTTCCATGATCTCGAATAGCTTCTTGGCAGTTGTGATCCTTCTCATGGCTAGCTCCTGGATCGTGTAGCAATCTCGGACTCCTGAGTTGAATGCCCTGATGGCAGATAAATCGGAGATCTCCGAGATAATGTTGCGGCACTCATTGAACCATCGCACGAAGTCCCTTAAAAATTCACTGTTGTGCTATCTCATGGAGTGTAGGTCGTCCTTGACCGTGTGTCACTTATACATGCCCTAGAAATTAGCCGTGAACTGGTGGCAGAGGTCTTTCCAGGATGAGATAGACTCGGGTGGCAGATGGATGAGCCATGACTGAGCGGATCCCTTCAACACAGTCAGTAGGTAGTTAGCCATAGCGTTCTTGTATGCTCCGACTGCGTGAAGAACCGTATAATATACTTATAGAAATTCCTTATGGTTCATACTGCCGTCGTACTTCTCTACCGCTCCTGGTCGGAATCGGGCCGACCACCTTACCTCCCGAAGAGCTAGGGTGAACGCTCCGCATCCTGTCCCAGGTAGGAAAGTGGGTCGTCGGCTAGGGGACCTCTGACATCATGGATGTTGATCGGACAAGGATGACAACAACGACGGATTGCTAGGGGGCATCAGCCCTGTATGGTGCCCCGCTGTTCGTTTTGGGCTTCTCGATCTGTTACGACGGCCGAGGCCGTTGCTACGGCTGTAGTCATCATGGTGTCCTTGATCATCACGGTGCTCCTGCCTTCTTTTCAAGTCATCACAAATATCTTGATCTTGGCGGTCATCCCATGGTTGTCGGTCTCTTTGCGGGAGTGGATTTCGCTGTTACTGGTTATGTTGACGATTTCCACCGGTCATGTCTTGGTGGGGCAACTCATCATTGCGTGGAGGTTCATAGTGACCTGACGAGGCCCGATTTTCAGCTGATCCCTCAGCTCCTCCCTGCTCAGCTCTTCTAAAAGCACTATCTAGATAGGCACGCATCCTCTCTTTCCAATCAGTGGCGGTGGAATTAGCTGTCAGATCAACTGACGGTTGGCTCAGCAGCTGTTGGGCTCCAAGAATCTGCCGAACGGGTGTAGTCAGATCGTCTTGTCAGGGAGGCGTCCTCGCGGGAGTTCAGTTCCCCTGATCGCGAATCTCTCCCTCCTCGATGGAGTTAACTACATCTTGACAGGAGACCTGTCAATGGCTCCAACATCATGGCCTGGCATGGAGTCCGAGGACTCTTCTTTGTCTAGTCTTGAAGCATAGATGGCTCGTTGGGGTCCATGTCGATAAATCCTACTACTCAGTCTGAGAAGCTTGCTCTATCTTCATCATCCGACCTTGTTTTGACGAATTTGGTCAGATGAGAGTGGGTCAAATAACTCTTGCTAGAATCTTCTTGGGGTGGGCGCATCAGGTTGTCGACCTCCTCCAAGAACACCTTGCACTTGACCTGGGTATGAGAACTCATCCTGTGAATCAGGGACCACTGTCTTCGCGCCAAGGTCCTCTTGTCAGATCTAATTGTAGTCTTTCTGACCTTGGACTTCGGCATCGGCTTCGTGAGAAAAATTGAAAACTTTGGTTGTGCCGAGAAGGTGATGGATCTGACTTGAAGGAAGGTGACTGTCGGCCGGTTCTGATCTTCCGAGCCAAAGCTATCATAAAATCCTTTGTCAGAAAAATAGCTCCTTGAAGACATTTCGATGAATTCTGGGGAATACCAAGCCCTCTACCTGCCGCACCAACTGTCGAGGGGTTAAATCCTGACTACAGTATTTGTGAACGTAGAAGTCGTCTAGTACCAAGATCTTCGTCGATACCCGAAAGTAAAGAGGGACACGAGATTATACTGGTTCAAGCCCCCGTATTGGATAATAGTCCTACTCTAGTTTACATGTATTGGGTGGGATTTTCACCAAGTATAAGGATTTGTATGAATTGTCTACCCAATCTACCAACTCAGGATGATAGGATGCAATAGTCAGCGACTTGGTTGAAAGGCTTCCTCTGGCTTGGTGCTTTTGGACTTGTAGACTTATGAGGCTTCCTCTGACTTGGTGCCTTTGGACTTGTAGACTTATGATTCGATGCCCTGCCCTCCTGGAAGGCGTTGTACTTATAACGATAGGTGACTTCTTCTCCAAGTAGAACTCGGAAACTCCTAAATAGGACATAGGCAGAGTAAACCTTGTCTTAACCGAGTCAAACTATGGAGTCATCCTTTATTCTGAGTACGTTTCATTCTGTCCGTAACTTTATCCATATTCGGTCTTCAACTTCCCTATCTTATTAGGTATGCGATATTTCCGGTGACGTATGTCCATGTATGCAGGGTATGTCATATCTACTACACTAACAAACATCGGTCTTCGGTCAAATAGAATGTAGAGTCATTACATCTTGAGGCTCCGAATCTGTATAAAAATCTCTGTCTTCCTTGCTCCTGCTGCATCTTCATGTGTGCCCTTACACTCGTTTTACCCTATATACATAAATACCATGGTCGGATATCAATCCATCGACAAAGATGTCTTGCCTATCCTCACCTTTCGCAAACATGTGACCTGCCGGGGTGAGGAGGGGGGTGGTGTTCACCGCGTATAGTAGTTGGTGTGCTCGAGGTTATTGTTGTGTTAACGAAGAGGATTATAGTAATCTAAATTATAATGAAGATAAAATTATCCATTTAAAAGTAAAAACAGATTAGTTAAAGGTGGTACGACGTGAAACTTTGAAAATAAAAGAGAGTCAAGCTGTGATTCACTCCATCTGATTAATTCATGAAAGAAATGGCCCAAACTGGTAATAATCCACCATGTGCTCCAACAAAGAAATCAGACAAAGAACAGAACTTTTTTTTGCGATGGCAGAAAAACTGAGCTTGACAGATCGATTCGGTAATTTGTACAAACAACCCAGCTACCAAACAATATATAGGACAACAATTTGAGTACTTGACAAATAAGGACAGATGCTAGAGAATAAGAATCCACGGTAGTACAAAGGAGACTCTACCAGGCAACCACTCTAGCGTCGTGGGACCCACTAATTAACCAGCCACGAGGAGATTAGCTACTAATATGAGATGCTAATCTGTTTAATTATCTTAATCTAGGCTGTGGTAGCTTAGGAGTAGGAGACCTGCATGACAAGATTAATTGACAGTTTACGTTCCAAGAGGGTAAGAGAGAGTTGGCATGCAGCCAACTAATGTGGTCGGCCACACCGGCTAATTTCAGTGGCATTTGGCACAGCAAAATCCAGATCACGTCAAAGAACACCATCTGCACGCACAAACATACACCAGGGACAATCCCAGCCGAGGAAGATATGGGAATTATGCGCTATGGACAACTGGACATGGGTGTCAAGATTCATATTAGTGTCATCCAACTCTCAACATTTGACCTAAGCTAGGTACTACTCGTAGCTGTTTTCTCATTGTTGAGTATTAAGTTAGGGCCACTCTAGATTAGCTCATTATAGAGTATTTAGTGGCTAAAGCTAGCTCCAAGAAAAGGAGGAGATTAAGATTTAAGTAATGTAATGGAATATGCATGTAGCCTAGCTAATTATAAGATCCTACTATATTGCCGCGTTGGGCAAAGTAAACGGCTAGCTAGCTAGGAACAAAGGAATGGAGACGCCTTGTGTCTGATGATGATATACGTTGTTAGCATTGATGAAAGGCTGCCTCAAAATATATTCATCCAAAACACGGCTGGAATTCGTCCGTTAGATTAACATGGAATGCACATGTATCCGCGTGTTTTTGTGTAATCGAAACCCTATCAGATTAGCTGGAACGAACAAAAACTAGTGTGCCTACGAACGATGGTTTGATCCCCTGCAAAAACCGAGACTTCTTGGAATCTCGGTTGGTCGCCAACATCAACTATTTCTTGTTCCCCAGCTAGAGAAGTTACAACAGGTCCGGGAAAAGATTAATTCTGTAACCTCTCGATTTAAAGACTAAATTAATCAACTCCGACGGGTACTTTCTCTGAAAAGAAATCATTTTTTTTCAGAAATACAAATTCTCTGTAATAAATCTCATGAGAGAACATAACCTGACAGACCAGAAAGCAGCCTTTGAGTACTGCCTGCTCCATCCATTTCTTAATAACTAACAATTTTAATTTTTCTTTAAACTTTAACCATTAATTGCTTTAAATTATTAAACTAAATTGAACAAAAGTTTGATGCTTATATTTATGGTATAGCTCACTTCAATAAAGTGATATTATTTCTGATGTTTGTAAATATAAAAAATAAGTTATCAAAATTCGAAAATAAATAATGTTCCGTGTCACATTAAGAAACAGAGGGAGAGGGAGTACTTACCTGCACATGTACGTATACATGGCAAGCAATTCACTCACGAACAACTGATCTGCGTACGCATGCTGCCCCCAGATCGATCAGTCCGGTGCTGGTCCAATCAAAATTCCCAGATGAAACGTAGTGGGCAGGAGCTAAATGGCTAATTGAGGCCATGCCTGTCGTGCAGGACCAGGGCAAACTACGAGCTGTTGTGGCCGTTCCTAGCTCGCTGGCAGGTGGGACCCACCTCCCACAGCACTCGGATTCGGATTTCCTCTCTCCCCCCATTTTGCGTGAGCTGCTCTCGCTTCTCTTCCTATTTATAGCCATCCCCATTCTGAGAAGCAGAGAGAGAGAGAGAGAGAGAGGTGTAGCAGAGCAACCAATAGTGAAAGAGGAGGTAGAGGAGGAGGAAGAAGACGAGATGGAGCGAGACGAGCTGTGCTGCTCTTGCTCCACGAGGCAGTGCAGGATCTGTCATGAGGAGGAGGAGGAGGGGTGCACCACCATGGAGTCTCCCTGCGGATGCTCTGGCTCCCTCATGGTGATTAATTTTCTGAGTCTTCTCTTCTTCCTTTCTTTGTTTCATATGGATTAGATGATTGTTTTTGGTTTCTTGGCTTTTTTTTATCCTTTCAGTTCATCGGGTTTCACCTGAATCCTGATGTGGTTTGATTATGGTTGATGGTTTAACTGAATTTTTTTAGAGGAAAGATCATTAGATTGCTGGTTTAACTGAATTTGATTGTGTTTTTCATGGCTCTGCAGTATGCGCATAGGGGATGTGTGCAGAGATGGTGCGATGAGAAGGGGAGCACGCTCTGTGAGATTTGCCTTCAGGTTTGTATTCAGATCAATTGATCAATCCAGCCTTCGTTTCTCTTCCACTCTGTAATGAAAATCTTGTTGGAATTATTGGTTTCTTCTGTACTTTCTTTGCCTGATCAATGCTAAATTTCCCTACTGTTCTATCCATGAAAGTTTCCATTTTTCACCCAAATGAAGCACCAGAAAAAGATTAATTCCCTGCATAATTAAGCTATCAGTTGCCAATTTGTCATCTTGCCTATTCCTTTTCAACAAAGTATTAGGATGGCCTGTATTGAGTAAAACACTTTTTGTAAAGACTGGGCTTTGAGATTTCTTTGAGAGTAAACTAGGCAAGTCTACCTTTTTACCCACAGCAAGTACAATTGGGTGCCAAAATTTTACTTTAGGCCATGAGTTTGAGTAGAGTAATCATAACCTCATGGAAATCTGTGCATGCTTGTTCCTTGCATGGTTTAGAGTACTTGCCTTTGTTTAACGGCAGTGATTTTTGCTGTCAGAATTTCGAGCCGGGCTACACTGCTCCTCCCAAGAAAGCTCAACCTGCTCATGTCGCGGTCACCATCAGGTGAATCTCTCTCTTTGATATTCACAATTTCGCATTGATAGCTGGGAATTAGTAGCACTGTAGAACAAGGTGAATGTTGAATTAGTGTCTGGATACTGGTAATGGTAGTGCCATGCAACTGTCATCAACCACCGTATGGCTGGCTCGGCAGAAGAATCAAGAAAGCACTTAACACTATTCTAGAGCTAGCAAATTCAACGAACGATGGTTCTTGCCATAAACAAAAGAAAGAAAGTCTCAGCTTCCAATATGGATGTCATGCCTATCCATAAATCTCATTGCCCCACATGCCAACTGAACATACACATTCTGAATTTCTGATCTCATCTTAATTGCCAGATGGGATTCAGATTTTTAAGCACAGAAATTATGCCATGCAAAACGAACAATAATGATGCATCAATTTCCAATCAAGCATAGTGTCCGGCTCATTCGCTACACATTGCAGCATCTGGTGGATCATGGTGTGTGTGGCTGGCAGGTGGGTCCAGCCTAGCTGTTTCCGTTAGCCATGTCCCAACAACCAGGTCCTAATCATTTCCTTCATGAGATGGCAGATAAGATGCCTTGCACATCAATACAGTACTACAAACCGTGTCCTCTACTGCAGCTGCCTTGAAAATGAGTCAAACTGTGGCTTCCTCTGTACAGTAGTACAACTCATAATGCAATGAGATGAGCTGAGAAAAAAGATGGGCTTCAGAGTTCAGAACAAATGTTCAACGCTGTCATGCTCAGCTGCACAACCACTATCTCCTAACTGAATCTTTTTTTTGCTGCAGAGAGAGCCTGGAGGTTCCAAGACCAAGCTACGAGCCTGAGGACACGCCGTTGATCGGCGACCAGGAGTACGCCGAGTGCGCCGGAGCTGCCGGCAGGAGCGCCGCCTGGTGCCGATCGGTGGCCGTCACGGTACATGACTGACAGAAACTGAAAGTCTGAAACCACGTAGTCAGGTTCAGATAATTGCAATGCAATGAAGCTAGTCCAAATTCTGAATTCTTTGCTTGTTCATGCAGTTCACGGTTGTTCTGCTGCTGAGGCATCTCGTCGCTGTCGTGACGGTTGGGGCTGCACACCAGTACGCGTTCAGCCTCTTGACGGTGAGTTTTATTAACAACAAACCAGCTGCATGCTACACAATGTGTATATAAAAAAAATTGGATTGGTGATTCAGAATTTCAGAGTGATTGCGGCAATGAAACTTATGAACATGTGTTGGTTTGCTTTGCAGATATACTTGCTCCGGGCTAGTGGAATCTTGCTGCCGTTCTACGTCGTTATGAGGCTCATCTCCACGGTTCAGAAGGGTCAAAGGCAATACCAGCTGCAGCTGCTCCAGGTTAGGTTACTTCTAAGTCCTAACCTCTGAATTTTGACTTTTGACATACTTTCTTGGTTCAGAGGAGCTGACTGAAGAATCCTAACCTTCTTTTTCTTTGTTCCCGCCTGTTTCTTGCTGCAGGAGCAACGGAGAAATGCATCGAGAATGCTCAGGTTGCATGGTCAGGAACAACAAAATCAGCATGCAATTCTTCGGGTGAACATAGAATGAAGTGATTCTCCTGTAAAAAACTCCGTACCAAGTGTATTATTACTCGGGAAGGAAGAGGAGAGGGGGGTGGGGGGGGGAGAGGGGGGAGAAAATAAACATTGTGAAGCTTCCAGTATATGTACATGTCCACTGTCCACATTTGTTGCAGTAATTGTTAGAAGTTTAGCTGTAAATCTAGCTAGTGTAGTATCAGAATCATATCATAATCCACCTCCGACTAAACAGAAACAAGGTTAATTTTTTTCCGTCTCGCTAACTAGATAGCAAAACCAGTAACGAGACATCATCAGACAAGCTGACTAACAAATGCAAAATCCATCTTCCCACCCCTTATTTCCTGATGTCACACTGTCACCGAGGGATATAAAATAAGTACCCACTGTAGTAATCCTGATTATATCCACGCACTGTCCCACTAAATTTCCTTTCCACTTCAAAAGATGAGCCTGTTACTTTTACGCAAGGACCACATAATAAAATACTAGTATTGCAGAAGAGCATTCATAGTGGTGAAATGTAACAGTTCATATGGGCACTAAAGTTTAAACAAGAAGAAATCTGTTTCAGAAAAGAGTAAAGTCTGAATCTTAGCATTATCATATTCCTACAGACCAAATGATCCTGACAAGATTAGTTACACGGCAGCATCAGCATCATGGCAAGCTTTACATGGCAGTAGCGTGCAATTGAGAAAGTAGGATCACAGTAAAGCCATAGGTCAAACAGATCAGTACAAGATGCAATATGCTAACTTTGGTGTGACACTACTCATCTCAGTAAGAAAATGTGATCTGAACATTAGCACATTGCACCAAATATGAGATGCAATTTTGCAACATTAAAGAGAGACTCCTGATGGCCAAAGTGCAATCAGCGTTCTGCAATATGAGATGCAGCATTACGTCTGAAATGCGCTACAGCCTGATGCAAGAGGACCACCTCTGCTGAGCTAGCTCATGTCACAACTCACAAGAAAAAGCAAAATGTGATGCATATGGTCCTTGAGGCTTAACTAAAGTAGTACAAATTTCCACAGAAAGCAACAATAGACAATAGTGGTGACGCGCTTTACAAGTTGTCTACATGATTCTTAGACATTGAGATGGAGCCAAAG
Organism: Oryza meyeriana var. granulata; assembly: GCA_003991445.1. NCBI lineage: Eukaryota > Viridiplantae > Streptophyta > Magnoliopsida > Poales > Poaceae > Oryza > Oryza meyeriana. The sequence continues at coordinate 272,560 of RYFJ01000440.1, forward strand.
GAAGGAATTGGCACAATGACAGAATTCCCCGAAGTTTAGGCCATGATCGTGACAATCGCCAATCATCTTGAATCTTATGAAAAGCAATTATCAGATAGTTCTGATAACAAAAGTATTATCATAGACTATCTACATGAATCTCATCTCTTGAAGATCTAAGGTCATGCTCTGGTCCATAAACACGCTTACGCCCTAACAAGCAAAATCTGGAATGCCTATTGCAGTCTTGAAGATCATGTTACACAATGCATTAAAAAGCAAGACATAATCATACCATACTATCCACAGTAGTCAGGTCCCTGGTTATGTAACATTTTAAGCAGGGTTCTATATTGTAGAAATCAAAACCATTTGCGGGTTCCAAAATTTTGGAAATTCCCTGAAATTTATGACGAATTTTTCAAAATTTTAATTTTAAACAGATTTTTTTCTAAATTCAGAAAAGACCAAATTTCTCAGCCAATAGAACCCTGATCTCAAGAGTATTTGCAACCCCATACCTGAAGATTGAAATCCAATTGCTTTTATAACGGCGAAATATTTATTTTTCAACTTCATCATCACATAACCGTTACACAAGGTTCGAGCCTTATCAGCCGGTTACAAAAAATACTAGACGGAACAATTTAAATTGAAATTTGAGATTTAAAATTAAAATTTCAGACCATATGAGTTGTATATTTTTCAATGACTTTAGTTTACATAATATACTTCATCCGTTGTGTCCATAAAAATTACATGCTAGCCATATCGAAAGTTTAAACCCAAAATTTTCAATTCAAAGAATCCGGAAGCGGCCGGTAATCTGATGGGCTAAGCCCAGCTGTAGCCCACGCAGACGGCCGCCCTTGTCCGCGCCCGTCTCCGCGGCAGCAAAACGGCGTGGGAGACTGCGTCGCGCGCGGAGAGCTCGCCACGACGCGGGACACGTCGTCGCGCGCCGCACACACGTGGTCTCCTCCCACGCCCGCTTTAAACCACCACTGCCTCGTACGCCATCAAGCAAGCACGCGTAGCGCAGTACGTAGCTAGCGAGGAGGAAAGGCAAGGAATTGAAGGGTAGGAGGAGGAGAGGATGAGCAGGCTGGACACCCGGACGCTCAAGGACGAGGTGGCGAGCATGGACAAGCGGTGGCTCGTCGACCTCGGCCATCCGCTCGTCAACCGCGTCGCCGACAGCTTCATCCGCGCCGCCGGCGTCGGGGCGGCGCGGGCGGTTTCGCGGGAGGCCTACTTCGTCACCGTCGAAGGTAAACACACTACTGCCTGCATCTTCTGCTGCATGTGTAAGTTGCAAATGAAAATTGCAAAACGACGGAGAATATATTCCTTTCTGCAGGGCTTGGAGGGGACACGGCCGGGTTGGACAACACCGTCAAGAGGAGCAATTTCTCAAGCGTCAGAGGTGAAATAACGCATGCGTCATTACAACTTTCAGAGAGTTATTGTGTTCACAGATAGTACGTTTGCGTGCGTTAATTAGCCGGAAATTGACATGTGTGCTGTGTGTTCGACCCTTGCGCATGCAGGGGATGATGGCCAGAAGTCGCTTGATGCGGTGGTAATGGCCAAACAACGTCGTCTCGTTTGTTTAGCTGTATTTTTCTCACGTTGATGACCTCTTATATATTATCGTGCTTTCGCAGGTAAAATCCGCTGGCAAGGAGGCCTTCCAGTGGGGTGAGTACAAACAATCAAAATAGAACAGATAATTACTAGTACCACAATGACAAAATCATTTTATTTTTCATAAAGTAGAATAAACTAAACCTTTATGATACTGTTTTCTTCTTGCAGGATTGGCGGCCGGAGTGTACTCTGGACTGACATACGGCCTGAGAGAGGCCAGAGGGTGCCATGACTGGGTTAGTCCCCATTTCCTGGACTGTCTACTCCCCCGTCCAAAAAAAAAAAAAACAACTTCTGGCGTTGAATCTAGACCAGATATAAACTCTTGACTGTTTGACCAACTCCAGAAGCATATAGCGAACTACTGTTTTTGTGTTGATGCACACAGAAGAACAGCGCGGTTGCGGGTGCGATTGCCGGCATGGCGGTGGCGCTGACGGTGGACACCGGGAACACCGACCACATGGTCCATTTCGCCATCACGGGCGCCGCGCTTTCCAGTGCCGCGAGCCTGCTCTCGGGCATCTTCTGAGTTCTGAGCCTGAAATATGGGGGTTAGGATATTATGGATTTGTAGGAAAGGTCTCATCAGATGCACCATGATGTGTACTCCCCGTCACCATGTTCCTTCTATTTTCTTCCTATGAAACAATTCCATCTTTATGTGCAAGCTCGATCTGCGCGGCTGCGCCCGGTTTGCTAGAGCTGGAACCAAGCACAACTCCAGATGTAATGCTACTTCGTTTGTGTTTCATGGTACCACAAATACTTTGGAGTTTGAATCCTCTTCATGTCTTAAAAGTATGGTAGTATGGACCGTGATATGTGCCGTTTGTGTGCTCTACGACGTTGCGCAGTCCTCAGTCTTGACAAAATATGTGAGATACGAAGGTGCAATATGCACGCATCGGTGTGAAAACTGTATATTAGAACCTCCAGTCTAACAAATTATCATAAATCTAAAAAGGAGTCTCAACAAATCTTAATTGAAACTTCCAATCGAAAAAGTACATCAGGGCATCTATAGTACTATACAACACTGAACTTCACACGCAAATCTTGTACAGAAAAGAATTTGTAAGCACTTTTGAGCATACTGTCTTCACGTAAGATCTTAAAAATACTCGCAAAAAAGAATTCCACGATCGGCCAAAAAGGCCTGCAAGTGAAGGTAAGACATTGCGTTAACAAGATCGTACGATTGACTGAAAGCATAAAGTGACATGTACATAATGGTTCTGCGCGTTCTACAAATGCAGCACTACACTGGGCCTACAGAACCCAGAGTTACATAAAAAATGGAGCTAGATGAAGATAAATTGCCCCAAATTTTGTTCACCTCTAACATGAACAGTTCGAGACCACTGGATTGTGGCATCATGAAAACAGACAGCAAGATATTTGAAAATATAAGCATATATAGATTTAATTTATTTTATAAATAAATTATGATATTAATAGTATAAGACATAGTGTACACGTATTCGTATATATTGCGTGGAGAGAGCAGCTCGGTATTTATAGAGATATTATGATGCGTGATCAGGACATCCGCATGATCTCTATCTCGTAACCGAATCGGATAGGCTGCACGTATCCTATCCGGACTCTAATTTGAGGCGAGCGCGCGCGTGTTCCTCCAGTTCTCTCCACTATGCATGTCTCAAGTGGCTAGGAGAGAGCTCACCCTTATAAGGAGGTCTCCCTCTCCTAAGGTGGTACTAAACTTCTCATGCCACTTCCTATGAGGTGGACTTTTGAGATTTTTCTAAGAATTATTCTCCACATGAGCCTTAGCCCATTTAGCAATTCTAACAATCCCCCACCAAATCTCAAAGTCTCAAAGAGATTTGTCATTCTCCAAAGTACTGTTTATATACCAGCCTTTCGATGGAGATCGGTTAAAGTTGAACATCCATCTAGAACTCCAAGCTACACTTACTCATAACTTGAACAATGGACTACGCCTTGAATTGCAAATTTTGTGCAAGCAAGTTTCACTCAAAGCCTTGACTGATACTCGGCCGTCAATAGCCTACCCCTCGATTGGAGCTTATAAATCATACTCCTTGGTCTTTCATGAGCTTCCTAGGATATTCACCCAAAATCTCTATAGACCGCGACCAACGGTCGAGCTCATATAGGTGTGTTTTTTCAAGAATGCTCTGTAGAACAGCATCTTCGCTACTTAAAGCTAACAAAACACATTAAGGCAAAGGCCATCCTGCCTTACAGCTTGTGAGAGTATATGCATCTTCACTTAGAGACAGTTAAAGGTACTCTCCTCCTGTTAACTAATAGCTTGTTCTTCCCAGGTCCTAATTCATGGGATCGCTGATCACATAGGTTGGGTTACCACCATAGTGTAACTCACGTGGGTCTCATTCCCATCTCCCTCGATGCATTATCTATTACATTTCGTGATAGTCCTTTCATAAAGGGATCTGCAGGTTGCTTGCTGTTTGGACATAATCCAAACTTATAATTCCGGAATTTCTCAATTTCCTGATAGATTTTAATTGTCTCTTCACATGCCTGGACGATTTCATGTTATCCTTAGAACTATTCACCTTAGCAATGACAGTTTGATTATCACAGTTCATAAGGATAGCCGGCACTAGTTTTTCAACCATAGGCAAATCCATTAATAGATTACGCAGCCATTCTGCCTCAACAGTAGCAGTATTTAATGCCGTAAACTCTGCTTCCATGGTTGATCTTGTCAAAATGGTCTATTTGCACGACCTCCATGAAACAGCACCACCACCTAGTGTAAAAACATATCCACTAGTGGTTTTGATCTCATCAATATCAGAGATCTAGTTGGAATCACTATATCCCTTCAATACCGATGGGTACCTAGTATAGTGAAGTCCAAGATTTATAGTACCCTTTAGATAGCGCATAACTCGCTCAAGAGCGCGCCAATGATCATCTTCCGGATTAGAGGTAAACCGGCTCAATTTGCTCATAGCAAAGGAGATGTTTGGCTTAGTTGCACTAACTAGATACATGAGTGAGCTAATTATCTGGGAGTACTCCAGCTGATTCCTAGTAATTCTTCTGTTTTTGCGAAGCAAAAGACTAGAATCATAAGGAGTTGAAGAAGGCTTGCTATCAATATAGCCAAAGCAGCTCAAGACTTTTTCCACATAATAAGATTGCAGAAGTGTAATCCCATCATCACCTCTGATTAGCTTAATGTTTAAAATAACATCAGTTACTCCCAGATCTTTCATATCAAAGTTTTGAGACAAGAATGATTTAACCTCATTGATCACCTCAAGGTTTGTCCCAAAGATTAGTATGTCATCAACATACAAACACAGAATAACTCCCTTACCCCCACCATAGCGATAGTATACACACTTATCTGCCTCGTTGACTGCATAGCTCGCAGAAGTTAGTGTTCTATCAAATTTCTCGTGCCACTGCTTAGGAGCTTGTTTCAGACCATACAAAGATTTTAACAACTTTAGCACCTTGCCTTCTTGACCTTCTACTACAAATCCATTAGGCTGCTCCATATAAATTTCTTCATCCAGCTCTCCATTAAGAAAAACTGTCTTAACGTCCATCTGATGAACGAGAAGACCATGTGAGGCAGCCAAAGAGAGAAGTACGCGAATTGTGGTCAATCTAGCAACAAGTGAGTAAGTGTCAAAAAAATCTTCACCTTCTTTCTGAGTATAGCCCTTGGCCACAAGCTGAACCTTGTACTTTTCAATAGTACCGTCAGACCTTAGCTTCTTCTTGAACACCCACTTGCAACCTACGGGTTTGCACCCATAGGGTCGCTTTGTCACCTCCCAAGTCCCGTTAGCGATAATGGAGTCCATTTCGCTACGAACAGTCTCCTTCCAGTAGTCAGCATCAGGGGATGCATAAGCTTCTGAAATTAACTTGGGAGTGTCATCCACAAGGTATATAGTGAAGTCGTCACCAAAAGACTTAGCTATCCTTTGTCTCTTGCTCCTTCTAGGAGCTTCACTGTCATCCTCCTCAGCGATATGTTCAAGTGTATGTTCAGTTTGACCTGATAGTGTGATTAAATTGGGAATTGAATCAGAAGATTGACTCGAAGCGTTATGTGTATCCTTCATTGGGAAAGTTTCCTCAAAAAACGTAGCATCACGAGACTCTAAAATTGTACCCGTATTCATGTCAGGTACCTCAGATTTAACTATTAAAAATCTATAAGCAATGCTATGATTAGCATATCCCAGAAAGACACAGTCCACAGTCTTAAGTCCTAGCTTGCGCTTTTTTGTTATTGGTACATTGACTTTCGCCAAGTACCCCATGTACGCAAGTAAGAAAGTGATGGTTTTCTCCCAATCCATACCTCGTATGGTGTTTTATCCATATTTCTGTTAGGAATTCTATTTAATACATGATTCGAGGTCAGCAAAGCCTCCCCCCACCATGCCTTAGGTAATTCCGCAGTGTCTAACATGGCATTTACCAAGTCAGTCAGCGTACGGTTCTTTCTTTCGGCAATCCCATTAGATTCGGGAGAATAGGGAGGTGTTCGCTCATGTATAATGCCATGTTCCTCACAGAATAAATCAAAAATATTAGAGAAAAACTCTCCACCACGATCTAACCTTAGTCTTTTTATCTTTCTGTCAAGTTGGTTTTCAACTTCTGCCTTATAAATTTTAAAATAGTCTAGGGCTTTATCCTTCGTTTGCAATAAATACACATAACAGAATCTAGTTGCATCATCAATCAAAGTCATGAAATATCGTTTTCCACCCTTCATCAACACCCCATTCATTTCACAAAGATCTAAATGTAGGAGTTCTAGTGATGCTAAGTTTCGCTTCTCGGCAGCCTTGTGGGGCTTGCGAGGTTGTTTTGATTGCACACAACTATGGCACTTAGAACCTTTGACAATGGAAAAACTTGGAATTAAATTCAAACTGGAAAGCCGAGACATCAAACCAAAATTAACATGACATAAACATGAACGCCAGATACTGGTCTCATTATCCACACTGCCACAAATATGGTTCACAGACTTATTGCAGAAATCAGAAAGGGAAAAACGGAACAAGCCTCCACATTCATAGCCTTTACCAATAAAATATCCATGTTTAGACACGACTACTTTATTAAACTCAAATACCAACTTAAACCTGTCTCTACATAGACGGGAACCACTAACGAGATTCTTGTCGATAGTGAGGATATGCTGCACATTCTTCAGCTGCACGATCTTTCCCGAAGTAAACTTCAGATCTACCGTGCCAACACCATGAACAGAAGCATGTGATCCGTTCCCCATTAGGACGGAGGAATCCCGACTGACCTGATAAGAGGAAAACAAAGATATGTCAGCACAAACATGAACGTTGGCCCCCGTATCAACCCACCAATTAGTAGACTGATTAACTGAGAGAACAGTAAGTGAATTACCATACCCGGTTCCATCTCCAGTATTGCCAATGGTCACATTGACAGACTTAGAGGTCTATCCTGCAGGTGTCTTCATGCCCTTACGTTGTGGACACTTCCTGGCAAGATGACCAGGCAAGCCACACACAAAGCAAATTCTGACATCTTCCTCCTTGTTGTTGTTCCTCCTTTTCTTGAAGTTTGGTGTTTTTGTTGAGATTTGATAAATTTCCCTTTATTGTTCTTGTTAGCAGTCTTTTGCACTATATTGACACTAGACTGCCACCATCGTTTTGACGCAGCGTCCTTTGCCCGAGCTTTCTCCTCAACGTCAACGGACGCAATTAACCCCTCAACGGAGTACTCCTGTCTCTTGTGTTTGAGTGCAGTACTAAAGCTCCTCCATGAAGAAGATAGTTTTGCAATAATACATGCAGCCACAAATTTGTCGGGAAGGGCACACTTAAGGAGTTCGAGTTCCTTAGCAATGGTTTGTAGTTCATGAGCTGTTCGACAAGACCGGTTGTCAACATGCTGAATCGTAATGCTCTCGTAAATGTTGCTAGCATAGTAGAAACGATTTGTATTTAGTGGATCCATAATCCTTAGCATCGGTCATATACTTCACTCGACAGACGATAAGAGTAAGAATGCATCCACAAAGAGAGTGTGGTTCTTCAATTCTTTCTACTGTTGCAGAGAGATCCTTCGGTTTGAGTATCACAGAGATCCATAGTGTAGCAAGAGTGATCTTATTGTCATTCTTAAGTGAAGCCGTAAATTTATCCCGGGCTCAGTGATTCGGAATACAGCCATCGTAAAACTACGTGCTATAATAAGGGTTTTTGGATTGTTTGAAATAAGCACATATAGATTTAATTTATTACATAAATAATTATGACTTATAGCAAGTAAACAGAATCATGCATCTGATCAAACATGTATATGAAGTACTTAAGATGAATAGATCAAACATAGGAGACATAGTGTACGCGTACCTACAGCACTGTTGTGGGGGCTGTTGTGGAGCAGACACAGTGCTGCAGGCGCAGCACGTACCGCACGAATGACACACGGACCGGGTGATGACGAAACGGCAGCGCGAAGTGAAGGAAGACGAGCGTGATGGGCGCACAGGAGGAGCAGTCGTGCAGGACGTGAAGGGAGGGTTCCAGAGACTGCTCTCTCAATCCGGACAAAGTAGACGACGACAACGGCTAGAACCAAGAGATGGCAAGTTTAGACTGTTCCACTCACGCAGCTCGGTATTTATAGAGATATTAGGACGCGTGATCAGGACGGCCGCACGATCTCTATCTCGTAACCGAACCGGATAGGCTGCGCGTATCCTCTCCGGACTCTAATTTGAGGCGAGCGAGCGCGCGCGTGTTCCTCCAGTTCTCTCCACTATGCATGTCTCAAGTGGCTAGGAGAGAGCTCACCCTTATAAGAAGGTCTCCCTCTTCTAGAACTAGCAAGGTAGTACTAAACTTTCCATGCCACTTCCCATGAGGTGGGCTTTTGAGATTTTTCTAGGAATTATTCTCCACATGGGCCTTAGCCCATTTAGCAATTCCAACAAAGGAGATATAGGATCTATGGCATTATGGAATCACGGCCATTAGCCTGGCCTGACCCAAGAATGGAGTATGGATTAGAGCAAGGTTATTAAGAGAGCCAGCTGCTGGCTATAACGGATGATCACGTTATCTATAGTAAGCGTTAGAGCCATATGTACAATAGAAAAATCTTGTATTTACTCTAACACAAATATTTTATTATTTTTTTGGGCCCACCATCTTCTCTCCCATCTCTCTTTTTTCCTCCCACAATTCCATCTCTCTTCTCCGGATTGAGGGTAGCGACAGGCGGGTGGCCAGCGCAAGCGAGGGCACGAGCATGAGGACAACGGGCGCAGGCGGCCGGCGGTGAAGGAGCAGGCGGCCAGTGGCGGGCGTGAGGACGGCGGCCGGTGGCAGGTGGAGGCCCACACGCCTCGGTCAACGCGTAGAGCTTTGGTGACTTTAGTCGCTGGCTCTCTCTCTCTCTCTCTTCTCTTCTCCTCTAGATCATCAAAAATCTGATGTGAAGCTCTTATAGCCCCTATTTACTTGCTCTTATGGACATTCAAAACTACCATTTGGGCCAAGCTATTATTCCTCACCATATCCCAAGAATAGCACAAACAAGACGTTTTAGATCAGGCTGAAAACGTGCACTTCAATTGTTCAAAAAGAAGAGAATCTGTACTTACATATGATGCATGTAAATAGCCTCAACAATGCATTCTCCCAGACTCAGTTGATGCGTTACATCTGGTCAGTTCCTATGAAAGCATCATTTGGCCAGAGTGCATAAAACAAAACAGCAGCCCGTCGAACATCAAAATCTTCGCTCAAGAGTCTCAGCTGATGTATCTTCCTTTAGAGATGCACGCCTTGCAGGAAACAGATATGTACGTACCAACATAAACCGAGATATTTGAATGGATATTGGCTACATGGACGCTTAAGCCCATAGTTGATGAAGCCGCTGAGCCTCAGCTATGAGCCAGAGAGGCTGACGTGCTTGAAGGCAAGCACTGATGTCGAACGGATGCAATTCAGCTCCATCAAATATAAGGTTTACTCCTGGTAAGACTACATCCTTGCTATCTGCATCTTCTGTATCTGGTTTTCCATCGTGAACTGATGATTGTTCTTTACTCATAGCTTTGGTGGTAGCCTCCTCGTGCTCAGGAGCAAGTGCATATGACCTTTTGAGTTTAAGAACATGAACATTTGTTACCATTAAATAAATGAGAAGGGTCATATGGTACATAAGAACATAATCATGAACTCTAAATTAATAGAAAAAAAATACCTTATAAAGGTCCCATCAAAGCCCACAACTTCTGTGCGGCATCTCTGCCGCCCAGCAAGGCTTAGCCTCTCATGTTCACTTGGTACTGAAGGATCATTAACTGGATTCCATCTGCCACTGATGTTGTTAATTAAAACACGGGGCAAATCCTTTGAGCTTCCTCGCTTGTTGAATAACTTAGCAACTGGACCAGTTGCTTGATATTCACTGCAAAGTTCTCTTAGCCGCCGCCATACAGTTTGCATCACATCATAATGTTCAGTGAGGTCCTCCTTTTGAAGTATACCGGATACAACCACCCTTTCGCAAATCCGCTCACATAATTTTGGACTGAACAAGGGGATTCCCAACTCCAAGCTCAAAGGCACCCACTCATAACTTCCATTTTCTGGGTGTGATTTATCCGATTCAGTAAGCCTGTGAAGTCTTAATAAACGAAGGTAGCCAAGTGTGCTCAACTCAAATTTACTGGATAGGTCTTTTAATACAGAGGACAAATTTAAGACCTGTTCCTGTGGCAAATTAGTTTGAGCTATCACAGATGCAATTGACTGATCATCACACTTCAGGGGCAAAGGGATATCCACCGTGACAAGGTTTCCGGATGCATTAAGATCATTTATGCTAAGTGGTTGCACCAGAACAGCTGATTGTTTAAGCACTGAGTTCAAGCAATGCAACAGTAGGTTGCCCTTGACTAAGTTCCCTTCAAACTTCCCTCCGAGTCCACCTACCACAGAGCTATCCCAAGACCATATCAGTGCCTTTTCACAACCGGCTAATGGTTCAGGAAGCAATCTAAAGCGTTGTCCTCTCATGAAAACAGCAGATAATGGTCCGCAATTCCCAGCCGTATACAAAACTAGCTTCATCCAAGGTGTCATGGAAGAGTATGAGGGTGGACCAAAATGAATTGGGCCTGACGGACCAGGAAGAACTGATGAAGAAGGAAGAGGAACCATAGACACAATGATGTCATAGTCCCGGAGAAACAATCGTTCCAATGTTGCTGGTGGAAGTGAAGCTAAGCTCTCACATCGTAGGATATCAACTTTGTACTTCCTTTTAGTCTTAACCACATTGATGTCAGTTGAGCCATCTAGTTGGGTAGTCCCACTACCCTCAACATCATTTCTTGCCATGCCTTCTCTGCTTTCCAATAAAGTAGTTGATGACGTAACCATATTCCCATCACTATTTAAATCAGAGTGGTTCCACTGGGACAGTTCATCAGGGCCATCTTCCGCTGTGTCTTCAATGTTTATCTTGGTTAAATGGGCAGTAACGTTATCTTGCAAGGATCTTGTTGGAAGCTTTGCTTCACTAGCTTTATCAATATTCTCATTGGTAGAAACTCCACCAGATTGTAAACACTCCAGGAAGCATCGCAGACTGAATGCATGATTAGCAAACTCCTCCAGCACACCCTCAAACTTCTTCCCTTCCAAACTAGCTAGATCACTGCATAGTTCCGCAATGCAAGAGTCACCTAATTTTCCAGCTTCGTATAGTGTGACAGCATGAGATTTTAAGCCTGCAATACATTGAAAAAGGTGCTCAGGACAGTAGTACAGTACATAATGGGTTGCTGGATACATACTGAACTATTAATCAGTACAGCAAAACTTTCGTTTGAATAATTAAGGTACAAGAGAAGGTGAGATCACTGGACCAAATAATCTATACTCCTAAAAGACACCAAAGGCGGTGGTGGCAGTGAATCTGCCATTCTACCTCCTCTACACTACATTTTTACAAGTGCTTCTTGAAGTTCTTAAATATTAGTACTCCATCCCAAAATATAGCAACCTCTAGCATTCAAAATTTGTCCCAAAATATAGCAACTTCTCCATCTACTCCCTCATCTCAACCAATCACAACCATCTTCCATTTAATTTCTCCACCTACTTCCTCTTTTCAACCAATCACAACCTTCCTCCATTTAATTCTACCTACTTTAATACCTATGCCCAACTCCAAAAGTTCTTATATTTTAGGATGGAGGAAGTATATATTAGTCCATTCATGTGCTGCTGTTTTCTTATACGGTCTATAAAGTACGAATTTAAATTCAGAAAGTTCCAAGGTAACCCAATTGCCACATATATATGTAGTACCTATCTATTTATACCTATATGAATTGGGCAATCCGAGGAAATTCCTACATTAGTCAAGGAAATGGTGAATAAATGTGGCCATCCATCTAAATGGTACTGAATTCTAATGGCTCTGATTAAAACAAGAGTTCACATAAGTTACAACTTGGTATTTTTTTCGAATTTTAGAATTACTAGCTAAATGTCCGTACTTTGCTACGGATAAAAGAAAATATATTATAATATGGCCTAAATTAAATAAAAATATATTTTCCATGAAATGTGGTATCCATCTTTTTCTATAGGGAATATTCACCTTAATTTGATATATGTGGCTATCCATTTAGATTTGATTATTTCTTTATATTAAGAAGTTCAAGGGATAATTTGCAAATTTTACAATGGAAGTGCGTGGGGTGGCAGATTCATTGCCGCCACCACCACTATCTTCTTTTAAAGGAGTACAGATTAAATTAAGAAAAAAAAAATTAGAGTTGAGACTGTAACATGGCTACAACTCAATACTTACTAATTCCGAATTTTGGAATTAAATCATGACAATACAACAATTAAGACTCCAAGCCTAGTACAACTTTGTATTTATTAATTACAAGTTTTGGAATTATTTTATCATGAAAAAACTAAAATTAAACTCCACGACAAATACAACTTTGTATTTTTAAATAATTCTAAAATTTGAATCTATTGTTTTCTCTACTTAAAAACTAGGAACAATTGTAGATTTGCCATTATCACATGCTCCAATTGGCAAAATGCCATCTGAAAAGAGCTTATTGCTCATATGCCATTGGAACACTTGCATACCTCCAAAATGCCACTACCGTCACAGTCCGTCTAGTTAACGGTCAACAAAGTCCCTAACCTTTTGAAAAATATAGTTTTTACCCTTCTCTCTCCTCTCTATCCGATGCGGCAATGGCGCTGGTCGAGGTAGGCGGAGGACAGAGGCGCAAACCCATCACGAATCTAGCGGGGGCGAGCTCCCTCCACTCTAGGCGCCGGTGAGGCCTCCATGCCTCCTGCTCAGTCCAGCTGGTGAACTCCCCCGCGCCGACAAGCTCCCCCAGTTGCTCCGCCGCTAGCAAGGTCCCTCTGCTCCACATGCTAGCAAATCCCCCCATGCTCTCCAAAGCCGGCATTGGATTTGGGTGGAAGGCGGCGGCGGCAACGGACCGAGGCGAAGTTGCTCTCCGAGCCGCTGGCCAGGGCTCGGCGGTGCTCGATTTCACTACCCTAGCGGCAGCTACTCATGCCGTCGCCCAGATCTGGCGATTGGAGAGGGGGCGGCGGTGCGAGTGCTCAAGGACAACGCGGCGTCAAGGAGGCCGCCGTGCTCTGTCAAATCTAGGCGTCACCAAGCTGCCAAAGGCCCGGAGCTCGAGCCACTCGCTCCTTTTTTTTCCATTTTTTTCTATTTTTCTTGTGATTTCTCAGGGGCATTTCAGTCATAAAAATGGTCAACTTTTTGACCAAACGGTATTAGGGAAACTTAACGGTGGAGTGGTATTTTTACAACAAAATGGACGAAACCGGTGGCATTTAACCAATTAGGCAAAAAGCAGTGGTAAATTGACAATTGGTGAAAACCCTAGCGGCATATAGGCAATTGGCCCTAAAAACTAAGCTTTACAACATTTGAGTACAAGTATGTAATATAAATAATTTATGCAAATGCATGGGTTGCCGACTAGTTAAAGCTAATTCTAGAAGTGCTCCATGTGACAAAAATATAAAGGTTGTCTGTAACGAAAAATATTGACATTTATTTTGTTCAGAACAACATTATGTTGTGTATGCATTATGATTCATTTTTACTGTGGCAAGTGCACGGCATTTAGCTAGTAGTACAGAAAGTAAGAAATCATCTACATACATAAGAATGTAGAATACAATAGCACCCATCATGAAGAGATTTCAGTTCAAAAACTCACATCTTAAATAAAGATAAAATGTCTAACCTGGAGATAATGAGCCCATCATCAAGTATGAAGTAACATTCGCATCCACAACCAACCCTACATGGGCAGTTCCAGAGATTTTCCTTGGTCCAGCATCAACACTAAGCAACTGTTGTCCAGACTTTTCTGAATTGATGCTTGCATTTGAACCTTCTTCATCATCACTCAGAATGTTACTGGGAAATGTAGGTGTATCTTCAAGTACAGAGTCCGCATCCATAAGTTTTACAGCCCAGCCCAGTCGACAAGCAAACGATGCAGCTGCCTGCAGCTGATAAAGGTCGGCTTGTAGAGTTGCAGCCAATTCAGCTACAGTAGCATTGGCACTTGACACAACAAATACAGCATAAAGTAGCCTGAAATAAAAAAGGGTAAGCAGTAATCACTTTGATGGTAGCATAAAATTACAAGTGAAAATAGATTTGAATATCAAATGAAAGCACTGCTAGTACATACTCTTCGATTGGGTCCTCATATGATTGATCCTTGTTAGAAACAAAGCCTTCGAGCCTGGAAACTGAAACAGAAACAATATAACATGTTTCAAAACTAGAGATAACCTGAATACAAGTTTTCCTAGTTGAAAACAGAAAACACATGCTTACTATCTCTACTACTATAAAAGCGGAGTCGTCCTCCTCCCCCAACCATCATGCTTCCCCATGTAAAAAAACCACTCTCCCTAAAAAACCAACCCATAAAAAAAACTCGAACCACCCCTAAAAGAACCGGTGTTCTCATGAATAAATCCTGTAAAACCACTATTTTCTTATAGATCCTGTTGCAATGCACAGGCATGATATTAGTAGCAAAAAAGAACAAAACCACAGGCGCAGACGCGCAGTTTATAAGTTATTCTTACATAAGAAGCTCATTATAAGATGACCAAACAAGAGTATACTCAGATCATACTTGTTGGCATTAAAGTACAAGGTGAACTTATAAATATAGAAAGAGAAAATTCTTTGTATGCCCCTAAATAGTCATCTAATCCCTTCATGCCCTCGAGTTTTACCCAATCCCTTTCACACCCCTAAATTTCTATATTGACCCCCTACACGCCCATTTCGTTAGTTGACTGTCAGTTGAACGTCAATTTTTCCTAAAACGACCATATTACCCCCAATTTATATATTACAAAATGATAAATGTTCTCACTAAATAACAATTTTTAGTTTAAAAAAATATTAGGGTAGCTAAAATACATATTCACAAGAAAATTGAAATTTTGCACTGAATAAGAAAAAAGAAATTTTAAATATTTAGCAAATTTTGACAAATTTTGCATGAAGTGACAATAGTGACAGAAGGCGAATACATGGTAATGAAAAAATCCACATTTTTTAAAACTGCATATTCATTCAAAAATTACTTTTCAAATTCAATGCAAAATTCTACGAATTTTGAAATTTCAACAAAATTTCTTTTGAAATTTTTAAAATTCAAAACTGCATATTCGGTAATTTATCCCTTATTGTCTTTCACAACCCAAATAATTCCTACGTTTAACATTTCTAAGTTTTAGAAATATGCCAACGGCAATAAGGTCATTTTAAAAAGATAACTAACGGTCAAATTATGGTCAACTAAAGGAATGGGCATGTAAGAGATCCAAACAAAAACTAAGGGGTATATAAAAGATCAAGCAAATATCAGGGGCGTAGTAGGGATAGTGTGAAATTTCACGGGCACATAGGGAATTGACATATAGAAACTAGATACAAGACAAAAACAACAGGGAAAATCAATTAACTTAATTTTACTATATATGAGCTATAGTTAGTACTGGATTTTTACTTGAAAAAAATCATGAAAATTGTGAATACCTTTAAAGCGGTCATCAGGGTAAACAGGCACATCAAAGTACACTAAACCTCTTTTATAAAGACCATCTATAACCTTTGGATCAAACAGCACATAGGAATTGGCTTCTTCTTTGCATATTTTGTCTATTGTTGCAGTCTCTTCTTCTGAAAGTTTCTACAATAAACCAATGAGATCAGTTCTTTTTTATGCTATGCAAAGACTTCATCCAGAAATAAAACTTCATAGAAACAAAAACTCAAGAATTCCGTTTATCTTCGAAGCTAAGAAAAGAAAAAGCAAACCTGACCTTAAACTCTTCTATTGTGAAGTTCACAAGACAAACTCCCCACCAAGGATCAATTGGGAAGTCAACAGGCTGTGTAGGCAGTAACTCTTTTGCAATTGATTTGTTCAGCTTCCACATTAGTTTCTGAAGAATTCAGAAGGAAATAGTATTATTTGCTAGGATGATCAATCTTGCTACAAGATAATACCATTACATCATGAAAAATCACTCTAGATTCACACTGAAAAAGAAGGCAGTACATTCATGACTTCCTCATGAACTGGACTAAATGGTTAGCACAATTGCACATAATGGTTTAGTACACTAAATAGAACCTTAATCTTTCACAACTCAAAATCAACCTGACACTGCAGAAGTGTATCTAAACAATAGCAAGTTCAATGGTTTAGGATTCAGTTTCTGAATAGTTGAGATATGTTCTAGGTAACATCCATTATTCCAATGGTTTATTATTTGTTGCGAGCTTTTAAATTGTGCAATAATGTTTCAGTGCGTAGCAGATTACTCCAAAAATCAATCAGTGAACTATTTGAAACCAATTTATGGTATCAAGGTTGCAAGGGCAGGTGATAATGTGCAAAAAGCCATGAGATCATGGATACCTTTGATCTGCATTTGTTCATAATATCAATAAATTCATTTCTTCCAACACCAGTAAGCCTCAGGGCATCAGCAGCAGTGAAGTTTGGAATACTGTCATATGGTTGTTCTGCAATAACATAATCAAACATGTTAGAACTATAAACAGGAACAATATCAATGAATAAAGCAGGTGGACGTATACTCAGTTATGATAGTCACCTCCATGTTTCAAAGTGTTTACTAACTTATTGCTATCAGAAATAATCAGTTGTAGCCGAAGGCTAACTCTAAGAACTATGTTGAACAAACCTGAAGAGTAAAATCACATTTCTTGCAGATTTGGCCAAAATAAAAGCTTATTTGTGTTGTTTCCAGGCTGTTATAGCCGTATTCAAATAAAAAACAGTGTAGGTTACACAAAACTATCAAGAAACAGGATGAAACAAAAACATTTGCAACTTGTACATAATAGCTGCCTGCACAGTGTCGTTGTACACCTTGCATGAGGTACCCATGGAACTTAATAGTAAAGCTAGATGAATTGCCTATCAATACATTGCCCTGTTCTGCAACTAAAAGGAAACCCCCTTAGGCCAGGAATTGCCCAAAGTTGTAATAAAATAAAATAGACATCAATGTAATACCTTTTTTATTATATGTTAAATAAGACATAAAATAATTAAACAATTAAGTGTGATCTGTATAAGAGGATGCTAAACAAATACATGGAATGACATAAAATAAATTATTTCAGTTAACAAGAGATTACCATTCTTCATAGCTTCAAACAAGATGTCACAATAATATCTAAATGGTGAGATCCTCAATACTCGGCAGATATAGTCTGCAAGATGATACGGGTATAACTGCAAAACATTGTCATATTGTGTATCAGGTGAGGATCATCAGAACTTTTGGGCAAACTCTTCAAATAAAGGAGGCCACTGCTTTTCTTCTATACATAATTTAGCACATCAATAAAACAGCCATAGAAGCTTGCAGAAATAATTAGAGAACCCACCATAGAAAAAATAAGAGAAATGGTCAAGCAAAGTATCTCGACTATCAAACACATAGATATAATAATGCTAGCTAGGAGATGATTATAAATAGATGAATGAGTCATGGCCCCAAGCCCCAACAAGGTACAGCCATACTTCCGCATAATTGCCAAATATGCGCCTAAAGTAGTATCATGAAACAGGCAGTATTCAGGAACATACTGCAAGATTCCTCCGGAGGTAGCGCATCATTTCCTCATAGTACTCCCCTTCCCTGCACACTCTACGGGCAAAGCAAGTATTCCATTGTAATCGTTTTCGGATGCAGTAATCCACAATCCTGCCATCAAAATTATTAACTGGAGATTAGGCCAGAAAATTTTACTCTATATCAGCAAAAGTAATAGGAATGCAATTCATAGTTTCATACACCTAAGTACTTGAGCAGAGTCATCCAAGAAGGCCTTTGTAAGGAAATCAACACTAATATAGCATTGGGACACCATGGGGGAGGAATGCACCAGGGCGTACATGTGTACATTAGCTCAAAGGAATTTTGCAGATATACAAACGTAATTTTGTCCCTTCATTGAGCCATTTTTTTTATTTATGTGACCTGAATGCCATTGATGGTGATGGAAGTATGTTTGTTGATTTATGTGATTAGATTGCTCTCTAGTCTCTATTTTGTCTCTAACTCACTTTGCACCTCCAAATATACTTCTGTGTAAGCCACATGGAAATGAGTTGATGACGCATTGTAAATCCCCTGCATTTGTAACTCCCCTCTTATAGTGATCATCATCAGTTGTGTGAACGGTTTTTGCAGACACAGCAAAAATAATTCAGCTCTTTCGATAGACTTATGGGGAGTTCAAGTGTTCCTCTTTTATCACCCTCCAATACATGATCTATACGGATTGGCGTTTAAGGCTGTCTATTCTCAGCATATTTTCAAGGTCACTCTGAAAGGAATGAAACATTTCACTAATGGTTGCCATCAATTCAGGTTATTAATGCACTTTCCTGCATCCTATCAATGGATATCATATTATTTAATTCATGAAGAAATGTTATTTTCATGCTAAA
This sequence comes from Oryza meyeriana var. granulata, assembly GCA_003991445.1. Lineage (NCBI taxonomy): Eukaryota > Viridiplantae > Streptophyta > Magnoliopsida > Poales > Poaceae > Oryza > Oryza meyeriana. The sequence continues at coordinate 291,311 of RYFJ01000440.1, forward strand.
TAAGATGCACACAGGGCTACTTTGTTATCACGATGGAAACATGATAAATGCCAATCAGTATAATCATCACCAACATCCAGGCTAGCAAATGCCGTAGTTACTAAGCAATAGATCGTAAAGGGTGAAAGATCAATCAAATCTGATTGCTGTTCATTTGTAAAAAACGGATATCACGTGCTTTTTAGGTCTCAGAGTTCCTGACCTTAGTCAGAATCAGTTGAAGCTTGGAATTCTTCAACCCCCACTACCTATTTACCACTACTCCTAGGAACACAAAAGCTTCATAAGTTTGCTCTAGAGGTAACTACAGAAGCACAGGGATCAAAACAAGCAACTCTAAAGGCAACCCAACAATTGTCTAGTCCCCCACCACAATTGAGATGAACACAAGCATATCCGAAGCGCTGTGCCCAAATGCGGCTAGTAAGGAGGAGATCTAGGCAAGAGCTTCCAGGTGGTGCACGAGCGAGCGTAGTCTAGGCTGCAACTCCAAACGGCATTGCCTCTACTGTTGCAGCTCTTCATAGATCTCGGAAGTGACTAGTAACTACCACAAGCTAGGTTGCAGCAGCAGAACCAAAATTCACGGAAGAAGGGGGAGCCAGTACCTGCGGTGCCACTCTTCCTTGGTGTGGAGCGTGGACTGGAGGCGCTTGGGGAGCGACTCCCACGGGCACTCCTCCCGGATCGCCTTCACCACAATCTGCTCCTCCACCGTCGCCGCCATCCACTCCCCGCCGCGGGACGGGTAGGTGGGCGGGGCGCGGGGGGACGGATCTGGCTGCGTGGTCGCTGAATCAGATCACCGATCTCGCGGAGAGGGATCGGTGGAGAACGGGGGCACGGGAGCGCGTCGTGGTGCTTCCGCTGCCTATGAGGGTGCTCGACGCCGGCGCCCGGGCGGTGGGGCGTCGCTGTGCCGGAGCCCGGAGGACGAAATGGGAGCGCGGTGGGGCAGACCTTTACCGCTTTTGGCAGTTGAAAGTGTTGATTTGCTCTGCCTCCACCGTGGTCTGGTCAGGCCGGTTTCCGTGCTGCCGGTCGGTCTCGGCGACGTGTCCACTGGGGACGGGGAGGTGTGATGGACGAGACTTCGCGTGTTTGCATCACGTGCGAACATTTTGACTCGGTTCATGTGCAGTAAAAAAATCTTTATATATCTCTACTATTATAAAAATAAATAGTATTTCTGTCTTTTTTTATCCGTCATTAGGCGTTCGCCTGCTTGGTCTTCGTCCGTCCGAGTCTCTTAGAGAGACACGAGAGTTTGAGATGGCAACAACTGGTCTCTCGTCCCCTGTCCGGATCTATCCGTTCTCCGCCCCTCAACCCTCACCCTCTACTTCAATAGGTGCAGTGGGGAGCAAGCGACCACGAAGGCAGCTGCAGGATCTGGTGACGGCGAGCTCGGGACAACCGGTGGAAGTCGTTCCGTTCCACGCGGTTACCGCCATGGTCCCCTCTTCTTCTTCACTGTAGTGTTCCAGACACACGCCCTCTTCTATGAAGCCACTTGTTCGGCTCTCACATCCCAAATCCCCGATAAAGGTCGAGTTTCCTGTCACCAGCAAGTTCCCTTATACTTCAAATCGAAGCTTCCACGAGTTTCCTGACACCACTTCACCCAGATTGGCCCATCATCAAGTTCTCCCAATCGTCCTCTCAACTAGGGGCTGGAGAGCTGGTCGTGGTAGTGGGTCACATTATTGGAGTTGTTTAGGCGTGGTAGATTCGGTGGGTAGAGGAGATCGAGGGCAACATCCATGATAGAGGTGTTTGAGGCTATAAGCGTAGGTCTCCGCTATCCATCTCTCTCTTAGTAAGTGTACCGCCGCCTCCATCCTCGATAGAGGTAATCCACCAATCCCCTTGTTTGATGCCTTCGAGATTTCTATAGATGAATATCTTCCCTTGTTTCAGTATTAATTATGTATAATTCGGTGTCAAATTTTGCAGAGAAGAAAGGTAAAAGTGCTCGAGATTCAATCCAGCGTGGAGAAAACTGAGTCGCTGGTTAGGGGAGCAATTAAAATCGGGCTGGTGATTTTATTATGAGAAGGTAAATTGAGGGGAAACATTCACGTTGGTGAAACAGTGCTGGTGGCGAGAGGAGTAGGTGGAAGGTGGCGTGCTTTGGCGGATCGAAGCCGCAGCTGCGGCGGTGGAAGAAAGGATTCGACGATTGTGGCAATGGTTGATAGGACGCTCCGCAACTAGCTCAATGCCGTAGAGCTGACCAGTGCACCGAACATCAGACTGCCATACCGTCAGCGCCAGCACTAAACATAACGGCAGACAACAAAGCTAGGAGGTGAAATTAATCCCCATCCGCTGTTGTTTATATCACTCTTTATCTGATTCTTAATCCTTTGTTGAGGACCTGAATGTATTGTGTGTTGAAAATCAGTTATCTATTTAATTACAGTGTTTAGCAGGAGTGGACTTGATTAAAAAAGACACAATTTTAGTCGAGCAAAATAATATATTATGTTTTCATTCGTTGGTAGATAGGTTTTGGGATAAATCTTACACTACTTGGCTGGTGAAGTCAGGGTTTACCGCCTAATATTAGTAATTAAAATCGCCTAATGCAATTACGAAAGGACAAAGATTCATAGGTTTCATTTATTTTGAGAAAAAGGAACCGAACTTGACTCAATTGGTTGACTTGAACTTGGGTGCCTATTTCTTGTCTATAAAATTAACACCAAGTTTCTTCTTATCATCTATTGCATTTTTCAATTCATATTTCTTTTGACCAACCTTCATTGTTGTATCTTCGTATTTCTTTCAAGTCCTCTCTACTGGCAATTGATATTATTTTCTCGAAAAACTCACACATTTTCTAAGAAGGCATGAGTATATAAGTTAATTGTAAACTAAAAAGTAGTGTTATTTTAATTTCAACATCGATAGCATCCAATTTCACATAGAAAAAAATATATGATTACCATAGACTTAAATTATTTTTCCCGTTGCAACGCACGGGCACTTGCTAGTACAAAATTTATATATATAAACTTTATATGCACGTAGATATAAACTTTTAATATATAGACATTCTACGTAAAAGACTTTGATTCCGAATCCAAATCGAACGTATAAATAAATAAATATATATATATATATATAAACTTTATATATATAAAATATTATATATATATATATAAATAAAAAAAATTTCGTGTATAAAATTTCTATGTATAAAGTTTACGTGTGTAAAATTTCTATAAAAAAAGTATTTATGCGAACTTTCGGTAAATAGACTTTTCAACTGAGACAGAGTCTATAAGGATTGGCAATTTACTACCGGACGGCATGTCGTCCAAGGACGGGATGACTTCGATCGCTCCGCGTCGCGCACGCACGATGCTTTTTATGCGCGACCCGTCTCTCTCTCTCTCTGTGTCCGATTTTCCTGCTTTCCTTACCTTCACACAACGCGAATTTTTTTGATTTTTATATTTATTTATTAAAAGATTTGCAAAAATAGATTTTTGTTTGAAAAAATTGCAAAAATAGACTCCTACCGCCCTCTGGGAGGGCGATTTTATGACGTGGCTGACGGCCGTTAGCCCCCCGCCGACGGCCGTCAGCCATTTTGCAGGCGGCCCCCGGGTCTTCCAAAAACCGCCCTCTTAGAGGGCGGCAAGGGAGCCGCCTGCGAAATGCCCCCTGGGGGCCGGCCTCCCTCCCCGCGCGCCCGCAGGCCGGTTCCACTCTCCCGTCCTCGGCCGCGGCTGGCCCCGCGCCCGCGCCCCCGTCCACGCCCTCGGCCGCGCAATTTACAGGCGGCCCCCTTGCCGCCCTCTGAGAGGGCGGTTTTTGGGAGGCCGCCTAACGGCCGTCGGTGGGTGGGAGGGCCAACGGCCGTCAGCCACGTTATAAAATCGCCCTCTGGGAGGGCGATTTTTAAAAATCGCCCTCCCAAAGGACGGTGGGAGTCTATTTTTGCAATTTTTTCAAACAAAAATCTACTTTTGCAAATCTTTTAATAAATAAATACAAAAATCAAAAAAATTCCACACAACGCATGACTGTGGGCCTCTCTCGTGCGTCTAGTGCTCCTCTCAGGCAAGGACACCGTGACCGGGAGCCTGCAAGCCAAACTGGGCCGTTGTGGTCAAATCTGGCCCAGCATGACTATTGACGCCAAACTAGGCTACTTTGATTAAGGCCATGTTGCTAGCTTGGGTCCTGATTGGACAGCCCAGTACAGAAGAACCCTCTCGAATAAAACTTTGATGATACCTCGGTGCTACCTTCAAGGTATCGTGGTACTTTTTTATGATGATACAATCTACAATTTCATTATGAATACTCAATCGCGCCTAAAACTAATATTGTACGTAAAAATATCACTATTACCTAAGAGTAACGTGTATCCACTGATACGATGATACCTCACATGTATCTGCATGTATCATCACTATTACCTAACATGTATCACCACTGATACATATAGGTACCAAGCACCAATGATTCTGGCAGGTTACCAGTGACGGTACCCTTAGGTACCACAAGTACTAGTGATGATACCTGGTATATACCAGTGATGATACACATAGCTACCACAAGGTACCAATGATGACACCTATCAAGTATCAGAAGTGATCATATCTTCCAGTATCGGGTGGTAATACTTTAAGGGATCATGATATTTTATACAATAAAATATCTATAATATATCCTTGATAGCTTAAAGTATCATGATACTTCTATAATATCAAATCTTAAGAAAAAATTGAGATGGTGCGTACGAAGAAAATTTAAGAAAAAAAAAGAATAGTAGATGACACTAGAGATGAGAACCCAGACTTCCCAAACCAGCCCAACTAGACCGCCTAATTGAATTTTTACTGTTACTAATTTATTTTTTTTTAATTTACAAAACTAATTTTCGGTTTGAATCATTTGCAAAACTAGTCTCTTGCCGCCCTGGGCCACGGCGGGATTTAAAAACCGCCATGGCCCAGGGCGGCGAATGGCATCCCCGTCACCCGGGGCTAACGGCGCCGGCCGCCGTTAGCCCCGGGGACGCCACGTGGATTCGCCGCCCTGGGGGACGGCGGCGAATGCATAGGACCGTCCGCACACCGATCGGATGGTCCGAATCGACGGCAAATTGTTGTAACACGCGCTAACTATCTTAAAACAGTCCTAACTTTCGCATACGGTCTCAGAATCGGGCAAATAAGTACTCTACGGATATCTACAGAAAATTTTACATCCGCTTCTCCCCACTTTGTTGGGTTTGTCCAAAAAAATTTTACGAAATTCGGCCGGGAAGATTGAGTTTTTGAGGTCCGAAGTTTCAGCACGGTTTTTAAAGCACACTCGTAATTTTCTACAGGCCGCATCTTATATCGGTTTAAGCTGCACCTTCACGAGATTTTGCTATTCTCGTGTTGCTAGTTGAGAAAAAAATATCAAAAAAAAGGAAAAAAATTTTTTGCAGGCGGCCCCCTAGATTCGGACGGTCCGATCCTTGTGCGGACCGTCCGTTTACTATGCTAAAAACCGCCGTCCCCCAGGGCGGCGAATGCAATTTTGCATTCGGCCCCCTGGGGGCATTCGCCGCCGTCCCCCAGGGCGGCGAATCCACATGACGTCCCCGGGGCTAACGGCGGCCGGAGCCGTTAGCCCCGGGTGACGGGATGCCATTCGCCGCCCTGGGCCACGGCGGTTTTTAAATCCCGCCGTGGCCCAGGGCGGCAAGAGACTAGTTTTGCAAATAATTCAAACCGAAAATTAGTTTTATAAATTAAAAAAAAAATAAATTGTAACAGTAAAAATTCCCGCCTAATTCACGGCAGCCCAATATAGGAACATGGACCTGCACGTTGGGATGTCAGACCTGGCGCATTCCCTTTTTTTGTCCATGAGGTCCAATCCACCAGGATAGTGCCGCGAGCAGGAGACGCGGTGGGTCCCAATAGTTTATGTCTTTTGGTGGGCTCCTAAGAGGCTAGCCAAATCAATCTCTCCATATTTTGTTTTTTTGGTGGTTTTCAATAGTTTATGTTTTTTGTGGATCCCAATAGCTAATCTGTTTGGCTAGCGAAATGGCTAGCCCAACCAAATAGCTAGACTCTTAGAGAAGCTTTTTTGGTATGTTGGCTAAAATTTAAAATGACTAGTCTTAAGATGTTCTCACAATGATTAGTTTTCAACCGTCTATATATATGGTTTTTCTCTATCTCTCTACCACAGTATTTTTGATCCTATTCCTTGTTTGCTCATCCACCTACAGGTGCAAAATGAGTCATCACAGTTTAGCTGTGCTGTTGGAGTCATCGTCGTCAAATGATGAAGACGATCTCATCATTGCAACAATACTTATAATACACTATCAACAACTAGTCATGAATGCTACACACCATGAAGGTTATGTGCCGATTACGAAAAGAACTATAGGACATGCTAGATTGTATCGAGACTATTTTTTAAATAATTCTATATACAGTCTAATTACGTTTCGCTAGAGGTATATACATACCGCCATTTAAGCCTTTCATGTAAGTGTACATTTAAAAGGATGCACTCAGGAGTGTGTATAGTAGTGTGTCCATGTAAGCCTTCCGTAATCGAGAAAGAGTACGAGGTACCTGAACTAGTGCACCCCTTAAAATTTTAATTCTCTTAAGTACTCCTAAAACTTTTTTAATTATAATTACCAATATACGCCATCCAACTGTTATAAATAGTTACTTGTGTCTTTTGCATTGCTCCATAGGAGTAGTTTTTAATGCAACAATATCACTTGCAATTTAAATTACGAACAATCAGTGTCTCAAGGAAATTCTACTGAACGAGATTGGTGCAATGCACCTAAATGCTAGTTGGAGCCGTGGCGTGAATCAAAGCAACATCTCAGATTTTCGTAAAAAAAAAAAAAGCAAGGTCGCAGATGTGATAGAAATCCCTTTTATTCGGTATACTCGTTCATGCAGATGAACCAAGAACAAGGTCGAATTGTAGCACTGTACGTGGCAGGAAGCCTATCGAGAATCACAGCGTGCAGTGGAGAAGCATGCACGAGAGATCGATCGATGAATCAATCAAACAGCATTCTTGATGGCGGAGCTGTATCCATCCTGGTCGTCGTAGTACCTGGACCACAGCATCACCCCGCCGTACTTGCTCGACGTCTTCAGCGCTGGCAGCACCTGCGACTCGAGGCTCCCCACCGGGATGAACCCGCTTCCCGCCGCGCCCGGCGCCGCCGGCAGGCCGAGGAAGATGTACTTGGCGTGCACCCCCGCCGTCCACTGGTGCCAGGCGTCGACCAGGTTGGCGGCGCTCCCGCCGGCGTACTGGCACGGCGGGTTGTTGTAGAACTGCACCCAGACGTAGTCGAACAGCCCGGTGTCGAGCGCCTTGCCGACCCACTGGTCCGGGAACGGGCACTGCGGCGCCGCCGACAGGAGCACCTCCTTGCCGGCCTTCCCCTTGCCGCTGTACGCCTTGAGGTACGCCGCGAGGGCGCCGTAGTAGTCCGGGTCACCGCCCTCGATGTCGAAGTCGACACCGTCGAGCACCGCGTCGCCAAGCGGCCTCTTGACGCCGGGCGCCGACGGCTGCCCGCCGAGGAAGTTGTCCCAGAGGTACTGCGCGAGCTTGAACGCGTCCTGCTTGGAGGTGAGCGAGTAGCCTCCCGCGCCACCGCCGATGGAGAGGAAGACCTTGACGCCCATGGATTGGCAGTGCGCGATGTCGGCGGTGAGGTTGGCGCAGGTGCCCGAGTAGGCGTCGCAGTGGCCCGCGAGGTTGAGCTGCGGGGTCTGGCCCGAGCCGAAGCTGCAGAGGAAGGCGAGGTTGACGAAGGCGTAGTTGCCCGTGGCGCAGGTCTCGGCGAGGGTGCCCTCGTTGCCGTTCTGGCCCCAGTAGATGGCAATGCTGCCGCCTTGGGCGCCCCGGGAGGAGACGACGACGAGGAAGATGGCCGCCATGAGGCAGGCCACCAGCTGAGAGCCGGAGCTGCCGCCCTTTGCCAGCACGGCCATTGTTGTTCTGCACTGCGGATGAGAGGGATTGCTCGATGCGTCCTTGGCTTGGAGAACGACGAGAGAGATGCAGCTGCTTATATAGCAATTGCAAACTGCAAAAACTCATCTCAGAATTGTGTACAGATTACTGCGTGCCTTGGAGGCAATGTTGCTGTTTTGATCGATCATTCTCCACGGAGTTTGGCGAGAGACACTTGTTTTTTTGGCAAGCCTCATGCATGCCCTGCTGGTACGGTACGGTGCTATTTTCCACACTTCTTTTCATCAGATTAGTATATAACGCACACATGTTTTTAGATAATTCGAATTCACACTGATGCCTGCGACTGAGCATGATACTATATAGACTCTATTTAGAGAGCTTTTGTCAGCTGTAGTTTCTTCTAGAATCTTCAGCTTTCTTAAACGGTCTAAATTCTCATCCAGATTCTAAGAATCTGTAGCTATAGAATCTAGAAAATAAACTAAAAGCTAAAATAGATTTTTATCAACTGGTTTTTGATTAGCTGCTTTTAAGAATCTAAAGCTTCCCAAACAGAGAATAAACTGGCCTCTACTACAGCTGCAAGTAGATATGGCAATTATGCCCGTTTGCCTGTTTAATCGCGGGCAAAAACCCTAATAGGATTGGATTTGTTCTGCATTTAGTACTCATGAGTTTTTAATTGGGTCAAAAACTACCCGTTTGCCCGTTTACCCGCGGGCAAAAACCCTAATAGAGTTGGGTTTGTTCTGCATTTAGATTCTATGGGTTTTTAATTGGGTCAAAAACTATGTCCGATAGGTAAACGGGTATGGGCATGTATAGTCGCTACCCATGCCCGCTTCATCCGTATACCTGCCACATTGACTCACATGTGGGCCCTCAGTCAACTAGGTATAAAAATCTAAGCTAGGGTTTCCATTTTTTTCTTCTTTTCCTTCTCCCCTTTCTTCAGTCTTCACAGATCATAGACAAGCTCATAGCCGCCACCCAAGCAATGCACAACTTCGCCTGCCGCCTGGCACCAGGACGCCGCCCGCCGTCTCCCACCCCAGCCAGGGGCCGCCGCCTGCCCCGGAGCCCGCCGCCCCTGCCTTGGCCAGGGGGCCGCCGTCTGCCTCGGCACCCGTTGCCCATTCATTGCCTCGGCCAGTGGGCCGCCGCCTGCCCTAGTGCCAGGGGGCTGTCGCCTCGGCTTTCCTGCTTGCCGTCCTAGCCTTCCTGCTCACCAATCTAGTAATTTCTCTTCTCGATGTAGTGAGTAAACTGGTATACCCACGGGTACATGGCGTTCACGGGTGACGGGTATAGACAGTCTTCCTTACCCGTTATGTAGTAACGGGTATACCCACGAGTACGAGTATGGATAGGTACTACCCATGCTCGCTATGCCCGATTGCCATCCCTAGCCGCAAGGCCGTAGTGGAATCCATCTTGGCAGTTGCACTTGGCATGATGTCAGCATGGGCCTGAGTCTCAGTCAACTGTGGGCCTGTGAGACTGATCTGGCTGTAACTAGGCCTCGCAAGAGTCCACGGTTGCGAGCATCTTCTAGGCTCTAGCCGTTCTAGGGACATCTGGTTTTCAGTTCTCTTGAAAGACTGGCTTCGGCCACCTCAATTCTGCACTTGATCCGAGTTTGGTCCCAACCTAATACTTTTACAAAGAAAAAGAAAGAACAATCAAACCATACGTACTTATTTGGAAAAAAAGAAAAATAATTTGTTAATTATTCACAAAATGTTAGTAGCTCTACTAAATACACCAAAATAGCTGAGATATGTAGAACGTTTCTTTTGTCTTGTTCTCCACTAAACTTTCATATTATCTCAGATTTTTCTTTTCTTTTGCGACAGCATGTCAGATATTTTATAGACCGAAAGTGATTTTTCTGGCCCTAGATCGAATTCTCTTCCCTACAAGCCATTCTTTGCTGGTACAGCATGAACCTCTACATCAATTTCGTATCCAACCTGAACTTCTGAACTTCTACATACATGTATACACCCACAGTCTGCTCTGGCTTTCACGGTCAAAAACTGCCTCTCACCTTAAGACATCACCAAGGCAAAGAAAAAGATCTCCTTTGCCAAGTGCCCATTTGCCTCAAATATCTCCAAAGAAGGCCACGTGGCGCACGGCGATTGGCTGAGGAGGCGATAAGAAACGAGTGCACGTCGAAGCCTCACGAAGCTATATATAAACCCCATCGCTTCGATCCGTGCAACGCCTCGTTGCAACAGCACAAACGCGCACATCACACGCAAAAACAGCATCATCAAGTGTAGCAGCAGTTGCAGCCACCAATGGCGTCCACGCTGACCAACGTGGGCCTCTCTACCCCGGCGGCGGCGTCCCTGGCGAGGCCTCAGCGGGTCACCGGAGCCGGCCGCGTTGTGTTCCCCTTCCGCCGCAGCGGGTTCGCCGCCGTGGTGGTGAGGGCGAGCGGGCCGTCGACGCCGCCGGACATCTCGGAGAAGATGTCGGAGAGCATTGACAAGGCGAAGGAGGCGTGCGCGGAGGACAAGGCGAGCGGCGAGTGCGCGGCGGCGTGGGACGAGGTGGAGGAGCTGAGCGCGGCGGCGAGCCACGCGCGCGACAAGCTCAAGGAGAACTCCGACCCGCTCGAGAACTACTGCAAGGACAACCCGGAGACCGACGAGTGCCGCACCTACGACAACTAATTTATTTGCTAATTAATCAAGGTGTTAAAAAGGATTATTTGTTATAGGAGACAGAGGGGGACTGGTGGTATTTATGGATAGTTGAAGGGTGGAAGTGGGAAAAAATGGTTTTTTATACTTGCCTGCCTGGGTAAATTTGCATGGAAACTGTTTGTTATATTTGTATATGATTATATAAATGGGAAATAAATCATTAGATTTTCCATCAGAAACTTCGTGAAACACCTTTTATATTCTGTGAAATAGTACGGTTCTGTATTATGATCTCTCTAAGGATATATTTTTTTTGTCACTTCCACACCCACCCATATACCGTGGCGGAGGACGGAAAAAAAATAAGGTGTGGCGAAATCGATAATATAGATATCAAAGATTTCTCAATATATTGTTTTATACACATATAATATATCATGATCGTTATCTACTATATAAGTAAAAATATTTAGAATAAATAGGAAGATACAAGTAAAGGGAATAGACTAACCAAGTGACGATGAATATCAATTGCGTCTAGGCGATATAGGCAATTGCACTTGCCTATCTTTCTTTTTCTGAAATGATTTCTTAATCCTCTTAAGATCAATTCTTTTGAATATCTCTCGCTCAATGTAGCACACCATTAAGTCATTAAGCCAAGCATCTAACATCTTGTTACGCAATTCTGTTTTGATAATCTTCATAGCAGAAAAGACCCTTTCAACCGATGCCGTCGCCACCGGTAGTATCAATGCCAACTCAATCAGTTGATAAACCAAGGGGAATAAAATATGCCTTTTAAGTTCAACTAATTTTGCAGCTAGACTTGCAAGATCATGACAATCTCTAAACTCATCAAGTCATCAAGTCTTCTCACATGAATAATAAACAGTTGAAGTTCTTTTTTTATATCCTTCTTATCGGAATAGGAGAAATCATCAGAATATATCTCAGTAAGTCGAGTAAGTTTGTCCACATCAAATTTAGAGAATGAATCTCTTGGGTTCAAACAAGAAAAACAAACAAGCAATTCTAAAGATACCTCATTAAACCGATGATCCAACTCTGTAGTTATAGTATCTATAACAGCATAGAAGGTATCAACACGGAAATGATGGTCTGGAGTGATGTTCTTTCTCCCCCCCTTTTTTGATCTACCAAATCTCGGTATTGATCCATTCATATTTGGTATTGGAATATCATTTTCACTACAAAATTTTGTGGATTCTTGAAATAGTGACTCCCAACCATCATTCCTCAAATTCATCAAACGTGTTTTTACATCAATAACCAAAGACATGGCTTCAACAACATTTTGATCCTTCCTTTGCAAGATAAGTGATAGCTCATTTGTGATGCGTAGGATTTGCAACATCATCTTTATAATGAACACAAAGCTAAAGGACTCCATGATTTCCACCAAACCTCCTGCCCTACATGGATTACGCACGTCTTGATGCACAATTTCTAGAACTTCAATCACTGCATCCCACATTGACTCAATACGAAGTAATGTCTTGTAATGAGAACCCCATCTTGTATCTCCAGGTCTAGCCAAGGATGTTGCCTGATTTTTCCCTCTGCCGAAGGAAATCTCTCCACTAATCAACTTACCCAAAAGAATTTTCTGTTGCTTATCTAGTAATAAATCCTTCCTCTTGCAAGATGAACTAGTGGTGTTCACAATCAAGTGAACATATTCAAAGAAATCCTCAATAGATGAGCAACATCTTGAGATGGAAACAATTACCAATTGCAATTGATGAGCAAAGCAATGGACATAGAAGGCATATGGGTTCTCATCACGAATCAACTTTTGAAGCCCATTAAATTCTCCTCTCATATTAGAAGCACCATCATACCTCGCAGATTGGAAATGTGTAGCCCATACTTACCAAGTACTTCAACAACTGCTGTCTTTAATGCTTCTGAGGTTGTTTTCTTGACATGCTTAATACCCAAAAATCTTTCAATTACTTTTCCTTTCTTGTTCATAAACCTACAACACATATGAAAGTATAATATGATTATCTATTTTTAACAAAAATGTGATAACCAGTCAACCATATATAATAAATCGCTTACCTCACAACCACGGCCATTTGTTATGTGACAGATATATCACGAGATTCATCTATAAGAATGGAAAAGAGACAACCCTGCATCTCTTGCTTTATTTCTTTGGTTACCTCTGCTGCACAACATTCTGCAAGTTCTTTTTAAATTGTTGGGGAAGTCATCTTGTCATTCTTGGGACATGTTTTATCAAATGCAAGTTTGACTTGTTCATTTCTTTCTTTATACCAATCAAGAAACTCTAGAAAATTGCTCCTATTCAAAGAAGTAAGGGATTCATCGTGTCCATGGAATGGTTCACCTTGCAATGTGAGAAAACTCACAATACCCAATGATGTATCCAAACGAGTTTCATACTTTATTGCTGCATCCTTTGTATATTTTGTAACCTTATGTTTGACACTTGTTTTTTGATTATCAAAATCTTCATATGTTGTCCTATATTGATTATGGGTTTTTCCATCATGTTTTGGAAGTGCCTTGTATGCATTTTTCCAAGTGTCAAACCCTATGGTTATAAAGACATCATGACCAAAATTTTCATTCATGCGATCATGCTTAAAAAGATAACAATAGAAGCAATATGTCTTATTCTTCTCCACACTGTATTCAAGCCAAGAATGTTTCTTGAACCATCTTGCATGAAAGCATCTATTACTATTTGTTTTAGGAAAATTATAACCAATTGGTTGAGTTGGACCCTTAGCTATGAAAGCCCTCCTAACCTCACTTCTAATATCCACCGAAAATTGATCAATTGGTATTCGAAGTCCAGGATCAGTGATAATGTGATCTGGGTTGAACTGAGTTATAATAGTACCTTCAACCTCGCCTGCTACTTGTTCAGCTACCATTTCATTTTCCATCTCCTCTTCAACCGCGGCAACAGCCTGTTCAAACTCGTCTGAGTCAAAGTCATCTTCACCTTCTTCATGTTCTTCAATCTCTACTTCAACATCTGGTAAATTTGTAGCTCCACCATCACTAGCAAAAAGATTGGAGGTGCCACCACCGGACCAAAAGGTCTTCAAATCTGCAAAATTACCAAAGTATATTAAACTATTAAAGCGGACGTGCCAATTAATTTATAACAAATTAAATTTTTCATCTACAAAATTACAATATGTACCTCTTGTTTTGGCATTGCCTTTGTCTTTTCCTTTTGGATACATCCTTGATCCTTAAATAATTTATGGCCACTGCGCTTTATCATAAATTAATCAAACAAATTAAGTCGGGAGGCACTTCTCTCTGGTTATATTTATATACATGTATTGCAATACACAGCTATCTGTATATTTATATATATATGTCCTGCAGTACAGGCAACAGACAGAGATAGAGGCGCCGCCCGAGGGGATCCAGAAAAGGCGGCCGAATCGGGCGGGCCGGCCGAGTCGGGAGGCGGCGGCGCGGCGACAGGCGGGCGCGGGCGGCGCGGCGCGGCGACCGGCGGGCACGGGCGGGGGCTGCACGGGCAGGGCGGCGACCGGCGGGCACGGGTGGCGGCGCAGCGCGGCGACAGGCGGGCGCGGGCGGCGGCGCGGCGGGCACGGGCAGCGCGGCTGCCTCTCGATCTGGTTTGTGCTTCTCTGCAGCTTCCTTCCTTCCAACGCTACAGTATTGGGCTTTGAGTCAGTGGACCGATTTTTTGGGGTGAGGTACTTCTGGGCCAAATTCTATGGTGGTCCAAGGCCCATCCGGACCAGCTCTAGAACCGCCACTGCCGACGGTGAGTTCTTTCCAGTGAAATTTCATTTTCTTTGATGTGGTCATGGTACAGAATGATTTGGGGGTAAATTTTTTTGGGAATTTAAGATATGGCGAGTGCCATACCTTGCCATATTGAGAGCTCCGCCCCTGCCCATATGGGTACGCCTATCACAACGTCTATAGACCTAGTATTGCATAGTGTGGGTATGTCCGTGCTTTACCATTGAACCATTCTTATCGAATAGGATTATTGTCTTAACTATATATAGTTGCAAATAATCATATGTAACTGATAGATTTTTTGTTTTGTATAACAGCCCATTTATCATGTAAACATATGGGTGCAAGACCCCTGGATTACTTGTAAACACCATATAGTCCATATAAATACGAGACGATCAGTTTTAAAACCATAATCTTATATTGATATTGATAGCTGATTATCAGCAACGTGACATATTTATACTCCTTTAAAAGAATGTGGTGATTGTAAACCTACACTCATTGTAAATATTTCAAATTACTTCGTTCAACTTCTTAATATTAAGAAACAATCAAATCTAAATGGATAACCAAATATAAAATTAAATTAAGGTAAATATTCCATATAAAAAAGATAGGTAACAAATTTCATAAAAAATATATTTTTATTATTTTAGATAATATTATAATATATATTTTTTTATTTATAGCAAAGTACGGTCATTCAGCTAGTACTTTAAAATGCTAATAAAATACGAGATTCAATCGATGTGGTAGAAGGCAACTTGGGACCTAAAAGACATGATCGAGATTGTGGATTTTCCATAGTAACGAAAATACTCTTGGCTTGATATAGTTTGTTCTGTTCACAATTCGGATATATTATTTTGGTACCAATCTATTAGGAATAGGTTTGTTTACATGGTTATGGTTTATTTACATGTAAAGAAGCCTTATAATGCCAAAACAATATGTATATACTTATAAGGCCTATTTTTGAACCCAAAACCACTGTAAAATATCAACTGAAAAATTGTAAGCGGATAAACAAAACTAAATTAAGATTGTAAGATAGGCTAAATACTCTTAGTTCGCCCATTTGCACATGAAAAAAAAATGTGGGCAGAGGCTCGAGAAGCGCGACAGCAATCGTCTCCAATATTTCAATTGTGCCTGATTTTTTTATGGGTTCATATTGAATCTTTGTTGAACTACAGATTATAAATCTTTTTTATTTAACACCTGGCCCAAAATTTTGCTGCTTAATGGGCTGGCAGCATGGAACACTATAGTTTTAGCCTTTTGCTAAATTGGGCCTATTCTGCTCGCCAAAAAAAAGGACTAATACTTTGGAAACATTGGAATTTTGTTTGTTTTAGCTCAAAATTTAACTTATATTATAGGGATTTAGGGAATGGGATCCTAATCCCTCTATCTGGATTGCTAGTCAAATGCTGTCCAAAAAACAAAAACGGAAGTAAACCCAGTTCGTACAATATATTAAACCGTCTAACATCATTTAATTTGCCCAAACAACCTGATGTTTCAAAATACAAGACTTATTTTGGGTGCACGCAAAGATAAATAAAGGTACAAATCAAAACAAAGAAGAGATAAATGACCTTGCTACTCACAATTAAATACCTTAGAAATTGATTAGGAGAATAGGAAATAGTTACTGAGATAATTCTTATAAATGGAAAAGTCTTATGTATTAATTATGGGCAAACAAAAATACTTCCTCCGTCCCAAAATATAGCTACCTTTAGCATTTAAATTTATCATAAATATAGCTGTCTAAGTATGTGTAAAAGGTAAATTTTGATACTAATCTTCCCTTCCTACCCCTGTGAGCCCATAACGCGCCAACCAAATCCAACACTTTACTGACATTAACGAAGGCATTCTGACATTAACGAAGGCATTCTCCAAAAACTCCAAAAATAACTATATTTTGGAACGGAGGGAGTAGTCAATAAATTCACATATAGGGCTTGTTTTTAAAAAAATATTAAAAAAATATAGACCTTATAAAAACCAATGGAAGTAGTAGCTCACTAAACAAATCAAAGTCCAAAGAAATGAATTGATAAATATAGACAAAATAATAGGCAAATATTTCAGCACAAGTAAGTTTACCTTTTTTTAAGTCCTCGGGCTATCTAACAGTCAAGCTGGGTGCGCAGTACGGATACAGATAACGCACAGCCCTTGATTCACTACAAGAAACTACTAATAACAGCTTTTGCAGGTTTCCCCAGGACTGCTT
This sequence comes from Oryza meyeriana var. granulata, assembly GCA_003991445.1. Lineage (NCBI taxonomy): Eukaryota > Viridiplantae > Streptophyta > Magnoliopsida > Poales > Poaceae > Oryza > Oryza meyeriana. Next base: position 308,003 of record RYFJ01000440.1, read on the forward strand.
AATGATTAGACACCTTTTATGTTTTGTGAAATAGTTCGGTTCTAGTATTATGATCTCTCCAAGGGTCTGTTTTTTTTTTCACTTTCACACTCACCATATGGGTACGCTTTAAGATTGAAGGCCTAGTCTTGCATAGCATGGGTATGGCCGCGTTGTACCATTAAACCATTCTTACCGAATAGGATTATTGTCTTAATCATATATAGTTGCAAACAATCATGTGTAATTGATAGATTTTTTGTTTTGTATAACAGCCCATTTATCATGTAAACATAGGGGGCAAGACCCCTAGATTACTTGTAAACACCTTATAGTCTATATAAATACGAGAGGATTAGTTTTAAGATCATAATCTTATGTATATAGTTGATTTGTGTCACTAACGTGACGTATCTATACTCATTTAAAAGAAGTCAGTGATGATGGCTAATTCAGTGCCACCTCACCTAAGCCCATGGTAAATATTCCAAATTACCCCCTCAACTTCTTAATATTAAAAAACAATAAAATCTAAATGAATAACCATATATAAAATCAAATTAAGGTGAATATTCCCTATAGAAAAAGGATGGGTAGCAAATTTCACGAAAAATATATTTTTATTTATTTTAGAAAATATTATAATATTTTTTTTATCTATAGCGAAGCAAGATCATTTAGCTAGTACTTTAAAATGCTAATAAAATACAAGATTCAATCGATATGGTAGAAGGTAACTTGGGACTTGAAAGATATGATCGATTGAGTATTTTTCATAGTAATGAAAATACTCTTGGCCTGATATTGTTTGTTCTGTTCGCAATTTGGATATATTATAGTGGTATCAATCTATTAGGAATAGGTTTGTTTACATGGTTATAGTTTATTTACATGTATAAAGAAAGAAGCGTTATAATGCCAAAACAATATGTATCTACTTATAAGGCCTATTTTTGAACCCAAAACCACTATAAAATATCAACTGAAAAATTGTAAGCGGGTAAACAAAACTAATTTAAGATTGTAAGCTAGGCTAAATACTCTTAGTTCGCCCATTTGCACATGAAAAAAATATATGTCGGCAGAGGCTCGAGAAGCTGGCAGCATGTAACACCATAGTTTTACCCTTTTGCTAAATTGGGCCTATTCTGCTCGGCAAAAAAAAAAAGACTGGACGTGTTTGGTAGGGATTCTCAAGATTAATTCTTAATCGGATCAATTGGAGTTAAGCCAAACGGGCAAAAAAATCCCCCTGATTCTTAGCCAAATCGATCCGTTGTGATTCTCAATTTTACACACGAATGGAAAATCAGGCAAAAGGTGGCTTTTGGTGAGAATCCAATAAACGAAAATTGAAAATACCCACAAGATCAATATCTGATTCAGAAAGAATCAGAATCGCAAGATCAGAATCATAAAATCTAAAGTTCTACCAAATAGACCATAATATTTGGAAACCTGGAAATACGGTGGAACCCAGCAGTTAAGGATCCCATTATTGAGGGGTCCCGCTACCGGCCGTCAGTTTCCGGGGACATTGGGATTTTATTTGTTTTAGCTCAAAATTTAACTTATATTATAGGGATTTAGGGAATGGGATCCTAATCCCTCTATCTGGATAAACCATTAAAAATAGGATTGCCTTTTCTGAATTTTCTAGTCAAATGCTGTCCAAAAAACAAAAACGGAAGTAAACCCAGTTCGTACAAGATATTAAACCGTCTAACATTATTTAATTTGCCCGAACAACCTGATGTTTCAAAATACAGGACTTATTTTGGGTGCGCGCAAAGATAAATAAAGGTACATATCAAAAGAAAGAAGAGATAAATGACCTTGCTACTCACAATTAAATACCTTAGAAATAGTTTAGGAGAATAGGAAATAGTTACTGAGATAATTCTTATAAATGGAAAAGTCTTATGTATTAATTATGGGCAAACAAAAATACTCCCTTCGTTCCAAAATATAGCTAACTTTAGCATTTAAATTTATCCTAAATATAGCTGACTAAGTATGTATATAAGGTAAATTTAAACACTAATCTTTCCTTCCTAACCCTATCAGCCCACACCACGCCAACCAAATCGTGCACTACTGTAATTAATGTAGGTATTTTTCAGAAACTCCAAACCAGCTATATTTCAAGATAAGAGGAAGTAGTCAATAAATTCACATGTAAGGCTTATTTTTTAAAAAAAATATTAAAAAATATAGACCTTATAAAAAACCAATGGAAATAGTAGCTCACTAAACAAAGTAAAGTCCAAAGAAATGAAATGATAAATATAGACAAAATAATAGGCAAATATCACAGCACAAGTAAATTTACCTTTTTTAAGTCCTCGGCCTATCTAACAGTCAAGCTGGGTACGCAGTGTGGTTACAGATAACGCACAACCCTTGATCCACTACAAGAAACTACTAATAACAGCTTTTGCAGGTCTCCCCAGGACTGCTTAATGATTATACATTTTGATTTGATACGATGCCATATACACATGATCTGCCAAAATAATGAGGCAATTACTTTACCCTGAATTGAACAACATTGACCTGAAAGATTCATCATCAACATCATCACCAAATACCATGTCCTATATTAGTGCCTAAATGGCCAATTTTCTGAAGAGGCATTGCTCAAAAAAATCATGGTCCAATTGTGCCGGTGTCGAAGTAGAGCGTCGTCCCAGATGATCCACCTGCGACGCCCTCCATGAGCGCGAACCGCATGCCCTCAGATGGCTTCCAATGCCTCTTCCTCTGGTTGATAAACCAGTTGTTGATCTGCTTTGGATCAAGACCAGTCCTTGCTGCAAGCCTCAGCTTATCTTCTTCCTGTCAGCACCACAATATCAGGCATCCTGTCATAATGTTCCAACCAGGTTTCAGTTACAGAAACGGCAGTGTACATGGTGATTACCGTAGGATACGGCCAGCGGTAGTGCGTGTTCCACCATTCCAGCAGTGCCGACCGTGCGTCCTTTGGTAGCTTCCCTTTCTTCCGCTTCTTCAGGAACTCGGATCGGAGTCGACTGAGACAGCCACTGTACTTTTTCAGAAGCATTTCCTTGAGTTCATGATCAGCTAAGCGGGAGCTTTGCTCTTGCCCTATGTCTAGCATATCAGTCTCCCCTGAACATTGGTCTTCGTCGGAGGACCCTACCATTTCATCTGCCATGACATTGTAACGATGAGCAAGTGAGGAATAACCACTTGTATACATTCCTGAGAAATATGCTTTATGGAGTAAATGAAAATAACTAAATTTAAACAAGAAAACAAGACCAGCAACTAGTATCCAGCTCTATTCGAAAAAATTAATGTCACATCATTCATTATGGAGATGCAAAAGTTAGCATGTGGCAATGTAGTTCCCACCGTCTGAAGCCCAGAACATTCTTGGTTTCCAAGGAAGAAAAACAGGGATCATAATATAGACTGGTAGGGATCAATTTGAGCATCTTCAGCAATGTTCTTTCAAGAACAAGTATGCATTTCAAATTATTTTCATCACTGTATTAGAACGTAAAGCAAAGGAATTTATACTTAACTTCTACAGAGAATTTTAAGAAAAACACCTAGTTAAATATTCCTCTAATTTTGGACAGCACTAGCAAGACGGGGAAAAAAAGGGCCATGTTAAACAATCAACTCGCACATATTTGCAGACAGATATAAGACTAGTGCAAAATTTGTCTCAATATGGTATGACTTTTTCTATAAGAATGCCTAAGAAACTTCAGTTGTCAGCATATTATGGCAGGCACCAGCTGCACCGCATATAGATCATTTGCAGCTAAACTAGAAGTGTTGTGTATGTAATACTACAAAAGAAAAGATTCTTTATTTATACAAATACCTTGTATTAGCTCAACAAACATCAATTCACTCGACAATTTCTCATGGGCTCAACGATGCATGGAAGGAATTGTTAACAGATAGACAAAATCCATATGATATATTTTTTTTTGACGAAAACCATATGATATAAATTAAGAACCCCTTTCACTATTGTCTTTTGAAGAAATTTCCAGAGAATAATCTTTTTTTGGAGAATTGTTATTTGGGATATTTCTGCAAAATCTTACAAGTTTGCTATACAGCCTTCCGTTCTCTAGTGAAAATATTGGATTTTTCTTGTTTACCACTTAAAAATGCATTTCAACCTTCTGTTCTCTAGTGAAAATAGTGAATTTTTCTTGTCTACCACTTAAAAAAAATGCATTTCATATTTTCATATAATGCAATCTCAGTTTTCTAAGACTCATATATTTACACAGAGCAGGGATGATTTCCCCCGATACATTGCCTTCAATGGTTTCAAAAAATATGCAATCTCGGTTTGCCTTATCTCACAAAAATGATTTTTCTTAAAACAAATACGAAGTGCCTCTATCCCATTAATGCTATAATCCTATTAGATTTTTCAAAATAGTTCACTATCCAGCAGCATGCGACTAGCAAGGCAGATGGTAATGACATTTTCAAATTTCTCCTTTTCCAGTAGTGAAAGGAAAATTTCACAATAAAAAGTGGATGATGAAAATTGGCATATATGATTCCCATTAAACCAAGATAGCTTCTAATTCTGCGTTCATATGGCACAAACCTCCGCCATATTTAACAGTTTTTTACCATCCAAGAAAATTTCCCAGTTGCAACATGTCTTCTTGCACAATTCCAATGTACAGTTATAATATTGCAAAAAACCATGCTACCCATATGATATTCCGGGGTTATCCTGCAGCAGACATACATCATCTTTATTGAAAACAGCAGGCACCATCGATCTATCACATCTGGGGGACCTAAAATGGAGGTACATATATATGCTCTCTTGGCAGAAATAAGGGTCTGGCTGTTAACTTCTTTGCCAGATTTTCAATATGGCTAACTAAATCAACATGACAGAGGTTATCAAGTAGAAACTTACAGTTAAGTGCAGAAAAAGCATGCAGTGAGCCACCCAACAGGCATAACACAAGTCAAGGATGGTAATGTCATTAGAATTTTGTGAGTACAATCAGTTCATCAGTTATACATAAAACCAATAAATTTTTGCAAGCTAACATGAAACACCTTCAGGAGCAGTTTGCCACAGTAAACATAAGTAATAGGTAATCTTAGGATACGAGTCCATAAGCAATATAACTTCCAGATGCATCAAAAGGTCGTTGTAGTCTCACTAAGCTTTACTTGAAACTCAGAATCTGACATCCATAGATAGGGATAGCAATGTACATCCTTGTTGGATGTAGCTAGAGGCCAGGTTTTAATTAATCCATTATCTAAAAAAGGATAGGGATAGCAATGGGGGCTTGATACATGGTTGTGATTTTTTTATCTATCACTGTGGGGATGCCTAGCTGTCAGAAACTAGGCACCCATCGGGCATGATGGTCTCGAGGACATGTGGGACCTAAGAAAGTTTCTATATGTCTAACCCTAAATCCAACTTCCTGCCTCCCATTTCGTACGGTCTCTGCAAACGCTACATAAACTTTATTAACAATCTGTTAAATAAATGAGCCATTTTTTCTATGTGAATACTCCCTCTGTCTCAAAATAATAAAACCTAGTACTGGATGTGACACATCCTAGTGCTACGAATCTGGACAGATCCACATCCAGTATTAGGTTTTATTATTTTGAGACGGAGGAAGTATATATGAAGGGCAGGAAGTGGTTTTAGCTACAATCTTAATTCTTGTGCACAAGTCCCAATGACTTACATTTTTTACCAAATGCGGGTAGAATAATAAGGAATTTTTCCAAAAATCCAGACTTACATCGTATAATGCTGGAATAACCCAGAATGATAGGCAAACTATAGGCATGTTGATCTTTATCCAAACTTGCCTTTTTGGAATCTCAGTACTCAAAGCAACAAAATTTGAATTAAAAAGTTAGTGATGCAATGAAAAATGGGAACTGCACTATCTCATCAAATCAAAAGGTAGCATTATTGTCTTCTTATATACTATTATTAATATCATGTGTTCCCATATCAACTATAAGACTCCAATGTTCCTATCATATATATCAACCATTTTATATTCATCGCTCTATTATTAGTATCACGATAGTCCTTGTAAAACGATTTACCTTGAACTTTCAATTTGTAATCCAGCAAGTGCTCAATTGGTACTGATAAAAGCAAAGTTCACGAGTACTTCATCTTTACTGTCCAATATAACCATATTTTGCAAACGCCAGGCAAAGTTTTCATAAAGGAAGAGGTAGGCCTATCTTCACTTTAGAAAATAACACCTTAATTATATCCATTAATACTAACACACTTATTCCAAATGGCGTTGTAGGATATCACTCAGACAAAGTTAACAAAAAAAATTGCCCTGATGGAAATACTCCTGCAACTACTATACCTGCTGGTAGCATCAATTTTTACACATGCATACCATACCCCTTCCTCATCAGAAAACGTCCCATCAGTTCATGTCTTCCACTCATCCGGTAAGACAGGATAACCACAGTTCTCCATAAAATAGTGAATCTCCATAGCTAGCAAATGTAGCGTTTCCTATAGCCAAAGATTTTTCAACACTAATATTATATGCTTCTAATGCTCATCTTGTTGAGACGAAAGGAAACAAACTTGTAGTACTACATTTTCACAACAAAAAAAATATAGAGAAAAGAAAACGCACCACCAGAAATTACCACTACCGTGGCGATATTGATACGTCTTGTCAAAGTACAGCAACCGAATCCGGCAAGAGATCTCCTATAACCACATACCCTAATAAAAAACTTAGTTTTACAGTTTTTTTTCACCACTGCTCAGTACAACCATCTGGTTGCAACCGGCAGGTGGCTAGCTACTCCAGCTTGCAGGCAAGAGCAAGATTCTCTCTTTTGTCAAAGCCATCCAATCCAAGCTAGCTCATGTTCCATCAACTAGCCTAGCTACTAGAGGCTAGAGCCAGTAGCCACACACAGAAGCAAGGCAAGAGAGTGATGAGATGGCTATGCAGAGAGAAAGAGGGAGAAGCTAGCCTACAAACCTTGGACAAAACCCTACACAAGCAACTTCCCAATGGTTTTACTCCATCCCCCGGCTGGCCTCACTCTGACACTCCTGCGCCCCATTTGCATGGACACGATTTGACCTCTCACAAGAGCACATACCACCATGGTTACAGGCACACGGATTCTATACTCTCCAAGGCACAACTACAAAGCTAGCAGTACCAGCACACACACAAAACCAACATGCAACACAATCCGATGTACTACCAGCAAGTAGAACTACTGCCATGTAGTACTATGCATGTAGCAGTAGTATATGTCTATGTATGTGCTTTTGATTACCGGAGTGCGTGGCGGTGGCCGCCGGCGAGCTGCCGCCGCTGCAGAGGTTGCTGAGCTGCGTCTGGATGCTGCTGAGGAAAGACGCCGCCTCGTCGAACGGCCGGGACAGCTCCTCCTTGTAGCGCACCAGCACCCGGCAGTACGCCTCCTAATCAACATAGACACAAACCACACACGCATGTGCACACATGTAATAATAATCTATCAAACAACAGATTATATATAAGAGAAAAATCTACTAATCTAGTCGATCATCACCACAGAAATCACACAGCGAATTAATTATAATCTCTGTGCATACATAATTAACAGTACTGCTGGGTCAAGGAGCGAACCATGAACTCGTCGAGCTCGGGGTCGACGCCGATCTCCCCGGCGCAGCCGGCGCCGGCGCCGGTGCGCCTCTCCCGGCCGATCTCCTCCAGCAGCGACGCCACCTCCGGAGGCGCTCCCACCTGAAACCATCAAGAAACACAAAGCATGTAGACGCATACACAGTGTCACACAGGAGTAGTCTTCTCTTCTTTTGCTGCTCAGTTCTTGGCATGCACAAGCACAACCGGCAAGATCTCACGTACCTTGCGGCACTCGATGTAGGCGGAGAGGAGGGTGGGGTAGCGCGGGTGTCCGGCGATCTGCGCCTTCATGAGCTCCGTCAGATCCGACGCCACCGCCGACGACCCGGCGCCGACGACGCCGACGCCGGACGCCTCGCTCGCCGCGCCGCCAACCCGCGAGATCCCCGGGTGGATGCTGTACAGATCCTCCATGCAGCAGCAGGAAGAGCAGCTTACCTATGCATCACAACTATAGACGACTATGTCCGCACAAGTGGTAATCTATACCACTGTAGTGAGTGAGCTGAGCTGCTCCTGTGTTCGCGCTGATGTTCTAGCTACACGGGGGCAGGGAGGCAGAGGCTCATGGGGAATTCAGCAGCTGTTTGCACTGCAGCTAGCTGGAGAAGGTGTGTGCAGGTGCAGCTAGCTTGTGATATCTGCAGGGGAATACTACAAGGGAGCAGCCAGGAAGCCCAGGGTGTATGGATGGGGGAAGAGAGAGAGGGGTTGGGAAAGAGCAGGTAGATTATTATAGAGTACTATTATATTATATTATATGTGGAAAAGGAGAAGAAAAGAAAGATTGGGGTTGGGAGTACGGGTGAGGATTGGGAAACATTTGACTGGCATTTTCTTGGGAGAGAGACTGTGGGTCTTGTTAAATTACACTTTTTGTTTTTATATATAAGAAATTTAAGTGTTTAAAATTTATTTAACAATATAAGAGATTTTACACTACTATTTATCCTATCAATCACATATTCAAAATTTTCTCTATTTTACCTCTAACGACTTTCCACTTTCTATATTGATAAGGGCTACTATAGTCTTTTTTTTCTATTTTTAATTTTTTCACAATAATCTAGAATCCATTATATAAAAAGGCCAAAAGAAGTATTGTCTTATGGATTTATTAATTTGCATGGTTAGACTATTGTGTGGACTACTGGTTTTTTTTCTCTCTCTGACTTAGCTGGTGGCATTTGGATGTATCTAGATCGAGAAGGATGGAGTTGATCATCGCCTGAATTTAATATGCTTTTGTCCATCTGTTATCCTTACAACAGACCAATTTTATAAGCTAATAATTATTTTATAAGTTAATAATTAGTTTTTAACCATTAAGTTATCAGCTAGAATACTGCAGATGTGATCTATCCCATGCCTAATTATAAAATTTGCCTCAAATAGCTATAGGCTATAGAATTCTATTTTAAGAGAATTATTGTTTTGGAGCACACCATGCTAGCAAGAAGTTAGTACACAAAGAGGAAATTGTTGCATGATTGCACTAGCAATGGATTAAATATTAGGGTTTTGTTGAAAGTAGTATGGTCCACCTTGTTAAAAAAAAACTAGTGTCGACACCACAAGGATAATGAGCACATTAAATTTATGAATGAAATGGACCATCTGGTGATAGCATACAGAGTGTTTTTGTCAAGAAAAAAGCAATTATGTGGTATAAACAAGAAAAAACTCTAAAAATAATTGGTCTAATTCAGGAAATATATAGAATACAAATTTCAAGTTCATGTTCAGATTGTGTTGAGAAAAATTTAAAGCAGTAATACCTAGCATATCTAGGCCAAATGTGGATTGATGAAGGAAAAAATAGATAGTGCCAAAGTTGTTTTAAAAAAACTACATACTATCTTCATTCACTACAATTATTTTAATTCAAATTTGAAATATTGAAGGAATACACAATATTGCTTACACTATGTCTCTTTCAATGTAGCTTTTTCCCCCTCAAAAAATGTATTAGCTCTTTCAATGTCACTTTTTATGGTACTCAAAAATAAAGTTTAAAAGGAATCAGCAGGAATGTCGTCTCAAATTCGTCCCCTGTGATTGTAAATGGTGACGCGCTGTGAAATTCGATCATATGGTGCTATTTTGAATGCATGTGTGGAACGTTGCTATATCACTCCACAGAGAATTATATATTGTACTACTACTTTATCAATTAATCCGTTGAATTCTCACTGCATCGTCCTTTTGCATATGTTGTAGATTTGATATATGTAGTTTTTGCCTTAATTTCCATGATGTATAATAGCCAAATATCCCTAGAAGTTCCCCATGTTTTTCCAATCAAATGCTTTAATTTTCACATAGTTTCTATTAGAATTATGCTTTTCCTAATCGTGCTGAAGAGTCCAAAAGCATGCATTTTTTTTTGTCTCCGTTTTCATACAAACGGCCATTCGGTGCAACACTGAGTATATGTTATAACATCGTTGACAAACTGGGTAGCTGATCAGGGTCTATTTGGCTCATATCTATAAAGTATCTCACTTCAAGTCAATCGACAGTTCAAATTAGGCGGTTATTTGATTCATATTGAGTTCTTTTCTAGGATTTCATTGTGTACTCCCTCCAAAACATAGATATATTTAATATTTAGGAAAAGCGTTTAAAATCCCGACGACTAATTCTATATTAATTAGTAGAAGCTTATAAAATATAATGAGTTTATATATTATGATAGCACTTTTCAACCTAAATCTATGTATACCTTTTATTTTATTTTTAAACTAAGAATTAAAAAAATATTAATGGTTAGAATTTTAAAAAGTTTGACTGAATCCTGTTATGAACTTTGAGTATTTCTGGAGGTAACTCTCATTCATTATTGACTATAATAGCCTAGATAAAATTATTTTGCTAGTTTAAAATTGTATGATAAACTCGGTTGACGAAGATGTGGGCAAGCACAGTGCATCGACTCTGGCTACTGTTCACCTTTCCCAAACGGGGGAGAACAGTGGCGCCTGCAACCCGCACACACGACACGCCTTTGCAGCAGGAGAGCACCACCACTCTGGCTGACACGTGGGGCCAACAAAGTGGTGGGCCCGCATGCCAGTCAGAGCCGTCTGATCAAGGGGCCCGCCCGTATTTACAGGCTTGCAGCCGTCCCGTCTGCCAGTAACGTCGACGTGACAGCGCGGCGCCACGTGTTCGGTCCTCACTGGATTAGCTGGTACAGCGTTGAATTTTCGACGCGAGATGATGCCACGGTGGATTTCGTTTCGCGGTGGCCTTGTTTGATCCATACGTTCTCCTTCCTCAGATTTTCTTATACCCTTTTTGATCAAAAAGAAAACAAAACACAGAAAGAAAAAAAATATAGAAATACAATGCAAAAAACAAAGAATTAAAAAACACACGAAATATAGATGATGGGTGTTTAGAACACAGGAACCTTAGATAATAATAATCTTATTTGCTTAGTGGTATATCCTTCTCATTTAGGCTCTACTTGATTATTAAGTTTCTAGGAACCACACTATTGATTTAAACACAAGATTTCTTCAACTTTAGCTACTGTACCAGCTCTCTCCTTTGCTGTCACTTCGATGGGAAAATTTCCATTAGTCTCCACCTCATTTTTTTCTTTCCTTTGAATGGTACAGGAAAGTGGAACCATAGGGAAAATTTAGGAAACATTCCTCTATTCCAAGCACCTCCAAGGGTAAAAAATACTATGGTTCCAAATTCCTTTGATTTTCCTTTAAAAATTCTTTATACCAAACAAGGCCTTAACCAGTTCTTTCACGAAACAAGAAATTATATTGTCAGACAGAGAGAGGATCACTATGGTACTTCCTCAGTCCCAATATAGTTATAGTTCTAGGATATATATAGTATAAATTAACATTTAAGAGAAAAATCAATGTCCTTATTAAATAAGGTACAGGTAGGAATGAGCGGTAGTTGGGGTTAAGATAGGATAAAATTTAAATGGAAAATGCTAGATAAAACAAATACTTTTGTAGAGTGATAACTATTTTAGGACAAATTTTGAATTCTAGAAAGTCAATTATTTTGAGATGGATATAATAATAAACCAACTGTAACAACATATGGACTAGGATGCCCATGCAAATTTGGTTTGCAGTCACGGATTGCCACACAAATCTGCTAGGCTAAGGCACGATTTGGATCAGCTGTTTCGTTTAACCTGCTTCCTTATTTTCTGTGAGTATATTTTTCAAGTTACTAAACGATATGTTTTTTGCAAATACTTTCTATGTAGAACTTTCTTTAAAAAAAATCAAATAAATCTATTTTTAAGTTTGCAATTGCTAATCTTAATTAATCTTGTACTAATAAGTTTCTCGTTTCACGTGTTGCGGTTAAGCTTAGCTACAAGGCTGATGCGAACGCTACCTAATGCTTCGCTTGTTATGGCTGGGCACAACAACGGAGTACTCCCTCCGCCTCAAAATAAGTTGATTCCTTGCATCCCAAATAAATTATGAGTAAGAGAAAAAAAGACTAAGGAGACCATAATTACTACTAGTAGGAAAGCGCTCCCGTAATCATAACGACCCAATTGCAAGAGTGGAGCTATACCAACTAAGCTATATCCCCCCGAGCCAAAGTGGAGTATACGTTAAAGAGTTAGATGCTTCTTCTATTCTTTTTCCTGGCACAACTGGCCATCCTGGACTTGAACCAGAGACCTCGCCCGTGAAATAAATCATCACCCCTACGATTCAACCAATTGGGAGAGAATCAATAGACTCCTTTTTGGGAGCGATTCATCCTTCCCGAACGCAGCATACAACTCTTCGCTGTACTGTGCTCTTCAATTATGCTTCTTGCCCCTTCTCCTTACCATGGCAAGTCCTTGCGAAATAACTCCCATGGGCAGAAAAAGGAAGACGTTAAGAGACCCTCTTGGCCTAACCCTAGACACTCTAAGATCCTTTTTCAAACCTATAGTAGTGTGAGTGGATGGATAGGTATTGGAGGGATGAAATTTCGATTTGACCGAGGATAGGCAAGAGTGAATAAATTAACTTATTTTAGAACAAAATTTAAACTCTAGAAATCAACTTATTTTGGAACGAAGGGAGTAGATCCATAGATTGTTACTTGGGTGGCTGTCGCACTATGCCATACTTTGCTTATCTATTGGTCTTCAGAACAGTGAAAACATAAATTCTTGCCTTGGTATCAACTAATGATTCACACATCTATATTTATTGCGGACAATAGGATTTGAAATCTTGATGGATGCACCATGACTCCACCACCATATCAATAGTGCTTACATAATGCTTAGCTCAAAGTGTAAATCATAGTACAAAAACACATAGAAAACCTAAAACGAACTTCATGATTTATATGGCATAAGAAGCACAAGGAAGCTTTGACAAGAGTAGATGAGAAATGTAAAATGTTATATTTCTAGCTTTATCTCTTGTTAATTTTCTTGTGACACACACATACCACGCACGCACGCACACTACACTCGCACACCTGTGAATATGCTCCCTAACACATGTTGAAAGAGACGAAAGTCAGGGGCAAATCCGTCACCTCAATAAATTCCTATTAATAGCATCATTGCTTATGTGTGAAAGTGCATCTAACCCCTAAGTGGGTTTTGGTGGATTAATGACAAGGCGGTTAAGTGACTAATACGTTTATCGAGAATTGTGCAGAGAATTAGTCTTAGGTTGCTTAGTGTAGTGCATGGAGACCCCCACAAAAACATGACGCAAAACGGCGAAGCGACTCGGATTTTATTTTAAATTCTTTTGAATTTTCTTTTGAGTCGAGGAAAAACCGTAGTATCAAGAGGGGTTGCAAGCAGTGTCCCAAGACCACTCAAGTGCTTAAGATCCAAATAGCCGAGAGTCTATCACTTTGGCACAACACATACATTTGGGATGGGCTAGTTTCAGTGTTAGGGTCGGAGGTTCCTACCCATAGGGTCGGAGGCTCCGACCAACCCTCTCGGCTAGAGACTAAGTGTTGGCCAGAGGTTCCGACCCCCCTAGGGTCGGAACCTCCTGGCTAAAATCTGTGAGTAACGGCTAAGTGATGTAAGCCATGTCCTATAAAGCCCCAACTTTGATTCTAGCCGTTGCTGAGGCCACTCCACTTCATTCCAACTGTTCCCTAGCCTCTCCTAAGGTTCTTTGAGCTCTCCAATTAGTTCTAGTGCATTCTTTATGATTCTTGAGAAGATCTAGTGGGAAATTGAGTGAATTTTGTTGAGAGAAGGCTAGGAGGATCTTGTGCACTTGAGGAGGACGCGGATTGGTTGCTTGGAGCTTATTTCTTTTAGAGGAAAACCTCCTAGACGGTTAGGCGTCTCCCACGAGCTTTCTTTTGTTGTGGATTGTTCCGAAAAAGTTTGTAAAGGTTAACCTCTCCTCCGCAAGAAAAAGATGTAAATTCTAGTGGATACCAAGTTTGATCTTTGTGGTCGCTTGGTGAGGCAAGGGGTCGATCGAGACCTAGCTCTTGGGAACTCCTCAACGGAGACGTAGGATCTTGGTGGTCCGAACTTCAGGAAAAATCTTTGTGCCTCCGTTGTGTTTTCTCGTTATCGCCTTATTTTGTATCTTTCCTTGCCAGAATTTATCTCCTACAATATTACCTGCATCACACTTGATCTCTGTGAAATTTATCCATTATTGAAGTGTCTTGGTAGAGTCAGAAGTCCAGGGTCGGAACCTCCGACTTTCTTGGCCGGAATCTCCGACCAGCCCTCTCAGCCAGCCCGAGAGAGTTGATCGAAACCTCCTACCATTTTGGTTAGATGTTCCTACCAGAATTTTACCGCTGCTTTTTAGAGAATTTTCCAGGAACGCCTATCCACTCCCTCTCTAGGCGACATCAATGGGCTTTTAGTGTGTAATATTTATAGGCACCAGAATTTAAACCGTTAGATAGATGGTATAAAAAGATTAAGAACGCACACATGCTATCCATGTAACACACAGTGTATCTTGAACTACCAATTATGAACATGCTTATTTTGAATTTCACAACTTAATTTTTACAAGTGGATGTCGTTTTTCAACACTTAAGGTGCGTTCGCATCTGCCGATAGAGGCAAAAAATAGCTCGTTTTTCGTGAGCACGCTTCCCGAATTGCTAAACGGTGTGTTTTTTGTAAAAATTTTCTATATAAAAGTTGCTTTAAAAAATCATATTAATCTATTTTTCAAGTTTAAAATAATTAGTACTCAATTAATCATACACTAATGGCTCACCTCGTTTTACGTGTTGTTCTTCATTTTCCCTCTTCCCTTACCTTCAAATTATCCCTTAGCCTTTGACTTTTAAACAGCTAAGGTGGTGTTCTTAAGTTATTTTTTTGCTTATATAAGCCGCACGTAAAACGGAACGTTATTAGCGTGTGATTAATTAAGTATTTACTATTAAAAACTTAAAAAATGGATCTATTTGCTTTTTTAAGCTACTTTCATATAGAAAATTTTTGTAAAAAATGCACCGTTTATCGTTTTAGAAAGCGTATGCGCGGTAAACGAGAAAAAAAAGGTGGACAAAGAAGCTCTGCCGAACACCATGTAAGAGTACAAGTATAGATGTCTATTTTTTCTTAGTCGATCATGTGTCTTTCAGCCATATGTTATAGAAAAAATATCTTTCAAACAGGTCCTAAGAGATAGTTTGAAGGTGAGAAAAAAGAAAGAAGATCACGTAAAACGAGGTGAACCATTAGCGTATAATTAATTAAGTATTAATTATTTTAAACTTAAAAAATTAATTAATATGATTTTTAAATCAACTTTTATATAGAAAATTTTTATAAAAAATATATCGTTTAGCAGTTCGAGATGCGTGTTTATAGAAAACAAGACATTTTTTGCCTCTATGGGCAGATGCGAACGCACCCTAAGTAGACATGCAAGCAAAACACCAAGCATAGTACTCATTTTAATATGGAAATAAGTTCACCTTGGAAAAAAAATCATATAAAACAATTTATTTTATCATTAAAGATATGCCGTCACCATTTTGTACCAGTAACCAGCCATCTTTATGGGCAAAATGATTATACTCCTCCCTTCAGAAAATAATCTCGTTCTGGACTCTTCAAAATCACTAGTCAAATACCCATGGGTTGCAATGAACTGATCAAAATAGCAAAAACAAAATATGTCCTTGTTGAAAAAAAATTAGCTTCTACTTGGTTGAAACAAGATTCTTCATCTTAAAAAACAAAAAGAAAATTCCCATAGTTAATTTTCAGTACTTAAATATAGATCAGTGACTGACTCCATCCGTGTTAACGAAACAAAATGCCTTTTTCATATGATAATGAAATATGTACTCGTCAATGAATTGTGTTGTGTATCTCATTTAAAATTAAAAAAAAACCTAAAAAGTTTGCGACTTTTTGTTGAATGGGGATGACAAAAAGCAAATCAACAGATAGAAAATTAAAGAGTTGTAGCCTACATAGCACGGAGGGAGCTAGTCTTGGAGAGCAAGAGCAGATGGAGACTATACATATACACAAGTACATAAAGAGCTAGCAGAGCACTTACGTGTGACGATAACATCATAGCCCACATATCAGTGAGTACCATCACGGCATCACCATACCACTGCTGTCTTTTAAAATAGTATAATACTTGTATAACTTAATTCTTTTGTATAAATACGAAAAAGAAGTTGCACAAGTATGATAGGGAAATTATCAATTGTCACGACAATTTTGGGTATATAATCTTTATATGCAATACTTTAGGCAATAATTATAGTAAAACTAAATTTTGTTGACTTATAAAAATTTAACTGCAGGCATGGTCACTGACCCCAGGAGGCCAGGACAATCAAGGACACTGAGAAACAGAGAAAAGCCAGACAAGTCAGGAGTACAGGGTACCACCACCCCATACCTGGAAGGAAGCCGGTACCTGCTCCTCTGCTGCATTCGCACCCGTGCATCTGCCAAGTTCTATACACGTGCGCCTCGCAGATACAAAGGCCTCGTTACACACTTCAACTAAAAAGTGATTGACTGCCTAAGGTAGTGCACTAGCTTATGAAAGCAACTTATAATTTACATATAAAACGAGAAACGTTATTAACATATAATTAATTAAATGTTAGCTATTATAAATTTAAAAAATAGATTTATTTGCTTTTAAAAGAAATCTTTAGAAAAAACATCTCGTTTAACGTTTTGAGAAACGTGTTTATAAAAAATAAGATAATAAGTCTAAGCTAAAAGCTATCTCAAACACTACCTAAGTATAAACACTTCATCTATGTCCTACATTGAGTATTTATAAACTGAATGGTAAGTGATAGAGATATAGTTTGGTTATGGTTTATAAACTAGACGGTAAATGATAGAGGTATCTTGATTCAGAAAAGTCGATGAGCTGAATGATCTTAATCTGATGAGGATCAAGATTCAAGAGTCGATGATGAGGCAGCAGGACCACAAACGGCCGGTCGGCTGGACCACAAAGGACTTCCTGGGTCGGACCCAAATGGCCAACAACAAAGACACAATTTTGGGATCTTCGGACATTTGAAGAAACAGACAGCAAGGCAGGCAAACGGTCTCGTTTGATCAGGATTCAGGACCACACTGGCTTCAGTAAATAAAGGAACAGCAAAGAGCAACGGCGTGTGTGGAGTGAATGGACCTACATGAATTCTTCGTGTTTACCATGTTAAAGGTCCTCTTTACAACGCAATATTGAAAAAAAAACACATAGGAATAAGATGCCATCTCCATTACAGGGAAAAAAAAAATCCAAAATCATCTTTTGTATGACACAAAAATTCCCATGGATTAATTGGCTATTCCATACGAATTTGAAAGAAATTTGTAGGGTTGAATCTTTTCCAAATGGCTTTATAAGAAAATTTCCTACAATACGAAACCTTCAAAATTTCTCCACCTTTCCTTTTTCCTTTGTTGTAAAGGAGGCCTAAATAAAGTGCGATGCAGAGGGAGGCCTAAACTAATACTCCCTCTGTTCCAAAATAACTCTATTTTTTTCTATCTCATATGTTCAACAAAGATTTTATCTTTAGAGCAATCAAAATATTGGGGTTTGTAAGTAGAAGGCAGATGCATTGATGTTGTTAATGTAAGGAACAAATACATCGGAGTTTGTTAAAGTGGAGGGTATTCTAGTCTTTTCAACTTTGTATTGATATTTGTGAGATGGGCTAAAAATAGAGTCATTTTAGGATGTAGAGAGTACGATCATGATATATATAACAAAAATAAATGGAGTGACAAATTTCAATCCTGACATCCATGTATCCTCTAGCCTAATCTCCATCCAACCGATCTCATTGCCGGCCGATAGCATTGCAACAAACTTTAAAGAGTAAAATACATAGTCGGTGCTTAAACAGGGTATCATCTAGATCCATAAATTTGTAAAACGCACATTTAGGTCTCTAATCTTGCTTTCATGATCACCCAAGGTCCAAACTATAGATGGTGCAACTCGATCGTACGCCGACATGACTGTCCATGGTGATGAAAATTTCGCATTTAAATTTCTCCTGTGGGAAAGGAGGTGGAGAGATGCCAATTAGGGCAACAGCTAATGGAGGTCCCTAGGGCCAAGATAGATGGTGCGATAGGAAGAGGGTGACCACATGAGGCTGGTGTAGCATAATGGTCTTCTTTAGATCTTCTTCACTCTGCCTCTACATTTTGCTGCAAGAAGGCCGACTAACCATCGGCAATAGATTCGCAAGCTTTGCCCCAGTTCGCTGACCCTCGCTATTACCTCACCTTCACCAACACAACCATCAACGAGCCGCACTCTATCATTATCTTAACCCGGTTCGGGAGTGGCAGGAGTCAATTTAGGGACAGATGGTAGCGGAAGAGACTAAATGCAAAATTCTCACCGCCGTGGATGGCCACGGCAGTGCACGAGCTACATTATTTACACTTTGGATCTTGGATGATATATTAAATCAAGATTAAGAACCCAGATGTGTATTTTATATACTCAGATGATACCTTGGTTCAAGTCTAAGAACTACTTGTCTATTTTACTTGACTCTAAATATTGCGAGGCCTCATAAACTGGTGGCAAAAGTGACCAAGTTCGGCACAACCAAACGCCCATGTATACATCTTCCGGTAGCCTAAGGATTCCTGTCTACTATGTTTTTCAGAGGAAAAAAACAAAGGCAGGATGAGTCCCGAGAATGCATCTGATCAGTAGGGGAATGCTAACAGCAAATGGTGAATGAATAAACTAGGAGTACTCTCTTGGGACAGTTACGTCAGGCGAGCATACGATCCTCCAGAAATAACGCAGCTTCGGCTGGAGTATCAAATCGGAGTTCAGTGCAAAACTGCAAATGCTACGTATCGGTATCCTAAATTACTACATAATTTGATCTACTATTAGTCAAAGTTATGTCCTTCACTCCTTTTCAAGTTCCCTTTTCACTATCATGTAAGTTATACACGATGATCATAATACTGTTCAAATGACTTTATTGTTTTTCACCCATTATATTATAAAGATAGCTCGAAAAGAAGCCACATTCGCTTTGGCGGCTAGAAATTCTCACATTAATTAGCGAAAAAGAAAAAGATTTGAATCATTTGATCATGGTGGGTATAGATTATAACAACGGTATCTGTACAAACAAAAGATAAGAGTTGTATATAAAATTCAATTCTAATTTCAAAATCTATTGTGTAGAAAATAGAATTGTACTCCCTCCATTTTTTAACGTTTGACGTCGTTGACTTTCGGAATTACGTTTGACCATTTGCCGTATTCAAAAAAATTATATGATTATTAATTATTTTATTTTGATTTATTTTATAATTAAAGATACTTTAAGCATGACTTATATTTTTATATTTATACAAAATTTTTGAATAAGATAAATGGTCAAACGTAATTCTAAAAGTCAATGGTGTCAAACATTAAAAAATGGAGAGAGTATATATAGAAACAAAATTAAGTGTTGTATATCAAATTAATCGTATTTCAATTTATCTAGCTCTGTGCAAAATTGAGGGATATCCTCTAGTTTCTATTATATTAGAATATGTGAATGATTTAGTTATGAGAGTAATAGTATTTATTTAGCAACATCAAATAAAAAGAAATGAATAATTAAAAATGTCTAAGAGTTCTAAAACGATTTATAGAAAAGAGTTGATAAGGTTAAAACTAGAAGAAATTACACTAGAAGAAATTACAATGGTCCTTGAACTTGTTTGGTGCTTCCATCCTAGTCCCAGATATTTAATATTACAAATTTAGACCCCTAATCTTGTTAAATATAGCACTGGAGATCCAAATCTACCACAGCCACATCCTTTATCCAATGTGGCATGCAATATGGCGCCACCTTGCAAGAGGGTCACTAAGCCACGATGAATTTCACTGAACCCTATGATCCAAATATTCTTCACAATTGCTCTGATTCTCCAAATCTCTGGTCTTCTCGAATATTTGTGTACCGTCTTAGCCATTAACATGTCCATTGTGGTCGTGCTTTTCTCTGTAGCCGCCGCTCTTCCCCAAAGGCACCATAGTCTTCCTAAATCCATAGCTAGGGCATAAGATTAGATGTAGTTTCACCCCCTTTCATAGTCCTAATGCGGATAAACGAGTTTTCTCTTGCGTGCTACTTATTTTTGATATGTGACGTACACAATAAAAGTTGAGGGTGGAAACTGTGCATGAAGATTTGAGAAGACGAGGATTCAGGGGAATAAATCACGATTCTTTCTATTGTGAAGAAGAATCGGATTGTGGGGGGTTTTCTGCAAAATTGATCGTGGCCCAATGATCCTCCTGTATAACATGTACATGTGACTTAGCATGTCGATCTTAGGATATGGCCGTGGCAAATTTATACCTTGGATGATATATTTAGCAACATTAGAGGTCTAAATCAACAAATTTAAACATTGGAGACCAAGATAAGATCACTGAACAAGTTTAAGTACAGCTGATCAAACTACTTAAAAATACTAACTGTACTTAAGTTTAGATTATGGAGTTACTATTAGTTTTCGCTAGCTGCATTCGCAATTGATTGGTCAAATGGCAGTGGGCATAGATTCGGGAGGTGAAAAGGATGGGCTAGTGGGATCATGATATGGAAGATCTGCTCCAATTATTAATCCTTGGGGTGATCACATGCATTGTCTTCAGCTGTTGCTAACCCCAGTTGTTTATGCCTTTCGAAAAGTGTGACGAGCGGTGTGCAGTTCTTTTTTATTTTTCAACAGATACAATCATTAGTGTGAGCTTTGGGACAAAGAATCCTTGCCAAAAGTAGAAAGGGGGAATGCCAGGTACGACTCCTGCTGCAACTGTACCAGCAAAGAAGAGATGCCAATTGAAGCGAAATTGGAAATTGTCTTGAAAAAATTGTGAACATATACATCAACAAGTGGGAGGCGAGTGTTATGCCTCACAGCCCTTTAAGACTCTTTTGCAATATATGATTCTAAAAACATAGAAAACATAAAAATATAGACTATAATGTGATGATTTGTTGAATCCTTAGGATTGATGAAACATAGAAATTAGAAATAGTTAAGGGTTCATTTAGAACGCAGAATTATAAAAACGCAGAATAGTAGAAAGCACAGGAATATAATGCCATGCTCTATAGAATCATCTAGGGTTTCAAGACATAGAGATACTAGGGTTAGTGTCTTTGGATGGATTGCAGGAAATAAACACATGAATTTTGAAGGAAGTTGTTTATGGTAGAGATAGACTAGAGAGACAAAATAAAGAGAGTGCATTGGATTTCTCAAAGAAAAATAAAAACAAAAGGTATGAGTTTATTTTTATTTTCCTATGGAATAGGGGCATAGAAAACTAATCTATAGGAATTTTACACATCCAATTTCTTTGATCCAAACAACCTCATATAAAAATTTTTCGAAGGAATACAATCCTCCAAAAATCATTTGAAGTTTATTCACTCCAAAGGAAAAGTGTATAGGAATTTGGTGTGAGAAACATACAAGGCAAGTTTCCCATAAGATTGGACCGTATGTTAGAAATCCTCCTAAATTCCTATGATTGATTTCAATCCATTGGAATTACATAGGATTTTAGAAGTGCCATTTCTTTGTTCCAACTAAGCCCATAAGAAATTCTCCATAAGATTGAAATCCTCTAAAATCCCTTAAAAATCCTTTGTTCCAAAGGAGCCCTATGTTACAGACTTGCCGGAATATTAAGTATATCGGTATAAAAGTCTTATGCTAGGATTAATATTTAGGGCTCCTTTGGAACAAAGGATATTTGGAGGAATTTGTACAATATCAATCCTTTTGGAAAAATTTTCTATGTGCTCCTATGGATCAAAGGAATGAGCCAATTGTCCTAAATCATATGAATTTGGGAGAAAAACTATCATGAGTTCAAATCTCTTGGAAAAATTCCTCTATGTCACACACACTCTCTCTAAATTCCAGTACTATTTTCCCATGAAGTATCCAAACAACAAGATCGAGCAATTCATGTGTTTTAACACTTCTTAGGATTAAGTTGACAAGCTATCCTAATTTCTGTATTTTTCGAATCCTGCGTGCCCTCGTTGTTTCGGGCATGCATGTGTCTCAGCTTATAGACTGCATCCAGAAAAGCTCAAACAATCTAACCTATATTCCTGCGTAGGCTGCTTTGTTGCTTGCTACTTTACGCACGTAGACAATAGTGGCATGATCATTTGTCCAACGAGCCAGGATAGTGGGGATGGATTCGTCAACGCAGAGGGAGAAATTTAGACTACCTTCCATTTAAAAAAATTTTTTAAAAGACTAGCTCGATCTTCAGGCGCGACCGTGCGAGTGGGCAAGGAGAGACTACCATATAATGCTACAATCCGTAGTGCTTTTGGTGGGCTAGTTACACCAGGCCCAACTTCAGCCACTGTGCGCCTACCTTCACGCTCCCAGCCCAGCTCCAGCAGAGCATTATCGTTGCGCTAGCTGCACCGCACCTTGTCTCCGTTCATAGGCCTCATTTGGTTGAGCTTCAGCTTTTAAATCCTGATTTAGTAGAGCTGGAGCTCTATTAATAATTTAACTCCATAAAAAAAAAGTGAAGTAGACTTCTAAAAATTGAATTGCGAGATGGAGCGGCTTTCGGATAGCTCCACAACTCCAGCTCCAGCTCTGAAAGTTGAGTTCTATCAAACGGGACCATAATTGTAGCAAAGGCACGCATGCAGTAAGGCTCGATAACACAATCCATTCGGTTTTCCGGACAGTTCCAAAAAAATTAAACTGAATTTTAAATTTTTGACAAAATTTATTCGAATTCATCTGTTTTTGTCGGTTTATCAACGGTTTTCGTAAAAATAGAGATACCGCTCGTGAGCGGTTTTTGATCCGGTAATGGGATTTTGAACCCTGCAGCAAGCCGCCATCAGCCATGGTCCATGTGTAACAAGCAAATCAAGATATCGGCGATACTGACAAAAATGGTATGGAATTTTCTGACCGTGCCCACTATCATTTCCGTTTTGCATGGACCATTTTATTTTTCATTCCGTGACCTTTTTTTGGAAATGGAACTGAAAGGGTTAATGGTTTTTGACCATTTTAGCGGTTTATTATTTTCATTGAAATTTCATTATCTTATAGTACCGATAATCCACGAAAATAAAACAACTTAACCATTACCCTTATGTTGTCATTGCCGATGCTACTATATCATTATGGAGTATCAAATTAGCTAGTTGCTGATTTGAATCTCCACTAATAGTTGTATATGATATTAATTTTATAATGTAAGTATGATTGTAACTTACATGCCCTTGATATATTGTTCCCAAGGCTCTATTTCGACACTTCCATTTCTGATATATCCCAATGTTTTGATAGTACCGATATTGTTATCGTCACCGACTCTACCAGTCCGATTTCGTTTCCAAGAAATAAAAAGGTAACGGAAATGGTTTGAGCATTTTTCCAACTTTTTTTATCCCTAATCGACGATATCTTGCTATCTTGACCCAACCTCTCAAGATTTTATTGAGTTATCCAAATTTCAGTTTTGTTTGATTTTTTTAAAAATTTGGTTGATGTTTTTTCCACATGGCTTCAAATTCAGTCAAAGTTTGTTTGGAATTTGAATCTCTCGGTGAGATTGTTTCCCCGGAAGAGAAAAAAGATCCGGATTACAGCATTAATGGGGTATGAAACAATTTTCTTTGAGATCGATCGTGAAAAGAGGGCTTATTGATTTTAAGAACAGTGACAATCCAGCAAAATTATAGGTCCGGACACAAGGAGGTGCTTGCGAACGTCAAACCGCACATTACTTGCAGTGTAACGATCGAGCTAGTTCATGACTCATCAGCCAATACATGGAGTCACACCCTCTCTTAGCTTTGTGCGACTATATATACCTATCTTTGGCATTTTGACTGAATTTCTATTCATTATCTAAAAAATATATATATACCTTCGTCATTAATGCATTTGTTTCAAGAATAATTTCTTCCCAAATTTCTATCATGCCAATATGAACATTACAGAGCAGGTATCTCAAGCATTTTATTAATTCTTACAGCACACATACACCCGGCATCCTCTAGGCATGTTTGGACAGAGAGAATTAAACTGTATCCAAACACTGTTCAGTATTCTGTTTTCAGCTCAAACCTGAACTGAATTCTCAAAGTACAACCCCTAACTAGGCAAGGCAGTCTTTGGTTTGCATACGTGCTGTAGTAGAGGAAGGGCCAATCAAGTTCACTTCTTGCTTGGCGCAGGTTTGGGTTTCTTGGTATGCTTGTTCTTGTTCTTGCTTTGGTTAACGGTAGGTGAAACAGGTTTCGGCCTATGAGTGGCGACAGTACCCTTGTACCATGCCGCCTTCACCACCCTCTCTGCAGGATCCTAACATAAAACAGCCATAAGTTCATAAGTTCATTAGGAAGAAGAAAACCTCGCTTTATCATTGCTCAACTAGAGAGTACTAGAGAGAGAGAGAGAGAGAGAGAGAGAGAGTTTGCACCATATTTCGCCAGTTGAGATGTCAGCTTCAGTTCTCTGCCGATTTCCTGTGCTTGTATCTACACTTCTACTGATGTTATTAGGAGGCTTATATATAGGGCTGAATGGCCGAACGGCTAGACAACGGAAATGTGCTCAGATTTCGTGCCCCGGCTAGATCTCTTGAATCGATCGCCGGCATCTGATGCTGCTGGCTGGCTGCTCTAAGAGCATGGCCAATGGATATCTAAAAATTCATCGCTAAAATTCTCCAAAACTCAGATTTTTAGGTATGGTATATGCTACTCGTTTCAACAGATAACAACAAATTAAACTCCAATAATAAAAAGTTGGTCCACCCCAAACAACAGAAACATAAATCGCTCTCCCTGTCCTCCCCGCGTCTCTCTCCCCCCTTCCGCCTTGTGGAGAGCAACTTCTCTCCAACTTGTGGAGAGTGAGTTCTTCGGCGTTGAGGATTTCTATTTTTGGATACCTATTTAGAGCTACTGTGGGAATCTAATTTTCACTTCAAATTTTCACCTCAAGTTCCAAAATTTTAGAATTGGTTTTCATATAGGGTATCTGTTGGCCATTCTCTAATCAATTAGGTATTTAGGATGTGGAATACGTTGATTTGCAAAAACGAGACCATCTCCTAACAATTTTCGTCTATAAGTGGATCGAATTTAATTCTCATCTTTACGTAGTCCATGACAATTGCATGCACGATCCCCACAAATTAAAGTTGTTCTTGGTAACTTCAGGGAGACAAACGAATCAGATTATCATTGATCACAGGAGTGTGATAAGCATTACAAAAAAGGTTCTATTTCCATGGCTTAGTTTGGTTTTGCAGGCATAATTGCAGCAAATGACTTGGAGATGAAGCCAAACCTCTCTTGCTTTGCCAGAAAACCATTCATACACGAAACAAAAAGATGGAGACAAGTACAGAAAAAATCCTGACAATGATTAGTGTCAGCTCTAAATGGAAAGCAATTGGCAGTTTGTCGCACCACAATGTGCATATCTGTGTGACTGTACATGTGAACCACAACGTGGTCGTGCATGCACGCATGCATGATTATACAGTTAGCGTTGTCATTATTGCATTGCCCCTTCACTAAATTGGAATCCGTGGATATTGGAAGGCATAGCACACGTTTAGTTGATTGATATACGTAACAAGGGCGGAGCCAGAAAAATCTCACGCCTAGAGCTAAGCTAACAGAGCATTAATACTTTTCAGAAATGATGTAGTATTTTTATAGAACTTACATAGGATTATGGATCGGCTCAAGATCTAACCGCCTTATGCCTAGCTCCGCCCTTATCTAACTTTGCCAAACTATACCTTTTGGTAATTTTAAACATGTGACTCGGTAAAAAAGTGTGGCTAACAAAATATTAGCCAACACTTAAACAAAATTCATCAATAATTAAAGTCATTGACATGTAGGTTCATAGGGTAAAAAGATGCGTCTAGCCAAAACTGTGGTGATAAATCAAATCATTTTTTGGATAGACTGGCGGACCTCTCCCATTTCCACTAAAATAAACATAGGTCATGGAGAAACTAGAAACATCCAAACACACACATGCCTTGCTCCTTTAATTAATTTCTTGGTAAATTTTGCTGTAAAACACTTAAAGTTTGTGTAATTCATTGGTAGACATCATAAAACATGCCACGGCTAGAGGACCTCCCAAAAAAGGGTAATTTGTCACAGGGTATTTTTGGCCTAATTGGAGAGAGAAATTTAAAAAAAGACAAGAATACCCCTAGGCCAAAAGCTTCTAACCTGGCGCTGGAGTGAAAATTTCGAAATTATGCAACCCTCAATCTACCATCACCCTAAGTACATTACTAGCATATATCATATTCCATTTTCACTCCAACGCTAGATTAGAGGCATGTGACCTAGGGGTATTCTCGTCTTTTTAAGAATTTCTCTCTCCAATTGGGTCGGAAATGTCTCTAGCAAATTTCTCTCTTGGATAGCGCCAGGATATCAGTGCAGCACTTAACCTAATCAACTAATCCTCACTCCCTGCCCCATCTGGCCCTCCCGATCGAGCACCGCCGACGCTCATCTTCGACTGTGCCTCTGCCTCATGAGCGCCATGATGGCACTGGCACTGGCGAAGCTCGCTACCCTGCCCTCCCCGTCGTGTCTCTCCCTTTCTTTCTCTTTCTCCCCCTTTGCACAACTAGCATCATCATTCTTCACCAACTTCAGCAACTTTCCTCCTGACCCGTCTCACCTCCTCCATCTCTGGCCGGTGGCGTGAGCCGTCAGATCTACTACCACCATCCCACCTTCTAACTGCATGGCATCGTATTCCTCCATTGCCGATCCCACCTACTGCCCTCCTCTAGTCTTGTGACTTTGGCAGCACCGTCGCCTTGTGGCCCACCACTGGTTCTCCGCCACCCAGGTCTTCCCTGTAGACCTGCCCTCATCATCTCCTACCCCCTCAAGCACCACCGAACTCCAAAACACTAATCCGTAGGTCCCTTACCAGAGTTCCAACGTCGTTGCCACCGCCACTATCATCATGCTGGCAAGTCTTTCGTTTGCGAACACCGCTTCTTGCTCTCACTTGAAACCTAGCAATTCCCTAATATATAATAGTGAAAGCAAGATTTATTGTAAAATAGTTAGTAAGCATGCCGATAGGAAACAATTTATCGCAAGTTTGATAAGATAAATAGGTGAATTTCTCAATTATTATAGGCTAGATAATAATGTATTGGAAAGTGGAATTATATTTTTTATACAACTATTTGTTTATCTAAAAATACAACCGTTATTCATCATATCATATATCCACCATCATTTTCTTTTGCTCTGGTTAACGGTTAGTTCCTATGTCTTAAGCCCTTTGCTGGCGAATTTATAGTGCCTTCTTCACACCTTATTTGGAGACATAAAGTCATAGAAACAATTGTGTTCTTATATCTATTTTCAACTGCAATCATGATTTTACCTCTGCCTTTTCACCTTGTTTTTTCCTTGCTTTTTTTTAAATTAAAGGGTCTCTTTGCCCCTAGTTTGGCGATCCGCTTGGTAGCCCCAGCTTATGTGAGTAAAGAATTGATTACGAAAATGAGGAAAGACCTATCTACCCCAAGGATGATTCATCCTACTCATGAGTCTATGACTCGTGCACGGTACCACAAAGTCCTCACAAAAATAGGGACGAATATACAAGGACATACGTAACTTTTTACCACGAAATTAACACCGTTAAGTCCTCTTAACGTATTAGGTAAAAACCCAAACTTCAGTTAGAAAAACAAGGACAAAATCACAAAGTTGAGAAAGCAAAGATAAATCCACAGTCGCAGTTGAAAACATAGGTAAGAACCCAACTATCCCAAAGTGGCACGGCAAAAAACAAAACAAAAGGAGAACTTTGGGAACTGGGCTGAATGTAGCCAGGCAAGCCCGGCCCGTTAGAAGGGCACGACCGCACGAGCCTGGTTGGGTGATCTAAACTACAGATCGAGTTGACGATTGACGAAAGGATGACTACCATTTCGGCGTATCGGCCTAACATAGATCACAGTTCACATTGTGCGCGCGTGATAAAGAGGAAAAGAGTGAAAAAAAAGGACCCCTCAATTTGCTGAAGAATTTTAATAGATGCCTCGACAGGTTTCAGTCACGCAGCAGACGGACCATATATGTGTACTGACATATGCTTATGCTAATGTGGCAGCTTTATGCGCCAAATGAAAGCGAAGATTAGTGAATGTGATACCCTAATTGACGTTCGTTTAATTAGCTCCTTGTTTAGTGGGGTGTGTGACTCCTCCCCGCGGGCCGGCTGCTCGATGCCGCCAGCTACAACTGATGCTAATCTTGTGTGTCCACTGTGTACTGTACTCGCCACGTGCAAACCGTGCACACGTGCTCTGCGTGTATGCGGTCACTACCAAATCTACAGTATACTGAAGCATTTTTAGTTGATTCCTACCGGATCGATCACCACGTACTCTCTCCGTCTTAAAATATAGAGACTTATACTCTTTTTTAAAGGAAATAAAGTTGAAATAAGTAATGATTGTTATAATTGGTTGAGATAAGGATGTGTATGGACAAGTAGTTGTATTTTAAGATAAATTTGAATTCTAGAAATAACTATATTTTAAGACAGAGGGAGTACTGCATTGGTAAACTATATTCATGGTAAACGAGAGCGCAAACACACACTATGTGATAAAAAGCTTTATGTATCTGTTTGGTGTAGAGATCGAAAGTCATTGCTATTTCTAATTACTTAAGAAAAGGCATAATGGAGAACTACTTTTCGACTTCTAACATCTATAACTCCATGCTTATCTCTTGTAACTAAGTAACCGTCCTCATGTAATGAGTTATCTAAGGCGATAGTTTGAGTTTTTATGGCACAAATATTGGACAAGGCTACAAATCGGATGCTCGATAAGATGCCAAGAAGTGGACATTGTTCCATCACTTGGTAAGGATTGTTTCATCATATCAAACAATTGTAACATTCAACAATACTTGTTGTAACACCAAGATCTAGTACATGAAACATCAAAAGAAACCAATTGCAACACCAAGAAAACAATAGCTTATTGGTCTAGATCTGGCTTTTTCCTCCTCTCTGGTAGCCAGATCTGGGCTCTATGAGGATGAGTGGGAGGGATCCGATTCAAGCGGCAGTGCCAGTGTGTAACGTCCTGAGTTTTGGAACCCAAAAATCCGATTAACAAAATTGCGGCTGTCAAAAACCTAAATTTCGAAAATTGCATCATGCTGGCTTTGTTGAACCTTTGTTTGTGTGACGTACCAGTGCCGGGAAAACTTCTTTATTTAAACTAACAAAAAAATCAATTTGCACCTTTATCTGAAAATCTCCCTTCCAATATTACAAAATTCCTTGTTTTAAGTACGAAAATTTATTTTACAAATTCAAAATTAGGCCCTAAATTGGTGAGAACCCAAGTTTTCCCCTAGGCCTTGGCAGGCCCGGCTGGCCAGGCAGACCAACCAGGCAAGCCAGCTGGTCGGCCCAGAGACCGACCCAGCTAACAGTCAGGCCTGCCGAGCTGACCTTTCCTTCTCTCGACCGCGGGCTAGCTGTAGCAGGCCGGCCCAACTAGCGATCGGCTGCCGAGCCAGCCTGCATTGCCGCCCACCGAGCCGAGCCGCGAGACCCCATTGCCGAGTCCCACCGCCGTACAGCCTCGTCGCCGCGCCGGACGAATGCTCGACTGGGTCACGCCACCGGCGAAGCCCGCGACCGCTTCTACCCGCCTGCTGTGCCTCGCCGTCGCCAGAGGCCGCCGTGTCGAACGAAAACCTTATGCCCCGAGCCGCCCAGCGCCGTGCGCAGCCAGGCAGGCGGACTGGACCGCGTCGCGACAAGCCGCGGTCATAGCGCCGTGCGTCTCCACTCCTACCCCATCTTAGTCAGCCGCACGGGGGCGGTAATCATTGGCGCCAGGAGACTAGCCCCACTGGCACACCAATCTGTCCCCGCCACGCACCGTGCCCGTCAGAGGAGGGGGGATGAATCGCCTTTTTCCCATCCCGGGCTTTCGCTTCCTCTCTCTTTCTCCTCTCGCATTGCCGCCATGGCCACTTGACACGCGTCCGAGTTGAGCCATGAGAATCCCGGTGAAGGATGATGCCTTAATGGTGCGACGACTTGGAGGCCTCGCCCCTGGCTCCTTGTGGCCGGAACGGGTAGCCCGACACCTATATAAGCCTGAGTCTAGCCTCCTTCATCCTTTCCTCCCCGCTCGCCACTCCCATCCATCCTCGCCACACCGTGCCGTCTACAGCGCCGCACCAACACCCCAAGCGGACGAACACTAGCTCCGGTCGAGCCTAGAGCGGGAGTGGCTGAAGACCTAGGATGAACCGTGCGCACGAACCGCCTCGCTCGCTGCCGCCGGACGCAGGACGAACAGCGAGCTCGACCTTCACCAACCAGAACCTCGCCGCCTATAGTTTCTCCGTGTCGCCGCCTCGGTGCACCGCTTCCTGGTTGCTGCATGGTGAGAACCCGACGCGACCCCCATCTCCCCTCCCCCACGCTTGCTTGTGATGAGGCTGAGGCCACAATGGCCTCGGTGCCGCCGCTTGAGCCGTGTCGTCGCGTCACCACACACGCGCGCACGCGACCGAACGCGTAGAGCACGTGCTCTGCTTAGTTCCGCCGCGGCCGCAAAAGTCATAGCGCCGCCTCCACTGGTAGTCTAGCCTTGCCCGCTCGCCGGGAGGTAGTTTAGGGGCCGTAGTAGCTATTCCCAACCCCTGCATAGCCAATGTCTCCCTGTCATCGGCGCCATGGCTGCGCCGCCGTGTCACCCTATACTCCGCTGTAGCTCGGACCATGTGGGTGGCGAACCCGCTTGGCCAATTGGGGGGAAAACCCTCTCCTACCGACGGCGGAGCTCCGCCGAGGCAGGCTGCGGGCCGTTGTGTAGCTGGCCGGGCCAATGTTGCGGCGGAAGCGCACTGGTCCCCACCTCGCCGCCTTCCCTAGTCTTTCCTCTTCGCGACCTCGGCCGGCCGTAGGCGGTAGCTCAGCGGTCTCTTGTGTGTCCCCAGGAGCCCTAGGATGCCGCTGTGGGCCTCTGCGTTGCCGCCCTACAACCGTCATGCCGTCACGCCAAAGCCCGGGCACCCCGCACCGCTACCGCCCATTGTAGCACCACCTTGGACCGTCGCAGCCTGTGTGCCGCCCCCTAGACATGGCGGAGGTCCCCATGGACCTCCCCTTGCTGGCCGCCCTGGGTACCGGCCTAGTGGCGCCACACGCGAGCTGTTTCAGTTAAGCGGCCGTGCGGCGAAGAGAGAGGCAGAGCGCTAGAGAAGGAGGAAGAAGAAGTCTGTGGGATTGACATGTGGGCCCGGGAGGATTAGAAACTAATCACTGTAATTAACCCTAATGACGTGATTAACATTAGTAACTGACATGTGGGCCATGCCGATTAAGGAAAACTAATTTAAAACATTTTCAAAAGCGGTCTAACTGACAGCTGGGACCCGCTCACTTTAAAAACTTGATTAAACCGGGAGAAGGGCTCTGTGAGGCTGACATGTGGGTCCTGGCTAGGAAGTGGGCCGCCTGGGCGGGTCATACTTTGACCTATTCCCCACTTGTCAGCCAGTGGAGGCTTTTCTTTTTGAAAATAATCATTTTCCAATAAAAGGCCCTAGGGCCCACTAGTCAGTGACTCAGGGATTTTCTTTTAAGAAAAATAATTCGGGAAAATGGGGAAAAATAAATGCACAGTGAGGTTTTGCAATTAATTTGATTTAATTCAAATTTGAATATTTAAACGGCCATAACTCTCTCAATTTAAATCGGATTGGGATGATACTTTCACCAAAATTTTTCTAAAATCAAGATCTATCCACTGGCACTGGTTTGGTATTCTTACCATTTTTCTAGGATTTATGACTTATTTATTTGGAGTGTAGATTGATTAGATTCCCACTCCACCAGGGTACGTTTGTGAGGACGAGTTCATTGCAGCCGAGGTAGAACCCATAGTTGAACAAGGCAAGTAACTACGGTCCCCTCCATGATCATGTTGATCCTATGTTGCAAAATGATTTAATTGCAAATAAAATGCATGCTATATTTAAGTTGCATACCCAGTTGCTTTAGCCATTCCTTGTTATTGTTTCCCTATGTCTTGATTGCCGTATTATGTTTTGTCCTTAGTCAGATAATGACATTGCTTAGTCATACTTAATTAGATACGCGCATACTATATGCTCATGATGTGTTTATGGGACAAGGGGGATGATTGCTCCGGGTGGGGTGATTATCAATGAGCGGGTGGAGACATGGGCGTCACTCTGCGTATCTCATATAAAAACATTTACGAAAACCAAAAGCTTAAAGAAACAAAACGGATTTCGACTGGGGCGGCACGGATTGAATTGGGTCATTCTATGAAAAGGCTAGCGCTGACCCTGGTCAATTAATGATCGAGTCAGGAAGCTATGCGGGAAACGAACAGAGTATGACCGTATTTCTCGTATGGGCATAGATCTGGAGGATTAGGTGACACAAGTGGGGCGGCACCCCAGTCATGGTTGGTTCTGTACACATAACATACAATGATGTGAAGTGTTGTGCTGTTGTGATTGAGGGCGCCAAAACCTAAAATGCACCCTAAGTATATATATAGTGTAATGCCTGGATTTCTTGGGTTCTAGGACTCCTCTCACCACCAGCTCGAGGCGTTGGGTGTTAGGTGGTGCATGAGGGTTCATAGTCCTTGGAGCGGGTGCCGCAATGCGAGGGAACCTAAAAGGCCGGGTCATGACAAGTCTCATGTGTTGGGTGCGTCATAGAGTACGGGTAAAGCGTACATCCACTGCAGTGTGAGTAAAAACAATCTATTCGAATAGCCGTGCTCGCGGATAAAGGAGCGCCAGGACTCATTATACACTTGACTGGCCTCTGAAGTTTTTTTTTAATCTTGCTTAGATTTGGATGGGGCAATGGGTTGTGGGCTCTCCTGAGATACAGGAAAGTCTGGACTCGAGCAAGAGAATAATATTGAGCGCGAGAACAAGCCGAACCAAGGGACGCTTGGTGAGGGAATGAGGAGTTCTCACGAATGGTTAAACTACTTGAACATAACATTGTTTTTCAGTTAAAACTGCTAGGTCTAGGGTTTGTGAACTGTTTTATGTTCCGCAAATAGGCCTCACCACCCTTGAATCCAATTCTGCACTAATCCATCTTGTAGTGGTGGCTTGCGAGTACGCTTGTACTTACCGTTGCTTAATCCTCTTTTTAGAAGTAGGCGACAAGGATGATCCGTATGAATGCGTCCCATCGGAGGAGGATGAACCTAAGGAGGCGCCTTAGGGTTTGGATCTCCAGTCATTGCCTGTGGTGTGGTGCTACCACCTTTCTGCTTCTGTTTCCCTAACTTAATCTTTTGGAAGTTGTGTAATGTAATCGACCATGCTTGGTCTATTTGGGTCCTACTCGGGCAACCCTTGTAATATCATGTATTGTAAGCCTTGAACGATGCAAGCACCGTGTACCAGCTAAGTGTGTATGCCAAACTACTAATCCAGAGATTTGGTATACTATAAACACAAGGGGTTTCCGGTGTACAAAGCCGGGGGCCCACACATCACAAGAGGAAGACGGCGGCGATGAAGAGAGGCCGGGGTGCTCAAGCTAGTGTTGGAGGCATCGTTCCCACCACGCCCATGAGCTGCGCCCCGGAGCCGCAGTTGCTGCTTGGCTGGGAGCTCGGGGTGTCGGCGGGGAGGACAGCTTTAGGTTCTCGCTCTTGCAGCTGCTGCACTAGCGTTAGAGGAAGATAACAGTGGTGGGGAGAGGTGGGAGGGACGTAGCTCCTACCATGCCTTCTAGCTCCATGTCGGAGCCGCTGTCGCCATTTGGCTATGAGCTCGGGGTCCGTGGTGAGGAGGACAGCTTTGGGTTCTCCCTCCCATGGCTGCTCCGCAATCACTGGCTGACGTTGAAGAGTTGAGGTGGCCTATTTTTCCTCACATAATGGGCAGCCGCGGGGAAGCATTCTCCACAAATATTTCTCTAGTTCTTGATCATCTTTATGTTTGGGTTATGTAAAATTTCTTTTGAAATCAGTATTAAACTCTTAAAGTGAGGTAATTTAAACTTTTAATAAGAAAGCTGATCGTGCATATCCAATATATTCATCTAGTATGTATACCGCTACATCGCCTAAACCACATCGTCCTCCGTCAGCCTACCGTGGCATAGTGTTACCTCTAAATCCCAAAACAGGTGAACTCTCTCCTCCTCACCCACCCCATCCCTCCCACCCAAGTAACCTAATCCGGACGCTTGCCACCTTCTTAGAAGAGACATGCTCGGTGGAGGTTGCTCAACGGCATATGGAGTCTTAAGGAGGCTCCAGTGAGCTCCCCAAGCGAGAGAAATATCCACATATGGCTAGAGGTTGAAGAAATACCAAGGCCATTGAATGTTCATCTAACGAAAAATATGACAGAGATTTTAGCAATATCAAGCGATCGATGATTAGCAACGGCGGGAAAAAATGATATGAGTAGAATTGTTTTATAGTACTCTAAGGCTATTTCTAATGGGGAGTTTCATTTCCCAGTTTCCAAGAGTGCCACGTCATCAACAGAGATCTGAGTTGATAAATAAAACAATTCTTCCTAATGCACAGTTTCATTTCACGGTTTTATATATTAGCTATAGTATTTAATTGTAATGCATGGGATTGGATGGAGTCGGATAAAATGAAACTCTCTAATCCCTAATGCTAGTTTCAACATGTTTCATAGTCTTGGAAACAATGTAAATCTAGTTTCATCTTGATGAGTCTCTCTTCATAAATATCTTGCCATATCATCAAAAATACTGATGTGTCACATCATTTAATAAGAATAAAACTCTTATAAAACCTCGGAATAGCCTAATATATCATAAAGTTATATTTATAAACTTTTCAGATACAAATTAATAGCCAAAGTCTTAAAAGTTAGATTAAATTAATTTTATTCTAAACGTTAAATATTTATGACTGATGGGATCACTTGCATAGATCGACCATGAACCTTGGAGATCTCAAACCTCACCTCTCAAGAAGAGAGAGATAGTTCTTCCATATTCGTTCCTTTTTTACCCTCGCATGCACGTAGCTATATATATGGTTCTCCACATCACTCGAGCACGCCGTCCCTGAGCTCAGCGCGACAATGGAGCCGAGCAACCAGAGCCATGGCCAACCCGAAGCAGCCGCCGCCGCCACCGCCGACCTCGAGCAAGGTCTTACCCGGCACCTCCTGGAATACCACCAGTACGAGGCATGGACGGACGAGAGCACCAGGCAGCGTCCCCGCGTCGGCCGCGTCCCGCCGCACGTCCGCAACCTGCACGGCGGCGCCGAGGCTTACACCCCCAAGTTCGTCTCCATCGGCCCGATCCACCACGCCGACGAGACGCTCCGCAACCACAGCCACCGCCTCAAGGTCGCGTACCTCCACGCCCTCATCGCGCGCCGCACCCCGGACCCCATCGACGACGTCGCCGTCCTCGCCGCGCTGATCGGCTACAAGGCCGGCGTGGCGGCGATGGAGGACAGGGCCCGCGCGTTCTACAAGGAGCCCGTAGACCTCGTCGCCGAGGCGTTCGTTGACATGCTGGTGCTCGACGGCTGCTTCCTCCTCGAGCACATGCTCAACCTCGCCACGGGGTACGAGGACCCGCTGCTCCACGGCACCCACTGGGCGCCGTCGCAGCTACACTCCGACCTCATCCGCTTCGAGAACCAGGTCCCTTTCTTCGTCCTCGCCGAGCTGCTCGCGCTCTCGCCGCTGTCCCGTGACCCGGAGCTGGAGGCTTGCCGCACCGGGGGGCGCCGTGACTTCCTCCGCAGCATCGGCGTGCACTGCCTCCTCCGCAAGGACGACGACGAGCTCAAGAACCTGCTCCCGAGCGACGATATCCACCACCTGCTCCACCTGTACAGCCTATCGCTCACGGAGGCGCGGCTGAGGCGGCCGCTGGCTCACGCCGGGTGGGGCGCCGCCGCGTGGCGCGCGCTCTGGAAGCTCCCCATCATGACGCTAACGCCCGTCGCCTACCTGCTGTGCTCCGGCGCCGACGACGGCAAGGACGAGGAGGAGGAGGCGGCGACGAAGCTGCCCAACATCCCGAGCGCCACCGACCTGCAGAGGGTGGGGATCAAGTTCAAGCGCGCGCCGCGGAAGCCCGACGGCGGGTTCATGGACGTGCGGCTGGAGGACGGCGACACGCTGGTGATCCCGATGGTGAACATCGAGCAGTTCACGGCGCCGCAGCTGCAGAACCTGATCGCGCTGGAGCAGGCCACGCCGGAGCTCCCCGACGACTGCTCCTGCTACGCCTTCTTCATGGACAACCTCGTCGCCAACCCCGCCGACGTCGCGCTGCTCGAGTCCGAGGGCATCCTCAAGAGCAACCTCGGCAGCCACAAGGCGGTATGTAAGTACAGAAAAAAAAGTCAGGGTTCACATAATATTCGAATGACAAAAATTAAAGAGGGAGACATTTTAAACGAAAAATTTCAACAAGAATTATTTTTAGGAGTTTTTTGAAATATTAATTTACATATATAAAAAAGGAGGGGAAAATTTTTTAGGAGTTTTTTAAACTATTAATTTACATGAAATTTGAGGAGCACCAGTGCATGGGCGACAAAACTGCTTTCATGCCACCGTGGACGAATTAATCACGCAAGGGCTAATAATTAACCGAAGCTTGTGAATGACTGCTGCTAGGTGGTGACCTACTTCAACAAGCTGTGCAGGGGGAACAAGCTGGAGCTGGAAGGCAACTACTTGCGGTCGGTGTTCGAGGCGCTGATGGAGCGCAACAGGAACCCCATGTACGCCTGGATCCGTACGCTGAGGAAGAAGTACTTCAGCTCGCCGTGGGGGATCATCGCCATGGTCGTCACCCTCTTCGTCTTCGCCTCCACCGTCCTGCAGACCTACATCTCCGTCGTCCAGTACTACTTCAGCAATACCAGCGATTACTAGCTATCTACACGTTATTAATTTTACAACCACTATCCGCCTACGACTAAAGGTACCTGAAAATAAATGTTGTCTGCCTACGAAAACCTATTATTTCAGGTGGCCAAATAAGCACTTTGCCTGTGAAAAACCTATTATTGCAGGCGGCCGATATAAGCACGCCGCCTGCGAAAATATATTATCGCAGGTGGCCGGTATAAGGCAGACGCCTGTGATAATAGGTTTTTGCCGGCACCTGTCTTATACCGGCCGCCTGCGAAAATAATTCTCACAAGTCCAATCCCGCAGCCTGTGATGATATTTGTGTCAATTTTAAATTTTTCCCGCCAAATTGTGACCGCTTGTGATGATATTTTTGCTCTAATTTTTCAATTTTCCCGTCTAAATACATAATCGTCGAGGATTATATTGAGTAATCAAATGGTGATCGATTCGATTTCGTGGTAGCATATTTTGAATTGCATGGGTATATTGGAGCTTTATATATATATATATATATATATATATATATATATATATATATATATATATATATATATATATATATAATAATAATAATAATAATAATAATAATAATAATAATAATAATAATAATAATAATACTATGCGATGAAATATTTACAACACAACACAGATGATATATATATCGAAGTTTTTGTCCAGTGTTTATGTAGGAGTTTTTGTCTAGTCAGTTGGATCTGAATATTTCTTGTCAGTGGTGAGTATGTTGTCTTTATCGAAGAAACGCCCTAACTTGTGATATCACTCGTGATGGATGAAGTGGCTCATGTCTCGTTGTATATTTTCAATAGATTTATCATCCATCATTTGGTCTGATTTTGGAATCTAGGCAGCTGCATCAAGACCATGACAAAAAGGGAATTACCAACTGTTACGTACGAATAATTGTGACAATACATAGTTCATGGAGTTAGATCTTCAGTGTTCTTGAAATACCTCCCTTCTACTTTGAGGTACATGCAACTATAATATGCACAAAGGATGCTGCCTTCTGGTTGCTTATGTCACTTTGTAAGACGTAAAATACAATGTAAATTAGTTACACGTATACGCAAGCAAGATAAGTTTTTGTGAAGTGGATAGTGTATTACCGACCACTTATTACGGACCAATATCTAATCTCTTCTTATGTTCTATTCTCCTCATTTTTTGTAGTAGTGCTTATAGGCGCTGTTCGAACAAATGGATTGAGTTTTTTAGTCATAAGTGTACAGACCTCGTTAATGAAAGTGTATGAGATATGTATATATATGGATGAGCTACTAGCTTATAAATC
Organism: Oryza meyeriana var. granulata; assembly: GCA_003991445.1. Classification (NCBI taxonomy): domain Eukaryota; kingdom Viridiplantae; phylum Streptophyta; class Magnoliopsida; order Poales; family Poaceae; genus Oryza; species Oryza meyeriana. The sequence goes on from RYFJ01000440.1 coordinate 346,499, forward strand.
TAACATAGTGAGGAATTCATTGTAGGACTTAGTCGGGGAGTCGAGTGGGTCCAATATAATCGCTTCTCCGTGCTTCAGATAAAATAGGAAACAAATAAAGTGGTCGCTACACAAATAGCATAAAATGTTTAGTTAGTTAAATATTGATTAAGTAAAAGTAAAGTATCTAGAGGATATCGAACTTACCCAAAGTTGTGTGGGGCCATTATACATCATTTGTCCGACATAGATAGTATTGCGCGTGCAATGTACACGGCCACCACTAGCATTTTATTTTTATGCATTTTATTTATGTATTCCTCTCTCTCCTCGGGGGTCTTGTCCATTAGCTCCTTAGATTTATTTTCATTTAGTTTGAAAGTGTGATTTAGCTTGCAAATGTGACATGGGTTGAGAAAGCCGAGGGGTTCTCCCATCTTATTTGCTAGGATGTAATCATCCTTGAAAATAAATCTCAAATCAATACTAGACAATAATATGACTCGGTAAAAGTGTGAATAAATTGGTTTCTATTAGATGTGTACAGTACATGCACCACATGGCGAAGAGATTGACATCAAGTTTTTCGCGACGGTACAAGCTGTGCATGTCCTTGAATTCAATAAATACAATGCTCCTCCATCCATAAAATCTCATGTGGGATTGAAACAGTTATGGTGTTGAGGCCCTTTCACTTGCTTTCATGTACCATTCGTGCCATCTTTTTAGCTGCCATGGATCACTGTCTATAGCCCAGCTGGGTAAGAATGCTTTGCCATTCACAAACTTTTCTGGTACATCGGCTGTAGGCACAATGTCCAACACTTTGGGCAAGCTTACTTCCAGGCCCATGATATTCACACCATCGACCTTTTTTTTCCCTTGTCTTTCTCCCCTCTGCCCTTGAATGCGCTTGTCATTCACCGCTTCTTATGCTCGTTTGTTGACTTGTGATCACGTTCTCTGATCTTTTGTGGCAGTATACGAGATGACAACCTTTTGGGGAAAGTTAGTTGTGTAGGTGCCTCAGCCTGATCTTTATGTCCAGGGCCTTCACCTGATCTGGTACTAGGGACGCCTCATTTTGATTTGGTACCGGAGGTGCCTGAGCTTGATTTGGTATTGGAGGCGCCTCAGATTGATCTTGTTATGTAGGCGCCTCAGCCCGATCTTGTTGTCCAGGGGCCTCCACTTGATCTGGTACTAGGGGCGCCTCAACTTGATCTGGTATTGGAGACGCCTCAGCTTGATCTGGTGCTGGAGGCTCCTGAGCTTGCTCTGGTAGTGGAGACGCCTTAGCTTGATCTTGTTTTGCAGGCGCCTCAGCTCGATTTCCTTCAAAAGGAGCTGGTGGTGAAGGTTGCCTCTGGGACTGTGCACATGATGGCTCAGCTTGATCCTTAGAGGAATCTATTTGTTCTTTCATTGGTTGATGCCTTGGTGACGGCGGCCACGGATCTTCCTGATTACCTTCGATCAATAGGAGAATATCTCTTCGGTGCCATAGTATGTACTGGTCCACTGCATCTTCGAGAAACATGATTCTCTCAGGCATGGGAATGTCTATCTCGTACATCACATGATCTTCGTGCACAGATTGCACTTCAACCTTGGCATAGTCTGTCGGGATATCCGAGCAATGAAATATGTGTCTCGATATCACCCTGCTCTTCGCAACCATCATTGTCCTTCTAGCCCTTCCGACCAGATCATGCATCCAGTAAGGTGTATCCTCTTTTATGTCATCGACCAGATATCTCGGTGCTAGCGTAGATCCGATGTTGCTAGGCACTACGGCAGGGGCAACATTAAGGATCCAGGGAATATTCACACCTCATGTATAAATTTGCTTCTAGATATGCCCTACAATAATTGCATACCTGGTCCCTGATAGATCTAGCTATTTTCTCCTTGTATCGTTCATGCTTCTTATAGCTGGACGTGTCCTTTGCGAAGCTTTCTTTCGAGCTAAGCTTCGAGGACATTCCTCGAACGTGACCAGAATGCTTCGGATTGCCCAACGCAATGGTCACCTGGTCGTTCTCCCTGTCAGGTTTAAATATGCCTATCTTTTGCAGCTCAGTGATCTCCGTCAAATCCTTGGCTACTTTCTACAGCTGGATGTCTTTGAATACCACCTCATGCTCGTCGATAAAAGCTGGGGTTCTTGCATGTAGCCAGTTCCTGCTTCGTTCGTCGTGATCCTCCATTGGGACGGATTTGTCTGACTTTCTAAGATCTTCTTCCTCCTTTCTCCACTTCTTGATTTTAGGGGTGTACCTAGTCGAGCCCAAGTGATGGGGATACATGTTTCTCTTCGCTAGTTCGGACATTTTCTTGCTCTTTTCCATTTCTTCTTTAGAGGTCTTTTTCACCACGAACTGGTCCCACTAGGCCTGTGTTATCTTTCCGAAAACCTTAAAAGGGTCCCAGCCCTTCTGCATGAACTTCATGTTCAGCTTGGACTTCCATCCCCGCAATGACTTTCCCATAGTCTTCAGCGCATAGTCCTTGGGGAGATCGCCTGTTCTAGGGGGAAATAGGATCCTTTTCTTCATATCGGCCCACAAAAATTGCTTTGTCCCCTCTGAAGCTTCATCCCAGTCCTTGATTGTGATTGGGACATGCTCCCTCACTAGGGCATTGCATTGTTTGCTATATTTAGACAACGATGATTTTGGCGATAGCAGCTCCCCTTTGGGACCGATCCGAGTGACGATGTGGGTCTCACCTGAGATCTTGTTTCTACTTCGCTCTCCCATTCTGCGTTTAGGCTTACTACCATGAGTGGTAGCTACCATAGCTTGTTCTGGGCCAGAGGATGTTACCACATTCTTGTCTGGTGCTTCTGGCGCAGAAATTGCTTTTTTTTTGGACCTTCGTGGAGCCTTCTTCTACAACATGTTACATGTAAATCAATTAAAATGGTGCAAATACCATCTACAGACAGTAGTGTTGAATCAATTAAATACGTACCGCCTTTGCCAGCGGGATGTACTCAGTATCGATATCATCGTTGTCCCCACCCCTTTTTATCCTTTGTAGACTTGGACAAGGATCACTTGGGCTGTGGTAAGAAGACTCGTTGTCCTCAGCGTCCTCTGAGCTTGACGAATGACATTCGGGCACTACAGTCGCTTTAACACTTGAACTTCTTCTGTGACTTCCATGGGCTTGTCCATTGTAGTGCTTGTTTCTTGCCTAGCTATATTTGCATTTCAAAATTTGAAAGAAATTAGAAGTAGTAAATTTCATATATTATTTCCATAATAATAATATGGATTACAACATAAAAAGGTACTGTTGAGAATTTCCATATTTATGAATTTAACTATTTAGTGGTGACTTCAATATTAATCCACATATTATCGAACAAACACAAATATTGTTGCAAAATACAAATATTGCTGACCACTCCATCCAAGTCAAATAAATATTACCCCCTTAATTTCTTGACAATTCACCCTAATTCACTCAAATTCACCCAAAATTCACCCAAATTCACCCACATCATCCCAACTCATCACATAATAAACACAATTATTCCGTAGCTAGAGGGAGATCGAGGGAGGGTGAGGACAACCGGCTGGCGGTGCCGTGTAGAGAAGTCGAGGGGTGGTGGAGGAGGAAGTCGGTGAGGCTAGCTCGGCGGCCGGTGGAGGAGTCGAGGTGGTGGCTAGTTCTGGCGGCGGTAGGGGAGTCAAGGCGGCGTCGGCTTTGGTGGCGGTGGAGGAGTCGAGGCGGCGGCTCCAATGGCAGTGGAAGAGGAAGTGGCGTTGGCTTCGGCGGTGGTGGAGGTTGTGGTGCTCGGCGGCGGTGGTTGGTGTAGGCAGTGGTGCAGAGGAGGCGCGTGATAGCTCAGCGCTCCACCCGCAGTGAGGATGAGGAAGTCAAGACGACACTCCTCCTTGGCTCTCCGGCGCCAGTGAAGAGGTGATCGTTGAAGTGGCGAGCTTTGGTGGCTTCACGGTGGTGCGAGGTGGAAGTCGAGGTGGCGCCGGTAAGGTCAAGGCACGATGCTCTAGCGAGGAGATCGACGCGGCGACGGTGGCAAAAAATTTTGGCAGCCTGGTGGCGCGAATATTTCTAGACTTGGAAAGTTTCCAAGTCCCGCGTGAATCTATATAAGGGGATCGCTTTTTCGCATGCGAAGGCTTACGCGGCCCGCCTGCGAAATGCATTTTCGCAGGTGGAGACTTACATAGCCTGCCTGCGGAAAGGCCGCTTAAGCACCTGCGTGTGAAACAATACAGTGTTTGCAATTTAAAGATAATTCATATAATTAGTCTCTAGCCTTTTTAAATTCATAGATAATTCAAATAAAGCCCAAATAATATTGAAACTAGTCTCTAAAATTTTGTAAAGTTAATATATGTGTGTTGCAGTGTTGTGGAAGACGGAATACGGATGTCGGATGGAGAGGGTACCATCAAACGATTAATCAGAATATGGACAATTAATCGGAATTTGACGGAAATTTGATGTTCACAAATAAATATACTTATTTTATAATATTATGCCCACCTTTGAAGATTTAAATGCATAAAACTATATAAATTGAATACGATCATACTATTTTTTTCAATTGAACAATCATAGCTTGATATTATATAAAAGTATAGGAGTCCTCGGTGAAGAATTCACAAGTTGTATGATGCCAGATGTCGATGCCCCAGGGGGCTCCTTGTGACGCCTCCCCGACAAGGTGGAAGGCCACCTGTGCATACGGCACCCGATCCCAGGATCAGCAGTCGGGTACGCACAATAATGATACAGCTCAGAGTTACAATAAATACATATCAGAGTGCACATATATATATATACAAGGAGATCCATCCAGGACAGACCCGGGATGGGCAAAAATAATCAGCAGGTAAACTAGCGAAACAGCAAAAACAAGGCGGAAGCTGGACAAAAACTACACCACAGGCTCGGTTGGGAACTAGGCTCGAAACCTTCAGAAGTCTTCGTAGTCGGCCTGGTCTTGGAGGAACTCGGCAGCAGTCGGATCTTCGTCTTCTTCTCCAAAACCTACTATACATATATGAACAAGGTGAGTACTTTCGTACTCAGCAAGCCAGGAAAAGATGCCATGTCGGCCAGATAGAAGGGCTAAAGGTTTTATTTGCGAAAAACTGCCTTTAGAAACTCTTTTCTTTACAAACACTAGTGAACTCAATTTTTAGTTGTCGGAAAGAGGCTCACGCCTCGATCCATTCCGCAAGTTGCTTTTCAACAACTCGCCACTTAATGAATCAAGCATATATATATCATCTTTTACTTCGCATTTGTTGGTCCTGTATGTCCCGAGTAGCTACAACCACTCGTTGACCCTGAGACTCGGCTACAACCAAATCTCAGCTGTGGCACTTAATGCCCGCTACGCTGGCTACAACCAGCTAGCTCATCCGCCACACTGGCTACAACCCGGGGGCGCAGCTCGCTATCTTGCTTCCCTGGCTACAGCCCGGGAGCTCAAGCTTGCTCATCTGGCTTCCCTGGCTACAACCCGGGAGCACAACTTGATCAACTTGCTGCCCTGGCTACAACCCGAGAGCTTGATCAATCCGTCTTCTGGCTACAACCCGAAGACAACTGCACAACTGCCGCCCTGGCTACAACCCGGGGGCTTAAGTTTGCTGCCCTGGCTACAACCGGGGAGCATGATCTTCATCCTGTTTACTTTTCACACACTTGATTATGGTGCTTAACACCCCGGATCACACAGATCCGTTTCTGGCCACACAGGCCTTCCGTTCACTTACTCGGCAAACTCTGGTCACGGTTCCCTTTTCATCAAACATTTTCACAAACCACAGGCAAACAAATCTACGCTATGGGAATCACCTTACATCGCCCTTAACCGTGGGCACGGCTGTTTGAACAGTTCTGCTAATCTCTGCAGAGGGTGTGCGCTTTACCCATCCGACACGAAAATTACACCGAGTACTGGCCTGTACCCAGAAATTCGTGACAAGGCCATTTCCAAAGCCAGTCTAGGGTTATCCAATGCCAGCCGAAAGATCCACACAGGATTCAGTGGTCGGCACTGAACTTCCCTAAACCTACTATTTACTCGGCCAGGGGCATCCCATAATACCCGTATGGTCGCACTGTAAGATGCTCGGATGGAATCCCCAAAGGAAACGGTCCTTATCGGTAATACATAGCCATGCCACACAAGCGCTGTCTCTGTACACCAAGATTTTCACAAGCTGTCTTTATTTCACAAAACGCGCCGATACACAAGGTATCGGGTTTTCCAATCAGTTTAGTAAAACCCAATGTTTTCCCAAACGACAAACAACGTTGCGGAGCTAAGCCATTCTACTCGGCATCGTATCCTCAGATAGGATGCTAGCGTGCCATTTGTGGGGCTCTCAAGGGAGAAATATATCAACATCCTACCAATATGTGCGGCTACTGGGTAGGTCCATCGGTTTCGCTTGTAAACCGAGGCCAACAGTTTAAAGGTGTAAACTAAACATGCATAATATTTTCCAGACAACATAGTTTTGCATATATGGGAAACAATATGATCAAAGAGGCTTGCCTTGTTCCAAAGAAGGATCTTCCTCGACGAAGACGGCTTCGGGATCGTCCACTGGTTTCGGCTCTGAACAAGCAGAAAGGAAACACTGATAAGCAGGAGGGGCAAAACACCAAGAAAAAGGATCAACGAAGTAGTCGGCTGCAGAGAAAGTGGCAGTCGGCTGAACCAGGCTTGCGAACTAGGCGACAGAGCCCCAAAGCTTGAGAGGATGAAAACTCAGCAGAGCTGGAGCTGGCCGGTTTGCAAAACAAAGGAAGAAGGAGCATGGATGGCTCAATATATAACCAGCGTGCAAGGGTGAGGCACGGTGGAGCTGGGCAACGGGTAGGGAGAAAAAGTCAAGGTGAATTGACAAAGGATTTGATGTTCACGCAGGGCTTGACTTGGGAGTCTGGCGTGGTCAGGGAGTTGGCAGACACTGTAGGTGCGATGAGACATTAAGGTCAAGGCTAGGACAGGTTGGAGAAATCTCACTGACAGGGCTTCGGACTGACCACTGGTCCAAGCGATGCAGCAGGTTATTGTCCATCGGTCCAAGCGGTGTTGCGGGCAGGTGAAGACTGGTTCTTCTCCACTTCGGTTGTCGGCGTCCAACGGGCGGGTGCAACTCGGGGGACAAAGAAACAACAGGTCTCAACAAGGTAGTCGGCCACTTCACAGTGCTTACTCGGCAGCAAGGAGGTCCGAGTAAGACAAGGGAAAGGGCAGGATACAAGGACTGAGTAGCAATCTACTCGACTCAAGGGAGAAGGTAGTCGGCTAGCCAGGAAAAAAAAACTGGGGCACAGCTGACAGGATAGGAAGGGAGCTCGGGAAAGCAAAGACTAGCGGGAAAAGAAAAACGGGTCGTTACAAACCTCCCCCACTTAACAGAATCTCGTCCCGAGATTCCGCTACTCGGCGAAAAGCTCCGGGTACTCAGCTTGAAGGCGATCTTCTTGCTCCCATGTTGCTTCATCTTCCGAATGGTTACTCCATTGCACCTTGCAGAATCTGATTGTCTTTCGTCTTGTACATCTATCCCTTGCTTCAAGAATCCGAGTCGGGCGTTCCTTGTACGTAAGGTTGCGTTGTACGTTGATCTCTTCCAACGAAACTTGTTCTTCTGGGATGCGAAGACATTTCTTCAACTGGGACACATGAAACACATCGTGGACGTCAGAGAGTTCTTCGGGCAACTCCAGTTGATACGCCACCACTCCGCGTCTGTCAACGATAGGATAAGGTCCGATATAGCGAGGCGCTAGCTTTCCACTCATTCCGAATCTCTTTGTTCCTCGTAGGGGTGATACTCGGAGATACACATGGTCTCCTATCTGAAACTCGAGCTCTCGTCTCCGATTATCCTCATAGTTCTTCTGTCGGGCTTGGGCTGTCTTCAAGCGCTCTCGGATAACCTTAACTCGCTCTTCTGCCTCTTTCAAAATGTCTGGTCCAAAAACCATCTTTTCCCCTACGTCTGTCCAACAGAGTGGAGTTCTACACTTGCGTCCATATAGAGCTTCATTGGGGGCCATCTGGATACTGGCTTGATAGCTGTTGTTGTAGGAGAACTCGGCATAAGGCAGACAGAGATCCCAGGTTCCTTCAAAATCCAGGGCACATGCTCTTAGCATATCTTCCACGATCTGGTTTACTCTCTCGGTCTGTCCATCCGTCTGGGGGTGATATGCAGTGCTGAAATTGAGATTAGTGCCCATTGCTTCATGCAACTTTTGCCAGAAGTGGGAGGTGAACTGAGCTCCTCGGTCAGACACGATCTTCTTTGGGACTCCATGTTGGCAGATAACCTTGGTCATATACAACTCAGCTAACTTCTTAGCCGGGTAGGTTGTCTTGACGGGGATAAAGTGGGTGACCTTGGTCAGTCGGTCCACTATTACCCAGATGGAATCATGTCCTGCCGGGGTCTTAGGTAATCCAACGATGAAATCCATTCCTATTTCTTCCCATTTCCACTCGGGTATCCTTAAGGGCTGAAGCAATCCTGCTGGCTTCTGATGCTCTGCTTTAACCCTTTGGGAAATGTCACAAACTGCGACATACTCGGCAATATCTCGCTTCATTCCAGGCCACCAGTAATGATCCTTAATATCCTTGTACATCTTGGTACTTCCTGGGTGGATGGAATAAGCGGACTCATGGGCTTCTCTCATGATTAAGTCTCGGATTTCCTTTATGTCGGGCACGCAAATGCGTTTTCCAAGCCAAACAGTTCCTTTGCTGTCGATGGAGAACTCGGGGGCTTTTCCTTGGGTCACGCTTTCCTTAATAGACACAATCTTTTCATCTACCTTTTGAGCTTCTCTGATCTGGTCCTCCAATGTAGGCTGAATCAGCAAAGTCGCCAGCGTTCCTAGCTTGACCATATTTATCCTTAGCTTTTCCAGTTCTCGACTTAACTCGGGTTGAAGGGGCAGGGTCAAGATGGCATTATAATGGATTTTTCGACTGAGGGCATCGGCAACAACATTTGCCTTGCCAGGGTGGTAATGTATTCCAAGGTCGAAATCCTTAATCAACTCAAGCCATCTTCTTTGTCTGAGATTAAGTTCGGTTTGAGTGAAGATGTACTTCAGGCTTTTGTGGTCAGTGTATACTTCACACCGGTTTCCAACCAGGTAGTGTCGCCATATCTTCAAGGCATGCACTACTGCTGACAACTCTAGGTCATGGGTCGGGTAGTTCAGCTCATGGGGTCTTAATTGTCTTGAGGCATAAGCAACCACTCTTCCTTCTTGCATAAGCACACAACCTATGCCTAGTCGAGATGCATCACAGTATACCTCAAAATCTTTCCTGATATCCGGAAGGATCAACACAGGTGGTGTAGTCAGCCTTTTCCTTAATTCCAGGAAAATTTTCTCACAGGCGTCACTCCATTCAAACTTCTTTTCTTTCTTTAGCAATTCTGTCATGGGTTTGGCAATCCTTGAAAATCCTTCAATGAATCTCCGATAATAACCAGCCAAACGTAAGAAACTTCTTACTTCTGTGACGGTAGTCGGGGATTTCCAAGAAAGCACGTCTCTCACTTTCCCCGGGTCCACTTCTACTCCTTGGGCAGTGACCACATGCCCGAGAAATGCAACTCGGTCTAGCCAGAACTCACACTTCGAGTACTTGGCAAACAACTGGTGCTCTCTCAGCTTTCCGAGAACCATTCTCAGATGTCCAACATGTTCTTGCTCGTCCTTGGAGAAGATTAGGATATCATCCATGAATACCACGACAAACTTGTCGAGATATTCCATGAATACCTTATTCATAAGGCTCATGAAGAAAGCTGGGGCATTAGTGAGTCCGAAGGACATCACTGTATACTCATATAATCCATAACGGGTCAGGAAAGCTGTCTTGGGTATATCCTCAGGTCTGATCTTCAACTGGTGGTATCCTGATCTCAAGTCAACCTTAGAGAAAACTTTAGCTCCTTGTAGCTGGTCGAACAGATCATCAATCCTTGGTAGAGGATACTTATTCTTGATGGTTACTCCATTCAGTGCGCGATAATCAACGCACATCCTCTTGGTCTTATCCTTCTTTTCCACTAGGAGCACTGGAGCTCCCCAAGGTTGTGACATCCTGGCCCAATTAGGATATGGCCCATATGGCCCATAAGTGCGGTGTGCACATGATTAGTACCACCTTGCTAGTTGAGCAAGGGTTGAACCAACTTATAAGGCCTTGTCCCTCCAACCATAGTACTTCCAGGTTAACCCTTTTACATGAAGCGAGGACGAAAGTGTAAGTGGGGTGCTATGTGTAAGTGGGCCCGCCCGTCGATTGGGCTGGGCTATGCGGTTCTGGAGGGCAGGGTGTTACAAATGGTATCAGAGCCGACCCTCGCGGTTGCGCGTACGGGTCAGTGTGCGGGCATATGGCGCATGGCGCATGTGGGCTCGGTGTGAGGCACATGGCATGGCATATGGCGCCGACACTGGACGTACGGACGTGCGCTAAGAGGGGGCGCGTTCCTGGACATTTGCCTGTATGCCTGTGTGGCTATGCGGGTAAGTTGGACTGGCGGGGACGCCAGGTCCTTTGAGGGGGTGTGTGTGTGACATCCTGGCCCAATTAGGATATGGCCCATATGGCCCATGAGTGCGGTGTGCACATGATTAGTACCACCTTGCTAGTTGAGCAAGGGTTGAACCAACTTATAAGGCCTTGTCCCTCCAACCATAGTACTTCCAGGTTAACCCTTTTACATGAAGCGAGGACGAAAGTGTAAGTGGGGTGCTATGTGTAAGTGGGCCCGCCCGTCGGTTGGGTTGGGCTGTGCGGTTCTGGAGGGCAGGGTGTTACAAATGGTATCAGAGCCGACCCTCGCGGTTGCGCGTACGGGTCAGTGTGCGGGCATATGGCGCATGGCGCATGTGGGCTCGGTGTGAGGCACATGGCATGGCATATGGCGCCAGCACTGGACGTACGGACGTGCGCTAAGAGGGGGCGCGTTCCTGGACATTTGCCTATATGCCTGTGTGGCTATGCGGGTAAGTTGGACTGGCGGGGACGCCAGGTCCTTTGAGGGGGAGTGTGTGTGACATCCTGGCCCAATTAGGATATGGCCCATATGGCCCATGAGTGCGGTGTGCACATGATTAGTACCACCTTGCTAGTTGAGCAAGGGTTGAACCAACTTATAAGGCCTTGTCCCTCCAACCATAGTACTTCCAGGTTAACCCTTTTACATGAAGCGAGGACGAAAGTGTAAGTGGGGTGCTATGTGTAAGTGGGCCCGCCCGTCGGTTGGGCTGGGCTGTGCGGTTCTGGAGGGCAGGGTGTTACAAAGGTGATGTGCTAGGTCGCACAAAACCTAGGCTCTCAAGTTCTTCTATTTGCGTTTTCACTTCGGCTAACTCTTTAGCCGCCATTCTATAGGGTCTCTTGGATATGGGTGCTGTGCCGGGTAGCAACTCTATAGAGAACTCAATCTCTCTATCAGGGGGCATTCCGGGTAGACTGTCTGGAAAGACATCAGGGTACTCATTGATCACCGGTACTTCTTCCAGAGGGGCCATTTGCACAGAGCTCAGGAGAGATTGGCTTTTAGGGTTTCCAGGTGAGGCAAACTTTACTTCTTGTCCAAAAGGGCACTGCAGGGTTATGGTGCTAGTTGCACAGTCTATTCGGCCTTTGTGCTTAGCTAACCAGTCCATGCCTAGAATCAAATCCAAGCCTTGTGATTCCAGGACAATGGGGTTGGCTGAGAAACTAACTCCTGCAATTACTAGGTTAACTCCAGGGCAAGACTGGTCTGACCTAAACTCCTTACCAGGGGAGTGTATGACCATAGGTATCCTAAGACCTTGAATATCCCAACCATACTTATCCACAAAAGATTGAGAAATAAAGGAATGCGATGCTCCAGAATCAAACAGAACAACTGCAGGTACGGAGTTGACAAGAAACGTACCCATTACCACATCTGAAGCTTCTCGGGCTATCTCCGACTGGATATGATTGACTCGGCCACGTCCAAAGGCCGGAGGGGCACGGGAGGCAGATCCACTAGCATGTGTAGTCGGCTGTCCTCGACTAAACACAGGGGCTCTTGAAGCGCTGGCGTTGGGGCGTCCAGAGGTTGCAGGGTCTTGCTTCTGGGGACAGTGTCGGGCAAAGTGACCCAACTCGTTGCAGTTGTAGCATCGGCTTCCTGGGGCACTCGGGATACTCCTCTGTTGTAGGCCGGCTGGGGTAGGGCGACTTGCACCGGTACTTGCACTGAGGGGTCGGGACTGAACAGAAGAAGCCGGGCGAGAAGCAGATGGGCGAAACACCTGCTCTTGAAACTGGGATGGGGCAAACTGACGGGAAGGACTGGGGTGATAGGGCTTGGAACTCGGACCACTACGAGTCTGCATCTGGGAGGCCTTGCGCTTGCGAAAAACTTCGATCTCCTTCCTCGCGTCTTCAACCACTAGGGCTCTGTTAACCATGTGCTGGAAATTAGGGAAGTTATGGGCAAGAAGCTGGATCTTCATTGCCACATTCATCCCCTTCAGAAACCTTCTGATTTTCTTCTTATCCGTGTTCACGTCCTCTGGTGCATAGCGAGCTAGGTGGTTGAACCTGCTCAGGTACTCGCTGATGCTGGAATGTCCCTGCTTGAGGTTGTTGAATTCTTCTCTCTTAATGTCTATTACTCCTTCTGGGACATGTGCAGCTCTAAAGGCTTCAACAAACTCGGGCCAGGCAATGTTGGCAGCATCTTGATGGGCAGCATAGTAGTTCTCCCACCAGTCTGCTGCTGGACCACGAAGTTGATGTGCAGCAAACTGGGTTTTCTCCATAGGTGTGCACTGCACTAGGTTCAGCTTTCTGTCCATATCCTTTAGCCAGTCATCAGCCTCCACTGGCTCAGCGGTCTGTGAGAACTCGGCCGGACGGGACCTCATGAAGTCGGCAAGCTTGGAGCGGCCATGAGCTTGTGCTGGTTGAACTTGATGGAGGAGAGGCTGCATTGCGGCCAAGTTCTGAGCAATGCCTTGCAAGATCTGGGTCTGGATGGCCATAAGCTGCTGGGGGTCTACTGGAAGGTGAGGAGGTTGAGGCAATCCTCCAGGATTTGCTGCTACAGCGTCAAAGGTACCAAGGCCGGCTGCATGGCCATTTCCAGACATCCGATCATGAGTCTGCTCCACTTCTTGTTCCTCTGCGGCGGTAAGCAGGTTGTTGCGGACTGGTCCTTGGTCTTCAAAACCCAGGCGAGCTGGAGCACGAACAACACGGCGCTGACGTTTTGCCATCTGGTCCTAGAAAAGGGCAACCAAGGGAGAAAGGCTCAGCAAGGTTATCGGCAACCAAACCGATGGAACAGCTGAAGGAGCAACAAGATTAGCAAGATAGATTCAAGCAGCAGAACAAAGGTCCTACTCGGGAACCCAGCTGTGGGTGCCATGGGCCCCGGGTACCTCATGACAAGCATATGGGCCACTCGGATAGAGGATGGGCCTAGCCTTGTAATTAGAGATATAGCTAAATTCGGCAGACTTCGCCTTGTATGGAAAGGAATATACAGTCCTAGTCGGGTGCGTTATATCTCTAAGGGGAGATCTCCTAGTCATAATCCGATGGGGACTCCTACCTTGTAACCCGGTCCCCCAGTATATAAGGGGAGGCAGGGCGCCCCCTGAGGGCAATCACGAGAAGAGCTGATAGAAGCACACGGCCATACAGTTCATCAGAACTACCACCGTATATCCTCAAAGGAATACATACAAACTGGACGTAGGGTATTACCTCACATCGAGGGCCTGAACCAGTATAAAATTTCCTTGTGTTCCTTTGCAATCCACCGAGTTTCCATCCGCCGAGTAGCCCCATATATTTATTGCCGGTGTAAAACATCGACAGTTGGCGCGCCAGGTAGGGGATCGGCGCGATCTACATCTACAAGCTCGATGGATCCAGCAACCAAAGTTGACGGCGGCGAACTCTCCCCCGGAGATACAATCGCATTCAGAAGCCTCGACGTCATCGCCGACCAGATCGGCAATCTCACCTTGGCCGACACGGACCCGATCCAACCGGCCGAGGAACCAGCCGACTCCGCGCCAGTCGGCCCACACGACGCTGCGGCAATCCTCGACGACATGCTGCGGCGATCTCCTATACGCCCGAGCCCAGGGACAACTCTTCCTTTCAGTGTTCGACTCGGACTCGGTTTCGAGCCGGCCGAGATCGGGCCGAGAAGGGAAGAGATCGTCAATTTCCCGTTCGGACTCGGCGACGCCGCGGATATCTACAACCTACGTCCGACGCGGCAAACCCGATCCCCTGGAGTTCGACTCGGATACGGCCCCGAGCCGCCCGAGATCGGATCTAGGGAGGTCGGAGTGGTAATCACCCCCATCAACTATTCCGACTACGACTCTCAGTCGGACTCCGACTTCCAGTCGGACTACGACTCTAAGTCGGACAGCAGCTCGGCAAGCTTCTCTCCGCCACAAGAAATCTTCATGGCATCCAAAGGCTCCACTCCTACTCAGGAATCACGCCGACTACACGAACAACAAGAGGAGGAGGCCTGTCGACTGCGAGAACAACAGGAGGAAGAAGCAAGACGCCCGCACGCCCGCAACGACGGCCTACGCAGGGCTGGGCGAACCGCTCAGCAACAAACCCTCCAAACAAAAGTCGGCGACCACGACGTCTTCGTCACGCCACAACAGAACATCGTGGCCGCCGCAACCCTACTGGACACGGTCCAACTTGGGCCTGATCACCAGGCCACCCCGACGATCGCAAGGATAAAAGCCATACTTACCGCTGCCGCATGTCAGCAGCACCAACAGTCGGGCAACACACTCGTACTGACCAGTCGGTCAACTTCCCCAGCGGCAGTCTCATCCACCTCAAAGCGACATCGAGCGGCCAGCTCTAGTTGGCAGCACGCGGAGTCAAGCCAGACGTCACTCGGCAACCACAACAACCGGCAACGTCGAAGCGACCGTCGGGGCAACCAGGACCTCCGAGACCGACTGCGGCGGGACCTTCAGCAAGACATTAATGCTCGGCACCGCAAACGAGAAGAAGACGGCCAACGCCAGCTGGAAGACGAGAACGAGCATTTCGGCCTCCACTACGGGCGGTTTCGCCGCCGTAGTCGGGGTCGGAGTCCTCATGAAGACGAAGGCATACCGGCCTTCACCCAGGAACTGCGACAGGTCGACTGGCCAGTCGGCTTTAAGCCTACAGGCATCAACAAATACGATGGCAAGACCAATCCCGAGTCCTGGCTCACGATCTACACTCTGGCGATCCGAGCAGCTGGGGGAAATCACAAAGTCATGGCTAACTACCTCCCAGTTGCTCTAGCCGACTCAGCGAGGACATGGCTAACAGGACTCCCAAAGCGATCAATCGGCTCTTGGGGAGAACTCCGGGAACGGTTCATCACCAACTTCCAGGGAACATACGAGAGGCCATCTTCCGAGTACGACTTATATCAGTTGCATCAAAGGAAGAATGAGTCTCTTCGTGACTTCATCAAGAGGTTCTCTGAGAAGAAAAATTCAATCCCTAACGTCAAGGATGAGGTCGTCATCGCCGCCTTTCGAAAAGGAGTCAAAGACACCTCGTTCATCGACAAATTCACGCGGAAGCCTCCCAACTCTGTCAAGGCCCTATTCGACATGGCAAACAAGTACGCCGACTCGGCCCACGCTGTTGCCGAGGCCCTCGTTGACAACAAGTCACCCTGACAGAAGAAGCGGGACGACACCGACGACGCGGTCCCAACTAAAGCTGGGAATCGCAAACGCAAGTCAGACGGCTCCATTGTGGCAGTCGGTCACGACCGCCTTCGACCTTCAACAACTGAGGATTATCAGAACAACAAGTGACATGCTCGGGGGCTCACAAGCTCAAACACGAGGATGGCATCCCCGCTCCCAAATACCGAACAGCTAAGTCGCTTTCTGATAAACATCTCCTCACTCGGCCTTGCTAATGCTGCAGCCGCTTACACCTAATAGGTGTATAAGCTGCGCATTTACTTTTTTCCGTTTTTGCTCTTAAATGATTACAAAAGTACTCGAGTAGCATAAATCTCGATCCGTGAAACTCTGCTCCATGTAAGACGAACTCAAGTCACCCAAAACGCGTGCCTGGGAAAGAGCCATGAGCCAACTCCCGACGCTAGGGGGCTATGACTAGTCGGGCAGAGTGCTTAAACGTAAGGGGTCAACTACTCGAGGAAATTAATATCAAAAAGAGGAAGAACACGTATTTACATACATTGTAAAATACATTTTATTCGGGTGATTATTTCCATCATCAGATGCTACTCATCCGATATCTTTATATTGCAGGCCCAGCTCCGGATACGCGTGACAGGAACTCAGGGCTGCGAGCCCATCTCCTACGCTCGGGGGCTGGACAAGTCTGCCAAAATACACTCGGGATGCTCCATGAGGGCTACTCACCGAGTACTTGCGCCAGTTAGGACGTCATCTTCCCCGACTACGCTCCATGCGAGCCAACAATCGGCCCCCGGCGCCAGTCGGGGCTGTGTACCACTCGGCTAAGTAGGGTACGCCCCATGAGGGTCGCCAGCCGAATCCTACGCTAATGCTAGGTTCGGGTACCTTATTTGGCCGCAACTCTGTCAGGTTGGGTACGCCCCATGAGGGTCGCCAGCCGAATCCTATGCTAATGCAAGATTCGGGTGCCTAGCTTGGCTATAGCTCTGTTGGATAGGGTACGCCCCATGAGGGTCACCAGCCGAACCCTCTGCTAATGCAAGGTTCGGGTACCTTGGTCGGCTTTTCCCAAGTCAGAGAAGACTTACATTGTCAAAGCGCATCCGGAGTTCTCATGCACTGCGTCACACCTGAGGAGGGCAAGCAGATCCTGCGACATACCTACTCGGGTACATGTGGCAACCAGTTTGCATCCAGAACGTAAGTCGGAAAGGCTTGCGAATAAGGATTTCTCTGGCTGATTGCGGTTACCAACACCAAAAAACTCATCCTGACATGCGATGGATGATACTTCTCTAGAGCTATGCTGGATAGGTCGGCTCAGGCCGGCTTATTTGGTAGCAGCCACCAAGATATGAGTTCCTACGGTAGCATGCTCCATGTGGGCCGCCCGCAGGCTGAGTTGAAATTATAGCGCTGGTGCTACCAACAGGAGCCGATGAGGTAAAGAGATATGCTTCATGAGAGCCTTATTGCTAAACATATATGTTTGGGTATCTGTCTTATCCACCAGGTCTCGAGGATACATCCTTACAAGGATCACAAGCTGGTCTTCATTGAAATTGGAGATACAGGTATCTCTCTCGAGTACACCTAACCACGTAATGGATTTATGTGGGAGCCATGGGCCCCGGGTACCTCACTACAAGCACATGGGCCACTCGGATAGAGGATGGGCCAGATCATGTAATTAGAGATAAGATAGCACCCGGCAGGCTGTACCTTGTACAATAAGGAAACATAGCCTTAGTCGGATAGGATTCTATCTCTAATAAGGAAATCCCTTGGTCGTATCCGACTGGGATCCTTACCATGTACCCCTGTCCCCTAGTATATAAAGGGAGGCAGGGCGCCCTATGAGGGCAACCCGAGATCATTGATCACAAATCCACCTCAGAGGAATAACACCTCAACTGGACGTAGGGTATTACCTCACCTTGAGGGCCTGAACCAGTATAATTCCCTCGTGTTCCTCTGCAATCCACCGAGTTTCCATCCGCCGAGTACCCCCATAGTATTATTGCCGGTGCAAAGCATCGACAGTTGGCGCGCCAGGTAGGGGCCCGGCGAGTTCTTCATCAACAGATTCGATGGATCCCATCAACGGAGTCAGGAGCAACAAGTTCTCCAACGGAGACACCATCACCTTCGGGAGCCTTGATTTCGTCGCCGATCAACTCGGCAACCTTTCTTTGGCTGAGGCAGATCCGATCTCGCCAGCCGAAGAGCCAGCCGGCGTTGCGCCAGTCGGCCCCAGGGACGTCACCATCTCTTTCGACGATCTACTACGACAGTCCCTCACGTCGCCGGACATCGGGACAACCCTCTCCCTCGGCGTCCGACTCGCGCTAGGCCTTGAGCCAGCGCGGGTTAGGCCAAGAGGGGGAGAGATCGTCAATCTCCCGTACAGATTCGGCGACGCTGTGCATCCACAACCCGCGCAGCAGACCCGACCTCCAGCGATTCAGTTCGGACACGGTCATGAACCGTTTCAGATTGGATCTAGGGAGGTCGGAGTCGTCCTAACTCCGATAAACTACTCGGAGTCCGACACCAAGTCGGATGGTGGTTCGAGCATCAACTCGGACTCCACCTTGGCAAGCTTCCTCCTCCCCCGCGAGATCTTCATGGCTTCAACACCACCTTCCGAGGTGCGCCGACTGCAAGAGGAGCAGCAAGAGGAGGCGCGCCGAGTGCAACAAGAGGAGGCCAACCGACAAGCTCGCAATGACGGGCTTCGACAAGCTGGGCGAGCCGCCCAGCAGCAGATCCTCCGAACCAAAGTCGGCGACCACGATGTCTTCGTCACGCCACAACAGAACGTCGTGGCCGCCGCAACTCTGCTGGACACGCTCCAGTTTGGGCCGGACCATCAGGCCACACCAACCATCGCTAAGATCAAGGCGATGATTACTGCTGCCGCCTGCCAGCAGCAAGAACAGTCAGGCAACACTCACGTACCGACCCATCGAACGGGCTCTCCAGCGGCGGAGTCATCTGCATCAGCACGACGACGGGCAGCCGGCTCCACCCGGCAGCATGAAGAATCCCGCCAAACAACACTCGGCAATACCAACTACGACAACCGGCGGCGTCACCAATACGACCGCCGACACGATCAAGACCTCCGATCGCGGTTACAACGCGATCTTCGCCACAACTATAAATGCCGGCGCGAAGAGCGCGAAGAGGATGAACGCCGCCGACTGGAGGACGAACACGAGCGCTTCGGTCTCCACTACGAGCGACTACACCGCCAAACCGAAGCCCGAGTCCTCACGATAATGAAGGCATCCCAGCCTTTACTCGGGAGTTACAGGACGTCCGATGGCCAGTCGGCTTTAAGCCTACCGGGATTGAAAAGTACGACGGCAAGACCAACCCAGAGTCCTGGCTCACCGTTTACGTCCTAGCAGTTCAAGCTGCTGGGGGCGACAGCAGAGCCATGGCTAACTACCTCCCAGTCGCGTTATCCGACTCGGCGAGGACATGGCTGACAGGCCTCCCAAGGCGGTCGATCGGTTCCTGGGGACAGCTCAGGGAGCGGTTCATCGCAAACTTCCAGGGGACCTACGAGAGACCGGCTTCCGAGCACGACCTCTACCAACTGCATCAGAAAAAGAACGAGTCTCTACGGGAATTCATCAAAAGGTTTTCCGAGAAGCGCAATCAAATCCCAAACATCAAAGACGAGGTCGTCATCGCCGCCTTCCGCAAGGGAGTAAAAGACGCCCCGCTCATCGCGAAGTTCACTCGAAAGCCACCTTCCACCGTCCGGACTCTCTTCGACATGGCCAACAAGTACGCCGACTCAGCTGAAGCCGTCGCAGAGGCCTTCGACGAGAAGAAGGAGCCCCGACAAAAGACAACAGGGCAAAAGCCGACAACGAGCAGCCTCAGAACAAGTCTGGCAGCCGCAAGCGAAGTCGGACAACGAGGTGGCTAACATGGAGCGCAGTCGGTCACGGCCCCAGCGGAACAACGACTACCAGAAAGTCATGAGCGGGCCTTGCCCCTTTCACCCCAAGGGCCGGCACGCAGCCAAAGACTGCCACATGCTCAAGAAGTTTGCCTCCGAGCAGGCTTCATCATCTGCCGTCGGCGACAAGGACAAGGACAAGCCAGACTCGGGTCCGGCTGACGACTTCCAGGACCCCCAAGCCGAACTCAACCACATCTTCGGGGGGCCACTCGCGTACGAATCCAAGCGCAAGCAGAAGCTATCAGCGCGGGACATTAACGCGGTCTCCACAAACGGATGCCCCCCAATACTTGCGCTGGTCAGAGATGGCTATCACCTTCAACCGCGCGGAATCACCCAGATTGGGTTTCCCACCCGGGACGATACCCACATCGTCCTGGATCCGGTCGTCAAAAATATTAGGCTAAAGAAAACCCTCATCGACGGAGGCAGTGCGCTCAACATCCTGTTCGCCAAGACTTTGGACGAGATGAGAATTCCTCGTTCAGAACTACGGCCGAGCACCGCGCCCTTCCATGGGATAATCCCCGGCTTGTCATCAACCCTACTCGGGCAGATAACCTTCCGGTGACCTTCGGCACGCGGGACAACTTCCGCACGGAAAACATCTCCTTCGAGGTAGCCGACTTCGAGACCGCGTATCACGCGATACTCGGACGACCGGCCCTCGCCAAGTTCATGGCGATTCCGCACTACACATACATGGTGCTGAAGATGCCCGGGCCAGCAGGAGTCCTCTCCCTCCGCAGCGACGCTAAGCAAGCCTTCACCTGCGACAAGGAGAGCTGCGAGCTGGCTCAAACACAAGAAGCGGCAGTCGGCGCGACAGCATTCGGCAAGCCGCTACATCTGAAGTCGATCAAGATCCAGTTCCGGCGAAAAAAGCAGCGAAGTCGGGAATTTCAGCGGACTCTGACACGAAGAAGATCCCCCTGGACCCTTCCGACCCCTCCAAGACTGCCTTAGTCGGGACCGGACTCGACCCCAAATAGGAAGACGCGCTCGTCACCTTCCTCCAAGCCAACAAAGATATCTTCGCGTGGAAACCGTCCGACATGCCGGGCGTACCAAGGGAGGTGATCGAGCACGCCCTACACGTAAAGCCAGACGCCAAGCCGGTCAAACAACGGCTGCGGCGCTTCGCTCAAGACCGCAAGGATGCTATCCGGGAGGAAATCACCAAGCTCCTCGCAGCCGGCTTCATCAAGGAAGTCTACCACCCGGACTGGCTGGCCAACCAGTCCTGGTCCGGAAGAAAAACGGTAAATGGCGCATGTGCGTCGACTACACCGACCTCAACAAAGCGTGCCCCAAGGACCCATTTGGTCTTCCCAGGATAGATCAGGTGGTCGACTCCACGGCGGGGTGCGACCTACTCAGTTTTCTCGACTGTTATTCGGGATATCATCAAATTAGCTTGAAGGAACAAGACTGTTTAAAGACATCTTTCATCACGCCGTTTGGAGCGTATTGCTATATCACAATGCCGTTCGGTCTGAAAAACGCAGGCGCAACCTACCAAAGGGCTATTCAGCGGTGTCTGCACACTCAGATCGGGCGCAACATGGAAGCCTACGTCGACGATGTGGTGATCAAGTCTAAATCCAGACAAGACCTCATTGACGACTTGGAAGAAACCTTCCAAAACCTTCGAAGATTCAAGATGAAGTTGAACCCGGACAAGTGCACCTTCGGGGTGCCGTCTGGGAAGTTCACTCGGCTTCATCGTCTCGCACCGCGCATCGAGGCTAACCCGGAGAAAGTCAAACGCCATCAAGAACATGGCGCCCCCGACCAACCTCAAAGACATCCAGAAGCTGACAGGCTGCATGGCGGCACTCAGTCGGTTTATCTCCCGACTGGGCGAAACGGGCATGCCCTTCTTCAAGCTCCTCAAAAAGGCGGACACCTTTCAGTGGACCCCGGAAGCCCAGCAAGCCTTCGAAGACTTCAAAGAATTCCTCACATCACCCCCCGTGCTAGCGTCACCCCTGCCCCAGGAACCACTAATGCTTTATCTGGCGGCAACAACACAGGTAGTCAGCACGGTGCTGGTAGTGGAGCGATCCGAACAGGGTCATCTTCAAAAAATACAACGGCCAATCTATTTTGTCAGCGAGGTCCTTGCCGACTCCAAAACAAGATACCCGCAGGTCCAGAAGCTGCTATACGGCCTACTCATCACAGTCCGAAAGCTGGTGCACTACTTTCAAGCACATCAAGTCACGGTGGTCACAGCGTTTCCACTCGGGGATGTCCTTCATAATCGCGAGGCCACCGGCCGAATCGCTAAATGGGCACTCGAGCTGATGGCGTTTGACATCACCTTTCAGCCACGGACAGCTATCAAATCTCAAGCTCTAGCCGACTTCGTGGCCGAGTGGACAGAAGTTCAACTCCCAACACCAACAACAAAGCTAGAGTACTGGACAATGTACTTCGACGGTTCCTTACGGATCGGCGGTGCGGGGCTGGTGTCATACTGACATCCCCCACTGGCGAAAAGTTGAAGTACGTACTACAAATCCACTTCCCGGCTTCCCACAACGTCGCCGAGTACGAGGCTCTCGTTCACGGGCTCCGCATCGCCATATCACTCGGCATACGTCGACTGGTTGTGCGCGGAGACTCCCAACTCGTGGTCAACCAAGTCATGAAAGACTGGACATGTCTCGACGACACAATGGCGGCATACTGTCAGGAGGTCCGCAAGTTGGAAAACAAGTTCGACGGGCTGGAAATCACACACGTCCTGCGTCAATACAACGACGCGGCCGACGAGCTGGCAAACATGGGATCCAAGCGAGAAGCGGTCCCGACTGGAATCTTCGTCGAGCAACTTATGGAGCCATCAGTCAAGAAGAAACCGGCACAAGAGCAGTCGGGAGGCGACCCTACCCCGACCACCGACGAAGTGCTGCACATATGTCAAGACTGGAGGGGTCCTGTTCTCAAATTCCTCCTGGACGATGAACTCCAGAAGATCGCAATCAAGCCGAGCAAATCAAGCGTCGAAGCAAAAGCTTCCTGCGAGTCGAGAAGACCTGTACCGAAGGAGCGCATCCGGTGTCCTCATGCGCTATGTCACCACCGAGGAAGGCAAGCAGATCCTGCATTCAATCCACTCGGGCATATGTGGCAACCACGCTGCATTCCAGGACGTTAGTCGGAAAAGCTTACCGGCAGGGATTCTTCTGGCCCACCGCAGTCACAGACGCCAAAGACATCGTTCGCAAGTGCGAGGGTTGCCAGTTCTTCGCAAGACAGACAAATCTTCCCGCCCAGGAACTCCAGACTATCCCCATCTCTTGGCCATTCGCAGTATGGGGGCTCGACATGGTCGGGCCATTCAAGAAAGCGCCAGGAGGGTTCACACATTTATTCGTCGCAGTGGATAATTCACCAAGTGGATTGAGGCTAAACCTGTCGCAACAATCACAGCGGCACGAGCAAAGGACTTCATCTTGAGTATTCTATACCGGTTTGGGGTCCCTAACCGCATCATAACCGACAACGGCACTCAGTTCGCGGCAGGCCTATTCCAAGATTTCTGCGACGACTTCGGCATCAAGATCTGCTATGCGTCTGTCGCACACACCCGCGGAGCAACGGGCAGGTTGAGCGAGCCAACGGCATGGTCTTACAAGGCATCAAGGCCAGGATATACGACCGACTACAACCATATGCGGGTCGGTGGGTACAAGAACTACCATCCGTTCTCTGGTCTCTCAGAACCACGGTTAGTCGGGCAACAGGGCAATCCCCTTTCTTCCTGGTCTACGGTACTGAGGCCATGCTACCGACTGAGATACAGTTCGGCTCTCCGCGAGTCCGGGCTTACTCCGAAGACGATTCCAACAGCACCCGACTGATCGAATTAGATCAGCTGGAAGAAGCAAGAGACGCCGCAACAATCCAGTCGGCAAGATATCTTCAAGGCCTGCCGTCGCTACCACAATCGCAATGTCCGTGGCCGCGCCTTCTTGGTCGGGATCTCGTTCTAAGGAAGATACAAACCACCAAGGACAGGCATAAACTATCCCCCATCTGGGAAGGGCCGTTCATTATAGCCGAGGTCACGCGGCCAGGCGCCTACTGACTGAAGACCAAAGACGGCGTCCTCATCACCAACTCATGGAATATAAGAACAGCTACGTCCTTTCTATACCTGAGTTTTACTTTTTCCATGTGTACAGTTTTTCCTGACTCACTACGCCGCTTGTTCCAATCGAGTAGTGAGTCGGGGGCTGCATGTATATATGTGTTCTGTCAATAACATACAAGCTTATCTCACCTCGGTTATGAAAGCCTTGCCACGACTGATGCGTTGGCCCGAGTATAGCATCTTCCTCTGAACGATTTTATATCAAGTTTCTATCGAACTAACTCGGTGCATGCTACATGGTCGGGTAAAGCTAATGACAACCGAATAATAAGTTTGGCGGCACGACACATATATTCACACATGATCGTATATGAAAGCATATGTATACACCGACTACAAAATATATTGCCTTTACAGACCCAGGTCTCGGGTAATCGCTTCAGCAGTCGGCTTCGCCTGTGAGATCAGCTCCAGCGCTTCCTCGGGCGTCGTCTCCTCGGAAAATCCCTCCCCGATGGCCTCAATGTCCGCCCTCGGGTAGATGGACTTGGTCATTGCCAGGGTCTGGGCCACGCCGGCGGCAACCCGCTCGTCTGAGTACCTTTTCAGGGCACTCGGCGCATCCTCGAGACGCCCCATTATTTGAGGAATTCTGCTACAGCTGGTCCACTGAGCGGGATCCACAAGGTCAAGGAGCCCCTTCACGGACCCGACGAGGGCCTCCCGTGACTCCCGGATTGATCTTATCTCCTCCGTGTAGAACCGGTACTGGGCCTGGACGTTGGCTCTCATGCCTGCCCAGATCGGCCGGCAAGTATGCTTGTCAGGATCGGCTACACGCAGGGTGAATAATGTATTGGCTGAGATCACAGTCGGGTTGAGGACTTACTTTCGTAGTCGGCCTCCCACCCGGCCACGGTCTTCTCCAGTTCGGCCTTCTCCTTACCGAGCTCGACGACGGCCTTCTCCCACTCGGACTTCTCCCGGTCAAGCTCGGTATTGGCTTTTGTCAGGTCGGCCTTGACTCTTTCAAGCTCGGCCTTGGCTTCTTCGGCCTCCTTCAGCTGCGACTCCCTCTCCGCTTCGAGGTCTGCACCACAGATTAGCCAAGAGCTCAATCGCGCAGTCATGACACCACCAAGCAGTCGGATCGACGTCACTGGATGATTACACCAACGGTCCAGTCGGGGAGATATGCTCGAGGATTTTACCTCTGACCTTCTCGGCTAAGGCCCATGTCTCAGCCCTGAGCTGATCAGCGCCGCTCTTCAGCCAGGCCTCCCTGCTCGTGTGACGCGCCTCCATCTCGGCCTTCAATGCCCGGAGCTGTTGTAATTCCGCGAGATGGGGAGCCATCTCGACTAGGATCTCTGTCATCGCCTCATTGCGGTCGACGAGCTTCTGCTCAGGACAAGGAACAAACCGACGACAGAGTCAAACATCAAGACAAGAAGATTGCTGGAGCTTCACTACGAGAATCATACCGCGACCCCTTGGGACCCATTGATGGCGGCACGAATCAGACTCTCGCGCTCTCTCCTTGCGACGATTTCATCAAGTCTGAAGCTCTTCATAGTGCCGTCGCGAGTGGTCCACGAGAAGGTCCGGGGCATCACGCGTGGGGGAGCTTCGATCCGAGGCAAATGTGGGATCTCTGGTGGCGGCGGCAACGGCGACGATGGCGGTGACGACAACCATGAAGGCGACGGGGTCCCGGCCTCGGCATCGCCTTCCCCTACAACATTGGGGACCGGATCAGGGGATCCGTCCCCTGCTTCCGCGACGTATGGTGCCTCGGGGGCCGGGGCCTCAGCTTCAACAGCCACCTCTCGGTCGACTGGCGGTAGCGGCCCTGTAGTCGGAGCCACCTCGGTTTCAGCAACCGGGCTGGCCACCGGCACAGCAGGTGTGCTCGCTGCTGCTGACTCGGCTGGGGTGGATTCATCAAGCGGGGCAGATGGGCCGACCTTTTTGAGGTCGATATCGGCCCGCTTCCTGCACAACGAAGCAAGACATCAAGACTGTATTTCAACATACGACGACTACAGAATGCTCGGAGTAGCGCACCTCTTGGAAAACTTCAGCTTCCTGCTAGCGCACCCGCTCCCCGGCGAAGCGCTGGCATCGGCGCTCGCCCCGGACGGTGTCGCCGACGGCAGAGGCATATCGGCCCGAGTCGGCCTCGACTCTGGTACGGTTGGATCGGGTTCCTTCGCCCCAATCGGCCTCCGCTCTGGTTGGCCCCTTGGCGGCGCTGTTGCTGGGCATGACAACGTCGAGCCCAAGCCAGCCTGCTCTCAGCCTGGACTCGACCGCGTAGGCGTTGTGGCAGCGGTGTCCTTTATCTTCAAGCTACCACTCACGGCACGCGCTGTCATGGCCCCCTCGCCCCGATATAAAATTGGCTTTTTCCCCGCTCTCTTGGAGTCGGGTTGGGCATCAGAGGGACTCCTTGGCCTCTTCTTCGACGCGACCGCAGACAATGGGCGAGAATCTTCATCAAATTCCTCATGCCACTACAAGCAAGTCGACAAGATACCATCACGCAGGGTTGAACAATCATCGTTCCACAGGCGTTCACCACAGAAGAAAGAACAAGGTTACCTTGGTCCGCGGCCGGATGAAGCTATAGGCAGCAACTCGGCGGTTATCATCTTCGGTGGCAACGACCCCTTCTGAGAAGTAGCCAAACAAGGTATCGGTTACTGCCCCCTTGTCCGCTGTCTCGCTGCTCACGAGACGGTCGGGATCGTGCTTACCTCTGAAGGCCCAGCCGAAGCACTTCTCAGCTTCAGCGGCTGGACGCGCCTCGTCAGGAAACGACGAGCCACCCAGGGCCCTGTCAAGCCGGCCCTCTTGAGGTCATCTATCTTCGTTAGCAATATGTGTGCCTGACCCAGTTCTTCAAAGGTTGGCTCCGAAGACCAGCTTGGCAACACCACCGGCGGCATACCAGTAAACGGGGGCAAGGAAGGAGCTAGATTGGCGCAGTAAAACCACTCCTTGTGCCAGCCCTTCAGAGAAGATTTCAAGGGCAAATCGATATATGTTTTCTTCCCATCACTCCTTAGTTGAAGACCAGCTCCCCCAATCACACTGATGTTACTCTTGGAAGGCTGGGGCTTGACATGGAACAGTGTCGGAAGAGGATGAAATGGGGCTCAACACCCAGAAAGCACTCGCAAAGGGTAACGAATATGGAGATCTGAAGGATCGAGTTGGGATTTAAATGCACCAACTCCAGCCCGTAGAAATCAAGGATGCGGCGGAAGAAATCAGACGACGGAAGACACAAGCCCCGATCAACGAAAGAGGCGAAAACTACCGTTTCACCAGGCCGGGGGTTGGGGCTCGACTCATCCCTCGCCGACCGCCAACGGATCACTTCTTGGCTGGGGCAACTTCAGCTCGCTCTCCAGCCGTCTCAGCTTCACCGAGCCGCAATCCGAGATCGGCCAAGACTCCCCGGCGCACCCGCAGGATTTGTCACCTTCGGCATGACTGGAGGCGTTGAGATTTGGGGGAAAGCAAATCGGGGGCTTGGAATAGACGAAGAGGATTGAAATCGCCCGAGTCCGGGTGGGGAACGGCTGCTGCTAACCCCTAGCCGGGCGGGAGGCGAAAAGCTAGGCGCGAAGGTGGAGATGAAGAGATTGGTTGCTTTGGGGAAGACGATGGAATCTTTTTTCTCTCTCCCCATCCTTTTATAGCCTGAACTGACTAGATGGACTCAGGCCCACACAGTTGGTATTGGGCCGACAAGATATGAGTTCCTACAGTAGCATGCTCCATGTGGGCCGCCCGCAGGCTGAGTTGAAATAATAGCGCTGGTGCTACTCACAGGAATCGATGAGGTAAACAGATATGCTTCATGAGAGCCTTACTGCTAAACAAATATGTTTGGGTATCTGTCTTATCCACCAGGTCTCGAGGATATATCCTTACAAGGATCACAAGCTGGTCTTCATTAAAATTGGGGATGCAGGTATCTCTCTCGAGTACACCTAACCACGTAATGGATTTATTTTTCATACAGTGGTACTCGGCCTATATGCGCG
Source organism: Oryza meyeriana var. granulata (assembly GCA_003991445.1). NCBI lineage: Eukaryota > Viridiplantae > Streptophyta > Magnoliopsida > Poales > Poaceae > Oryza > Oryza meyeriana. Next base: position 374,385 of record RYFJ01000440.1, read on the forward strand.
GCCACCAGTTGCCATGAGCAACATTACTCCAGCCGACATGACGCTGAAGAGTCTAACTCTCGAGTAGTGCACTACTCGGGAGAGACTATAAATTTATCATTCCCGCTGACATGATGCGGATGAGTCTAACTCCTGGGTGGGACGCCACTCGGGAAAGACTATAAACACTCCCTTTCCAGCTGACATGACGCTGAAGAGTCCTATATACGAGTAGCCTCCTACTCGGCAAGACTATGAATCACATTCCGACTGACATGAAGTCGAAGAGTCCCATATACGAGTAGCCTCCTACTCGGCAAGACTATGAATTATATTCCGGTTGACATGATACCGAAGAGTCTCATATACCAGTAGTAATCTACTCGGGAAAGACTTCCAGGTTAAAGATCTTTGACTTTATGTTTAACTGTCTTCACAATTAAGCACAAAGTCGGGGGCTACACCTAATAGGTGCGCCTATTCGGCGCACACTATTCATATATTTACATGAAGCCCTTCATAGCCTCGCTGCCAGCTGACATGGAAGCAGGACTCGGGAAAGACTTTACTCGGACAAAGAGTACTCGGAGCATCGCACTCGGGTAACCTTCACCGTGGAGGAAGAGCCACTCGGCGTCAGCTGTGACTCAATATGAAGGTCTCAGGGGCTACTGTGGGAGCCATGGGCCCCGGGTACCTCACTTACAAGCACATGGGGCACTCGATAGAGGATGGGCCAGATCATGTAATTAGAGATAAGATAGCACCCGGCAGGCTGTACCTTGTACAATAAGGAAACATAGCCTTAGTCGGATAGGATTCTATCTCTAATAAGGAAATCCCTTGGTCGTATCCGACTGGGATCCTTACCATGTACCCCTGTCCCCTAGTATATAAAGGGAGGCAGGGCGCCCTATGAGAGCAACCCGAGATCATTGAATTCACAAATCCACTCCAAGAGGAAAGTAACACCTCAACTGACGTAGGGTATTTACCTCACTTGAGGGCCTGAAATGGCCAGTATCTGTCAATGGTCCCTCGTGTTCCTCTGCAAATCCACCGAGTTTCCATCCGCCGAGTACCCCCATTATCCTATTGCGGTGCAAAGCATCGACAATTTATTTTTCATACAGTGGTACTCGGCCTATATGCGCGGCCATCAGTTGCCATGAGCAACATTACTCCAGCCGACATGACGCTGAAGAGTCTAACTCCCGAGTAGTGTACTACTCGGGAGAGACTATAAAATTCTCATTCCCGCTGACATGACGCGGATGAGTCTAACTTTCGAGTAGTACACTACTCGGGAGAGACTATAAAATTCTCATTCCCGCTGACCATGGACGCGGATGAGTCTAACTTGCGAGTAGTACACTACTCGGAGAGACTATAAAATTCTCATTCCCGCTGACATGACGCGGATGAGTCTAACCTTCGAGTAGTGCACTGACTCGGGAAAGACTATAAACAATCTTCCAGCTGACGGAGCTGAAGAGTCTAACTTCCGAATGGGACGCCACTCGGGAAAGACTATAAACCCTTTCCAGCTGACAATGAAGCTGACGAGTCTAATTTTCGAGTAATATATTACTTGGGCAAAGACTATCCAATAATCATCCCGGCTGACATGACGCCGACGAGTCCTGAATTTTCGAGTAGTATACTACTCGGAAAGACTATAAACACCCTTTCCAGCTGACATGACGCTGAAGCCATATACGAGTAGCAATCCTACTCGCAAGACTATAAACGCACATTCCGACTGACATGAAGTCGAAGATCACTATAACGAAGTAGTTCCCTACTCGGCAAGACTATAAATCCGAATTCGGTTGACATGATACCGAAGAGTCTCATGTACCAGTAGTAATCTACTCGGGAAAGACTCAAGGTTAAAGATCTTTGACTTCATGTATTAATTGTTTTCACAATTAGCACAACGTCGGGGCTACACCTAATAGGTGCGCCTATTCGGCGCCACACTATTCCAACATCTACATCGAGACCCTTCATAGCCTCGCTGCCAGCCGACATGAAGCAGGACTCGGGAGAAGCAGCCACTCAGACAAAGAGTACTCGGGAGCAATGCACTCGGGAATACTTCACCGTGGAGGATGAGCACTCGCATCAGCTGTGACTCAACTATGAAGGTCTCGGGGCTACTGTGGGTGCCATGGGCCCCGGGTACCTCATGACAAGCATATGGGCCACTCGGATAGAGGATGGCCTAGCCTTGTAATTAGAGATATAGCTAAATTCGGCAGACTTCGCCTTGTATGGGAAAAGGAATATACAGTCCTAGTCGGGTGCGTTATATTCTAAAGGGGAGCTCTCCTAGTCATAATCCCGATGGGGATCCTACCTTGTAACCCTGGATCCCCAGTAAGTATATAAGGGGAGGCAGGGCGCCCCTGAGGGCAAATCACGAGAAGAGCTGATAGAAGCACATGCACGGCCATACAGTTCATCAGAACTACCACCGTATATCCTCAAAGGAATACATACAACTGGACCGTAGGGTATTAACCTCACATCGAGGGCCTGACCAGTATAAAAATTTCCTTGTGTTCCTTTGCAATCCACCGCGAGTTTCCATCCGCCGAGTAGCCCATATATTTATTGCCGGTGTAAAACATCGACCACCTAGCCCTTACGAAAAGAGAAGACAGATAGGGCACTGGAACCTAAGGGCTGATACCAAGATCCACGCAGGAGCCAAGGTAGAGGAGATAGCCAAGAGTTTAGAAAACATTTCCAAAATCTACAAAGCAGAGAAGATACTCAGACAAGTCCTAGATTTTTTGCAATAATGTATAGTTTTCAAAATAAGATCGTCAAAGACATCTACACGCGTAGGGTTTCGCTCCTAGGGCCAACCCTTGCTCTGATACCATTCTGTGACGCCTCCCCGACTAGGTGGAAGGCCACCATGTGCATACGGCACCCGATCCCAGGATCAGTAGTCGGGTACGCACAACAATGATACAGCTCAGTAGTTACAATAAATACATATCAGAGTGCACATATATATATATACAAGGAGATCCATCCAGGACAGACCCGGGATGGGCAAAAATAATCAGCAGGTAAACTAGCGAAACAGCAAAAACAAGGCGGAAGCTAGACAAAAACTACACCACAGGCTCGGTTGGGAACTAGGCTCGAAACCTTCAAAAGTCTTCGTAGTCGGCCTGGTCTTGGAGGAACTCGGCAGCAGTCGGATCTTCGTCTTCTTCTCCAAAACCTACTATACATATATGAACAAGGTGAGTACTTTCGTACTCAGCAAGCCGGGAAAAGATGCCATGTCGGTCAGATAGAAGGGCTAAAGGTTTTATTTGTGAAAAACTGCCTCTAGAAACTCTTTTCTTTACAAACACTAGTGAACTCAATTTTTAGTTGTCGGAAAGAGGCTCACGCCTCGATCCATTCCGCAAGTTGCTTTTCAACAACTCGCCACTTAATGAATCAAGCATATATATATCATCTTTTACTTCGCATTTGTTGGTCCTGTATGTCCCGAGTGGTTCGTTGACCCTGAGACTCGGCTACAACCAAATCTCAGCTGTGGCACTTAATGCCCGCTACGCTGGCTACAACCAGCTAGCTCATCCGCCACCCCCTGGCTACAACCGCGGGGGCACAGCTCGCTATCTTGCTTCCTGGCTACCAGCCCGGAGCTCAAGCTTGCTCATCTGGCTTCCCGGCTACAACCCGGGAGCCAACTTGATCCAATTGCTGCCCCTGGCTACAACCCGGGAGCTTGATCAATCCGTCCTTGGCAACAACCCGAAGGACAAACTGCACAACTGCCGCCCGTACAACCGGGGGCTTAGTTTGCTGCCCTGGCTACAACCCTGGAGCATGATCTTCATTCCTGTTACTTTTCACACACTTGATTACTGGTGCTTAACACCCCGGATCACACAGATCCGTTTTCTGCCACACAGGCCTTCCGTTCGCTGTACTCGGCAAACTCTTCGGTCACGTTCCTTTTCATAAACATTTTCACAAAACCACAGGCAAACAAATCTACGCTTATGGGAATCACCCTACATCGCCCTTAACCGTGGCACGGCTGTATTCGAAACAGTTCTGCTATCCTGCAGAGCGTGTGTCGCTTTACCCATCCGACACGAAAATTACACCGAGTACTGCCTGTACCCAGAAATTCGTGACAGGCCATTTCAAAGCCAGTCTAGGGTTATCCCAATGCCAGCCCGAAAGATCCACACAGGATCAGTGGTCGGCACTGAAACTGTCCCTAAACCTACTATTTACTCGGCTTTAGGGGCATTCCCATAATACCCATATGGTCGCACTTAGGTGCCTCGGATGAATCCCCAAAGGAAACCGTTCTTATCGGTAATACATAGCCATGCCACACAGGACCTGTCTCTGTACACCAGATTTCACAAGCTGTCTTAATTTCACAAACACGCGCCGATACACAAGGGTATCGGGTTTTCCAATTTCAAATTTAGAACCCAATGTTTTTCCAAACGACAAACAACGTTGCGGGAGCTAAGCCTTCTACTCGGCTCGTATCCTCAGATTAGGGATGCCTAGCGTGCCATTTGTTGGGGCTCTCAAGGGAGAATATATCAAACATCCTAACGCCAAATGTGCGGCTACCTAGTAGGTCCATCGGTTTCGCCTTCTAACGAGGGCCAACAGTTTAAAGGTGTAAACTAAACATGCATAATATTTTCCAGACAACATAGTTTTGCATATATGGGAACAATATGATCAAAGAGCTTGCCTTGTTTCCCAAAGAAGGATCTTCCTCGACGAAGACGGCTTCGGGATCGTCCCACGGTTCCCGGGCTCTGAACAAGCAAAAAAAATGGAAACACTGATAAGCAGGAGGGCCAAAACACCAAGAAAAAGCGACTCAACGAAAGTAGTCGGTGCAGAGAAAGATGGCAGTCGGCTAACCAGGCCTTCGCGAACCAGGCGACAGGCCCCCAAAAGCTTGAGAGGATGAAAACTCAGCAACTGGAGCTGGCTCCGACGTTTGACAAAACAAAGTAAAAGGACATGGGATGGCCCTCAATATATAGCCAGCGTGCAAGGTGAGGCACGGTGGAGCTGACACGGCAACGGGTAGGGAGAAAAAGTCGAAGTGTGAACTGACCAAAAGGATTTGATGTTCAGCAGCTTGAACTTGGAGTCTAGGCGTGGTCAGGGAGGTTGGCAACACTGTAACTGCGAATGAGACATAAAGCGTCAGGCTAGGAACACGGTTGGAGAAATCTCACTGCAGGGGCTTCGGATGACCACTGGTCCATGCGATGCAGCAGTATTGTCCATCGCGGTCCAAGCGTCTGCGCGGCAGGTGAAGACTGGTTCTTCTCCACTTCGGTTCGTCGGCGTCCAGTAACGGGCGGCCGTGCAACCGGGGGACAAAGAAAAACATTGTCTCAACAAGTATGTAGTCGGCACTTCACAGTGGTTACTCGGCAGCAAGGAGGTCAGTAGTAAGACAAGGGGAAAGGGCAGGATACAAGGACTGCAGTAGCAAGTCTACTCGACCTCAAGGGAGAAGTAGTCAGCTAGCCAGAGAAAAAAAAAAAACTGGCACAGCCTGACAGGGTAGGAAGGAGCTCGGGAAAGCGAAGACTAGCGGGAAAAGAAAAACGGGTCGGTACACTCCTTGCCTCTTCTTATATACCGAGGAGGCAAGGTTATAGGGTAGGAATTACAGGCGGACTCGACTAAGGGATTTCTTTATCAGAACAAAGAATAACCGGCTAGAACTATATCCCTTTTCTTGCTATGCATGGTTACATGAAAGCCGAGTTACTATATCTCTAATTGTATGAGCCATGTCGATGTTTTACACCAGCAATAAGAATATGGGGCTACTCGTGAGACCTAAATTTGATGGATTGCAAAGGAACACGAGACGATTTATCCTGGTTCAGGCCCTCGAGGTGAGGTAATACCCTACTTCCAGCTGTTGTGTATTGCCTGTGAGGATTCTTGGGTGAGATTCTAATATCTGGTGATTCTGCCCTCAGGGGGCACCCTGCCTTCTCTTATATATCGAGGAGACAAGGTTACAAGGTAGGAATCCCAGTCGGACTCCGACCAAGGGATTTTCGTCTAGGAATACACAAACAGTGCCCCGACTAGGACTATATCCTTTCCTTGTCGTACAAGGTAATGTATGCCGTGTCCTATTGTATCCCTAATTACAAGGTTAGACCCATTTTCCTCTGGGGGCCGAGTGGCCTTAATACTTCTCATGAGGTACCTGGGGCCCATGGCCTCCACAGCAGTCCCTGAGACCTTCATAGTTGAGTCACAGTAATGCTGAGTGCTCATCCTCCATGGTGAAGAGATTCTTGACTGCTTTGCTCCTGAGTACTCATTGTCCGAGTGCTTCTTCTCCCAGTCCTGCTTCATATCGGCTGGCAACGAGGCTATGAAGGGCTTCATAGAAAAATATGAATAGTATGCGCCAAATAAACGCACCTATTAGGTGTAGCCCCCGATTTTATGCTTAATTGTAAAACAATTAAACATAAAGTCAAAGATCTTTAACCTTTTAGTCTTTCCCGAGTAGTATACTACTCGGAAATCAGACTCTTCAACATCATGTTGGCTGGAAATAGGCAATTGTTGGCTAAGCATGTAAGCCGAGTACCACTTTATGGATTTTAACCCAATATGTGGTCTGGTGTATTTGAGAGATACCTGCATCCCCAATTTTAATGGAGACCAGCTATTGATCCTTATAATGATATATCCTCAATACCTGGTAAATAATTCAGATATCTGAACACGTGTCCAGCAATTGAGCTTTCATGAAGCATATCTGATTATTTAATCGGTTTCTGTAAAATAGCATATGCATTGTGATTTTAACACAGTCAGCAATCGACCTAGTAGGGCATGCCATTTAGAAACTCATATCTTGTGGCTCAGTACTGAATTAGTCGGCCCAGGCCCACTTATCAGCACAGGTCTTATAAAGCGAGGAGAGAGAGAGAGAGAGAAAAGATTCGCCCTTCTTCTCCAGTACACCAATCATTTCGCCTTCCAGCTCTGCGCCCAAATTTCACACTTTCCGCCTCGCTAGGGTTCGCTATAGCTTGTGCCCCCTCTTGAGTAACCTCTACAAGCCATTCCTCCAAATTACTTGCCTCCGATGATGCCGAAAGCTCCATTTGAGATCCCTGATATGACCATTACTCGCCTCCGCGATGCCGGAAAGCTCCATTTGAGATCCCTGATATAACCCCGGAGTTTGCGCCGATGTCGGATTGTAGATCCGCGTGAAGCTGAAGCTCTGGACAAGCGTGTTGATGCTGCAGCAAACAAGACTCATCCTACTGGGGCACCGCGGAGGGGGAATGTAACAGCCCTGCCCTCTAGAACCGCGCAGCCCAGCCTATCCGATGGGCGGGGCGCACTTACACATTAGCACTCCACTTACACTTCGTCCTCGTTTTTAAAAGGGTAACCCGGAAGTGCTATGGTTGGAGGGACAATGGCCTTATAATGTTCAACTCTTGCTCAAACTAGGGGCAAGTGGTCACTAATCAAGTGCACACAGCACTCATGGGCCACATAGGCCAGATTCTAATTGGGCCAGGATGTCACACACACCCCTCAAAGAAATTGGCGTCCCCGCATAGCCACACAGGCATATAAGCAAATGTCCAGGAACCAGTGCCTGGCGCCATATGCCATGCCATGTGCCTCACACAGAGCCCACATGCGTCATGCGCCATATGCCCGCACACTGACTCGTATGCGCAACCGCGAGGGTCGGCTCTGATACCATTTGTAACAGCCCTACCCTCCAGAACCGCGCAGCCCAGCCTATCGACGGGCGGGCCACTTACACATAGCACCCCACTTACACTTTTGTCTCGCTTCATGTAAAGGGTTAACCCAGAAGTGCTGATGGTTGGAGGGACAAGGCCTTATAAGTTGGTTCAACTCTGCCAACTAGCAATGTGGTTACTAATCAAGTGCACACAGCACTCATGGGCCACATAGGCCAGATTCTAATTGGGCCAGCACCGCTGCTATCTTCCTCTACAGCCGCGTCAAGCTGACGCACCGCCACCATGTCGAGCCGCCGACGCCGCCGGTGAGCATCGCCACCCCTGTGTCGTTTTCCTTCCTTGCCCTCGCCTGCGGCCTGTTTCGCCAGCCGACCCGGCCACCTCCGTTCCGACGCCAACGCCGCTGCCTGGGCTCGCCTCCTCTGCCTTGCCCAGCGCGTCGCCGCCGGTCTGCCGCCGCCGCCGCCCAGTCCGCCGCCACTCACTGATGCCGCCGCCGCCACCCGGGCCGTGGCTGAATAGCCAACCGACAGGGGCAGGGCCCTGTTCTCCCTGGTACATGACATGTGGGCCCCGTGGCTGGAAAAATCCCCCTTGATCTACACCGTTGGATCTCCTAGATTGAATCTCAGCCATAGGATTTCTTTAATCCAATCTTGCCACATCACATCGCCACGTCAGCCCTAAATCTCGCCCTGTCATCGCCACATCATCCAATCCGGTACACTTGTCGCCACGTGGCATCCACGTCATCATGTCCACCGAACTTTCACTCTTCTGCTGTCCACAGACCGAGCCCGTCATGAACCATATCACTGACCAGTGGTCCCCGCTCATTTTTCCTTAACAAAAACAATTCAATTTCTGAATTTAAAATCCAAGGAATATTCCAGGAATATTCCTTCTCTTTTACCTCGGATTTTCCCTGTTCCTAGTCTTCCGGAGTTCATATCTCATCCATCCGGACTCCGATTCGACCCGTTCTTTTTCCTAAATTCTTTTAAAATCGAGCTTTGCCTCCTGGTTCAGTTGGTTATTTTAATTGATGTTATTTAGGCTGTCTTCTTGTTATTTATTTGTTTCCTATTGTGAACGTATAGACGCGGAAGCCGAGGAGCAGTTCGCTGCAGAAGACGTAGGGCAAGGACAGTACCTAGAGCAAGGCAAGTGCACCTTTGAACTATTGGACCCAATTTATAACTGTTTTGTTGTGAAACATGCATTATTTTTATTTATAAATTATCGATGGGTAGTATGACCTAATTGTTGTTAATCCATGCCTTTGATTATTGAATGTCCTGTGATACCTTGTCACCCTAGCCTTTGTGAGATGAACATAGGGGTCAACTCAGGGTAGAGTAGTAAATGCTTAGACCTGCTCAAGTTATTTTACAAGCACAATATAATGATGATTAATGATATACTTATCACCGGTTTATTTGAGCTGTGTGGCTGTGTGCCATCTTTCCGGTAGCACGTGTTGCACCGTGTAATAAACAACAAGCAGATAAAATGTTTTGGACTGGGGTGATTTGTGGTTCTGTGTGAACCTAGTAAGGGGGTGAGGTATCTGTGTGATCCTTACCAGGTTAGGTCTCTGTGTGAGCCTAATGTGAAGTTGTGTGCTATTGTAGTTTTGGCAAGTTGCCCTGGTCAATTAAGGACTTCACTTCATAAGCCAATGATCTGAGCCTAACATACAACCACATGCCCTAATGGGAAGGACCTAGCCCAATAGGATTCCGAGTCTTGGCACTGTCAGCCTAGGTGGTTAGATGATAGGTTTTATGGTTAGCCATGGGTACTTTCTTGTTTGTGTGAGGGAAAGATGTCTCATGGAGGAAGGCAGTGTTGAGACAGAGTTTCTAAAAAGCCTTGTTACAGATTCCTTGGCTGCACACAATGAGAAGTGTGATATTTGCGCATGGCCGTTAAGAGGATGATGTATCTTGTGGGTAAAGCTGTACAACCTCTGCAGAGTGTTTAACTAATCTATTCGAATAGCCACGTCCGCGGTCATGGACATGCTCGGTGAATTCAAATGAGGGGTAGTTTGCGAAAACAAGGGATAGGCTGGGCTGTGCGGTTCTGGAGGGCAGGCTGTTACAGGGGAGTCTATGCCGGCACCCAAATCTGGTGAGACCGTTGTCTTTACTTTATTTTTTGACCGCGGTCTTGCCCTCCCCTCCTCAGATTTCCTCCGCCAGCTTTTGTCTTTCTACCAAATAGAGTTGGTGAATTATAATCCCAACTCTATTCTCCGTATTTTGATCTTCGCTACCTTGTGCGAAGCTTTTCTGGGGGTCAAGCCCCACTTCAATCTCTTTCGGTACCTATTCCACATCAAGCCCCAGCCATCCAAAAATAAATCCAAACCATGGGGGGGGGGGGGCTGGACTTCAGCTTAGGAATGAAATGAAGAAGGCCTATCTCAATGTTCCTCTGAAGACATCTCTCAAGGGTTGGCACAGAGAATGGTTTTACTGTTCAAACCTAGAACCCTCTCTACCCCCTTTCTCTGGTACTCCACCAACCGTTCTACCAAGCTGGTCATCAGTGCCAACCTATGAAGAAATGGGGTGGGTATACCAGCTGATGGAGAGGATTGACCTCCTGAAGAGCACAGGGCTGACTGGTCCCTGTGTGGCAAGGTGCTTCCTCAATCGCCGCATCTAACCACTGAAGGCCTGGAGCCATTTCGGCTGGGACTACCAGGGTAAAGATGACCCCAGCCGAGAATACCCTGATGTAGCTGACAAGAATAAGGTTACTGATACCTTGCTCGGCCTCTTCATCAATGGGGTGGTGGAGACTGAGGACGAGGAGCGCAACCCCAAGCCCTACTGCAAGGATAGGCCCTAGCCAAAGGTAACCTTGAAGATATTGATGCTAGCTTGTTATTCACCTGTGATGAATATTTGTTGATATCTGTCCTGACTTGTTCTACAATGCATGACACACATATTGTTGAAATACTCTAGGACTATGAGGAGTTTGATAATGACTCCCAGGATCAGCCGGCCACAAAATCGAAAAAGTGGCCAGCCAACCCTTCTGCCACCCAGCCCAGCTCCGAGAAGGCTTGGAAAAGACCAATCGAAGACCCGGGCAAGAAGAAGATCATGCTGAGTGCAGCGCCGAGGAGCCTGAAGATTAAAGATCCTATCAGTTTAGCTCCCAGGCTGCCAAGCCCGAGACCGGCGACACCAAGCCCAAGGCCAGCACCGTTGAGTGCCCCAGCTCCGCAATCGGCTGCTTCGGGCACCGAGCCAGCCACAGCCAACTCGCCACCGCTAACCACTGCGCCGACTAGCCCAACAGTCGGAAGCTCGTCGTCGCTGAGCAGGCTTTCGAGCCCCCCGTCGACATCCTCAAGTGCACCTCTATGGAAATTCAAGACTTCCAAGAGGTAATAAAAAATCTTCAATCTTCTGAGAATCTTGAGTGATGTGGTAGTGTCTTGATATTTGATATATTGTGCAAGAAGCGAGTTGACATAGATCCCAAGAGGACTATGCCACTAGCTCCTACCACCGAGCACATCCTAGCCGAGCCAGAGCCAGTAATGTCACCTACCAAGCCAGAGGCTGCCCCAGCTACTGAAGCTGAAGCAGTCCTGACAGTAGAGCTACCAACGCTGGCCAACCAGGGAGCGGATGCCGAAGTGGCAGCTGCAGCCCCCGAGCCGATCCCTGAAGTCCCTACAGCTGTTGAGTTCAGGGCTAGAACCCCATCGCCAGCAATATCGATGTCTTCTGATGAAGGAAATCTCCCCAGGCTTGAAGCCCCTCCGCGCAATTTCCCAAGAACATTTTACTAGGTTTCCCCCGAGGGGGTTATAGAGAGCTACCAGCATGACAAGCAAGCAACACTAAGAGAACAAAGAAATCTGATGTATGCTGAATTGCTGCATCCAAGGGAGTCTAGGTACACAGCGAATCTTGCCATGTTGAGTGCTTGACAGTTTCTGTTGATCTGGTATTCTGCCTTCTGTCTCTGATTACCCTTGGTTCGTGCTGAGCAGAAGATCGTTGATTGCTCAGAAAAGATGAGCAAAGTCCTGACTGAGCTCGCCCATCAGGTACAGCAACTGCGCCAGCTCCAGGTAGCCAAGGTTGACCTGGAACAAACCAGCCAAGAGCGGGAGACGTGGCTAAGGGGGTCGATAGACAAGCTTAGGGATGAAAACTGGGCCGAAGCTGAAAAGATCAGAAGTAAGTCTTCCGTGTTGTCCTCCCGAGTGAATCCCGAGTAGACTTCCCCAGCATTGTTAATTCCCAACTGCCTTATTGAGTTTTGACTGCAATCTTGAGTTCTTTACTGTTTTGCATTGCAGCCCTCGAAGTAGAGCTAAAAGCCTAGACAAAGAAGAGGGAAAAGCTGGACAAAAAGCTAAAGGAAGTGGAGAAGGCCAAAGCCAAGGTGGAGGCCGACTATGCCAGAAATTCTCCTGCTTGATCATGATCTTGGCCCGACTGCTTGTTGCTCCGACTGCTTTTCTTGGATAACCAATCTTTTTATTGATGCATCTGAATAGCTTCGAAAGCCAACACCTAGATTCAGTTTGGCACCTTCACAGAAGAGATCAAGATGATCAAAGAATCACGGGAAGTCATTGTTGAATCCGTGAAGGTGCTCCTGGACATCATGTAGCCTCATTATCCTAGGACCAGCTCCAGTTCCGTCACCCAAGTGCACGAACACCTTAGCGAAGCCCCGAGTATCTTGAAGAAGTACTCTGATAAGCGTGTAGCCGTCGGTATCGCCCAAGCTCTCGCAATGACCAAATCGATCAACCCTAGGGTAGACATTGAGGCCATTGGTGAGGGTTTTGCTGAGGGGAGAACTCCTGAAGAGGCGCTGGAGCTAATCAGCCAAGTGAGGCCAACCGCGGAAGGAATAGCCAGGGACTTGGGCATGTAACTACAGGACAATTATGCAGTTGGTGTCCATTGATGAACATGTATGATTTTTGTAAAAACTTTTGTGAATGTCTGTAAAATGCTGCTGAGTACTTGCTTATTCAGAGTCGTCATTAGTTTTACCCGACTACGTAGTCTGTGCTAAGTAGATCGAGACAAACTTAGGAAAAAAACGTTCACCTCTCAGGACTACACTCGGGCAAACTTAGCATAATTGTTGTAGAACTTCGTGACTTAGATAAAATAAGCTTGGACTTTATTAACAAGGCATATAATACATGCAGCCCCTGACTCACTACTTGGTTGGGACAAGCGATGTAGTGAGTCAGAGTGAAGAACTTTATTCATGTATAAAAATAAAATACAAGACTCAGGTATAGAAAGGACGTAGATGTTCTATATTCCATGAGTTGTTGACTAGGGCACTGTCTTCTGTCTTCAATCGGTACGTGCCCGGATGTGTTACCTCAGTGATAATAAACGGCCCTTCCCATAAAGGGGATAGTTTATGCCTGTCTTTGGTGGTTTGTATTTTTCTCAGGACGATATCACCCACCAAAAAGGCGCAGCCACGAACATTCCGACTGTGATAACGGCATAGGCCTTGGAGATACCATGCTGACTGGATAGTTGCGATGTCCCTTGCTTCTTCCAACTAATCGAGTTCAATCAGTCGGTCTTTGTTTGACTTGTCTTCTGAGTGGGCCCGAACTCGCGGAGAGCCGAACTCCAACTCGGTTGGTAATAGCCTCAGCACCATAAACTAGGAAGAAAGGGGATTGCCCTGTTGCCTGACTAACCGTGGTTCTTAGAGACCAAAGAACAGATGGGGAGTTTTTGTACCCACCGCCCTGCATATGGTTGTAGTTGGTCGAAAACCCTAGCCTTGATACCTTGTAAAACCATAGCATTGGCATGCTCGACCTGTCCATTACTTCGCGGGTGTTCTATAGAAGCATAACAGATCTGTCAATGTTTTACACTGGCAATAAGAATATGGGGCTACTCATGAGACCTAAACTCGATGGATTGCAAAGGAACACGAGATGATTTATCCTGATTCAGGCCCTTGAGGTGAGGTAATACCCTACTTCCAGCTGTTGTGTATTGCCTTTGAGGTTTTTCTGGTGAGATTGTATGAGTTGCCCTTAGGGGGCGCCCTACCTCCCCTTATATACCGGGGAGGTGAGGCTACAAGGTAGGAATCCCAGTCGGACTCCGACCAAGGGATTTCCTTCTAGGAATATATTGTACCCGACTATGACTACATCCTTTTCTTATCATACAAGGTAATGTATACTGAGTCCTATTGTATCCCTAATTACAAGGTTAGACCCATCCTCTGTCCGAGTGGCCCTAATGCTTCTCATGAGGTACCGGGGCCCATGTCCTCCACAGCAGCCCCTGAGACCTTCATAGTTGAGTCACAGGTGATGCCAAGTGCTCATCCTCCTTGGGCAAGGCTTCTCGAGTGCTTTGCTCCCAAGTACTCGTTGTCCGGGTGCTTTCCGAGTGCTTTGCTCCCAAGTACTCGTCACCTGAGTATTTCTTTTCCAAGTCATGTTTCATATCGGCTGGTAACGAGGCTATGAAGGGCTTTGTAGAAAAATATAAATAGTGTGCACCGAATAGGGGCACCTATTAAGTGTAGCCCTCGACTTTGTGCTTAATTGTGGAACAATTAATCATAAAGTTAAAGATCTTTAATCTTTTAGTCTTTCCTGAGTAGTATACTACTCGAAAATTAAACTCTTCAGCATCATGTTAGCTGGAAGTTGTTGGCTAAGCATGTAAGCCGAGTACCACTTCATGAATTTTAACCCAATTTGTGATCAGGTGTACTTGAGAGATACTTGTATCCCCAATTTTAATGGAGACCAGTTGTTGATTCTTATAAGGATATATTCTCAATACCTGGTAAATAATTCAGATATCTGAACACATGTGTCTAGCAATTAGGCTTTTATGAAACATATCTGATTATTTAATCGGTTTCTGTAAAATAGCATCTGTACCGTGATTTTAACACAGTCAGCAGTCGAGCCAATAAGGCATGCTATTTAGAAACTCATATCTTGTGGTCCAGTACTGAATCAATCAGCCCAAGCCCCCTTATCAGCATAGGCCTTATACAGCAGGGAGAGAGAGAAAAGATTCCCCCTTCTTCTCCAATCCGCCAATCGTTTTGTCTTCCAGCTTCCGCGCCCAAATTTCACGCTCCGCCTCACTAGGGTTCACTGTTGCGTGCGCCCCCACTCGAGACTCGCCTGTTCTACTCCTCCGCATCCATTCCAAGCCTCCACAAGTTTTTCCTCCAAATCTTTTCGCCTCTAACAATGCCGAAAGCCCCATTTGAGATTCCTGAGATGACTGTCGGAGTCTAGCCGATGTCGGACTGCAGCCCGGTGAAGCTGAAGCTACTAGAGAAGCGGTTGATGCTGCAGCGACAAGACGTCATCCATTGGCGCACCGCTGAGGGGGAGTCTATGCCGGCACCCAAATCTGGTGAGACTGTTGTCTTCACATCGTTTTTCGATCACGGTCTTGCCCTCCCTTCTTTGGATTTCCTTCGCCAACTTCTGTCTTTCTATCAGAGAGAGTTGGTGAACTTGAATCCCAACTCTATCCTGCAGATCTCCATCTTCGCCACCTTGTGCGAAGCCTTTCTGGGGGTTAAGCCCCATTTCAATCTTTTTCGATACCTTTTTCATATCAAGCCCCAGCCGTCCAAGAACAAGATCCAAGCCATTAGGGGGGACCGGTCTCCAACTTAGGAACGAGATGAAGAAAACTTATCTCAACGTTCCTTTGAAAACCTCTCTCAAGGGCTGGCACAGAGAGTGGTTCTACTGTTCTAATCTTGAACCTTCTCTGCCCCCTTTCACTGGTTCCCCACCAACAGTTCTGCCAAGCTGGTCATCAGTGCCAAACTACGAGGAAATGGGGTAAGTACACCAGCTGATGGAGAAGATCGACCTCCTAAAGAGCACAGGGCTGATTGGTCCTTGGGTGGCAAGATGCTTCCTCAATTGCCGCACCAGACCACTGAAAGCCAGAAGCCATTTTGGCTTGGACTACCTAGGGAAGGATGACCCCAGCCATGAATACCCCAACGTAGCCGACAAGAACAAGGTTACTGATACCCTCCTCGGCTTCTTCGTCAATGGGGTAGCGAAAATTGAGGACGAAGAACGTGCCCCAAGCCCTACAGCCAGAGCAGGCCTCGGCCACAGGTAATCTTGAAAGATTGATATTGGATTGCTACCCTTCTGTGATGAATGTCCTTGGATATCTATCTTGGATTGTTCTGCAATGCATGATGTATGTCGTCGAAATACTTGCAGGACTGTGTGACGTTTGATAATGACTCCCAAAATCGGCCAGCCACCAAATTGAAGAAGCGGCCAGCCAGCCCTTCTGCCGCCCATCCCAGCTCCAAGAGGGCTGGGAAGAAGCCAATTGAAGACCCAGGTAAGAAGAAGACAAGTACGCTGAGTGCAGTGCCAGGGAGCCTGAAGATCAAGGACCCTGCCAGTTTAGCTCCCAGGCTACCAAGCCCAAGACCGGCGTCACCAAGCCCAAGGCCAGTGCCACTGAGCCCAAGGCCAGCACCACGAAGTGCCTCGACCCCCTAGTTGGCTGTATTGGGAACAGAGCCGATTGGGGCAAAATCATCACCGTCGATTGCCGCGTCGACTGGCCCAACAGCCAGTAGCTCTCCACCGCCAAGCAGGCTATCAAGCCCCTCACCGACATCTCCTGGAGCTCCTATGTAGAAATTCAAGACTTCCAAGAGGTAATAAAAAATATCTTGAATCTTCTGAGAATCTTGAATGATATGGTGGTATCTTGATATTTGGCATATTGTGCAGGAAGCGAGTTGATATAGATCCAAAGGGGACTACGCTAGCAGCTTCTACTACCGAGCCCATCCCTGCCGAGCCAGAACCAACAATATCACGTGCCGAGCCAGAGGCTGCCCCAGCTGCTGAAGCTGAGGTAGTCCTAACAGCAGAATTGCCAGCGCCGGCCGACTAGGGAGCGGGTGCTGAAGCTGCTGCCCCAGCCTCCAAGCAGATCCCCGAAGCCCCTGTAGCTGCTGAGTGCAAGGCCAGGACCCCATCGCCAGTGATATCGTCATCTTCTGACGAAGGAGATCTCCCCAGGCTCGAAGCCCCTCCACGCAACTTCCCAAGGACGTTTTATTGGGTCACCCCCGGGGGAGTTGCAGAGAGCTACGAGCATGACAAGCAAGCAACATTGAGAGAGCACAAAAATCTCATGTATGCTGCAATTGCTGCATCCAAGGGAGTCCAGGTATTTAGTGAATCTCGCCATGTTGAGTGCTTGACAATTCCTATTGATTTGGTGTTCTACTGTCTGGCTCTAATTTCCCCTAGTTTGTGCTGAGCAGAAGATAGTCAATCGCTCGGAGAAGATGAACAAAGTCTTGACCGAGCTCGCCCCCCAACTACAACAACTACGCTAGCTCCAGGTTGCCAAGGAGGAAACATGGCTGAGGGGGTCGGTAGACAAGCTCAGGGACGAAAATTGGGCCCAAGCTGAAAAAATCAGAAGTAAGTCTTCTGTGTTGTCTCCCGAGTGAATCCCGAGTTGATTTCTCCAGCATTGTTGATTCCCTACTACCTTGTTGAGTTTTTACTGCAATCTTGAGTTCTTGATGTTTGATTTGCAGCCTTGAAGCCGAGCTAAAAGCCCACACAAAGGAGAGGAAAAAAAGATAAAAAGCTGAAGGAAGTGGAGAAGGCCAAAGCCAAGGTGGAGGCCGACTTTGCTAGTAAGTCTCCTGCTTGACCATGATCTTAGCCCGACTGCTTATCTTGGTTAACCAATATTTTTGTCGATGAATCTGAACAGCTTCAAAAGCCAACAGCCAGATCCAAGTTGGCGCTTTCGCGGAAGAAATTAAAATGATTAAGGAGTCACAGGAAGTCCTTGTTGAATCCGTTAAAGGGCTCCTGGATATCATGTAGCCTGACTATCCTGGGACCAGCTCCAGTACCGTCACCCAAGTGCATGAACGCCTAAGCGAAGCCCCAAGTATCCTGAAACAGTAGTCGGATGAGCGGGTAGCTGTCGGTGTGGAGGCCATGGGCCCCGGGTACCTCATGAGAAGCATTAGGGCCACTTGGACAGAGGATGGGTCTAACCTTGTAATTAGGGATACAATAAGACTCAGCATACATTACCTTGTATGACAAGGAAAGGATATAGTCTTAGTTGGGCATGTTGTATTCCTAGAAGGAAATCCCTTGGTCAGAGTCTGATTGGGATTCCTACCCTGTAACCCTATCCCCCGGTATATAAGGGGAGGCATGGAACCCCCTGAGGGCAACGGAGACAATCTCACCAGAGAAACCTCAAAGGCAATATACAACAGCTGGAAGTAGGGTATTACCTCACCTCGAGGGCCTGAACCAGGATAAATTGTTTCGTGTTCCTTTGCAATCCATCAAGTTTAGGTCTCACGAGTAGCCCCATATTATTATTGCCGATATAAAGCATCGACTGTTGGCGCGCTAGGTGGTGGCATCGACGAGATCATCTTTAATAAGCCTGATGGATCCAATCACCGGAGTCGACGCCATCAAGTTCTTCCCCGGGCAAACAATCACCTTTGGGAGCCTCGACTTCGTCGCCGACGAATTCGGCAACCTTACCCTGTCCGACTCGAATCCGATCTGATCGGCCAGGGACCAAGCCGACTCTGCGCCGGTTGGCCAATGTAACACTGCAGCGATCTTCGGCGACATGCTGCGGCGATCTCCAACATGCCCGAGTCTAGGGACAACTCTTTCTTTCGGTGTTGGACTCGGACTCGGTTTTGAGCCGGCTGAGATCGGGCTAAGAGAGGAGGAGATCGTCAATCTCCCATTCGGACTCGGCAATGCCGCGGATAACTTCAATCAGCATCTGACGCGGCAAACCCAATCCCTTGGAGTTCAACTCGGATACGGCTTAGAGCTGCTCAAGATTTGATCTAGGGAGGTTGGGGTCGTTATTACTCCCCTCAACCATCCCGACTTCGACTCTCAGTCGGACAGCACTTCGGCGAGCTTTTCTCCACCACGTGAAGTCTTTATGGTGTCTAAAGGCTCAACTGCCACAACACGACTTACAAGAAGAGGAAGTCCGCTGACTACGTGAACAACAGGAGGAAGACGCAAGACACCTGCAGGCCGAGCGCGATGCTTGCAATGACAATCTGCGCAAGGCTGGGCAGACTGCTCAATAGCAAATCCTCCAAACCCGAGTCAGCGACCACGACGTTTTCGTAACTCCTCAACAGAATGTTGTGGCCGTTGCAACTCTACTGGATACACTGCAGTTTTGGCCTGATCACCAGGCCACCTCGATGATAGCAAGGATAAAAGCCATGATCACTGCTGCTGCATGTCAGCAGCATCAACAATCGGGTGACACTCTCATACTGACCAATAGGTCGGCTTCTCCAACGGCGATCTAATCTACCTCAACGCGACGCCGAGCGGCCGGCTCTAGTCAGCCGCACACGGATTCACACCACACGTCACTTGGCAACCACAATAATGAACGATAGCGCCAAAATCAAGATGACCGTCGGGACAACCAGGATGTCCGAGGCTGACTACAATGAGATCTCCGGCAAGACATCAACGCGCGACGCCGCGAATACGAGGAAGATGAGCGTTGCCGACTAGAAGACAAGAATGAGCTCTTCGGCCTCCACCATGAACGGTTTCACCGCTAAAGTCGGAGCCGAAGTCCTCATACAGATGAAGGAGTACCGGCCTTCACCCATGAGCTGCAACAAGTTGACTAGCCATCAGGATTCAAGCCGACTGGAATTGAAAAATACGACGAGAAGACCAACCCCGAGTCTTGGCTCACAGTTTACACTCTGGCGATCCGAGCAGCTGGAGGAGATCACAAGGCTATGGCTAACTACCTCCCAGTTGCTCTAGCCGACTCGGCAAGGACATGGCTAATTGGACTTCCTAAGAGGTCAATCGGCTCCTAGAGAGAACTCCGGGAACGCTTCATCACCAATTTTCAAGGAACGTACAAGAGGCCATCTTCTGAGTACGATCTGTATCAGTGCCATCAAAGGAAGAATTAGTCTCTTCGTGATTTCATCAAGAGATTTTCTGAGAAGAGGAACTCAATCCCGAAGATCAAGGACGAGGTCGTCATCGCCGCCTTCCGTAAGGGAGTCAGAGACACCCCGTTCATTGCCAAGTTTACTCGGAAACCTCCCTCTTCTGTCAAGGCTCTTTTTGACATGGCGAACAAATACGCCGACTCGGCCAATGCAGTTGCTGAGGCCCTGGACGACAAGAAGGAGCCTCAGCAGATGGACAAAAAAGACAACAATGAGCCACCACAGAACAAGTCCGGCAACCACAAGCGCAAGTCAGACAATGTGGTGGCTACTGTGGAGCGTACTCGGCCGTGACCCCCGAGGACAGATGAGTACCAAAAAGTGATGAACGGGCCATGCCCCTTTCATCCAAAGGTTAAGCACGCGGCTAAGGACTACTTCATGCTCAAAAAGTTTGCTTCTGAGCAGACTTCAATATCTGGCAGCAATAAAGACAAGGACAAGCCAGATCTGGGTGTAGCCGACGACTACCAAGATCCCCAGGTTGAGCTCAACCACATCTTTGGAGGGCCGACTGCATATGAGTCCAAGAGGAAGCAGAAGCTCACAGCACGCGAAGTCAACTCGGTCTCTGTAGACGCCCCCCAGTTCTTGTGTTGGTCAGAAACATCAATCAGGTTTGACCGCGTGGATCACCCCGATCGGGTTACTCATCTAGAACGTTACCCACTCATTCTGGACCTGGTCATTAGAAGTATCAAATTGAAAAAGGTTCTCATCGATGGAGGAAGCGCTCTCAATATTTTGCTTGCCTAGACGCTCGACGAGATGAAGATCCCTCGTTCTGAGCTACGGCCGAGTACAACGCCCTTCCACAGGGTAATCCCCGGCCTGTCTTCCATTCCCTCTAACAGATAACTCTACCAGTTACTTTTGGCACGCGGGATAATTTCCGCACCGAGAATATCTGCTTCGAAGTTGCCGACTTCAAGACCACATATCACGCAATACTCGGATGGTTAGCATTAGCCAAATTCATGGCAGTGCCGCATTATACATACATGATGCTCAAGATGCTAGGACCAGCCGAGGTGCTTTCTCTTCGTAGCGATGTCAAGC
Source organism: Oryza meyeriana var. granulata (assembly GCA_003991445.1). Lineage (NCBI taxonomy): Eukaryota > Viridiplantae > Streptophyta > Magnoliopsida > Poales > Poaceae > Oryza > Oryza meyeriana. The sequence continues at coordinate 395,309 of RYFJ01000440.1, forward strand.
AAGCCTTCGTCTGCGACAAGGAGAGCTGTGAGCTGGCCCAATCTCAAGAAGTGGCAGTCGGAGATGTCCATCATGTTCACCCGCACAGATCATCCAGATTGGGTTTCACACCCAGGACGCTACCCACTCGTCCTAAACCCGGTCGTCAAAAATATCAAGCTAAAGAAGGTCCTCATAGAAGGAGGCAGTGCGCTCAACATTCTGTTCGCCAAGACTCTGGATGAGATGAAGATTCCTCGTTCAGAACTGTGGCCGAGTACGGCGCCCTTCCATGGGATAATTCCCGGCCTGTCTTCAACCCCCCTCGGTCAGATAACATTGCCGGTCACCTTCGGCACGTGGGATAACTTCCGCACAGAAAACATCTACTTCGAGGTCGCCGACTTCGAGACCGTGTACCACGCGATACTCGGACGACCGGCGCTCGCCAAATTCATGGCGATACTGCACTATACCTACATGGTGCTTAAGTTGCCTGGGCTAGCCAGAGTCCTCTCCCTCCACAGCGACGTCAAGCAAGCCTTCACCTGCGACAAGGAGAGTTGCGAGTTGGCTCAATCACAAGAGGCGGCAGTCGGACGCAACAGCATTCGGCAAGCCATCACAATTGAAGTTGAGGAAGACCAAGTTCCGGCAAAAAAAGTAGCAAAGTCAGGAATTTCAGCGGACTTTGACACGAAGAAGATCCCCCTGGACCCTTCTGACCCCTCCAAGACTGCTCTAGTCATGACCGGACTCAACCCCAAATAGGAAGACACGCTCGTCACCTTCCTTCAAGCCAACAAGGATATCTTTGCATGGAAACCGTCCGACATGCCAGGCGTACCAAGGGAGGTGATTGAGCACGCCCTCAATGTCAAGACAGACGCCAAGCCAGTCAAGCAACAGCTGCGGCGCTTTGCACAGGATAGGAAAGATGCTATTCGGGAGGAGATAACCAAGCTCCTCATAGCCGGGTTCATCAAAGAGGTCTACCACCCGGACTGGCTGGCAAACTCAGTTCTGGTCCGGAAGAAAAACGGTAAATGACGCATGTGCGTCGACTACACCGATCTCAACAAGGCATGCCCCGAGGACCTGTTCGGTCTACCAAGAATAGATCAAGTGGTGGATTCAACCGCGGGATGCAAACTTCTCAGCTTTCTCGACTGTTACTCAGGATACCACCAAATCAGCTTGAAGGAGGAGAACTGCCTCAAGACGTCTTTCATCATGCTATTTGGCGCATACTGCTACATCACTATGCCGTTCGGTTTGAAGAACGCTGGAGCAACGTATCAACGAGCAATTCAACAGTGTCTACACACTCAGATCGGGCGCAACGTGGAGGCCTACGTCGACGACGTGGTGATCAAGACAAAGTCCAAAGAAGACCTCATCGCTGACCTGGAAGAAACCTTTCAAAATCATCAAAGATTCAAGATGAAGTTGAATCCAGAAAAGTGCGCCTTCGGTGTGTCATCTGGCAAGTTACTCGGCTTCATCATATCGCATCGCAGCATCGAGGCCAACCCGGAGAAAGTCAATGCAATCATGAACATGGCACCCCCGACTAACTAGAAAGACGTTCAGAAGCTGACAGGCTACATGGCGGCACTCAGCCGGTTTATTTCCTGACTAGGCGAATGGGGTATGCCCTTTTTCAAGCTATTGAAGAAAGCAGACAATTTCCAATGGACTCCCAAAGCCTAGAAAGCCTTCGAAGACTTTAAGAAATTTCTCATATCACCACCCGTGTTGGCGTCACCCATGCCCCAAGAGCCACTAATGCTATATTTGGCGGCAACCACTCAGGTAGTCAGCATGGTGTTTATGGTCAAGCGATCCGAACCGGGTCATATACAGAAGATTCAATGGCCAGTCTACTTTGTCAGCGAGGTCCTTGCCGACTCCAAGATGAGATATTCATAGGTCCAGAAGCTGCTCTATGGCCTACTTATTACTGTCTGGAAGCTGGTGCACTATTTCCAACCGCATCAAGTCACGGTGGTCACATCGTATCCACTCGGGGCCGTCCTGCATAACCACGAGGCCACCGGCCAAATCGCTAAATGGGCGCTCGAGTTGATGGCGTTCGACATCACCTTTCAGCCACGGACAACAATCAAATCACAAGCTCTAGCCGACTTCGTGGCCGAGTGGACAGAAGTTCAGATGCCTACATCAACAGCGAAGCTAGAGTACTGGACAATGTACTTTGACGGTTCTCTACGGATCGGCGGCGCCAGGGCCGGCGTCGTACTGACGTCCCCGACCGGCGAAAAACTCAAGTACGTCCTCCAGATCCACTTCCTGGCTTCCCACAACATCGCCGAGTATGAGGCACTCATCCACGGGCTCCACATTGCTATATCACTCGGCATCTGCTGACTGGTTGTGCGAGGAGACTCTCAACTCGTGGTGAACCAAGTCATTAAAGACTGGACATGCCTCGACGATACCATGGTGGCATACTGTCAGGAGGTCCGAAAGCTGGAAAATAAGTTCGACGGGCTGGAGATAACATATGTCCTACGACAATACAATGATGCTGCAGACAAATTGGCAAACATGGGATCCAAGCGAGAAGCGGTCCCAACAGGGATCTATGTCGAGTAACTCATGGAGCCGTCAGTCAAGAAGAAACCAGTACCAGAGCAGTCGGGAGGCGAACCTACCCTGGCAACAGATGAAGTACTGAACATATGTCAAGACTGGCGGACTCCTGTTCTCAAATTCCTCATGGATGACGAACTCCCAGAAGACCGCAATCAAGCCGAATAAATCAAACGTCAAAGCAAGAGTTTCCTAGTCGTCGGAGATGACTGTACCGAAGAAGTGCATCCGGTGTCCTCATGCGCTGCGTCACCACCGAGGAGGGCAAGTAGATTCTGCAATCGATCCACTCGGGCATATGTGGCAACCACGCTGCATCTAGGACGTTAGTTGGAAAGGCTTATCGGTAGGGATTTTTCTGGCCAACAGCAGTAACAGATGCAAAAGACATAGTTCGTACATGCGAGGGTTGCTAGTTCTATGCAAGACAAACAAATCTCCTAGCCCAAGAACTCCAAACAATCCCAATCTCTTGGCCCTTTGCAGTATGGGGGCTTGATATGGTCGGGCCTTTCAAGAAAGTGCCAGGAAGGTTCACACACTTGTTCGTCGCAGTGGATAAATTCACCAAGTGGATTGAGGCAAAATCCGTTGCTACCATAACAGCGGCAAGAGCAAAGGACTTCATCATGAGTATATTATACCGATTTGGGGTCCCTAACCTCATTATCACAGACAACGGTACTCAGTTCACGGGCGGCATCTTTCAAGATTTCTGTGACAACTTCGGCATCAAGATCTGCTATGCATCTGTGGCGCACCCGCGGAGCAATGGGCAGGTCGAGCGTGCCAATGGCATGGTCTTACAAGGTATCAAGGCCAGGATATTTGACCGACTACAACCATATGCGGGCCGGTGGGTACAAGAACTCCCATCCATTCTCTGGTCTCTAAGAACCACGGTTAGTCGGGCAACAGGGCAATCCCCTTTCTATCTGGTCTATGGTGCTGAGGTTGTGTTACCAACCGAGTTAGAGTTCGGCTCTCCGCGAGTTCGGGCTTACTCAGAAGACATCTCAAACAATACCTGATTGGTCGAACTAGATTAGTTGGAAGAAACGAGGGATATCACCACAATCCAGTCGACAAGGCATCTTGAAGGCCTGCGTCGTTACCACAATCGCAATGTCCGTGGCTGTGCCTTCTTGGTTGGAGATCTCGTCTTGCGAAAAATACAAACCACCAAAGACATGCATAAACTATGGGAAGGGCCATTCATTATCGCAGAGGTCACACGGCCAGGCGCCTACCGACTGAAGACCGAAGATGGTGCCCTCGTCAACAACTCATGGAATATAGAACAGTTATGTCCTTTCTATACCTGAGTTTTACATCTTCCCATATGTATAGTTTTTCTCTGACTCACTACGCTGCTTGTTTCAACCGAGTAGTGAGTCGGGGCTGCATGTATTATATGTGCTTTGTCAATAATATACGAGCCTGTTTTGCTTAAGTTATGAAGTTTTACAATGACTTTGTTATGTTTGCCCGAGTACAACTTTCTGCGGTGAACGATTTTATTAAGTTCCTATAGACTAACTCGGTGTAGACTATATAGTCGGGTAAAACTAATGATAACTAAGTCAGAACTTAGAGCTTGGTGGTATTGCACATATATTTACACATGTCCTTACAAAAAGTTTATATGCACCGACTGCATGATGGACTGTTCTTACATACCCAAGTCTCGGGTGATCACCTCTGCAGTCGGCCTCGCCCGGGCTATCAACCCCAACGCCTCCTCAGGTGTCGTCTCCTCGGTGAATCCCTCTCCGATGGCTTCGATATCTGCCCTGGGGTAGATTGACTTGGTCATCGCCAGGGTTTGGGCCACGCCGACAACAACATGCTCATCCGAGTACCTCTTCAGGGTACTCGGTGCTTCGTTAAGGCGCGCCTGCACTTGGGAGATTGTGTTGGAGCTGGTTCCCACGTAGTGAGGATCCATGATGTCTAGGAGCCCTTTCGCGGACTCAGCAAGGATCTCCCATGACTCCTTGACAACCTTTATCTCCTCTGCAAAAGCTTGAAACTGGATTTGGGCATTGGCCCTAGCAGCTGCCCGGGTTCATTGACAAGTAAACTTGTTAGGCAACACTGCAGACAGAGTACTCAATGGATTGGTTAAGGTCATTGTCAGAGGGAAGACTTACTTTCATAGTTGGCCTTCCACTTGGCTTTGGCCTTCTCCAGTTCAGCCTTTTCCTTCTCGAGCTTGGTGTTGGCCTTCTTCAAGTCGGCCTTCTCTTTCTCGAGCTCGGCCTTGGCCCTTGTCAAGTCGGCCTTGTCTTTTTCAAGGCCAGCCTTGGCTCTCTCGGCCTCCTCCAGCTTGGCTTCTCCCTCTGTTCGGGTCTTCAGCTCGGCTTCGAGGGCTGCACATCAGAACAGTCAAGTACTTAACATTGCAGTCAAGACACAACTGGGCAGTCGGGAAACAACATGGTTGGAGAAATATGCTAAGGGCTCAGTCAGGAAGACGTATTTGGGAGACTTACTTCTGATCTTCTTGGCTTGGTCCCAATTTTCGTCCCTAAGCTAACTAACGGCTCCCCTCAGCCAAGATTCCCTCTCTTGGTTGTGCCGTTCCACTTCGGCCTTTAAGGCCCGGAGCTGGTCCAATTCTAGGAGCTGGGGACGAGCTGGGTCATGACTTCGTTCATCCTCTTCGAGTGGTCAACAAGTTTTTGCTCGGGGAGAAAGAAGAGCAAAGCAGAGTCAAGCGTCAGAACACTTATGCAAGGAAGACTACCAAGACTCCAATATGGCGAAAGTCATACCTGGACCCCCCGGGACGCGGCAATTGTGGCGCGAAGCAAGTCTTCACGCTCCCTCTCTGCCGTAGCCTCATCGTGCTTGTAACTCTTCGCAGTTCCGCCAGGGGCTACCCAGCGGAATGTCCTCAGAAATTTGCGGGGAGGAGCCTTGAGCCTGGGGAGGTCCGGTCTTTTCGAAGACGACGACGACGATGACGATAGGGACTGCGACGGGGTCCTAGCCCCCAACTCGATAGCTGTTGGGACTTCAGAAACATGCTTAGGGGCTGGAGCAACAGCTTTGACATTCGCCCCTTGGTCGACCAGCGTCGGCGGCCTTGCAGTCAGGACGACCTCGGTTTCTGTGACTGAGACGGTCGCCGGCTGTGGAGGCCATGGGCCCTGGGAACCTCATCACAAGCCTATGGGCCACTCAGACAGAGGATGGGCCGAGACTTGTAATTAGAGATATAGTAGTACCCGGCAGACTTTGTCTTGTATGAAAAGGAATATACAATGCTAGTCGGGTAAGATGTATATCTAAGAAGGAAATCCCTTGGCCGTATCCGGCTGGGATTCCTACCTTGTACCCCTGTCCCCCAGTATATAAGGGGAGGCAGGGCGCCCCATGAGGGCAGAAGATCATTGATCGACATACATTCTCAAAGGAATATCACCACAACTGGACGTAGGGTATTACCTCACATCGAGGGCCTGAACCAGTATAAAATCTCTTTGTGTTCCTTTGCAATCCACCGAGTTTCCATCCGCCGAGTGGCCCCATATTCATATTGCCGGTGTAAAACATCGACAGTTGGCACGCCAGGTAAGGGCTTCGGCGAGATCTACACGAACAATCTCGATGGATCCTACATCAGGAGTCGACGGCGACAAATTCGCCCTTGGAGATACAATAACCTTTAGAAGCCTCGACTTCATCGCCGACCAGATTGGCAATCTCACCTTGGCTGACGCAGATCCAATCCAATCGGCTGAGGAACCAGCCGACTCCACGCCAGTTGGCTCAAAAGGCGCTGTGCCAGCTATCATCAATCTAATGCAGCAATCTTCAACTCCGCCGAGCTTTGGGACAACCTTCTCCTTCAGCGTCCGACTCGTGCTAGGCCTTGAGCCAGCCCGGGTTGGGCTAGGAAGGGGAGAGATCATCAATCTCCCATACAGATTCAGCGACGCCGCAGATCTACATCTTACGCGGCAGACCCGATCTCCTGCGATTCAGTTTGGACATGGCCAAGCGCCGTTTCAGATTGGATCTAGGGAGGTTGGAGTCGTTCTTACTTCGATGAACTACTCGGATTCCGACTCCAAGTCAGACAATGGTTTGAACACTAGTTCGGACTCCAGTCTGGCAAGTTTTCTCCTGCCCCGTGAGATCTTCATGGCTTCAACACCACCACCAGAGGTGCGCCGACTACAAGAGGAGCAGCAGGAGGAGGCGCGCCGACTACGACAACAGGAGGAAGCTGACCGCGAGACTTACAGCGACGGGCTACGCAAGGCTGGGCGAACCGCCCAGTAACAAATTCTCCAGACCAAAGTCGGCGACCACGACGTCTTCATCACACCACAACAGAACGTCGTGGCTGCTGCAACCCTACTGGACATGCCCCAGCTCGGGCTTGATCACCAGGCCACCCCGACTATTGCCAAGATCAAGGCGATGATTACAGCTGCTGCCTGTCAGCAGCAACAGCAGTCGGGCGACACACTTGTACTGACCAATCGGTCGGGTTCTCCGGCAACAGGCTCGTCTACATCAGCTCGACACCGGGCGGCTGGCTCGAGTCGGCCACACGAAGAGTCGTGCCAAACGTCACTCGGCAACACCAACAACAACAATCGGTGGCGTCACTAGTACGATCGCCGGTTCAACCAAGACCTTCGAGTTCGTCTACAACGTGATCTCCGATATGACATCAACGCCCGGCGCCGTCAACGTGAAGAGGACGAGCACCGCCGACTGGAGGACGAGAACGAGCGTTTTGATCTTCACCACAAGCGGTTTAACCGCCGCGGTCGGAGCTGGAGCCCTCATGAAGACGAAGGTGTTCCAGCTTTCACCCACGAGCTCCAGGACGTTGACTGGCCGTCGGGCTTCAAGCCTACGGGGATCGAGAAATACGACGGCAAAACCAACCCGAGTCCTGGCTTACCGTATACACCCTGGCAATTCGGGCTGCCAGTGGTGACCACAAAGCCATCGCTAACTACCTCCTAGTCGCACTAGCTGATTCGGCGAGGACATGGCTAACAAGACTCCCGAGGCGGTCGATCGGTTCCTGGGGAGAACTCAGGGAGCAGTTCATCGCTAACTTTCAAGGGACCTACGAGAGGCCGTCTTCCAAGCATGATCTATATCAACTGCACCAGAAGAAGAACGAGTCTCTACGTGACTTTATCAAGAGGTTCTCCGAGAAGTGCAACAAAATCCCAATGATCAAGGACGAGGCCGTCATTGCCGTCTTCCACAAGGGAGTAAAGGACGCCCTGTTCATCGCGAAGTTCACTCAGAAGCCACCATCCTCCGTCCGGGCACTCTTTGACATGGCGAACAAATACGCCGACTCGGCTGAAGCGGTCGTCGAGGCCCTCGACGAGAAGAAGGAGTCCCGGCAGAAGGACCAGAAGGCAAAAGCCGACACGAGCCATCACAAAACAAGTTCGGCCACCGCAAGCGGAAGTCGGACAACGAGGTGGCCAACATGGAGTGAACTCGGTCGCGGCCCCAACGGAACAACGACTACCAGAAGGTCATGAACGGGCCATGCCCCTTCCACCCCAAAGGTAAACACGCGGCCAAAGACTGCTTCATGCTCAAGAAGTTTGCTTCTGAGTAGGCTTCAGCATCTGGCGCCGAGAAGGACAAAGACAAGCCAGATCAAGGCCTGGCTGACGATTTTCAGGATCCCCAGGCCGAGCTCAACCACATCTTTGGAGGGCCGTCTGCGTACGAGTCCAAGCGGAAGCAGAAGCTCACAGCACGCGACGTCAACTCAATCTCTACAGCAGACACGCCCTAGTATTTGCGCTGGTCAGAGACGCCCATCACGTTCACCCACGCAGAACATCCAGATCGAGTTTCGCACCCGGGACGCTATCCACTCGTCCTGGACCCGGTCATCAAGAACATCAAGTTGAAGAAGGTTCTCATAGACAGAGGCAGCGCGCTCAATATCCTCTTCGCCAAGACCCTGGACGAAATGAAGATTCCTCGTTCAGATCTGCGGCCGAGTACGACACCCTTCCACGGGATAATTCCCGGTCTGTCTTCAACACCACTCTGGCAGATCACCTTGCCAGTCACCTTCTGCACACGGGATAACTTCCGCACGGAGAACATCTGCTTCGAGGTCGCCGACTTCGAGACCGGATACCATGCGATACTCGGACGACCGGCGCTCGCCAAGTTCATGGCGATACCGCACTATACATACATGGTGCTCAAGATGCCAGGGCTAGCAGGAGTCCTCTCCCTCCGCAGCGACGTCAAGCAAGCCTTCACCTACGACAAGGAGAGTTGCGAATTGGCTCAGTCACAAGAGGCAGTAGTCGGGCGCAACAGCATCTGGCAAGCCGTCACAACAGAAGCTGAGGAAGATCTAGTTCTGGCCAAAAAAGTAGCGAAGTTGGGAATTTCAGCGGACTCGGACACGAAGAAGATCCCCCTGGACCCTTCCGACCCCTCCAAGACTGCTCTAGTCGGGACCGGACTCGACCCCAAATAGGAAGACGCGCTCGTCATCTTCCTCCAAGCCAACAAAGACATCTTCGCGTGGAAACCGTCCGACATGCCGGGCGTACCAAGGGAGGTGATCGAGCACGCCCTCAACGTGAAAACAGACGCCAAGCCAGTCAAGCAATGGTTGCGGCGCTTCGCTCAAGACCGTAAAGATGCTATTCGGGAGGAGATAACCAAGCTTCTCGCAGCCGGGTTCATCAAAGAGGTCTATCACCTGGATGAGCTGGCAAACCTAGTTCTGGTCCGGAAGAAAAATGGTAAATGGCACATGTGCGTCGACTACACTGATCTCAACAAAGCGTGCCCCAAGGATCCATTTGGTTTACCAAGAATAGACCAGGTGGTGGATTCAACTGCGGGGTGCGAATTTCTCAGCTTTCTCGACTGTTACTCGGGATACCATCAAATCAGCCTGAAGGAGGAGGACTGCTTAGAAACGTCTTTCATCACGCTGTTTGGAGCGTATTGCTACATCACTATGCTGTTCGGTCTAAAAAATGCTGGAGCAACGTATCAGGGCGCAATTCAGTGGTGTCTGCACACTCAGATCGGGCGCAACGTGGAAGCCTACGTTGATGATGTGGTGATCAAGACCAAGTCCAAAGAAGACCTCATCGCTGACCTGGAAGAAACCTTCCAAAATCTTTGAAGATTCAAGATGAAGTTGAACCTGGAAAAGTGCGCCTTCGGTGTGCCATCCGGCAACTTACTCGGCTTCATTGTCTCGCATCGCGGCATCGAGGTCAACCCGGAGAAAGTCAACGCAATTATGAATATGGCTCCCCCGACTAACCAGAAGGACGTCCAGAAGTTGACAGGCTGCATGGCGGCACTCAACTGGTTTATTTCCCGACTGGGTGAACGGGGCATGCCCTTTTTTAAGCTATTGAAGAAAGCAGACAATTTCCAGTGGACTCCCGAAGCCCAGCAAGCTTTCGAAGACTTCAAGCAATTTCTCACATCACCCCCTGTGTTGGCGTCACCCATGCCCCAAGAACCGCTAATGCTATATCTGGCGGCAACTACTCAGGTAGTCAGCACAGTGCTGGTGGTCGAATGATCCGAACAGGGTTACATCCAGAAAGTCCAACGGCTAGTCTACTTTGTCAGCGAGGCCCTTGCCGACTCGAAGACGAGATACCCGCAGGTCCAGAAGCTGCTCTATGGCCTACTCATCACTGCCGGAAGTTGGTGCACTATTTCCAAGCACATCAGGTCACGGTGGTCACATCGTTTCGACTCGGGGACATCCTGCATAACCACGAGGCCACCGGCTGAATCGCTAAATGGGCGCTCGAGTTGATGGCGTTCGACATCACCTTTCAGCCATGGATAGCAATCAAATCACAAGCTCTAGCCGACTTCGTGGCCGAGTGGACGGAAGTTCAAATGCCTACATCAACAGTGAAGCTAGAGTACTGGACAATGTACTTCGACGGTTCTCTATGGATTGGCAGCGCTGGAGCTAGCGTCGTACTGATGTCCCCTATCGGCGAAAAACTCAAGTACGTTTTACAAATCCACTTCCCGACTTCCCACAACGTCGCCGAGTACGAGGCACTTATCCACGGGCTCCACATTGCTATATCACTCAGCATACGTCGACTGGTTGTGCGTGGGGATTGTCAACTCGTGGTGAAACAAGTCATGAAGGACTGGACATGTCTCAATGATACCAAGGCGGCATACTGTCAGGAGGTCCGCAAGCTGGAAAACAAGTTAGACGGGCTGGAGATCACACACGTCCTACGACAATACAATGATGCTGCAGATGAATTGGCAAACATGGGATCCAAGCGAGAAGCAGTCCCGACAGGGATCTTTGTTGAGCAACTTATGGAGCCATCAGTCAAGAAGAAACCAGTACCAGAGCAGTGGGGACGTGAACCTACCTTGGCTACAAACGAGGTGCTGCACATATGTCAAGATTGGTGGACTCCTGTTCTCAAATTCCTCCTGGACGATAAACTCCCAGAAGATCGCAGTGAAGCCGAACGAATCAAACGTCGAAGCAAGAGTTTGTTAGTCGTCGGAGAAGACCTGTACAGAAGAAGTGCATCCGGGGTCCTCATGCGCTGCGTCACCATCGAGGAGGGCAAGCAGATCCTGCACTCGGTCCACTTGGGCATATGTGGCAACCATGCCGCATCCAGGACGTTAGTCGAAAAGGCTTACCGGCAGGGTTTTTCTGGCCAATAGCAGTAACAGACGCCAAAGATATCGTTCGCACATGCGAGGGTTGCCAGTTCTATGCAAGACAAACCAATCTTCCGGCCCAAGAACTCCAAACAATCCCAATTTCTTGGCCCTTTGCAGTATGGGGGTTTGACATGGTCAGGCCTTTCAAGAAAGCGCCAGGAGGGTTCATACACTTGTTCGTCGCAATGGATAAATTCACCAAGTGGATTGAGGCTAAACCCATTGCAACCATAACAGCGGCACGTGCAAAGGACTTCATCATGAGTATATTATACCGATTCGGGGTCCCTAACCGCATCATCACTGACAACGGCACTTAGTTCACAGGCGACGTGTTTCAAGATTTCTGTGACGACTTCGGCATCAAGATCTGCTATGCATCTGTGGCACACCCGCGGAGCAACGGGCAGGTTGAACGAGCCAATGGTATGGTCTTACAAGGTATCAAGGCCAGGATATTCGACCGACTACAACCATACGCGGGCTGGTGGGTCCAAGAGCTCCAATCTGTTCTCTGGTCTCTCGGAACCACGGTCAGTCGGGCAACAGGGCAATCCCCTTTCTTTCTGGTCTATGGTGCTGAGGCTATGCTACCAACCGAATTAGAGTTCGGCTCTCCGCGAGTTCGGGCTTACTCAGAAAACGTCTCCAACAATACCCGATTGGTCGAACTAGATCAGTTGGAAGAAGCGAGGGATATCACAACAATCCAGTTGGCAAGGTATCTTCAAGGCCTGCGTCGCTACCACAATCGCAATGTCCATGGCCGCGCCTTTTTGGTCGGAGATCTCGTCCTGAGAAAAATACCAACTACCAAAGACAGGCAAAAACTTTCCCCAATCTGGGAAGGGCCGTTCATTATAGCCGAGGTCACGTGGCCAGGCGCCTACCGACTGAAGACCGAAGACTGCGCCCTCATCAGCAACGCATGGAATATAGAACAGCTACGTCCTTTCTATACTTGAGTTTTACAAATTTCGTGTGTATAATTTTTCTCTGACTCACTGCACCGCTTGTTTCAACCGAGTAGTGAGTCAGGGGCTGCATGTAGTATATGTGCTTTGTCAATAATATACAAGCCTATTTTACTTAAGTTATGAAGTTTTCCTACGACTTTCCTATGTTTGCGCGAGTACAGCTTTTTGCGGTGAACGTTTTTATTAAGTTCCTATAGATCAACTCGGTGTAGGCTATATGGTAGAGTAAAGCTAATGACAACTGACTAATAGTCTAAAGCTTGGTGGCATTGCACATATATTTACACATGTCCTTGCAAAAATCTACAATACATCGACTGCATGATGTACTGTTTTTACAGACCCAGGTCTCGTGTGATAATCTCTGCAGTCGGCCTCGCCTTGGCTATCAGCTCCAGCGCCTCCTCAGGAGTTGTCTCCTCGGCAGACCCCTCCCCGATGGCTTCAACATCTGCCCTTGGGTAGATGGACTTGGTCATTGCCAGGGTTCGGGCTACGCCGACAATGACGTGCTCATCCGAGTACCTCTTTAGGGCACTCGGTGCATCCTCAAGGTGCGCCTCCACTTGGGTGATCGAGCTGCAGCTGGTTCCCATGGGGCGAGGATCCATGATGTCAAGGAGCCCTTTCACGGATCCGAGGAGGGCCTCCCGTGACTCCTTGACGACCCTTATCTCCTCTGCATAAGCCTGAAATTGGGCTTGGGAATTGGCTCTAGCGGCTGCTCGGGTTCACCGACAAGTAAACTTGTTAGGTAAAGCTGCAGACGGAGTAATTAATGGATTGGTTTAGATCATTGTCAAAAGGGAGACTTACTGTCGTAGTTGGTCTCCCACCTGGCTATGGTCCTCTCCAATTTGGTTTTTTCCTTCTCGAACTTGGCGTTGGCCTCCTTCAACTCGGCATTCTCTCGCTCAAGCTCGGTATTGGCTGTTGTTAGGTCGGCCTTGTCTTTTTCAAGTTCGGCCCTGGCTCTCTCGGCCTCCTTCAGCTGTTCTTCTCCCTCCGTTCGGGTCTTCAACTCGGCTTCGAGGGCTGCACGACAGATTAGTCAAGAACTCGACGTCGCAGTCAAGACACAACTGGGTAGTCGGGAAATGACACAACTAGATTTGGTCAGGAAGAAGTGTTCTGGAGGCTCACCTCTTATCTTCTTGGTTTGGTCCCAATTCTCACTCCCGAGCTGGGTGACAGCCTCCCTCAGCAAGATTCCCTCTCCTGGCTACGCCCTTCCACTTCGGCTTTCAAGGCCCGGAGTTGGTCCAATTCTTGGAGTTGGGGGGCGATTCGGGTCAGCACCTCGTGCATTTTCTCCGAGTGATCAACAATCTTCTGCTTGGGGAGTAACATGTCAAAGCAGAGTCAGGCGTCAAGAAACACTACCGAGATTCCAATACAACGGAAGTGATACCTGAATCCCCTAGGACGTGGCGATTGTGGCACGAAGCAAGTCTTCGTGCTCCTTTTCCGCTGCCACCTCATCGACCTTGTAGCTCCGCGCAGTTCCGTCGGGTGCCGTCCAGCGGAACGTCCCCGGGAACTTGCGCGGAGGGGTCTCAATCCTGGGGAGGTCGGGTCTGTCCGAAGGAAGGGACAGCGCTGACGACGACGATGACAACGGTGACCAGGATGGCGACGGGGTCCTGGCCCCCAACTCGGCAGCCTTGGGGCGTCGGGGGCTGGTTCAGGAGCTGTAGAGACGGCTTCGACAATGGGCACCGGCTCAGGGGCTGGAACAGCGGCTTCAGCAACCGTCCCTTGGTTGGCCGGTGTCGGTGGCCCTGCAGTCGGGGCGGTCTCAATTTCTAAAACTGGGGCCACCGCCAGCTCAGCAGGCGCGTTCGCTGGCGCTGGATCTGCTGGGGCAGGCTCGATAGCAGGGGTAGTTGGCGGGGTCTCCTTAAGATCAATGTCGGCCCGCTTCCTGCGTAACGAGTCAAACATCAAGGCGCTACAATGCTGAACATGATTTTTAGAAGACCCAGAATGGCCTACCTCTTGGAGAACTTGAGCTTCTGTCCGGGAGATCCAGAGGGTGGCACTGGAGGGCTGTTGGCTGTCGGGCCTGAGGGCGCGGCAGTCGGTGGCGGCATTTCTGTCCTGGTCGCCCCGTTCATGGTGTGGTCGGTCTGGGGCGCTCGGGTACTCAGCGGCACTGGGGTCGACCTTGTACTCGGCTGCACTTGGGTTGGGCTTGATGATGTTGAGCTCGACCGCGTCGGTCCCGGTCTGGGACTCGATGGCCTGTGTAACATACCAGAATTTGACTTTCGAAATTCACCAAAAACAAATTAACAAAAAGACCTCGAAAGTAAAACTCCATAATTTCCAAACCAGGGAGCAATAATCAAAGGTAAACTACTAAAGTAAATCTTAAAAAAGGGGAAACGCTAAAACTTTTATAGTTAAAATTTTTAATTTATTTAAAGACTTACCCTAGGTCACAATATACAATAATAAAAGAATATAAAGCACAGCTATGGAATCCATAAATCAAATTTCTTAAGACCTTTTGTAGGTCAAATGGGAATGAAGTAATTCATCCAAATGGGTATAAAGAGGTTTTGGACAAATTAAAATACCTTAGGGTTGGGCATAAAGATTTTCGGAGGAGTTAATTTACAAGAAAACAGAAAATGTAATATGACTAATATGTAAAATAGATAAAAGTTTGACATAAAAATATGGAGATAAATAAATTAATTACCATTTCATGTGCAAACTTTCTTTTGAATTGTTTTTGGATCCTAAAGTGCACTTTCATAATAGGGTTCATAAGCATTTGCATAGCCTAAGTAATTTCTAAAAATAATTCGTTTAACCTAAAATCATGGTAAAATTTTATAAGCACTATACAACCCATTTAGTCTGATATAAATTTTCCATGATTTTATCACTTCAATAAATACTTCAATAAAATCCCTCAAATCAGCAAAACTAGGGAGCTAGCTAAAAATGAATAGGTATACTTCTAAAATTCACCAAATGAAAATGATGACTATTTAGAAAGAGCCCTTTTGCCAAAGTGTGTGCCAACATGAACCCTAGACAGTAATTTTTGGCTCAATTTATTCCCAAAGAAATCACATAAAATAATAAGAGCAAAGCCCTAGGGACATAAATCACACTGCAGAAAAACTGGATCATTATGCCTACTTTGCAATTTCACCAAAGATTAACCAGACCACTTCTAATTACGAAATTTGGTCAGTAAGTTAAACACATCTTCCTGTAACTTCAATAATTTTTCCATAATTTGTAACACTTGATAACGCTGGTAAAACCAATAATATAAAAGCTGCATGTTGGACAGCTCACAAGACTTAGTCTCTAGAGAGTTCCTCTCTCAATATCATTGCCCAGTGGGACCCACAGACCCCTGGACCCACCAGACAGCCAAGGGACACACCCCAGCTCAGCACCACACCCTGGAACGCGTGACACGTGCCCTCCATGTGTCGACAACACTCCCAGCCGACTCAACTCACTCCCACCGACAACCTCAGGAGAAATCTTCTCCATTAAGCCTATCCTCGCGCCAGCCATCTCTCCTCCTCTTCCTCCTCACGTTCCCACCGAGAAAACCAAGAAATCTCCAAGGATCACCGGTGGCAAAGTCACCTTCCTCACTGCCGTGAGTGTTCGATCGAGCCCGAGTCCTCTCCGATGAGCTCCACCCTCTCTCAACCACAGGAACCTGATATACATCTCCCAATCATTCCATTTTCGCACTTCATGGCCCTAGATTTGCTGGTCGGAGTCACCATGGTGCCGCCGTCCTCGTTCTCTGTTCCGCAGGGCCGCCACCGTGACGACCCCGCCGTTGCCGGCCACCGTAGACCATCTCCAGCCAAGCATGCGGCCGCCGAGCCCGGGCGTCTCCACTAGCTGCAAAATGCCCCCAAGAACCTCAACCGGAGGCAAAGCCAGCATGGAGATGGCGTCGTCATCCCCCAAGTCCGACCGCGCTGCTGCTGTCGTCGATTACTTCTTCTCTGGTGAGCCCCCGCGCGATTCTCCGCTCCAGTACCTTTCCTAGAGCTCCACTAACTCAGTCGATGCCCGTATCCCATCGTCGTGGCCAAAGTTATGCTAACGCTGGTCGCTCTGCTGTTTTCGCCGCCGCCGAGCCGCCGCCGCATCATTCTATCTTCACCACCACCTATCCGCTGAGCACAACCGTTGAGTAAGTTTCCTGGAGCCCTGAGGATGCCCGTGCATGCATTAAACCTCAATAAAATAGGCCGTATCTTCTTTTCACCGAACTACCCGAGACCGCCGCCGCTAAGGCTCATCGTCGGCAATGCTCCGGTCACCTCCAGATGCTGCACGACCACCGATAGGTGCGCCATAGAGTCCTCTACCTTTTTCCTTTTGGGCACACCTCGATCCCCAGTGCCGTTCGTCGCCGGCGACGGCGAGAACATCGCCGGCTGCACGCGCCTCTGCCCTGCCCTGCCTGGCACGGCCTTCGTCTCTATGACGTGTGGGCCCGAACAAAACAGAACGCGAGGACCTAACTAGAAGTAATTTAAAAATGTTGGGTATTGATCTGCAAAGACGCTCAGGCTTACATGTGGACCTAGGGACCTAATTGGAAATAAGTAAAACATCAAGCACTATTAGCAGAGTTTCCTTTTCCACTTGCCTAAGGACCACGGGTTGTGTTTCCAGGAACCCAAGGACCTTCTTGCAAAATAACACTCACTGACCGGTGGACCCAGCTATTTAAAATCGAAGAAAAGTTTAAATTAATAATTATTCCACTAAAAATTAGGCAAACTTCAAAAGTCCATAACTAATTCATTTTAACTCCAAATTTGATGAAACAAGATTTGTTGGAATCACAAAATTATGAACTTTATTCCTATAGAATAAAATCTAGGGAAATCAGTACCTAAAATTCCTTAAAAATAATAAAAATCATAAAACACATAAACTTTATATATAAATTTAACTATTTCTCATTACTATAAATTAAGGTTTGGTAAATTCATGAAATATTGATCTTTACTGCAGTGAACTAAAACCAAATTTCATTTATATGAAAGACACTTATATAAAACTTGTAATATGTAAATACATAAATTAGAATACATAAATAGTATTGACTTCCAAAATTCATAAGGAAATTCATATTAGCTCCAAAAATATGAAACCAAATTTGTTAGCTTCAAAACATTTTGCTCTCACTTCTGAAAAGCAGAGTATTAGCTAAAATACTGTACATAAAACATCTTTATGATTTATACAAAGTATAAATGTTTCGTATAGGATATAAAAAGTAAAATAATTTCTAAAAATTATATAAACTCCATTTTACTCTAAATAAAATGCACCCAAATGGAGGTAAATCCATAAGACACTTTTCTCAAAACATGTAGATTTATACTCTTATAAAAACCTAGCCCTAAAACACATGAATACTAAAATACACGTATAAATACATGTACATGTCTAAAAATTGATAAACTCATATCTCCTAAATAGAAGTTGATAAAATAGAAACTTCTTCACCAAAGCTCATCAAGAACCAGTACCAAACCACTGCATAGGTTCCACACATTTTAAAGTAATTTGGACATTTAATATTATTTTGTAACTAGACGTATTTGTGTATAAGTCTTCTAAAAATTATATCTCTAAAATGCAAAATAATAAAATAGAACTTCCTTCACTAAAAATCATCCAAAACTAATACCTACCCACTGTATAAAGGTCACACTTGACAAAAACACCTCATAAAGTATCTCTAAAATTTATATAAAGTACAAATGCCGTAGCATGTATATAGAATTTGTAAAATTCATAACTCCCAAATAAAAAGTGATAAAATAGAAATTCCTTCACCTAAATTCACCTTAGATCAGTAGCAACCTACTGTATAAACCTCATGCATATTAGAGCATTTTGTATTTTTCGCATTATTTGCTATTTATTCGGTCATACGTTATTTTCTTTCTAGAGAACGATTTCGATATCAGTGAAGAAGTGATATAGTTGGTATCCGAGTATTCAAGAGTAAGGTAAGTATTCTCCCCTCCTCCTTGAACACATTGAATCCTATGTTTTGGGGAATGAAATGTGTTGTTTGTAAAATTGCATGCATATTTGTGAATAACGATATTTGAATTATGGTAAATGGTAGTTATAACCTATTAGTTGCATGATCCATCTTAAAACGTTGTACTCCTTGCTGTTTGTAACCTTAGGCTTAGTTAAAATACTTCATTGGTACTCATGGGGGTCTATGTTAAGTTAATACACTTGCTTATGCTTAGCCATGCTTAGTATCGTGCTAAATATTACAGTGATCATTATATACCTTTGAAAATGGAAATTTTATAACTTTTGGATAGAGATGAAGCCTCTGGTTATTTGTGAACTAAAATGATGAAAAACCTGATTTTAGACTTGGGTGGCAAGTGGTGTGCATATGGAGTAGTTGCACACCGATAGGGGGAGTGTTCGCCTGAGTCGATTAAGGACTGAACTCAGTGTCATATTATCATGTTAAACAGTACAACCACATATGCTAGTATGGGATAGTCATAGTGGATTAAGTTACTTAATGTTTAGCCTTGCATTTTGGTAGGCAGAGTAGTATGGGCAGTGCTTACAAATGTACCGTAGGGCTGTTCAGAGGAGCTACCTATATCCCGTAACGGAATAGGCGTCTAAGTTGGTCCAATACAACGTTGTGTGCCTCGTGGGGAGTTGGGTAGGCTGCCGCCATGGCACTGGGTTAAGGCGTGGGCCCACCACCCACGGCATTGGGATAGTGCCCCGATGTGGAGTAACACACCTCGTGCTGGTGCAAGACTAAATGTTAGGTAATGTAAAAGCTGTGTTATGACCTCTAGACCGCATTTAATGTGCAGAGTGTGGTGGTACCGACGGGTCCCGGACAAACTAGAGCGATCATATCATGTGGGTAAAGTTGTACAAACTCTGCAGAGTCAAAACTAATCGGTTAGCCGTGCTCACGGTCATGAGCGGCATGGTTGTGTCCATTGAGTATAGAGTTATGCTTTTAAATGTGTTTATGAAATTGGGATGAGGATTGGTGATTTATGAGAATTAATATGGTTATTACAATGCTTATGATGGCTTGTTGCCGTGGGGGGCAGCAAGCAGGAAAATTATTATGTTGATCACTTCCCTACTTGTTATACATGTTTCTAATGTTTTATTAAATACCGTTGCAAATGATTGTGAACTAAAATTAGCTTTATGCAAAATTGAACCCACAAATAGCCATCTCCTTGATTTTAGAGCCCGCATGTAGCGATATAGGATTGTCCTTGCCAGTACATTATTTCGGTAATGTACTGACTCTTGCTTGTATGATTATAATTCTTTGCTGTAGGTTGAGTGCTACGTGAATTCGTTACTTCTTCAGGATTGATTCTTTAAGGGGTCTACCCCTAGTCGGATTGCCTGTGGTATGGGTAGAGAAGCTTCTGCTGAATCATATTATTCGGTCATTTGACCTATGTAACTTTGATGTAGTAAATTTAGTCTACTTACTTGTACAACCATTTATTGAATACCATTGCTAGAGATGAAAGTGTGGACTAGCAATTTTCCTAGGGCTAGTCTGCATGAGTATAGGCTTAGAACAGTTGAGATACATGGAGAGTAGTTCAACCGTAGACCATGTCCTCAGAGACATGTATCGTGTTTGGTCGCCACCTTCGTGTGGTTTGATGGGCATATCTCGCCGTGCGGACTGGTGTAACTATTCTTCCAAATATCTCTCGTGTTCTTAGTCTGGCGTTTCGATTGTTTTGCATTATAATTGGTGGTTTGTATGACAAGGCTGCAATGAGGTTGGATGGTTACAGTTTTATTTGGCTTTCTCTTGAGATCCCATCCAACTAGATATTTCGCGTTGTTATACCAATTACCTCTTATAGTGCAGAAAACCGGGGTGCCCACAGCCTGGGTGCTGTGTCGGCGGGGTCTCTTATCTTTGAACTCCTGGCTGCGGCACTTGGCCTCACAACCTTCTCCTTGCCCTGATCTAGAATGGGTTTCTTCCCCGCTCTCTTGGAGTCAGGCTGGGCGGTAGAAGGACTTCTCGGCCTCTTCTTTGACTTTGTGGTCGACAACGGACGGGACTCATCATCAAACTCCTTGCACCACTGCAAATGATTCAACAATATACATTGCACGACGATGAGCAACTATGGATACATGCCTACAGACACCCATCACAGAAGAGAAGCAAGGGTTACCTCGGGACGAGGCCGGTTTCGGCTATAAGCCGCGATGGAGCACTCTGTGTCCTCGGTTTCGATCACCCCATTGGAGAAATAAGTGCACAATATTTCGATCACTTTTTGCTGGTCAATCACCTCTTGGCTTTCTCGGTCAGGGTCATTCTTCCCTTGGTAATCCCAGCAGAATTCGCTCCTCAGCTTTAGTGGCTGGACGGGCTGGGTCAGGAAACGCTTGGCGACCCAGGGGCCGGTCAGGCCGGCTTTCTTGAATTTCTCCAACCTCACCAGCAACTGATGCACTTGGCCCATCTCTTCAAAGGTTGGATCCGACGACCAACTGGACGAGACCACCGGCGGCAAGCCGGTGAATGGAGGCAGGGAAGGTTCCAAATCAGAACAGTAGAACCACTCCTTATGCCAACCTTTCAACGAGGATTTCAAAGGAAAATTGATATATATTTTCTTTATCTCACTCCTCAACTGAAGGCCAGCCCCCCAATCACCTAGACCTTATTCTTGGAGGGTTGGGGCTTAATGTGGAATAAGTGCCTGAAGAAATTAAAGTGGGGCTCTACACCCAAGTAGCACTCATAAAGAGTCACGAAAATAGAGATTTGCAGGATTGAGTTGGGATTCAGATTCACCAACTCCAATCCGTAGAAGCTAAGAAGACGGCGGAGGAACACAGAGGACGGAAGAAACAAACCCCAGTCAAAGAAAGAGGCAAAAACGACAGTTTTGCTGACTTGGGGATTTGGAACCGACTCACCCTTAGCCGGGCACCAGCGAATGATATTGCGGCTTTTCAGCTGCAGTGACCTCTCCAACCTTTCCAGCTTTGATCGGCTGCAATCCAAGGTCGGCCACCCTTCGTCCGACGCCCCTACGAAATTTGGAACCTTCGGCATGGCTGGGGGGACAAGAAATTTGGGGGAAATGTAGTTGGGGACTGGGGATGGACAAAGGAAAGCGGAATCGCTCGAGCTTCAATGGGGAGGAGCGAGCAATGGCGAACCCTAGCGGAGCGGGAGGCGAAATTTTGGCGTGGAGCTGGGAAGACGAAACGATTGGTCGCTTGGGGAAGATGGAGGAATCTTTTCTCTCTCCCCCAGCCTTTATAGAGCCTGTGCCGACTCATGGGCCAAGGCCCACATGGTCGGTACTGGGCCACCAAGATATGAGTTTCTACAGTAGCACGCTTAATATGGGCCACTCACAGGCTGGGTTAAAATCACAGTGCTGATGCTACTAACTGAAACCGATGAGGTAAATAGATATGCTTCATGAAGGCCTAATTGCTAAACATATATGTTTGGGTATCTGTCTTATCTACCAGGTATCGAGGATATATCCTTATAAGGATCACAAGCTGGTCTTCATTAAAATTGGGGAAGCAGGTATCGTTCTTGAGTACACCTGACCACGCAATGGATTTAATTTCATAAAGTGGTACTCGGCCTACATGCTTGGCCAACAGTTGCCATGAGCAATATTATTCCAGCCGACATGACGCTGAAGAATCTAACTTTCGAGTAGTGCACTACTCGGGAGAGACTATAAACCTTCTTTCCAGCTGAAATGACGCTGAGGAGTCTAACTTCCGAGTGGGACGCCACTCGGGAAAGACTATAAACCCCCTTTCCAGTTGACATGAAGTTGAAGAGTCCCATATACGAGTGGCATGCTACTCGGCAAGACTATAAATCATATTCTGGTTGACATGATACCGAAGAGTCTCATATACCAGTAGTATACTACTCGAAAAAGACTACAAGGTTAAAGATCTTTGACTTTATGTTTAATTGTCTTCACAATTAAGCACAAAGTCGGGGGATACACCTAATAGGTGCGCCCATTCGGTGCACACTATTCATACATCTACATGAAGCCCTTCATAGCCTCGCTGCTAGCTGACATGAAGCAGGACTCGGGAGGAAGAAGCACTCAGACAAAAAGTACTCGGGAGCAATGCACTCGGGTGATCTTCACCGTGGAGGAGGAGCACTCGGCATCAGCTGTGACTCAACTATGAAGGTCTCAGGGGCTACTGTGGAGGCCATGGGCCCCGGGTACCTCATCACAAGCATATGGGCCACTCGGACAGAGGATGAGCCGAGACTTGTAATTAGAGATATAGTAGTACCCGGCAGACTTTGCCTTGTACGAAAAGGAATATACAGTCCTAGTCGGGTAAGATGTATATCTAAGAAGGAAATCCCATTGCCGTATCCGGCTAGGATTCCTACCTTGTACCCCTATCCCCCAGTATATAAGGGGAGGCAGGGCGCCCCATGAGGGCAGAAGATCATTGATCGTCATTGTCGGAGGATGAAACCTCGACTGCGGGAAGTCTGGAGACCCCCCTTTGAGGTTCGGCCAGGGGAGTGGTTCTCAGGTGAATGCGGCGTCCGGTGTAGGAGAAAGATCGATCGGTGGACGATGGCACACAAAGAAGACAGGAGGAAGTAGACAGGTTCGGGCCGCTCGGAGGCGTAATACCCTACTCCTGTGTGTTTGCTATCTGTAGTGGATGGGATGGTTTTGAGTTGTTACTACAGTGTGTTCTTCCCAGGCAGCTCGGGCCTTGGGAAGCTCTCTCTGGAAGCTATCTGAGTTATGCAAGGCCGGAGCCAGAGCTACCTCCCCCCCCCCTCCCCGAGTCAGAGGCATGGATCCTTCTTTTATCATCAAGGGAAGTCCACAGTGCCAAGATACATGAGAGGGCTAGGTATGGGTTGTCTTATTGCTGTCTTGTCGCACACATCCGCCTGCTGCCGCCTGCAGCGCCCACGTCCTGGACACGTCCGCCTGTTGAGGCATGCCGGAGTTGGTATGCAGCGGGCGGTGGAGTCGTGAGGATGTGACGGGATGTGATGGAGCACGCTGCCGAAGTCAAGAGTCTCTGACTGCTTGGACTTCGGCGCACGCCCTCACCGTCGAAGTCAAAAGGCTTCTGACAGCACAGTCGGGTGTCCACGGGGGGGTCATCGCGAGGCGCCCACACGTGGCAGAGCAAGCGACGGGCGCGTCACGCCCTGTCGTCTCATCATTAATGCGGGCAGTTGGGGAGCTAGTCCGCTGAGTTCTTCGAGTCAATCGGCCCCCGGGAACGAGGCGATTAGCACCCGGAACCGAGAGGATCGGCACCCGGGTAGTCGGCAGTCGGCCTCGGGGCCGGGCATCGGCTCCCGGGAGCAGTCGGCACCCGGGAGCAGTCGGCAATGGGCACCCAGGTCCGGGGCGACCGGCGCCCGGGGCCGGGGGATGCGCACCTGGGCCCGGCTAGTGCTCGGGCCCCCGGGTACTTGGCGCGAGAGCGGCCGTAGCCGGCCTTCTCTTGCGCAGAATGTGGACTCCGGAGTATTTGTCGCGGCCAAAGACCCTCGCGTCCACGGGGACTGGGGGACCCCCAGTCCCATTTCGCCGACAGTGGCCCCTGGCCCTGTTGCTCGGCCGGGATCAGCCCCGGGCAGGAACAGGGCCACGTCTTGAAGAAAAGAGGGGATGCGGGGTGCGCCTGGTTCACCATGGACTGGGGTAGCTTGACGACTTGTTGATTTAGACGGGATATGTGCTCGGGACCCGGGCTGAAAACATGGAATGAAGTGTTGAGGAAGGCTGGCGGCAGTGATCGCGATGGCGATGCAGCAGCTCACCGCCCGTACTGTCGCCACCGAGTTCTTCGTGGCGACCCACTGGCCGGAGACTGCACCAGCAGAGAGGTGCGTCGTCCGATCGGAGGCCGCCACCAAATTCTGCTGCCGTCGAGACCTCTCGCGCCTGGTCCGACATGGAGGCGTGGGAGAAGGAAACTCTCTCCTGAGAGGAAAGCGTCCGGGCCCAAGAGGCCGGGCTCGCGTCTCGGGGGTGCGAGTTCGCCGCGCGCGAGGAAGTCGCGGTGGTTCGCGAGGAGGCGCGGGAGGCCGTGGCCGAGACCGCTGCCCCGGGGGCAGGGTTCCTCGACCGCGGCGAGCACCTTGTGGAGCCGATACCTGATGAAGAGTCGTAGGAAGATGCCGGTTTCCTTCTGGCACCATCCGCAGCCGCCTTCGGGGCCCGGGGGCCCTCCATACCCCCGAGCGCTCCCCTTCCGACGCCGCCCGGGGTCCGGTATGAAGTACACTGGTGACCTTCCCCCGTGCGGCGACATCTCTGGGCCTCGCTCGTGCTTGCGCTCCGGTTTGCATGTCTTGTACAAAGAGAGATATTTGCATATGCATATGATCATGTTTATATTTTCGTACCTTGGTTTATTGTGTTGTTCGGAGGCTGCTGGTGTTCGGGGCCTCGTGTCCGGGAACGCCGAATACCGGGCGTCATCCGACAGCAAGACCCAGCAGCTACGAACAGCCGTTGGGCCTAAGCCTCCTGTCCGGGCCCTGGTGCAGCCGCCTGCCCCGGGAGCTTGGTCCCCAGGGGCAGCGAACGCGACGGTTGAAAGCCCCGGGAGCTCGGTCCCCGGGGGCACGAGCAGTCCGGACGTGAGCCTTGCAGAGCAACCAAGTCCGTAGGTCCGGCCCCATCCATCTTCCAGGTCCGGGGGCCCTCCGTGCCCCCGGGCGCCATTGGCCCAGGGAGCAAAGCGAGGCCGCGGGAACTCGCCGGGAGCCCCTCGGGAACTGACTCTTCCGGGCACGGGGTCGCCAGGCAGCGAAGTACCCGGCGCCTTGGCGGCGGCCGGGGAGGAGCCGGCCAGGTCGGGCACCACAGCCCGCCCTGGGAACCTAGGCTGTCCATACAAATGGGGGAAGAATACAATTTATGCAATATGTAAGTCGGGTAAGGTTACGTATCTAGACGTTGCAAGTGGCGGTATGGCTCCGCGAGCACGATCCCGGGGCCGGGAGCGTTGCTCGCCCCCGGGAACGCCGAGCATCGGGTCGATGCGCCGTGAACCGCCGTAGCACCCAGGTCCCCGGGAGCTCGGCACCAAGGGGCAGCGGGCATCCGAGCGCGAGCCTTGCGGAATTGGTTGAGTCTGTAGGCTCGGCCCCTCCTGTCTTCCGGGTCCGGGGGGCCCTCCGCGCCCCCGGGCGCCCTTTGGCCCAGGGAGCGCTACGATGCCGCGGGAACAGACTTGACCGGGCGCGGGGTCGCCTGGCAGCGGAGCATCCGGCGCCTCGGCGGTTGCCGGGAGGGAGCCACCCAGGCCGGGCTCCGCAGCCCGCGTCGAGGTTCGGAAAGCCTGCCTAAAACCTGCCGGGAATTGGTGTAATCTGCACACGATGAATTGTGGGAGTATTTGGCTCATCCCCTTGTCCGTTCCGTGCTACGATCATTGGCGTCGATCACCTCCCGAAGGCGTCTTCGCGGTCGCGACCGTGCGGAGGGAAAGATTACGCATAAGCATTTCGCCCCTACCTCCAGAAAGAACCGATCCCGAAGCTAGCCAGGCAGGACGCCGGAGCCGCAGGGACACAGGGCGCCTCCCGGAGGGCGTCATCAGGTCCCCGCGAGCTCGACAACGCCCTGGACCTAGCACGTCGGGATACGATTACTCGTCGGTAAGGAACTGATGATAATGCACGAACCCTAACCGTCGCACGGGCGCGGCCCGAGTATGCCCCCAGGGGATGAGACTGTCATGAACGCATCAGGAAGGGGCTTTCCCACAGGGGGAAGGTTTATTTCATTCCGACCCATGCGAGGACACGGCGGAGATTCTAACCCCCAACCTGAAGTGATTGGGCCCGAACCTTACGCCAAAGATAGCGCTTGAGGCCTTGCTGGTAATCGAGCGACGCGGAGCGGGGCGCGCCGCCTTCGTTCCTCGGGGAAGTCGAGGTTGTCGAGCTGCAGGTTGTCGTGGTTGATATCGCCGACGTAGCACTGTACCGGGGGAGAGCCGAAGGTGAGACCTGGCGGCAGAATGGCTTCGGCCCCGTACACCGGGAAGAGAAGAGGTCTCCCCGGTCGCCCGGCTTTGGTGTGGCACGGTTCGCCCCCAGGACCGCCGAGAGCTTCGTCGATCCACTTGGCGCCATGCTTTTTGAGGTCACTGTAAGACCTTGTCTTGAGGCTCCACAGGATCTCCGTGTTCGCCCGCCCAGCTTGCCCATTGCTCGCAGGGTGGTCGGGGGAAGCGGAGGAGAGCTTGATGCCGATGTCGGAGCGGTACTCGCGGAAGAGCTCGCTCGTGAAACTGCGCGCCGTTGTTGGTGACGATTCGACGCGGTGTAATATTGCAGGGTACCTCGCCGATGACGTTCACCTGCATTTGTTACATGCTTCCCGGTCCCGGCCCGACGGGGGCCGGTAGCCCGGGTTCAACTCCCCCGAGAAGGAGCGAGCACTTCGCGGCCGGTGATATACATAGGCCCGGGCACCACTCCCTCGAAAGGGAGCGAGCACTTCGCGGCCAGGGGTACATATAGGCCCGGGGCCCAGGGGCCCCGGCTGGAATACGGTTTGATATATGCCGGGATCCGGAGGCCCGGGCTTGGATATGGAAAGTGTCGGGACGACCTTCCCGGACACGCTCTTGCCAGGGCGAAGCTGTCCGGGTTGTCGGTCCCCATCTGGTTGTGAAAATGTTGATGTTGTCCCCGGGCGCCACGTTCCTAGGCTCGCACTCGCCTTGGCGAGGCTGCCCTGGTTCGGACTCCACGGTGCCGGGCCCAGCAGACGGATCTTGGGCCACACCCTTATCGGGCAAGGGGCCCTGGGGGCCCGACTGGAATATGGTTTGATATATGCCGGGATCCAGAAGCCCAGGCTTGGATGTTCCGGGTGCCGCGTCCAAGACTCGCACTCGCCTTGGCAAGGCGGCCTTGGTTCGGGCTCCCCAGAGTCGGGCACGGCCATGGTCCCCGGGACCCTTGGCCCCGCTCTGATGCTCTGGATATGCATCCGGGCCCCCGGGGCCCCAGACTAAGGCATAGTATGAATCGGCGCGACTTCCCCGGACTCGCTCTTCGCCGGGGCGGTGTTGTCCGGGTGGTCGCGCCCTCTATTGTTGCTCCCAGTCGGCAGCGGGATTCAGACCGTCTGGAGAGGGATCGGTCCGTCCGATCCACCTCGATCGGACTTGGCCTGCTATGGCTCCTGCCGGAAGTACTTGACCTGCTCGGCCAAGCTCTGGACGGCACGGCACTCCGTGAGATCGTGCGAATCCGTCTGGTGGACGGTGCACCACTTCGGGGCCGCTGCCGGCGGAGGCGGCGCACGTGCGGGCCTTCGCCGCTTGTCGCCGTTGTCGTCCCCGCGGGCGCCGTCGGCCCGGGGGGCGCCCGTAACAGCCAAGGCGTAGGTCCCGGTGGCCGCCTTGGACTTCTGGCGCTTCCTCTTGTCTCGACGCGCCGCGGAGCATGAGGACTCGCCGTCTTCTTCAGGGCCCTCATCAGGGGCCTCAGGGCACGGCCTGTTCCACGCTCGGGCCTCCTCCTTGCGGGCGCAGAGGTCGGCAAGGCTGAACAACTCAGCCGTGGTCTAGACGTCGCTGGTGCACAGCTTCTCGAGCATACGCTTACCACGCACGCCCGAGCGGAACGCGTGGATAACCGCGTGAGGAGCAATGTGGGGGATAGTGTTGCGGACCTGGCTGAAGCGTTGCAAAAAGTGCCTCAGCGACTCTCCTCTGCCCTGACGCAGGTTGTGGAGGTCCGCCTCGGTCCCAGGGCGCGGGAAAGTGCCCTGGAAGTTTGCCACGAACTGGTGGCAGAGGTTCTCCGATGAGTAAATGGACCCCTCGGGGAGGTTCATCATCCAGGAGCGAGCCTAGGCCTTGAGCGCGACGGGGAAATAGTTCGCCATTACCTTCTCGTCGCCGCCGGCCGCCTGGATGGCAGTGGTGTATATCTGCAGAAACTCTGTGGGGTCGACGGAGCCGTCATACTTCTCCGGCAAGCTGGGCCGGAACCTGGCAGGCCAGCGCACTTGCCGGAGGCCTGGGGAGAGCGCCAGGCAACCCGAGCCACTGTACTGAGCAGGCTCAGGAGATGGATGACGGTTTCCTGTCAGTGGGTTGGAGCTGGAGGCCTGGGCCTCGGAACGCCTGGCGGCGGCCGCGCGCCGCTCGCGTTGTCGCTCCATTGTGACCCGGGCGTCCTCATGGGGCCGCAACCGGCTCGGCCAATTGCGGAGGTCGCCCGCGCCCTGCTTGGTCCCTGGCACGGCGCGAGGCGCCGCGCCCCGGGCTCGACTCTGGTTCGGGGCGGTGGGCCGGCTCACGCTAGAGGTCGCGCGGTCGGCACTCCCGGCCCCTGCTCTGTTGTGAGCGGCGACCTGGCGATGGGCCGCGCCTACCAGGCCGGCGACTTCGTCGAGCCACCGTCGTTCCCGGTCTCCACCCCCGGTAAGAACCGGGGGGTGGCGCAGGAGGGCTTCTGCTGCCAGGAGAGCTCTCTGCGGCGACGTAGGCTGGAAGTCGAGATGACGGCGCGCTGCGGAGCGGCGCCTCCGCTCGCGCCTCATAGATGAGGCCGCGGCGGACCCGGCGGGGCACTTGCCGGCTCCCTCCGCAAGGGGAGGGGCCGAGGCTGAGGCCGCACCACCAGGCCGGTCCCGAGAGAACTCGGTCCGCGTGGCGCGCACCGTGCGCGCCCAAGAAGATGTAGGGGGAGAACGCGGCTGGCCCACCGCGGGGCTAACGTCGCCCGGCTGGGTAAAGTCGCCGGACTCTTCGTCGGAATCCTGCGGACGATGGCCACCTGCCATGGAGCGCGCCGGTGTTGGAGAAGCCGGCGTATCACCTGAAAAGGGAAACTCCCCCTACCTGGCGCGCCAGCTGTCGGAGGATGAAACCTCGACTGCGGGAAGTCCGGAGACCCCCCTTTGAGGTTCGGCCAGGGGAGTGGTTCTCAGTGAATTGCGGCGTCCGGTGTAGGAGAAAGATCGATCGGTGGACGATGGCACACAAAGAAGACAGGAGGAAGTAGACAGGTTCGGGCCGCTCGGAGGCATAATACCCTACTCCTGTGTGTTTGCTATCTGTAGTGGATGGGATGGTTTTGAGTTGTTACTACAGTGTGTTCTTCCCAGGCAGCTCGGCCCTGGGAAGCTCTCTCTGGAAGCTATCTGAGTTGTGCAAGGCCGGAGCCAGAGCTACCTTCCCCCCCCCCCCCCCCCGAGTCAGAGGCATGGATCCTCCTTTTATCGTCAAGGGGAGTCCACAGTGCCAAGATACATGAGAGGGCTAGGTATGGGTTGTCTTATCGCCGTCTTGTCGCACACGTCCGCCTGCAGCGCCCACGTCCTGGACACATCCGCCTGCTGAGGCATGCCGAAGTTGGTATGCAGCGGGCGGTGGAGTCGTGAGGATGTGACGGGATGTGATGGAGCACGCTACCGCAGTCAAGAGTCTTTGACTGCATGGACTTCGGTGCACGCCCTCACCGCCGAAGTCAAAAGGCTTCTGATAGCACAGTCGGGTGTCCACGGGGGGGGGGGGGTCATCGCGAGGCGCCCACACGTGGCAGAGCAGGTGACGGGCGCGTCACGCCCCGTCGTCTCATCATTAATGCCGGCGGTTGGGGAGCTGGTCCGCTGGGTTCTTCGAGTCAATCGGCCCCCGGGACCGGGAGGATCGGCACTCGGGTAGTCGGCAGTCGGCCTTGGGGCCGGGCATCGGCTCCCGGGAGCAGTCAGCACCCGGGAGCAGTCGGCAATCGGCACCCGGGTCCGGGGCGACCAGCGCCCGGGGCCGGGGGATGCGCACCCGGGCCCGGCCAGTGCTCGGGCCCCCAGGTACTTGGCGGGAGAGCGGCCGTAGCCGGCCTTCTCTTGCGTAGAATGTGGACTCCGGAGTATTTGTCGCGCCCGAAGACCCTCGCGTCCACGGGGACTGGGGGACCCCCAGTCCCATTTCGCCGATAGACATACATCCTCAAAGGAATATCACCAGAACTGGACGTAGGGTATTACCTCACATCGAGGGCCTGAACCAGTATAAAATCTCTTTGTGTTCCTTTGCAATCCACCGAGTACCCCCATATTCATATTGCCGATGTAAAACATCAACACCGGCTTAGCAGGTATGCTCGCGGGCTCTGGTCCGGCTGGGGACGGCTCTGCAACAGGAGCAGCCGGCGTGGTCTCCTTGAGATCGATGTTGGCGCGCTTCCTACACGACGAGTCGGATAACAACACACCACAATGCTGAGCAGGACTTCCGGAAGACTTAAAGTCACATACCTCTTGGAGAACTTGAGCCTGCCCCTAGGGGCTCCTGATGTTGGCGGTGGACTGCTGCCGGCTGTCGGGCTAGACGGTGTGGTAGTCGGCGGCAGCGTTTTTGTCCTAGCTGGCCCTGCTCCTAGTGTGGCCAGCTGGGGCGCTCGGGTACTCGGCGGTGCCATCCTTGGACTTGGTGTTGCTGAGCTCGGTGGCACTTGACCTGACCTTGTACTCGGCAGCACTCTTATTGGGCTCGATGATGCTGAGCTCGACTGCGCTGGTCCCAGTTTGGGATTCGGTGGCCTAGGGGCTGTACCGGCGGTGTCTTTTATCTTCAGACTCCCGGCTGCGGCACTCGGCCTCATAACCTTCTTCTTGCCCACGTCTACAACTGGCCTCTTCCCCACTCTCTTGGAGTCGGGCAGGGTAGCAGGAGGACTTCTCGGCCTCTTCTTTGACTTCATGGCCGACAGCAGTCAGGAGTTGTCATCGAATTCCTTACATGTCTGCAAGCAGTTCAACAATGCACATCACATATCGCAGAAGCAATCAAGAATACAAGTTTACAGGCATTCATCACAGATTAACAGCAAGGGTTACCTCTGGACGAGGCCATTTTTGGCTGTAAGCTGCAATGGAACGTTCTGCGTCTTCGGTTTCAACCACCCCATTGAAGAAATAACTGAACAGCACTTTGGTCACTTTGTGCTTGTCAACTAGGTCTCGGCCTTCTCGATCGGGATCGTCTCTCCCCTAGTAATCCTAGCAAAATTGGCTTCTTAGCTTTAGCGGCTGGACACGCTGGGTCAGGAAACGTCTGGCCACCCAGGGACCGGTCAATCCAGCGCTCTTCAGTTTATCTAGTCTTTCGAGCAATTGATGCACTTGGCCCATCTCCTCAAAAGTTGGCTCTGACCACCAATCGGGCAATACTGCCGGAGGCAAACCGGTAAACGGAGGCAGAGAGGGTTCCAAATCAGAACAGTAGAACCACTCCTTATGCCAAACTTTCAAGGAAGTTTTCAGAGGAAGATGAAGATATGTCCTTTTCATTTCGCTCCTGAGCTGGATACCAGCCCCCCAATCACCTGGACCTTATTCTTGGAGGGCTGGGGCTTGATGTGGAACAAATGTCTAAAAATATTCAAATGGGGCTCCACACCCAAGAAACACTCGCAAAGAGTTACGAATATGAAAATTTGCAAGACTGAGTTGGAATTCAGATTCACCAATCCCAATCCATAGAAGGCAAGAAGACGGCGGAGAAAGTCAGAAGATGGAAGAAATAGACCTCGGTCGAAAAAGGAGGCGAAAACAACAGTCTCGCCGGCCTGGGGTTCTGGAACTGATTCACCTCCAGCCGGGCGCCAATGAATGATATCATGGCTTTGCAGCTGCAGCAACATTTGCAAGTGCTCCAGCTTGGACCGACCGCAATCCGAAGTCGGCCATGCCTCGCCCGACGCATCCACAAGATCTGAAGCCCTCGGCATGGTTAGGGATGAGAAGATTTGGGGGAAATGTTGCGGGAGGCTTGGAATGGACAAGGAGGAGCAGAATCGCCCGAGTTCTAATGGGGAAGAGCGAACAATGGCGAACCCTAGTGGAGCGGGAGGCGAAATTTTGGCGCGGAAGTTAGAAGACGAAACGATTGGTGGATTGGAGAAGATGAAGGAATCTTTTCTCTCTCTCCCCGCCTTTTATAGAGCCATTTCTGATTCATGGGCTTAGGCCTACAAAGTCGGTACTGGGCCACCAAGATATGAGTTTCTACAGTAGCACGCTCAATGTGGGCTGCTCGCTGGCTATGTTAAAATCACAGTGCTGGTGCTACCAACAGGAACCGATGAGGTAAATAGATATGCTTCATGAAGGCCTAATTGCTGAACACATGTGTTCGGATATCTGTCTTATTCACCAGGTATTGAAGATATGCCCTTATAAGGGTCACAAGCTGGTCTTCATCAAGATTGGGGATGCAGGTATCTCTTAAGTACACCTGACCACATAATGGATTAAATTTCATAAAGTGGTACTCGGCCTACATGCTTGGCCAACAGTTGCCATGAGCAAATCTTTTTTCAGCCGACATGACGCTGAGGAGTCTAACTTCCGAGTAGTGCACTACTCGGTAGAGACTATAAATATTCTTTCCGGTTGATATGACGCTGAAGAGTCTAACTTCCGAGTGGGACGCCACTTGGGAAACACTATAAACACCTATTCCAGCTAACATGAAGCTAAAGAGTCTCATATACGAGTGGCATGCTACTCGGCAAAGACTATAAATTATTTCCAGTTGACATGATACCAAAGAGTCTCATATACCAGTAGTATACTACTCGGGAAAGACTACAAGGTTAAAGATCTTTGACTTTATGTTTAATTGTTTTCACAATTAAGCACAAAGTCGGGGGTTATACCTAATAGGTGCGTCTATTCGGCGCACACTATTCATACACCCACATGGAGCCCTTCATAGCCTCGTTGCCAGCTGACATGAAGCAGGACTTGGGAAGAAGAAGCACTCAGATAAAGAGTACTCGGGAGCAATGCACTCGGGCAAACTTCACCATGGAGGATGAGCACTCGGCATCAGCTGTGACTCAACTATGAAGGTCTCAGGGGCTACTGTGGAGGCCGTGGGCCCCGGGTACCTCATCACAAGCATATGGGCCACTCGGATAGAGGATGGGGCTAACCTTGTAATTGGAGATATGATAGAACACGGCGGACTTTGCCTTGTACAATAAGGAATATACAGTCCTAGTCGGGTAGGTTATATCTCTAAGAAGAGATCCCTTGGCTGGAATCTGGCTGGGGACTCTTACCATGTACCCCTATCCCTAGTATATAAGGGAGCAGGGCACCCCTGAGGGCACGAGTTCATCAGAACAATACACATCCTCAAAGGAATACATCACAACTGGACGTAGGGTATTACCTCACATCGAGGACCTGAACCAGTATAAAAACCTTCCCATGTTCCTTTGCAATCCACCGAGTTTCGATCCAACGAGTAGCCCATATTCATATTGCCGGTGTAAAGCATCGACATGTCTAAACTTTTGTCCACTCGGCCACAAAATCGGCTAGAGTTTGTGATTTGATTGCTGTCCGTGGCTGAAAGGTGATGTCGAACGCCATCAACTCGAGTGCCCATTTAGCGATTCGACCAATGGCCTTGCGGTTGTATAGGACATCGCCGAGTGGATACGATGTGACCACCGTGACTTGATGCGATTGGAAATAGTGCACCAACTTCCGGATAGTGATGAGTAGGCCATACAGCAGCTTTTGGACCTCCGGATATCTCATCTTGGAGTCGACAAGGACCTCGCTGACGAAGTAGACTGGCCATTGAACTTTTTGTATATGACTTGGCTTGGATCGCTCAACCACCAGCACCGTGCTGACTACCGGACTGGTTGCCGCCAGATACAGCATTAATGGCTCTTGGGGCATAGGCGATGCCAACACTAGTGGTGATGTGAGAAATTTCTTGAAGTATTCGAAGGCTTGTTGGGCTTTGAGAGTCCATTGAAAATTATCTGCTTTCTTCAGTAACTTGAAGAAGGGCATGCCCCGTTCGCCTAGTCGGGAGATAAATCGGCTGAGTGCCGCCATGCAGTCTGTCAGCTTCTGGACGTCTTTCTGGCTAGTAGGGGGTGCCATGTTCATGATTGCGTTGATTTTCTCTAGATTGGCCTTGATGCCTCGATGCGATATGATGAAGCCAAGTAGCTTGCCAGATGGCACACCAAAGGTGCACTTTTCCGGGTATAACTTCATCTTGAATCTTCGAAGATTTTTGTCGATGTTTTACACCGGCAATAAATATATGGGGCTACTCGGCGGATGGAAACTCGGTGGATTGCAAAGGAACACAAGGAAATTTTATACTGGTTCAGGCCCTCGATGTGAGGTAATACCCTACGTCCAGTTTGTATGTATTCCTTTGAGGATATACGGTGGTAGTTCTGATGAGCTGTATGGCCGTGTGCTTCTATGAGCTCTTCTCGTGATTCTGGTGAACCAACTCAACATGCCCTCATGGGGCGCCCTGCCTCCCCTTATATACTGGGGGACAGGGTTACAAGGTAGGAGTCCCCATCGGATTACGACTAGGAGATCTCCCCTTAGAGATATAACACACCCGACTAGGACTGTATATTCCTTTCCATACAAGGCGAAGTCTGCCGAATCTAGCTATATCTCTAATTACAAGGCTAGCCATCCTCTATCCGAGTGGCCCATATGCTTGTCATGAGGTACCCGGGGCCATGGCACCCACAGTAGCCCCGAGACCTTCATAGTTGAGTCCAGCTGATGCCGAGTGCTCATCCTCCACGGTGAAGTCTTCCGAGTGCATTGCTCCCGAGTGCTCTTTGTCTGAGTGCTGCTTCTCCGAGTCCTGCTTCATGTCAGCTGGGCAGCGAGGCTATGAAGGTCTCGATGTAGATGTCGGAATAGTGTGCGCCGAATAGGCGCACCTATTAGGTGTAGCCCCCGACTTTGTGCTTAATTGTGAAAAAACAATTAAACATGAAGTCAAAGATCTTTAACCTTGTAGTCTTTCCCGAGTAGATTACTACTGGTACATGAGACTCTTCGGTATCATGTCAACCGAATATGATTATAGTCTTGCGAGTAGGGAACTACTCGTATATAGGACTCTTCGACTTCATGTCAGTCGGAATGTGTGTTTATAGTCTTGCCGAGTAGGATGCTACTCGTATATGGACTCTTCAGCGTCATGTCAGCTGGAAAGGGGGTGTTATAGTCTTTCCCGAGTAGTATACTACTCGAAAATTAACTCGTCAGCTTCATGTCAGCTGGAGAAGTGTTTATAGTCTTTCCCGAGTGTGTCCATTCGGAAGTTAGACTCTTCAGCTCGTCAGCTGGAAGAATGTTTATAGTCTTCCCGAGTAGTGTACTACTCGAAAATTCGACTCGTCGCATCATGTCAGCGGGAATGAAATTTATAGTCTCTCCCGAGTAGTGTACTACTCGAAAGTTAGACTCATCCGGTCATGTCAGCGGGAATGAGAATTTTACAGTCTCTCCCGAGTAGTGTACTACTCGAAAGTTAGACTCCTCCGATCATGTCAGCGAATGAGAATTTTATAGTCTCTCCCGAGTAGTGACTACTCGAAAGTTAGACTCATCCGCGTCATGTCAGCGGAATGATGCTGCTCATGGCAACTGGTGCCACGCATGTAGGCCGATACCACTGTATGAAAAAAATCCATTACGTAGTTAGGTGTACTCGAGAGAGATACCTGCATCTCCAATTTTAATGAAGACCAGCTTGTGATCCTTGTAAGGATGTATCCTCGAGACCTGGTGGATAAGACAGATACCCAAACATATATGTTTAGCATAAGGCTCTCATGAAGCATATCTGTTTACTCATCGGTTTCTGTGGGTAGCACCAGCGCTATAATTTCACTCAGCCTGCAGGCGGCCACATGGAGCATGCTACTGTAGGAACTCATATCTTGGTGGCTGCTACCAAATAAGCCGGCCTGAGCCGACCTATCCAGCATAGCTCTAGAGAGTATCATCCATCGCATGTCAGGATGAGTTTTTTGGTGTTGGTAACCGCAATCAGCCAGAGAAATCCTTATTCGCAAGCCTTTTCGACTTACGTTCTGGATGCAAACTGGTTGCCACATGTACCCGAGTAGGTATGTTGCAGGATCTGCTTGCCCTCCTCAGGTGTGACGCAGTGCATGAGAACTCCGGATGCGCTTGACGATGTAAGTCTTCTCTGACTTCAGAAGAGCCGAGCAGGGTAAAACTTTGCATTAGCATAGGATTCGGCTAACCCTCATAGGCATACCCTACCAACAGAGTTATACCAAGCGAGTTACCCGAACCTTACATTAGCATAGGATTCGGCTAGCGACCCTCATGGGCGTACCCAACTGACAGAGCGACCAAATAAGTACCCGATAGCATTAGCGTAGGATTCGCTGGCGACCCTCATGGGCGTACCTACTTAGCCGAGTGGTATACAGCCCGACTGGCGCCGGGGGCCGATTGTTGGCCGCATGGAGCGTAGTCGGGAAGATGACGTCCCGACTGGCGCAAGTACTCAGTGAGTAGCCCTCATGGAGCATCCCGAGTGTATTTTTGGCAGACTTGTCCAGCCCCCGAGCGTAGGAGATGGGCTCGCAGCCCTGAGTTCCTGTCATGCATATCCGGAGCTGGCCTGCAATATAAAAATATCGGATGAGTAGCATCTGATGATGAAAATAATCACCCGAATAAAATGTATTTTACAATGTATGTAAATACGTTTCTTCCTCTTTTTGATATTAATTTCCTCGAGTAGTTGACCCTTACGTTTAAGCACTCTGCCCGACTAGTCATAGCCCCTAGCGTCGGAGTTGGCTCATGGCTTTCCCCAGGCACGCGTTTGGGTGACTTGAGTTCGTCTTACATGGAGCAGAGTTTCACGGATCGAGATTTATGCTACTCGAGTACTTTTGTAATCATTTAAGAGCAAAAACGGAGAAAAGTAAATGCGCAGCTTATACACCTATTAGGTTAAGCGGCTGTGGCACTAGCAAGGCCGAGTGAGGAGATGTTTATCAGAAAGCGACTTAGCTGTTCGGTATTTGGGAGTGGGGATGCCATCCTCGTGTTTGAGCTTGTGAGCCCCCGAGCATGTCACTTGTTGTTCTGATAATCCTCAGTTGTTGAAGGTCGAAGGCGGTTGTGACCGACTGCCACAATGGAGCCGTCTGATTTGCGTTTGCGATTCCCAGCTTTAGTGGGACCGCGTCGTCGGTGTCGTCCCGCTTCTTCTGTCAGTGTGACTTGTTGTCATCGAGGGCCTCGGCAACAGCGTGGGCCGAGTCGGCGTACTTGTTTGCCATGTCGAATAGGGCCTTGACAGAGTGGGAGGCTTCCGCGTGAATTTGTCGATGAACGAGGTGTCTTTGACTCCTTTTCGAAAGGCGGCGATGACGACTCATCCTTGACGTTTGGGATTGAGTTCTTCTTCTCAGAAACCTCTTGATGAAGTCAGAAGAGACTCGTTCTTCCTTTGATGCAACTGATATAAGTCCGTACTCGGAAGATGGCCTCTCGTATGTTCCCTGGAAGTTGGCGATGAAGCGTTTCCGGAGTTCTCCCAGGAGTCGATTGATTGCTTGGGAAGTCCTACTAGCCATGTCTCGCTGAGTCGGCTAAAGCGACTGGAGGTAGTTAGCCATGACTTTCTGATTTCCCCAGCTGCTCGAATTGCCAGAGTGTTAGACCGTGACCAGGACTCGGATTAGTCTTGCCATCGTATTTGTTGATGCCTGTAGGCTTGAAACTTGACGGCCAGTCGACTTGTTGTAGCTCTGAGTGAAGGCCGGTACTCCGTCGTCTTCATGAGGACTCCGACTCGACTACGGCGGCGAAACCGCGTAGTGGAGGCCGAATTGCTTGTTCTCGTCTTCCAGTTGGCGTTGCTCGTCTTCTTCTCGTTTGCGGCGCCGAGCATTAATGTCTTGCTGAAGGTCGCGCCGCAGTCGGTCTCGGAGGTCCTGACTGTCCCGACGGTCGCTTCGACGTTGCCGGTTGTTGTGGTTGCCGAGTGACGTCTGGCTTGACTCCGCGTGCTGCCGACTAGAGCCGGCCGCTCGACGTCGCTTTGAGGTGCATGAGACTGCCGCTGGGGAAGCTGATTGACTGGTCAGTACGAGTGTGTTGCCCGACTGTTGGTGCTGCTGACATGCGGCATGTGGTAAGCATGGCTTTTATCCTTGCGATCGTCGGGTGGCCTGGTGATCAGGCCCACCTGGACCGTGTCCAGTAGGGTTCACGGCGGCCACGATTCTGTGTGGCGTGACGAAGACGTTGTGGTCGCGACTTTTGTTTGGAAGTTTGTTGCTGAGCGGTTCGCCCAGCCCTGCGTAGGCCGTCGTTGGGGCGTGCAGGCATCTTGCTTCTTCCTCCTGTTGTTCTCGCAGTCGGCGGGCCTCCTTCTTTGTTTTCGTGTAGTCGGCGTGATTCCTGAGTAGGAGTAGAGCCTTTGGATGCCATGAAGATTCTCGTGGCGGAAGAAGCTTGCCGAGCTGTATCCGACTTAGGAGTCGAATCCGACTGGGAGTCGTAGTCCGACTGAGAGTCGTAGTCGGATAGGTTGATGGGGTGATTACCTCCGACCTCCCTAGATCCTTTCAAGCGGCTCGGAGCCGTATCCGAGTCGAACTCCAGGGGATCGGGTTTGCCGCGTCGGACTGTAGATTGTAGATCCCATCCGCGCGTCGCCGAGTCGCGAACGGGAAGTTGACGATTCTTCCTTCTCGGACCCGATCTTGGCTGGCTCGGAACCGGCGAGTCCGAGCGAACACTGGAAGGAAGAGTTGTCCCTGGACTTCGGGCGTATTGGAGATCGCCGGCATGTCGTCGGATTGCCGCAAGCGGTCATGTGGGCCGACTTGCGCGGAGTCAGCTGGTTCTCGGACCGGTTGGATCGGGTCGTGTCGGCCGGGGGTGAGATTGCCGATACTGGTCGGCGAGACGTCAAGGCTTCTAATGGCGATTGTATCTACGAGGGGGAGTTTGCGCGCGTCGACTTCGGTTGCTGGATCCATCGAGCTTGTAGATGTTTTAGATCGCGCCGAAACCCTACCTGGCGCGCCAACTGTCGATGTTACAACCGGCAAGAAAATATATGGGGCTACTCGTGCGGATGGAAACTCGGTGGATTGCAAAGGAACAGGGGGAATTTATACTGGTTCGGCCCTCGATGTGAGGTAATACCTACGTCAGTTTGTATGTATTCTTTGAGGATTACGGTGGTAGTTCTGATGAACTGTGATGGCCGTGTGCTTCTATGAGCTCTTCTCGTCTCTCTGCATGCCCTCATGGGGCGCCCTGCCTCCCCTTATATCACTGGACAAGGTTACAAGTAGGAGTCCCCATCACGATTACGACTAGGAGATCTCCCTTAGAGATATAACACCCCGCTAGGACTGTATATACCTTTCCATACACGAAGTCTGCCGAATCTAGCTATATTCTCAATTACAAGGCTAGGCCATCCTCTAGTCGAAGTGGCCCATATGCTTGTCATGAGGTACCGGGGCCCATGGCACACAGGGGCCGCTAGCCAGGCTCAACTCCCCGAGAAGGAGCGATCACTTCACGGCATGGTGATATACATAGGCCGGGCACCACTCCCCAAAGGGAGCGAGCACTTCGCGCACATGCCGGGGACGGTCTAACACATATAGGCCGGGGGCCCCAGGGGCTCGGCTGGAATACGTTTTGATATATGCCCGGGATCCGGGAGGCCCGGGCTTGGATATGGAAAGTGTCGGGACGACCTTCCACACAGCTCTCTGCCAGGGCGAAGCTGTCCGGGTTGCGCCCATCTGTTATGAAAATGTTGATGTTGTTCCGGGCGCCACGTTCCTAGGCCGCATCCCTTGGCGAGGTGCCCTGGTTCGGGCTGCACGGTGCGGCCCAACAAGCAGATCCCGGGCCGACCCCTTATCGGGGAGGGGCCCGGGACCGGGGGGGCCGAGCTAGAATGTGGAATGGATCGGGACGGGCTCCCGGCCTGCCTTCGCAAGCAAGGCGGTGCTGTCAGGCGTTAACGCGGCGCCCATATGGTTGTGAGAATTTAGTTGTCCCGGGGGCCCACGTTCCTAGGCCGCACTCGCCTTGGCGAGGCTGCCCCGGTTCGGGCTCCACGGTGCGGGCCCAACAGGGCGGATCCTGGGCACGCCTTATTGGGCAAAGGGGCCCCGGGACCCGGGGGCCCGACTAGAATGTGGTTTGATATATGCCGGGATCCGGAGGCCCGGGCTTGGTTGTTCTGGTCCATGTCCAAGGCTCGCACTCGCCTTGGCGAGGCGGCATGGGTTCAGGCTTCCAGAGTCGGGCACGGGCCTTGACCGTGGCACCCGCGGGACATGGTCCGGGAACCTTCGGCCTTGGCTCGGATGTTATGGATATGTGCCCGGGCCCGGGGCCCGGACCAAGATATGGTACGAGTCGGTGAGACGACTTCCCCGGACCCGCTCTCGCGGGGCGGGTGTTGTCCTGGTCGTGCCCTTTATTGTTGTTCCTATGGGAACGGGTTCGGACGTCGCCCTAAGATCGTACGTCCGATCCGATGATCGGACGTCCGCGAGGGTTCGGATCGTCCGAACCACACCTCGATCGGCTTGGCCCGCTACTGCTCCTGCACGGAACTTCCTGACGCACTCGGCCCGCTTTTGGACGGCGCGGCATTCCGAGATCGTGCAAGTCGTCTCATGGACGGTGCACCACATTCGGGCTATGGCGCGGCTCGAGACGCATCGGCCAAGCCCTGGACGGCGCGGCACTCCGTGATGTCGTGCGGTCCGTGTCGTGGTAGGACCACCACCCCGGGCTGCGCCGGCTTGAGACGCTCGGCCATGCCCTGGACGGCGACGGCACTCCGTGATGTCCATGCCGGTCCGTGTCGTGGTAGGCGCACCACCCCGAACTAAGGCCGGCTCGACACGCTCGGCTAGCGCTGGAGTCGGCATCCGTAAGGTCGTGCAGTCATCTGGTGGATGGGGGCACCTCTCCGGGCCGTTGCCCGGCACTGGGGGGCGGCTATTTGCACATGTGCGGCCTTTTGCGCGCTTGCCGCACCCATCGCCTCCGGGGCAACATAGCTCTGGGGCGTTGCCGTATCTGCCACGGCGAAGCTTCTCGTCTGTCGCCTTGGCCTTCTGGCGCTTCCTCCTGTTCCGTCGTAACGCGGAACGTGAGAGCTTGCCTCCTCTCCAGGGCCCATGCGGGGCCTCGGGAGGCGGAGAGGTGCACCGTGGCGGCTCGCACATCGGAGGGCTAACATTGCCGGTGGGGTGTAGCCACCGGACTCCTCGCCGTAATCTCGTAGATGATGGCTCCTGCCATGAAGCGCGCCGGCTGTTGGAGACCGCGGGGCGTACCACCTGAAAAAAATGGAAAGCTCCCCTACGCTGGCGTGTCAGTTTGTCGGAGGATGAAACTCGACTGCGGGAAGTCCGGAGACCCCTTTGAGTTCGGCCAGGGGAGTGGTTCTCAGGTGAATGTGGCGTCCGTGTAGGAGAAAGATGTCGATCGGGTGGACGATGCACACAAAGAAGACAGGAGGAAGTAGAAAGGTTCGGGCCGCTCGGAGGGTAATTCCTACTCCTATGTGTTTGCTATCTGTAGTAGATGGGATGGTTTTGAGTTGTTACTACAGTGTGTTCTTCCCAGGCAGCTCGGGCCTCAGGAAGCTCTCTCTGGAAGCTATCTGAGCGCTTGTGCAAGGCGGGAGCCAGACGCTACTTCCCCCCGCCCCCGCCAATCAGAGGCATGGATCTCTTTTATCGTCAAGGGGATCCATCAGTGCCAAGATACATGAGAGGGCTAGGTATGGGTTGTCTTATCGCCGTCTTGTCGGCAACTCGGGCTACTGCCCAGCACGCCACGTCCGCTTGCTGATCCATGCTGGAGTTGGTATGCAGCGGGCGGTGGAGTCGTGAGATGTGATTGGAGGATGTGATGGAGGCACGCTGCCGAAGTCAAGAGTCTCTGATATGCTTGGACTTCGCGCACGCGCGCTCTCCACAAAGTCAAAAGGTTCTGACA
The DNA here is from genome assembly GCA_003991445.1 of Oryza meyeriana var. granulata. Taxonomy (NCBI): domain Eukaryota; kingdom Viridiplantae; phylum Streptophyta; class Magnoliopsida; order Poales; family Poaceae; genus Oryza; species Oryza meyeriana. Next base: position 437,535 of record RYFJ01000440.1, read on the forward strand.
GCACAGTCGGGTGTCACGGGGGGCCATCCGAGGCGCCCACACGTGGAGCCAGGCGACGGGCGACAGGCCCTGTCACCCGTGTCATTAATGTAGGTAGTTGGGAGTGGTTTGAGTTCTTCGAGTCAATCGGCCCCGGGGGGCCGAGTGGGTTTTTTTGGGTAGTTGGTGTGGGGTGGGGGGGGGGGGGTCTCGGGGGGGGGGGTCTTTTCGGGCATCGGGCTCCGGGAGCACGTCGGCACCGGGAGCGTCGGCAGGGCTCGTGGCTCCGGCCCGGAACGGAGCTTCCGGGATCGGGACGAGAACGGGGCGCACCGCCGGGCCCGGCTAGTGCTCGGCCCCCGGGTACTTGGCGGGTGTTAGAGCGGCCGTAGCCGGCGCTTCTTTGCGAGAATGTGGACTCCGGAGTATTGTCGCGCTGAGAGACTCGCGTCCCGGGGAATGGGGGACCCCAGTCCCAATTTCGCCGACACACGACTTCTCCCACTTCGGCAATTGAGGCAATGGACGGGCCATAGATCAGCCTGTCGGGCCACGTGATGAAGTTCATGCGTCTGCCGAATACGCTCTTCTTCCATCCTCGCCGATCAGCGTCGCCACAGTCTTGTTGTAGAGGGTCACTTGGTGAACGACGTGAAGAGATTGGTCGTCAGACTCGAACTCCTGAGTCTGGGCCATCCACTCGAAGACGGCAACGCAACAAGGTCTCGAGCTAAGTTGCAGACAGTCCATGTTGAATAAGGCGAGACCTCAAGGAGCAGATTGCAAGTAACGAACCGGAGCCCGGCGTCGAAGTTTCAGCGACGAAGACGCTGTCTCATCATCACCGCGCGCATGGGTTGACAACATCTTTTGCCGCGCCCTAGTGACTCCTCAAAGGGTCCCCTCCAGTAGAGATCATCGATGTCGGCTGGTGGTCTCTGATCATACACTGGCGATCAGATTCTTCTACCTAGGGGCCGCTAAGGTGACAATGTTGTATGTTGTGATATTCGATTTAGGATCTACGCCGCCGGCCTTCACCGAAGTAGGTTTCGAGGAGCCATGGGCGGCCAGGATTGGGCGAAGAAGGTTAAGATCGAAGTAGCAAGAAGGTCGAAGCAGAGAACGGCGAGCGTAACGTGAACAGCGGAGAGCATTATCTCTCAAGCAAGAAGACAAAAGTGCCGTCACAGGGGGCCGGCCGCTTCTATATATAGACGAGGCCACAGCATTGACGCAACACACGCGCACGTGGCGTCATCGAGAGCGGTGAACGCCGCAATTGCTAAGTAGCCTGGCAAAGCGCTGCTCGGCAGCGGTGTGAGAAGGCCTATGTGGCGCTCGAGAGGTGAACCGCTGTCACCGAACTGGCCACATGTGGTGCTCGATAGAGAGCGAACCACCTATGTTGCCGCGCATGCACGTGGCATCACAAGGGGTTTTTTTGACTGCCATGAGGTTACACAAACCGTCACGTGCATGTGACAGTGTCGTATAGCAGGTCACGGAATTGCCCTCGAGTCACTCGCCTCCGACGCACCGTCGAAGAGCCCAGTGAAGCGCGAACGGAACTGAAGGTCTTGAACTATACTTGTACGGCCGAAGTAGGGACAGCGAGTGGCTTGCATGGCAAGAGACGGTATCACGAGCTTCGGCCGAGTCGCAGCTCACCCTTGCACGTGAGGGTGCTTGTTGGCGACAGGGGAGTGGGGGACCGCACCTCTTTGGACCATCCCTTTCAAAGGCTCAAGACCGAAGCTGCTAATGAAGTCCTTCGCCACCCAAGACCGAAGGCATGAGGCGAGGGCTCAGCTGGAGCCAAAAGGTGCAGTATGTCAGCAAAGACGAAGGACTTTGGGACGGAGTGCTGAAGCTGCTGGTGAAAGGCCTAGGAGGGCCGAAGAGGCACCTGGCGGACGGAACCCTATTGCGCCTATCTCGACTAAGGGAACAAGACAGCCAAAAAGACCGAAGCCCATCAAGGCCCAGACCCGTAGCTGAATTCTGGTGGCCGCACGTGATTTTCCTGACAGCCGTCAGGAACCTGGCAAAAACAGAAAAGACAGAAATACCCCTGTAGCTGTCCCTATCAGAGGCTATAATGTTAATACCAGTATAATGAAACCATAGAGCTAGTAATTATACCCTGACCTATAAATAAGTATCAAGCTACTTAATGACAAGTTTTTTAATATTAATATAAAAGATTTACTACATTACGTCATCCTCAGATTTTTAGTGTTGTTCTTTGACAACACAGACAATCATTCAAGACGGCATTGTACAGTGATTCTATAGGGATTCAAACCCAATCTCACCTAGCTTCCCACACACGTGGCGCATTGACCGCATGTTGCAACCTTTCCAACCGTACGTCCTCCTGGAAACCAGACAATTAATCACCAGATCACCTTGAAAAGTCCCACACCCTGTCACGTCCTACAAGTACAAGGGCGCCGAGTTGACTTGTGAACAGCCCCAATCCAGCGAGCGGGCTAACCGCAGAAAAAGCGCGTGCAACGGTGCCCATCTCGTTGCCGCCGCGGCTGGCTACGTTTGCCATGGTGAGCGCGGCGAGAGCGACCGGGCCGAGGAGAGATGGCGCATGCTTCCACTCCCCGGCGACTCGCCGTTGCCGTTCCCCGCGAAGCAGTGCGCGTCGTGGGCAGGAGGATTGGCAAAAACGGAGCGGATGCGCTCAAAAACTGGGCCTTTTTGGTTCTACTTTTTTCATCCCCCCCCGCCCCCCGCGAATCCCGCCGCGATTCGGTGGATCGCCCCTGCCAAGCGCCGGCCTCCGTGGCTTCCATGATGGGAAGCGCAATATCATAGCATATTTTATTAGGCCGGCCACTCGCCAGCTGCCTGCGTTAGTTAACTCGCATCCTAATCTCACTCTCGATCAAGTGGACTTAATACTAGTAGTACTATTATTGCTGCCGTCCTACATACTCGTTTTGCTTCTGCGCCACGATCTCACACTGTTGGATTCGTCGCCAACATGTTCACAAGGAACACGTTGACTGTGTAAACGAGTTGAACAGACAACAAGGACCCCCATAAATATTGTGTGTTCCTTTTAGTCCTTGAGTAAAATTCTTACGCCGCTCTTATTACACCTCTAATTACCCATCCATTAACAGTAAAATATATCATTGATATGAGGAAGCTTCCTTTAAAAACTTAGTAATGTTTGCATGTGACAAACACTGTTAAACAAAAGGAGTCGGGTAAATATCTAGCCCGTCTGTAGAACGCCATGGGTTAAATTCTGTGGGTGTGTCGTGGATGTACAGACGGACGAATAAGCGGTAGATTTTGTCTCATTTCATTTTACGCAGGGCCACAATTTTCATGCCAGCAGAGCATCCCATCACACACAGTCGCTGCATGCTATCCAACGTACGTGGCCTATAGGGCTTGTCTCCTAATGCATCTCTACACATGCTACTACTACTAGCCGATAAAAAAGCGGTCTCGCGTCGTACTATATCATGGCACAGAAGATATAATAGATCACCCAATTTGATAAGCTACTTTTTCAGCAGTAAACCACCCACAGACTATGTAGGCTGTTTTGATGGTTTTGGCTGCCATGTTCCACTTCCATCTGGTGCTGGAGGAGTGAACTGAAGTGAGCTAAGCTAACATGGTACAAACATATGGGTTTGGTGGTTGATGCGCACTGCAAGAAGAATGCAAGTGGAAGGGAGAAAGAGATAACAGGAGGCATCAAGTTGGAGTTTGCTTTTATTATGTGTTGCTGATGGCGCCCATGCTGCAACGCCCGGGCCTCTGACCCCATCACCTGCCCATTTCATGCCCATCACCTCTTTCCAATCCGACGAGAGAGTTTCCTCAGAGGAATATTGGAAAGATAAGCATAAATCTGAAAAGCTATACCAGTTTCAGGTTCGTGGCTCTAGCGTTACAGTTCGTGCCCAAAGGGATAAACCGATAATACGCGCGAAGCCAATACTTAATTTAGTGTATTCTTGACTAGTAATATAAGAATCTCAGCTTAATACATGACGCGTTGTTCTACGAAGATACTAGCTACCTCGTGCATGCCTAGCAGCTCCTAGGTCGCACTCATTCAGAGGCTTAATCACAGAATTGCAGAGAAACGGTGATCTTCTGATGACGGTCACACCAATCCATCACCAAAACAGGAGATGAATAAAAGTCAGCTCGGCTTCCCTTTTCAATTCACTGTACTTTCCATGTCCGTACTGTCAAAACCGTCGCGACAGCCACCCGAACTCGGGCACACGCAGCGCAAGCGTAAAAAGGCAAAGGCGTCGAAAAGAAGGACACCGCGGCCCGGCCTAGACGGCGCGCCAAGCCATGCAAAATCTCGCGCGCACATCACACACGACACACCCTTCGCCTCAGCTTCACCTCACCTCACCTCACCCGAGCGAGACGCTGCGCCTAACACGGTCAGGTCGGCACGGTCACCGACCGCTGACCCCGCCCCCCTCCTCCTCCTCCTCCTCCTCGCCTCGCGTCTTGACTCATCGCGATTTCGCGCTCGCTTAATTAATTTGGATGCGGATCCCCGCCGCGCGTAGCTAGCATTTAGCAACGTGATCGGCTGGCTTAACCGCCCATGCTTAACGCACAAGCCGCCTCGCGCTCTGTCTCGCCACTGTATATAAAGCGCGCGCGTAGCTAGCCCCCACATATCTTGTATACGGTTGAACGAACCAATCCCCGTGCGTGCTTCGCCGAGGCCATTGACCGGAGGAACGGAGAGAGCGATCACTCTGGGAGGAAGAGACATACACCGGGAGGCAGGATGAAGGTGCAGTGCGACGTGTGCTCGGCCGAGGCGGCATCGGTGTTCTGCTGCGCCGATGAGGCCGCGCTGTGCGACGCGTGCGACCGCCGGGTGCACCGGTGCGAAACAAGCTCGGGGAAGCCCCGCCGGTTCTCGCTGCTCAACCCGTCTGCGTCGGGCCGCTCGCCGCCGGCGCCGCTATGCGACATCTGCCAGGTGAGATAGAGAAAAGATCGCTTCGATCTGGATTTACGGAGGGGGTTAGGGTATGCATAGCTTAGTCTGGTTGTTGTGCTGCAGGAGAAAAGGGGTTTCCTGTTCTGCAAGGAGGACCGAGCGATCCTGTGCCGCGAGTGCGACGTGCCGGTGCACACGACGAGCGAGCTCACCATGCGCCACAGCCGGTACCTCCTCACCGGCGTGCGGCTCTCCTCGGAGCCGGCCGCGTCCCCGGCGCCGCCGTCGGAGGAAGAGAACAGCAGCAGCTTCTGCTGCAGCGCCGACGACGCCGTGCCGGCCCCGGCGCCTGCCACGAGCCACGGCGGGAGCAGCGGCGGCAGCAGCATCTCCGAGTACCTTACCAAGACGCTGCCCGGGTGGCACGTCGAGGACTTCCTCATCGACGACGCCACTGTCGCCGAGGCCGCCGCCGCCACATCTTCCGGCATCTCTGCGAACGGACCGTGTCAGGTTTGTGCCACTCACTGATCGACCATAGCCATCTACAGTATACTAGTCAATCTTCAGTGGTCCAACAGCTAACCATCCTTGGCACGATCCTGCATCGATCGAGCACACTAGCGCATATCCCGTTCATGTCTGCATCGGCATTACTACATCCAGTCCAGCAATTCCATTTATGGGGGTAGTTTGTAGTTACGCGCGCAGCTTGCACTATGGTCTAGGGTGTGTCGATAATATCTTTGGGGGCCACTTTAGATCGATCATTTTGGACTCAAGCAAAATTTACTACTCGTTTCACCTCTCAATTTGACACAGCTTTTGTCACAAAATGCATCGCCATCTGGAGCTACTTCTGTGGTAATTATAACTCGTGACTGACCTGGCTCTGCACGTGTGGACAGGGTGTAACTCGGATTGGTGGGCTGCAAGATGCCGCTGCATACTCGGCATGGATGGCGCAGCAGCAGCTGTGCTGCGACAGCCTCGTCGCCGGCGACGCGGTGGTGGCTAGCCGGGAGCGGTGGGTGCCGCAGATGTACCCCGCCGATCAGATTGCCGCTGGCAACAAGAGATCCAGGACGTCCACTTCCTCCTACTGGTGAAACCAAAGCAATTAAGGCCGTGTCAGCGCTATGCGCCGCCATGGCTGTACTACAGTAGATGTTGTGTTTCGGGCTTAATGACTGCATTTTGCTCTTCCGGGCGGGAGTGTTTGTGCTTTTTTGAGGCGCAGAGGGAAATCTCTGAGCCTTTTGTATCCCTTTTTGCTCGTCACAACTGTATGTTTTTCCTCTATGCAATAACGAGAAATTTCCTCTTTTTCACGTAAGAACCTGGTTATCTGGGATTGTTTGGACTTTCGCGTGTGGTTGAGCATCGTTGCTGGGTCTAATCGATTAACCGGGAGCGAAGGGGTCAACCGAAGTAGAGCTTAGTACATGTGCAATTAATATGTTGCAAAGCAGAAAGCTATCACCTCGTTGGCTTTCGTTGATGCCGTTTACACCAGCATTTGTCAATGCTAAAGCAAGAGTTCAGAAATACTGGTGAACCATTTCGGGTGTATTAGATCGTGACAGCTAGACCTGCTCACTGAGCCGGCCCATCTTTCCACCCATAGACTTTCTGCTTGGCCCTGCTGCTTCTGTGGCCTATTGCCTGCTGGGCCGGCTGCTGCTGCTGCTGATGAATTTTTACTGTTACTAATTTAATTTTTTTTTAATTTACAAAACTAATTTTTGATTTGGGTCAATTGCAAAAATAGCCTCTTGCCGCCGTGGACCACGGCGGTATTTAAAAACCGCCGTGGCTCAGGGTGGCGAATGGCATCCCCGTCAGGCGCGGCTAACGGCGCCGGCCGCCGTTAGCCCGGGAGAGGCCACGTGGCCTTGCCGCCCTGGGGGACGGCGGCGAATGTATAGGACCGTTCGCACAGCAATCGGACGATCCGAATCCTCCGAATGCTAATTTTTAACCCCAAAATTTTTGAAAATTTATTTGTCAAAATTAAATTCTTAAATTCTATTTATTGTGCCATTGCATTTATTGGGTCGATGTTTAAAAAAAACCAAAAATCATAGATTGTTCACGTCGTGAAAAGAACTTGTCAAACTGAAGGTATTTCCGAATCGCCACTCGCATTCCACTCCTCGTATGTCTGGATCGGCACTCGCAATCCACTCCTCCCCGTCTTTCGCCTACACGCTTCACAAAATTTAGTTTTAATCGTGGTTTAGGGTATGCTTTTTAAAGTTTTTTTTTATAATCCGACGATGGTGGGCGTTGGTTTGTAAAATCGTACTGATCATTTTTTCAAGTTTATTTTTGGTAAAACTTAATTAATGACATGTTAATAGGCCGGTCCGTTTTACGTGAGGGGCTTAGACCCCAGGCGAATGGAATGTTAGGGCCTATGAATTTTTTTTCCAAAATTTTGCGTAATGTACGTACTGAATGATTTTTAATTCGACATTGGAAGACAATATAATCTATTATTCGTCATCCACTCGGTCGATACTTAACGCAGTGCACGTACAATAGCATAGTGATATTAGCTAGATGCGAGCCGTTCGTATTGTGGCATGATGAATGCGACACCCATAGTACGAAATACAACAAGGGAGACTACATTGTTAGCAGTACAATGTATCTGAAGGATGGGATCGAGTCTACAGGGGGTGAATATGGACATGACAAATTTAAACAAGTAATGCGAGATCTCTAAATAAATAAATACAACAATAGCCCCTAGGTCATACGCCTCCTCGTCCTCCTAGGCTGCGCTCGCATGTGCCCGCGCGAGTACGTCACGCGGTCCGCCGGTACCCCACGGGTGGCTCAGATCGCCTGAGCAGCAGGGGAAGCACCGGCGTCGTGCGGCTGTGTGTGCGGTGCACCTCGAGCTTGACGACCCGATCACGTCCTGCTCCGGAAGGAGGTCGTCCTCGGTAGAGATCCAAGCAGAGGTGCTCGGGACAGATCCCCGCCCAGTGTCCCCCAGGTGGTGGTGAGATCCGCCGCGTGGGTCGGTAAAGAAAAGCTCGCGTCAGCCGCATAAAAGTGCAGTTAGTTATGGAGAATAGGTTCAATCCTGACGTACCTGACAATCCTCGCCCGATCGTGAGGCTGCCGACCTCGATCCTCCGGCGGTACCAGAAGGACCTGCGCCCCACGTACTGGCCCTGCAAAACCCACCGCTCCTGCCGATGTCCTTCACCATGGGACCTCACATATGTATCTGCATCGTGGACTGCATCGGAAACGCGACAAGTCAGAGCACACGAACACCGGAGCGCATCGTGTTGCACATACCGGTCGAACGTGATCGTCTACTCCTGCTGCGTGAGAGGGATGCCAGCCTGTAGGCGCTGCCGCAGTAGGTCCAGCTCCGTGTGGACCTGCCTAGCATCGTCCGCCTGTTTAGCAGGACATGCGTGGTTAGTTGCGCGTGGTAGCTACCGTTGAAAATAGTATGAAAACCATTGACTCACCGCGTGGAAGTAGTCCTGGTCGCGGTGTGTCGGGTATGCGTCTCGCACCCCCGCGACGTGCGCCTGTGGAGCCTCGGGAGTGTACGTCACCCATAGTCTGGTACGGGCCTGGTACCAGGAAAGGTACTGCTCGTACCTGGCGGCTGTGTAGGGGTGCAGCTCCGTGATGACGTCCTCCGTGGCTATGAGCCAGTCGTTGATGTAGTTCCCGTCTACTCCGATTGCCGTCAACATTTGCCCTCTGTATTTTCCAGTTAGGAACGTGCCGTCGATGCAGAGAATGGGCCTGCAATGAAGAAATGCAAACATGCACGCCAACAGAGAGAGGAAGGCCCGCTGAAGGACGCTCTGCCCAGGATTTCTAACGATGGGAACTTTATTTCGGAGTAGTGCCAGATTCCTCGCACAGATGGTTTGCAGTAGACGAGGCAAATTATTGTACGAAGCTTCAAAACTGTCGAATCTCATTTCAATTATCTTCTGTTTGGCCCTCCATGCCTTGGCATATGTAATGGTGTACTTGTACTTCTCCTCGATGCGCCTGATAATTGACTTGGGCTCGAACCAGAGGTTCTCCACAACAGCATAATACAGCTCTGAAGCGATGAATGCAGATGATATGTTCCTGTGGTACTTCTGAACACCCGGAAGATGGCAGTTGTGCTCCATCACGATTGACACGGACCAACAGTCGTCATATTTCTTCCTGGATGCGTACATCCTCCATGGACATCCATCGCTTGAATTTGCACATTTCACTTCGTACACTGATCTAGTGGACTTTGATACCCAGAACTCCCTCCCAAGTGACACGGCCCACATCTTCACAGCCTCTGTCAACTGTGCTTTTTCGGCGTATCTAGCGCCTTGCACCACTTCATTCTGCCGATACTCCCATGCGACGGTATGCCCCTCTGAGACAATGAGTCCGGAGAAGTCCTCGTTGTCCCATTCTGCCGGGTATACATCGTCCTCCGAAGAATCATCATCCTCCATATGCTCAGATTCTAAGTCTTCAATTTCCATCTCCTGTACTAGACCTGGGTGTCTCTCCCCTTAATCTGCAAATCCCCCCGGTCCCATGTCTTCTTGGCCTCCTTCCTCTCCGGCACCCTCGTCTTCTGCCTCATTTTGGTCCCCTGTTTCATCGGGCCCTTCCGCTGTACTCGGACCAGCCTGATCAATGCTGACCATGTCATGCACTACCACTAGGATGCTCGGTGCCCATCCTCGCTGCAGTGCACTCTCCACAAAAAATACCCAGCTGGCCGTCGAATCTACTGGCATCAATTCCCACCAAAAACCTTCCACAGCCCAGCTAACCAGTGCGTACACCATAATTGCATTTACTTGAGGATCTACTCCAAATCCCCTCATTAACCAATTGTAAACTCCAGGAAAATTTCTCTCAGCTGGAGCTATAATTCTCTTTTGTGCTACGTTGAACTCCGATAAATCTACCACATATTGTCCTTCTCTGACATTTCCTTCACCATGGTATATCGCGAATACAACTCTATTTGCCATTTCTATTCACAAAAAAGATTTTATTAATCTGTACTAATCAATATTCGTTCTATAAAAAGGCTATACGTATGAGTCAAACTATTACCGTTTCTATATTTTACAAACTAACCCAGCGGCGCTAATAAAGTTATACGCTAGGTTTATCTAACGTGTCAAAATAACGTATACCAACGATGGCCATGGCGGAGCATATTTATTTCTAAAATATCTACAATTTACTACCTGTCCGCTATGTTCTTCTAGTACGGTCAAATAAATTTAACACTAACGATGGTTATGCCAAACCGCTAATATTTTCGTACTATGTCAGGTATTACACTACGCGTCTAGTACTAATTAACACTTATCTAAAAAATTGACTACATAACAGAGGGAGAGCAAAAAAAATACCTGGATTCGGCTGAAAAATCTGCGAGGGCTTCGCCGCTGTACTGCTCCTCCTTTCCCTCAGCTCTATTGGACGAACGCTGGAGGCGGAAGGAAGAAATGACGCGCTGGCGAGTGCGTGAATGGATTTTATACAGGAGGGTTAAAAACCGCCGTCCCCGAAGGCGGCGATTGGCCTATAAACCGCCCTGGGGGACGGCGGCGAATGCCGAATGCAAAATTGCATTCGCCGCCGTCCCCCAGGGCGGCAAGGCCACGTGGCCCCCAGGGCTAACGGCGGCCGGCGCCGTTAGCCACGCCTGACGGGGATGCCATTCGCCGCCCTGGGTCACGGCGGTTTTTAAATACCGTCGTGGCCCATGGCGGCAAGAGGCTATTTCTGCAATTGACCCAAATCAAAAATTAGTTTTATAAATTAAAAAAAATTAAATTAATAACAGTAAAAATTCTGCTGCTGCTTGTTGCGTGCGCCGGGCTGCACAGATGCTCGTGCACCTGCCAGCTAGCTTTTGCATGTTGACGGCTCTCCAGGTAGTACCCAAAACTCCGAACATAGGAAAATAATTGTATGGAACAGAGGGTGTACCTAAAAATTTTAGTCTGTTTCCCATCCGATTTTATTCTGTACTTATAATACTTCTCCTAATTTCGATGTCTAATGTAAACCATTCCGTGATCATGCGTCATCTGCTCTGAAACTGGAACCAATGGAGTATCAAATGCAAAACTACCAAGAAAACCCGCGCACATGCGTGGTTATCTTATTTGGTATTTGATATTGCTTAAAAATTTGTTACTATAAAGCATGTGATTTTTTATGCATGGACGACTTTTTCTTGTAATATTACTTGATTTTGTTTTAAACTTTTGATCTTTTTTGGTTGGAACTACTTTGAGCATTGGTTACAATTTTCTGTAAAGTTCCATCGGAAAATATAATTCTAAACTAAATTACTTGGAACTGTGGAACCTTAAATGTATAAGAAATATTGTGTTACAATAATGAGTTGTTTCCTATTATTATTGTGAATACTATATGTGTTTATATTTTAAGCGTGCGATTTGTGTGGCCTAGTTTACTAAATTAGACAAAGGCCATATGTTTATTTTTTACCTTTTTGAATTTCTAGCATATTTTCTTTTTGGAAATTCTAAAATTTATCATTAGGCTAGGTGTGCTATCTATGATCTAGCATGATGTTTGGTCACTTTTTTTTTCCCAATCTGTACCTTGGCTAAGAAAAAGATGTTTCTATTTTTTTCTAAACGCATATAAATGTCTTTCATCCACTTTTGGCATATAACAAGCGTATTTGCAAAAAGTCTCTACTGTGCCCTCTTCTTCCTCCTCTAAGTCAGACCACCAATCCAGACCCAAATTTACTGGCGTTGTTGGCACATTTTTCTCAGACTCTAACCTGCACATCCCCCAATCTATCTGTCATGTTCTCCAGTGTCACCTCCATCTTTGATGCCGTTGTGCGATGGGCTTGGTTTTGGCATGCCCATAGTAATTATCGGCGAAATGGGACTGGGGGTCCCACGTTCTGCAGGGACGCGTGGGTCTTCGGCCATGTCAGCTCCACCAGGGTCCACAATCTACACCAGTGATAGCCGACTACAGTTATTTTCCAGCTAAGTACCTAGAGCCCGGGAACCACCCGGTCCCGAGTGCTCCTCCCCCGACTGCCTCGGCCCCGGGTCCCGGGTGCCGACTGCCTCGGTCCCGAGTCCGGGTGCCGCGGGGACTCATCTTCCGCCCCGAGGAGCTCGGGTGGTCGGCTTCTCCCGTGTGAGGCGATCGACTTCGGCTTCTCCCGAGTAAGGCGATCGGCATCGGCTTCTCCCGAGTAAGGTGATCGGCATCGGCTTCCCCCGGTGGCATCGGCTTCTCCCGAGTGCCTCTCCTGGATCGGCTTCTTTAGTGTCTGAGAGCGCCGGGCACGAGGATTGACTCGAGCGCACCAGCTCCCCAACTACCGTGATGCGACGGGGCGTGCCGCGCCTATCGCCTGCTCTAGCCCCCGGTGGGCCCGCTTCTTATGTGGTCAGCTTGTGTCGCCAAAGGAGTCACAGGGCGTCAGAGCCTTTTTGACTAAGGAGGCTCTTTTCACTGTGCAATCACTGTACAGTCAGAGCCTTTTGACTTAGAGGCGTGCGCCGTCACGTCCTCCCGCTCCATCCGCTCACTGCGACATGCAACAGCAGCTCCAGCGTGACGACCCAGCGTGCAGCACCAACTCCGCCACGGGCTCAGCAGACGGGCAGGAGCGACGGGACGTTCCTCCAACTCCGGCGTGGACTCTCCTCCAGCGCGGCGCGGTGGACGGGCGTGGACAAGGACGACAAGACGGCGCTTCATCTCTCGCTACGTATGTCTGGCACTGTGGAATCCCCTTGCTCTATAAAAGGAGGACCAAGCCACAGGAAAAGGGGGGAGACCCAACTGGAGACTCAACTGAGGACCTCTAACCCTCTGCTCCCGAGCTCACTCTTTAGATACTATTCTTCTTCCTCAGCGCCGGCAAGCGGGCTGAGCTCATCTTGTAACACTGCAACCACATTCATCCCCACATAGCATACACACAGGAGTAGGGTATTACGCCTCCGTGCGGCCCGAACCTGTATAAATCATCCTATCTTCTTCGTGTGCTTTCTTCCCTTCGGTTCATCCATCGTTCCGCTGATACCCACTGACGCCGGCTATACCTGAGAACTACTCCCCTGGCCGAATCTCAAAGGGGGGTCTCCTGACTTCCCGCCGTCGAGGTTTCATCCTCCGACAGTAATGGAGCAGAGCTCTCACGGTGTAGGAGGTGCTTGCGAGTATAGGCTATTTCGTATAATGGGCGCGATACAAGTGACGGTGGTGGGGATGGAGGCAACCTACCTAAAAAAGTCGTAAGGTCATGATAACTTTTACACTTCATAATATTGGCATAATTTGACTACACCACCAAAACATGCATGACTTTATGCTCTCCTAGCTTGCGGCATCAAGATATGCATCATTGCAATTAATTAACTAAAAGTTGATTATCAATGCTTGTATTAAGAATGATGATCTTACCTTTATTTATCAAAACTTGGAGTCTCAATTATAGTATTTTCTTGGTTTTATAAAATATAAATAATACAAAATAACAAAAATAAAAATATTTAAGTTGTATTTGTCTAGGATCTCAAATTAGTTTTTTAATGGTTTTAAAATTAAAAAGTAGTAAATACGAGTAGTTCTTTAGTTAAATGTCAATTATATAATTCATGATTTAATAACTCTAAAATTTGAATTAGTAAAGAACCAAGATGATATTGATTTGTTTAAAATATGTAGCACGTGCGAATGCTCAGGGAATGGCTAGTGTTAACAAATTATGTTGAGTTAGAGCTAAAAAACTAAGGGACTAATGACCGTGGACTTTACTTCTAGAATTGACTTGATATGGCACTAAGATGCCCCATGGATTATGTCATTGCTATAATTCCTTGCGACCATGCTATGCGAGACTAGCTGTGCTCGCCACGATCGAGCGTGATGTTCGAACTGTGAACTTTTTTTTTCAATCTGTTGGCTAGGAAAAAAAGCCCCTGGATGGGGGAACACTTTTAAAAGAAAATATTGCTCTTAGAGACTTGATAGTTCAAATATTGCTATTAGAGACATCATTCCTAGTTCATAGACCGTACATTTATTTAAGAAGTTATGACCGTTTATTTGTAAAAAACACCAAGATTAATGTGTATAGACTATAGCATGCACATGCATATATGGGAGAAATTATGTTGCTAAAAAGTCATTAGATGTCCAATTTCATATATCATATATACATTTATTTAAGAAGTTATGACCATCTTAAGATCATTTATTTATATAAAATACCAAGATTAATGCATATAGGCTACAACATGCATATGCATATGTGAGAAATCAAGTTGCTAAAGAGTCATTAGATGTCCAATTCTCTTTTCTTTATGGATCTCAAACTGTTGATTAAATTAAAAGAAATACAATGATTTAACATGTCATAAATTGGATGCTAGGTTTAAAAGGTTATGGTTTGAAGAGGAGGTTTGGAGGCTTATGTTCTAAACAAGTATATGAGTTTGAGCGGAGGGGAGGGGATTTGGAGGCTTATGTTGTAGACGTAGATCTAATGGTTTAAATTTATAAGTCCACTAAATTAAATGAAATGATATACTATATTTGTAAAAAATAGCTATATGATTTAGATGTATAGTTGTTTGAAATTTGTTATCACAAATTATTTATTCCATCTAACTAATATAGCATAAAAACAGAAGAAGAAAGGAATAGGAGGGGAGGTCAACACGTAGGTATGTACGGCACGTGCAGGAGGCGGGTGGGAGGGCTATGTACGGTAGGGATGGAGATGAGAGCTTCTCTTTTTTTTTAGAGAGATCTTATCTTTTTTTTCTTAAAATTTCTAAGATTTTTTTAATTTATTAAAGCGACAAGTTACTTGTCGTTTTAATTTATTAAAGCGACAAGCGACGGTTTAAGAACACCATAGAGAACGCTTAATATACATCTAGGACCTATTTAGTATTACTCTAGATTTTATAATTCTGATAATTCTGATGTTACGATTCTGATTCTTATAAGGATTTTATAAATTTTTATAGGGATTTTTAATTTTCGATCGTTAGATTTTCACGAAAAACCATATTTTGTCTAATTCTCCATTCATATGTAAAATTAAGAATCACAGCACATAAATTCAACTGAACATCAGAAGGATTTTTTATCCATTTAACTCAGCTCCAATTGAGAACCATCCCAAGAATTCCTAACAACCGCGCCCTAGTATATAACTAGAGATTCACACAACAAGAAGCAGCGATGGCATTCTCATCGTGTAGCAACTAAAAGCTCTCAGCTAACCCAGATAGATAGAATCGCTACGGTTTAACCCAACAAACTCAAGAACATACAAGAACAACAAGGTGCTCAGAAACAAAATCAGGTACAGGAGCCTCAGATCAGACGAAAGGAACACTCTCGAGCGCAACCACATGGATAGAACCCGTGAACATGAGGATGCCTCAGTTGAGATGGGGTCAGGAAGGGGGTCACGCCGGGGTCGGAGCCAAGGTCGATGGGGCACCGATCTGGGCAAGCGAACGACGAACCTGGCAGGCAACCCAACCCAAAATAGAGAGCGAAAGCAGTACCAGCAGCTGCCATCCCATATATGGAGAGCGAGATGACAAGTGGGATGCAGATAGTGATGATGGCAACGCTGTCCTCCCCGACCTCCATCTTTGTCCGCCCTTTCGCCGGCTCCGCCATCGCTCTGGTGGCAGAGGCTCCAAAGATCTTGCTTTTGGCTTCGCTGTTGCCCCGTTCTCGCCGCACCAAATACGTTTCGAGGCATGGACGCTTAGCTTCTTCCGCTGCAGCCGCTGACACCGAGCTCGGTGCTGGGGACAGCGCCGCCTCTCCTCCGTGCCCTGCATCCGCCGGCCGCAACGCCTCCGGTCCTCTCTGTTGCTGACCGCAACACCAAGGAGGTGGAGGAGAGAGGCACCAGTACCGGGAAGGAGGGCACCATGCTACACCAGTCACCAGATCTGAGGAAGGACGGAGAAGAATGTCTGGAGACCATCTTAGAGGTAGGTGCCTTGGCCATCCCCCGAGGTCACCGCAGCCCCAGAGGTCGCCGCCTGCGCTGCGTTTCACCAGCCCGTCTCGAATCCAGCACCCCTGAGCTTTGGAAGGCCAGATCTAGGACCGCCGATCTCGTCATGGCCGGATCTGGAGGGAGATTGCAACGACAGCAGAGCTGATGCAGGCTCAAATCAGATGAGGAAGGCGGAGGCAGGCGGGAAGAGAAGGTCAGAGCCTTTGCCTGGAGTGGATCTGGCGCAAGCTAGGGAGGCGGCAGCGGACAAGGCAACGCTAGGCGAGTGAACGCGTGTGAGGGAGGCAGCGGCGCCGGACGGGACGGCAGGGGTGGCATTGGTGCGGAGCGACAGCGGCGACCCGATTCACTAGCTGGGAAGAGAAGCGGAAGTGGGGCGCGGGGGTGCAGGCTGATCCTAGCCGTCCATGTTAGTCAAAATCGGACGGCGCACGGATCATGTACGGACGACGGACGAAAAAATATTCACTTTATAATAGTAGAGATAGAAGATAAATAGATATAGATGATAGATACCAGCGTGTCTAGTTGGTTGGGATCCGGTGTTAAGAGGTGAAGCGAAGTAGTATTGGACATGAACAATTAATATGCGTTTCAAAGCAGAAAACTGTCACCGTGTTGGCTTCGATTGATGCCGTTTTATAACACCGGCGATTATCAATGCAAAAGCAAGAGTTTGGAAATACTGGTGAACCACCCATATAAAGAAGGAATCCCTCCATATATTTTTTATATGACGACGTCATATAAAGAAGAATGGAGGTAGTACCGATGAACCGCTTTGGGAGTATGAAACCATGCGAGCTTGACTTATTGGACTTGGACATGCACTTGACAGTGCACTGGCATTGGACGTGCGGTTTTAACTTTGAGGTCACATGTTTAATTTTTAATATGCTCACAATGACTTTTTAAATTATTTGATAATCAACTTTCTTCATAGTTATATAGCGTTTCTAACCACGGGACTTGTCTAATTAAAGAAATAGACTTGCTAAAATTCTAAAATAAAACCTAGCACTTAATTTAAGGGATTGTAATTATAAATACTTTAATATGAAAGTAGATATGGGAAAAAAGAACGTAGCTCTATATTTAATGCACACGCCGTGGAGCGTGTGCAAAGTTGTAACTGGTTAAAAAAAATTAAAATTATATCCGACGGTTTATACAAATAAAATATCACAAAAAATTAGAACTCTACACAAATTTCTATTCCTTTTTTTTTAAATAGGAATAGAAATTTACTCTATACAAATGCTTAAACACTTTGCAATACTACACCATGTAAATATTTGGCAACGGGGAAGATGGCTAGGTGGTTTAGCTGTATCCAAGTTCCTTTAGATCATAAATGTTGTCTTGGTACATACACGCATGTGCATTAATTCATTGGTTGTAAGCCGCTCCGGCACTCTATCGAGCATGTGAGGTTGTTCGTGTGCGTGTGTGCGCGTTATGGTGCAAGCGTATTACTGCCTCCGATTTTAATAAATGACGGTATTTATTTTTATGGTAATATTTGATCATTTGTATTATCTTAAAAATTAATATAAATATAAAAAAAATATAAGTTAAGTTTAAAGTTAATAAATCAGGCCACAACAAAATAAATCATCCTTACTTATTTTTTTAAATAAGATGAATAGTCAAACGTCGTATTAAAAAACAATAACGTCATTTATTAAAAACCGAAGGAAGTATCTATTAATGCATATCCGAATACATTTCTAAAAATAACTATACCAATGAGATGAAAAACCGACTAATTTCAAAAAATAGACCATATCATTCAAATATAACTCAACAACTGTTGCTGTGGACAAACAATACACTTTGTGCGCCAAATGAAACCTACTGGTCGCTACCAGCATTTGTAGAGGGAGGGACCGGTTGGGGCTGGGGAAGAGACTTGGTTTTGTTGGTGGAGGATTTACTACCCATGTAGGAAACAATCTAACCATTTGAAAAAAAAAAATCACTCCACAATCATATGTTCCTACGAAAACATGTGAACACGGAATTGTAAAACCGAATATTCTGTAACTTCAAGCTCTTAAAATCAGCTGTTATGCGCTGAAAAAGTCGATGAGCCCACATGTAGATATCTGAAAGTCATGGGGAGGCTCCCATCTTGGGATGTATGATTCATCTAGAGAGCTTGAGGTTGTAAAATATATATCCTTTGGGTTTTTAATGTTAGACACCGTTGATTTTTATATATAAATTTAATTATTTATCTTATTATAAATATTTATATAAATATATAAAATATAAGACATGCTTAAAATATCTTTTAGATAAAACAAATCACAATAAAATAAATAATAATTATATAAATTTTTTAATAAAATAAATAGTTAAATATATATTAAAAGTCGATGTTTTCAAACATTACGAACCGGAGAACCGGAGAGAGTACATTCCATTTGCCATTAACCTTCGTTTGAATGAACATATGTTAGGAAGCGTAATTATAATATAAATATCATAATATATATTATTTTCTCTGTTTTTTAATAGATGACACCGTTGACATTTAACATGATATTTGACAATTCGCCTTAATAAAAAATTAAGTAAGTATAATTTATTTTTTGACTTGGTTTATCGTTAAAAGAACTTTAAGCATGACTTATATTTTTACATATTTATGCTAATTTTTTAAATAAGACAAATGGTTAAACATCGTAATAAAAATCAACCTCATCATTTATTAAAAAAAGTTATTTATTAAAAAAAGAGAGGTAGTATATATTTTGCATAAAAAACAAGCGTGCGCGTTTGGTATGTTTCCATTCTGATGTGCATGTGTATAGGATTTGTAATTCACAATGGATTGTTTGACCTTTTGGTTGAAGAAGTACCCCACACCCACACCTCGGTAAAAAAGAAAATTTCCCACACTGACAGTGAATTTTTTTATTTTTATATTTATTTAATAAAATATTTACAAAACTATATTTTTATTTCAAAAATTTGCAAAAATATACTTTCAACGCCCTCTAGGAGGGCTTTTTTTTTTATGAAATCGCTC
This sequence comes from Oryza meyeriana var. granulata, assembly GCA_003991445.1. NCBI lineage: Eukaryota > Viridiplantae > Streptophyta > Magnoliopsida > Poales > Poaceae > Oryza > Oryza meyeriana. The sequence goes on from RYFJ01000440.1 coordinate 456,585, forward strand.
TTCCAGAGGGTGATTTGATAACATGGCGGCCGACGGCCGTCGACCATTTTGCAGGCGGCCCCTCGGCCTCCCAAAAACCGCCCGCTTAGAGAGTGGCAGGGGGACCGCCTGCAAAAATCCGGCCGGGGGGCCATTTTGCAAAATGGCCGACCTTGCCGTCAGCTGAAAGGGCGGTTTTTAGCTCCCTGGGTATAAAACACCTCCCAAACTCTAAAAATGTCATAAAATTTATTGAAATCGCAGAAAAAAAAGAGAGAGCTGAGAGTGAAGGAGAACGAAAGCGTCGAAGCTCTGCCGGTTTACGGATTCATCTGTAGGTAATATTTGATGTCTCTTTGCAATTTTTATTTGTATTCATCAAATGATGTAGTATGTGTAGTATTATACCAGTTTTTCACAGATAAATAAATGTTAGGTTTGTTTCACAAGATGTAGATCTATTGTAGTTAAACATAACGGCTAAGGACATTGATAGAGTGCATGAGAGAAGTTAGGTTTTTTTATAGATGAGTAGCATTAGTTTGAGAAACGCTAGGGAGATGGAAATGTGGACGTTGACATTTTATTTTTTGTAGTCATGTATAGTATACCCTAGGTATGTAGTTGTATAAGATATTTTTGGCCCAGTGAGTTATAACTTGTGTTTATTTGGTTATAATGTAGGTTGCTATGGATGCATCCGGTATGTCCAGTCATCTATGACCTTCGATTGACGAGCCTCCACCGATGTGTTGGTGTGGAGATAATTACAAAGTTGCAATAAGTGAGAAGGATTACACATACCGGCAAAGGTATTGGATGTGTGCAAATTACGCCTGCTCCTCGGAGAAGCCGAAACCACAAGGAAAGAAGGGGAAGACGAAGGCGAAGAAACCGGTGGAGGTAATACGAATTATTTTGTAGTACAAAATATTTGAACCTTTGAGCTAACAAATTTGTATATATCAAGCCACCGAAGCCTCCTCCGCCTCTGTACGACTTTATGCAGTGGATAGATAAGGAGGTCCGTCCAAAGGACGCTGAGTTTCTTTGCAGTTTAAAAGATTGGAACAGGGAGCGCACCCAATGTCGTTGGGCGGCGCAAGAAGAGTGGGAGGCTGAGCAGAAGAGGAAGGAGGAGAAAGAGCGGCAGGAGAAGGAAGCCCGTGAAGCAGAGAGGGAGAGGAAGCGGAGAGGGCACTGCGTGCAAAGGAAGCTGGGCCAGAGGCGGCGAGGAAGGGGAGTACCCACGCTGCACACAGTAGTTGCATCTCTAGTTGGATATCTATTTAAAATTCTCTAAGACATGTAATAACGATAACTAGAAACGTTTGATGTGTCGTTTGTTCTCTTTGGATGGATAATTTCATTATGTTCGTAAGCAATTAACGTGTGTTTGGTTGTCACCGCTCGGAATGTACTTTTGCCGTGAAGTTGAAACTCGAAAATTCTTGTTTTTGATCAGTTTCGTCATAAACATAAATCATGAGGAGTACATCGTTTGATCGACGAGCGTAAACGAAGTAAAGGGGTTTTTTCAGTATACATAAAATTAATAAAACATGATATATAACAGGCAAACTATTACTGATACAATGTACTACGGGCCCTGACCGTAACCTCTAGCTCTCTTCGTCTTCCTACCCTGCACTCGCACCTGGCCCTGGGAGTACGTCAACCGATCTGGTGGTACGGCACGGCCAACGCGGGTCGTCTGCACGGGTGTGGCAACTGGTGGGTCCTGTGTCTATGGTGGTGAAGCTCCTTCGAGCTGCGAGGCAGCTAGTATCTCCTGGATCTCCTCGCCCTCGTCCTCCAAGTCGTCCCTCTCGAAAGGATCCGGTGCCCAACCGCTGCCGTGTGCGCTCTGCGTGGAGGAGCCAGCGCCAGTAAACATCCTCGGCGCTATAGAGTAGAACCCTGTACACCAAATTATTGATAACTGCAAACCAAAATTTTGCAAGGTAAAAGTAAACTTTGATATAACCTAAAGGACCTCCTGTGGTGGCTCGGGGGGCACGTCTCATGCCCAGCTGCGCGTGTGGTTGTGTATGGTACACTCCATGCGTCGACGTGCTATCTCCAGAGGGATGTAGGTACGGTGTAGCGAAAGCTGCAGGAAAACATATTGATATACAACGGTGCATGTCGTAGAAGGAAACATGTTATAAACCGATGGTTAGTCAAATTTACTTCTAGAGGGGCCAGATGGCTGACTGGAATCCTACGGGCGCACTCTTGCTCCTGCTCCTATTCCTGCTGGCCGTGGCTGTTGCTGTGCACAACTACGGGTGGTACCGCGTCGGCCGCACGACAAGTGAGCGCACAAATTACTGTGTGCATCACCTGACGAATCCTCCTGAAGGTCGTCCTTTGCTCGTCTGCAGTCAGCACGATCCCACTGTCTAACCGTCCGAACGCCGCGTTCACATCAGCTTGAACCTATCGCACTGCGTCGGCCTATTTCAAATGTGACACGAACATGTGTTAGAACCGTGGACACTTACAAAGAGAATAGCAAAGTGCAAAGATAATATGACTTATCACGCGGAAGTAGTCATGATCACAGTGTCTAGGATACGTGTCCGTTGTAGCGGCGACGTGTGGCTGTGGATCATCTGGGGTGAACGTTACGCGTATGTGGGTACGGGGCTGGTACCACGTGAGGTTGCTAGGTAGGTCTCCTCAGTGTGTGGCTGTATCTCGTCGAGCTTATCGAGCTGTAAAGAAAGATTGTAGTCAGTAGCATTGTTGCTTTATAGGTTGGATGACTGTGAATCAAAGGAATCCGCGACTTACGGTGAACTGTAACAGCCACGCCTGCGAGGGGCCGCTGGGGGTGTAAGGCGGTAGCAAACCCGGCCTTCCAAGTTCAGATCGACAATGCACGAGTTCGAACCAAGCAGTGATGTCCTGCGACCAACCATGCGCCCCGTCAATCGGACCGACTGTGTCTCCTGCGAGGGGAAGTCCTAGCAGGTACGACACATCCTGGAGTATGGGAGTCATCTCGCCGCACGGTAGGTGGAACATGTGGGTCTCTGGTCTCCAGTGATCCACTAGTGCTGCCAGAAGTGACCGGTCAGCATCCCATCGCTTGGCGGGGTCTCTCTCGTCCGGTGCGGGCTCAACTAGCCTACACAGCGGAAGAAGTCCAGCCTGACACAACCTGCAGAATATAGCACTGTATTTAATATTGGAGAACACAGATATGCACAAATGATGTGAATGAATATTCGTACAGCTCTTACCTCTCACGGAACCGGGGGTCTATCCGCATGAGGTGACGTGAAAGCCGTGGACGGAAGGTGGCTAGTTGGGCACCCTCGACGGCTGACAGGTAAGACCAGTAGGACTGGTCGAGACCTCGGTCGAGCAGCTCCGGTGTATGGTACGCCATACCTGCATGCAATTATAGAGTTAGCGTAAATTATTGTTAAAGTTTATAGCATTGTTACATGACAATAAAAAATAACAGTACGATACATATCCTTCTATAACAAAGACAAGTATAGACTTATACTACACCGCAGCACCACCAAATGTTCGAAAACGCCTAGGATGGAGTCGTCTTGAAGCTGTACCTTCACCCGTAAGACGACTGCCATCAGCGGCTGAACCCGACGGTCCAGCTTCCGCCGCACTTGGACCGGTTGTATCCTTTGGACATTTCTTATATGTATGACCTATTTGGTCACACTTTGAATAATGTTTATGTCTTTCACCGGCTTCTGACTCATCCATGTCATTACGGATGTGTCTTATCTTGCGGCGACCTGCTTTATCCCTCAATTTTGTTGGATCAGAAATGTACATAGCTTGAGGATGCTCCGTAGTAAATGTATCTGTAATACCGAAACTGTATATCTCTCCGCTCTAGGTATTATAGATTGCTTCTTTCCTGAAATAAGGTGAGATAAAATAACGTGCTTCTATCCCGCACTCACCGCTCGCGGCAATAACGTGAGAATGGCTTGTGGAGCAGAGTAGGTTTTTGGCACGAGCACTTACAGGTTCCGTCTTCCTTCAGCACACACTCCTGCACAACTCTTTTGCGGTAGATTCCGCGCATGCCCTTGTTGACACACAATATTTCAAATCTGTGTTTTTGTGTGCATTGAGGTAGAGCACGATGTTTTCGGGCCTTTTTACTTTTATCTTGCAGATACTTCGTCAGTAGTGTACCAAAGAAAAGATTATTGTCCGTCATTGAGGGCCCAGTTGCTTTGAACCGATCTCTAAAGTACTTGCATGTGCCATGCAAGATAAATTTAACTATGCCAACAAGTGGGAGCCCTCGAACACAATGCATTACCCAGTTATAAACCTCTGCCAAATTTGTGATCATTATGCCAAATCGAGAACTATCCTTGTCATACAACAATGCCCATTTCTCCTTAGGCTTATTCTCAATCCACTCTGAAAATTTTCTAACTGAGGATGTAGACCTTCATCTCATATGAGGTCCAAGAGCTTGTGGAGCCTCATCCCCTCCAATGGTAGCCCTCCTGGACTGCTCATTTGTTAGTTTAGAGGTTAGCTCATCCAACGTCCTCCAAAGCTCATTGAATTTCTTCTCTTGATTCTGGGCGCAAAGCCTCTTGAAAAGATCCATAAGGTGCTTATTCTTAAATTGTCTATAGAAATTAGCACCCATATGACGTATACACCATCTGCTTTGGACATCAGACCACCTTGATGGGTATCCCTTCTCAACACATCCATATGTCAATTCCTCAATTGCACGCAGCAAGCCAGCGTGACGGTCATGTATAAGACATACGTCTGGTCTCATCCGTACAACTGCAGACTTAATTCTTTCTAGAAACTAATACCAGCTATCAGTGTTCTCACTCTCAATAAAAGCAAAAGCCACTGGTGGAACTTGTTTGTTCCCATCAACTCCAATTGCTGTTAAGATCTGCCCTCTGTACTTTCCGGTCAGAAATGTCCCATCGATACAGAGGATGGGATGACAATGGACAAATGCCTGAATACAAGCACCTAATGTAAAGAATACTCGTTGCAACACACTTTTATTACCATGATGAATTGATGGAAAGGCTTTTAGGTCGTAGCACGTCTCTGGATTCCTCTGAAGAATACAGCCTAATAAACAAAGCAAATTACCATAGGATGCTTTAAATGTGCCAAATCTCATCTCTACAACCTTCTGTTTTGCCCTCCAAGCCTTAATATAGCTAATTATGTATTTGAATTTCTCTTCAATATGTCTAACAATTGACCTTGGTTCGTACCCCAAATTGTTGACAATATGGGAGTACATCTCTGTTGCAACAAATGCAGATGTCATGTTTCTGTGATATTTTTCAACACCGGGTAAGTAACATGAATGCTCAGTCACGATTGAAACTTGCCAATAATCTTTCCATTTACCCTTAAATGCGTGCACCCACCATGGACACCTATCCTTTATGCACTTCACTTCATACACCGATTTGCTTGACTTCACGACTGAGAACTCCCTTTAAAGTGACCCGCCCATTGTTTTACTGCCTCCTTTAAATCATCTACATATGCATACTTAGCCCCCTGAATGACCTCATTCTTCTTGTACTTCCATGGCACATGATGTCGTTCGGAGATAGCAAGCCCAGAGAAGTCCTCGTTGCTCCATTCTGCAGGCATCACGGTGTCCTCATTAGACGAATCATCATACTCTGCTTGCTTGTTTTCAGAATCTTCCCTATTGATTAGTTATCCCTCATCTGCCACACCTGTTGGCTGTCTATCTTCTTCATTCCCTCCTTCAGTCCTTCTTTTATTTTTTTTCATTGTTTCGCTATCACCTCCCGCCGTATTTGGACCCTCATCATCTTGCGCGGGCATTGCACCAGCGGTGTTATCTTTCTCAGACACCGACACAAGTATGTCCAGTGGCCAACCATGTTGGAATGCATTCTCTACATACCATCTCCAAGTGGCAGTGCAATCCACCGGCATCAGTTCCCAAAAAATGTTCAACTGCACGACTGACTACTACATACAAGGTTATTGCGTTGAGCTCAGGGTCCAGTCGAAACCCTCGCATCAGCCAGTTATACACTGACCAAAAACTTCTCTCAGTAGGTCTATCAATCCCCTTAGCCATTGAACTAAACTCCGACAGATCTATCCCTTCTGGACCATATCTAACATTCCCTTGTCCGTGAAATAACTGAAATATCACCTTATTTGACATTTCTGTTGATGAAAAAATACAGTTAAACTAGGTACCAATATTCTCCTCACATCTAAAACCGTGTATTCCAGATTTTATAACTCCCATCTCTATAAAAATTAAGTCATCTAACAGATTAACTAAAAACCTACAGATCTACGAGTCACAACTTATTTTCATATAGTACTACACACGTAATCGGTATAATACTATATCAATTCTTGCATATAAATAGAAATTACAAAGAAACAATAGATTTTACCTGCAGACGAATCAGCAAACGGACAGAGCTTCGTTGCTTTCGTTCAGCCTCGCTCTCAGCTCTCTCTTCTTTGTTTTCTGCGATTTCAATGAATTTAAGGACATTTTTAGAGTCTGGGAGGGGATTTTATACCCGGGGAGCTAAAAACCACCCTTTCAGATGGCGGCAAGGGGGCCGCCTGCAAAATGGTTGGCCCGTGGGTCGGCCATTTTGCAGGCGACCCCTCAGCCTCTCAAAAACCGCCCTCTCAGAGGGCGGTAGGGGGGCCGCCTGTAAAATGGCCGGCCCTCCGGCCGGATTTTTGCAGGCGGCCCCCCTACCGCCCTCTGAATGCGCGGTTTTTAGGAGGCCGGGGGACCGCCTGCAAAATGGCCATCAGCTACGTCATCAAATCGCCCTCTGGAAAGGCGATTTCGTAAAAAACGTTCTCCCAGAGGGCGTTGGGAGTATATTTTTGTAAATTTTTGAAATGAAAATGTAGTTTTATAAATATTTTATTAAATAAATATAAAAATTAAAAAATTCCACTGACAGTGGTCCGGAAACCCAATGGGCGTCCAAAGATACAGCCAAGCCAACGCCCAATTTATCAGGCCGAAAATAAGTGGGCCGTTCCCGCAAATTTAGCAGCCGAAAGCAGACAGAAGCGAGCAAGACCACCACGGAAAGATCTCCCCAGTTCCGCACCTCGAAATCGAGGGGAGATGGCTGCGGCGAGAGCGGCGGTCTCCGTCGCCTTCCTCCTCGTCCTCGCCGTGGCCGACCGCGCGGCGGGGACGCGCTCCCCGTCGGCCTTCGTGCAGAACGCCATCTACTCCAACCGCATCACCATCTTCTCTAAAACCTACTGCCCGTACGCCCTCCCGGACACCCCCTTTATGCAGCTCCTTTCGCCTTCTTTTTTTGGTTGGATTTTGGGGATAATTTTCGGGTTGTGCGTGGCCGTGCTGATGATGAGTGGGAGAGTAGATGCTGCAGCGTGGAGATCCCAGGAATCCTTTGTGCCGCCGTAGTGCCGTGGTTGCCTGGGTGCGGCTTTATCAAGGAAAACGGGTTCGTATGGCGTGAATTGGGTGGATTTGTTGTCCGGTAGATGGCGTAGTGCGAATTAGAAACATTTGCCCTGCAATTGAAACTCTGATTGTTGTGAAATTGCTTAATTTAAGTTAGATCGATCTTTCGAACTGTGGCCACATAGTTTTATTTGACGGAAATAGAACATTTTGTTTGCTAGAACTGAAAATAGTAGCCAAACTGTCTCATATACTCTGGTTTTTATCTTCTGTAGCAGTCGTTCAATCTGTTGAATCGATCCAGCTATGCTTTGGTTTGCTAGATTTAGGCAGTGTTCTTTTCGGCTTATTAGAGAGAGCTATGCAGTGTTCACCATATCCTTTTTTTTTGGGGGGTAACCATCTAAAACCGCACGAATTTTATCTCCAAAAATTTGAATTCAAAATTTTTAAATCTCACGGTAAGGTCATGGTTACCGCATGGTAACCGCAGTATGTTGAAGCTAAAAAGAAAAAAATTACGGAAAAAATTATAAAACGTAGTAAAAATTCTAAAAAATTGTAGAAAATTCAGGAAAAAATTATGGATATCTCTAGAAAAACAATGTAATATTGCATATTTTTTTTGCATAACCCTTGCTATCTTTTTACACTTAAATAAAGTAGAAATTATATCCTAGCCTATCTCTTTTTTTTAATTTCAATGGAGCTCTAAAATATGAAGTAAACTTTGTTATTTTTACAAACTTTTTTCACCATAGTGATCCATAACTCAAAGACTACCTACTAGAATTTTTTTGCATTTTTTTATTTTTTTTAAAAAATTTGAATTCGGATAAAATTTATTCAAACCAAACCGCCGGTAACCGAAACCGTACCCCCGCGGTTTGGCTCACCCTAGAGCTATTTACTCGTTTACCGTGAGCACGCTTCCCAAACTGTTGAACTGAACGTCTTTTGTAAAAAACTTTATATATAGAAATTTCTCTAAAAAATAAATAAATCTATTTTTCAAGTTTGCAATAGCTAATACTTAATTAATCATACACTAATGGCCTTTCTTATTTTGCGTGTGGCTTATAAGCTTAAGCCAAACTCTGTATCAAACCCCTTGTGGGCAGTACAAGTCCTGTAGTTGGTGAATTTTGTGGGTATTATTTCAGGTGAGTTTTATTTACATTTTCTTGAAAGATCTTTACAGCTTTTTGTTGAGTCTTAAAAAGAAAAGGAAAAAGTTTGATCCGTACTGTGACAGTGGCTTACTGATGGACAGAGGGGCTTTCCTACTTGAATCGATGTCTGCAGACTGCAGATTGTGCTTCTGTAGCACATGGTCTAAGATAAGCTATGCTGCTATAGGGTGAGATTATCCTACTGGGAGTGCTAGGAACGGCAATTGTGGACACTACTGCCAAATCAATTGGCATTAATTGGTTTGTTACTTGGGTAGCAATGGGCTGGTTTTGATAGTAAACAAGCTCTGTCTACACATGTGCCCAGACGCACAAACTAGAATAATACCTGCATATTTGTCTCATAAGGTGTATTACAGTTGGGCTGTAATCCACCAATCAGAAAAAGGTGAAATTTATGTTTGAGTACATTGTGCTATAAACTTTTTACTGTTGAAAGCTGAAAAGAGTAAGGTTCTTACTACCTCCATCCACAAATATAAGAGATTGTGTCATTTTTTGCAAAAAAATAAGAAAGTAGCAAAAGGACAAGTCATAGTACAAAAGTTGATAGTTGGGGGGAATAAACTAGTACAAAAGTTGATAGGTAGTGAATAAACTAGTACAAAAGTTCATAGGTGGAGAATAAATTAGTACAAAAGCTATGCCTGGGATCACATGTCCCTTATATTTGTGGACAAACCAAATGGACATAATCCCTTGTGTTTATGGACAGAGGGAGTATCTAATGGCAAGTGATTTCAGTGTTGCCTGTTTCTATCTCAGCTATCATGACAAATGAATTTATATGCAGTGTACTGTGTACATGTGTTTACCCCCAGCATGTTAATTTGTAACATGGTTCCTTCCTATTATTGAAACAAACGATTGAGTTTATGCCACTCAATGATAGGATATTCAGCTGTTTTTTAATATAGCAAAACTAAACGACGTACTTAACTGTAAGACCATAGAAGGTGAATACAAGGATACAAGTTAATTGTTGAAAATTGCATGACTGTATTTGCATACCAAATTAAGGATGAACTCTGAATTCCAAGAAACATGGAGTCGAAGTCTGAGTAGTCTTGAGTTACTAGATCTTTTGCTCTCCTTGAAATATTCTAAACACTTCTTATATGGCCTGACTAATGAATTCTCCTGTAACTGTACCACTCCTGACATCTTGTTGTCGACTGCCTCTTTACTCCTGTTCTTCTAGGTACTCTATGCGTGCTAAGCGTATATTTAGAGATCTCAAGGAGAGTCCTTATATTGTTGAACTAGATCTCCGAGGTAATCATTCAGATCTCATGGAGCTTGAATCAAATTACATTTGTCAGTCATTTTGACAGCTTGAAGTTAATAGTACCCATACATGCCATGCAGAGGATGGTAGAGAAATTCAAAGTGTTCTTCTAGACCTAGTTGGACGTCATACTGTGCCACAGGTGTTTGTGAATGGCCAGCACATTGGTGGCTCAGATGGTAGTGCACTGTTGTTTCTATGTAAGCATATACACTTCCAACAAATATCAACCATCTGTGTGCTGAATATTGCAGATACAGCAAATGCTCTTTCTAATGGACAGCTTCAGAAACTTCTTGGAAATAGTCAATCAGAGCGATGATCTGTAGTGAAGATTGCTACTATAAAAAAACTCGTGAATGGCTAACACATGGTGTTCCTAATGAGAAGAAGGGGTCCGTCTTTTCTCTCTACACAGGAATCTGAACAAAATGTTGCAGCTCATGCCAGCAGTTTTTTTTTTTTGCATGGAAGTGTTGTGACAACAATTTCTATGTTTGCGATTTGTACGATTTGTCAAGCTCATATTCTATTAACTGCTGTGCGCCTGTGCCAGCTCTGTACTGTTTGTGACTGTGTTTGTAAGTACTTAATTTCCCTTGTATCTTATAATGACAATCAATAATATTTAGTGTGACCAGGGTTTGTGCATGTAAGTACTTGAATTTAGTTGACTTAAAGATGAATTTTGAATCTGAAACATGACTCATGTAAACCTCTTAAAACATCATGAAAAGTTGAAAACTATAAAAACTACCTTGAAAACTCATTATATGATTTAAAGTTTGCTAAAACTTGAACTGGGTTTTACACTTGCTGGCCCCGTTTTCTAGCTGTGCCCAAAAAAATATTAAAAAAACGGTGGACTAGAAAAATTATGACAAGCACCTGAATCGGAATGTATTAGATATGGAACAGTTGATGCAATATGCAATACACCAGTACAACACCATACTATGCATAGCACAGTTACACACAACACATTTTCATCAAGCAGTACGGCAGCAGTGCCTCAGGCCGAGCAAGGCGAGAACGAGCGAGAGGTAGTCGAACCTGAAGACGCGGCGCAGCATCCCCATCTTGTACTCGTCCCACGGCGGGTACCTGAACATGAACTCGATCAGGAGGCTCCTCCTGAGCACCGCCTTCCTGTGGCTGAACAGCTCGAACGAGTACTTGCCGTGGTACTGCCCGAACCCGCTCTGCCCGATCCCTCCGAACGGGACGCTGTCCAGCCCATACTGCACACAGAAACATAAATGCCGTAACATGCAACATCACTGAATTTTTTTGCCACGTCTCGTCGTGTCGTGTGCAGGCTTACCTGGACGATGGCGTCGTTGAACGTGACGCTCCCGGAGGACGTTTCTGCTATGATCCGCTGTTTCAGCATCTCGTCCTTGGTGAAGGCGTAGATGGCGAGCGGCTTGGGCTTCGGTTTCAGAAACGCGATGCAGTCCTCCGTCTTGTTTACCTGCAAACAGGAGGGAGTTGCGTTTGTTCAGCTTCCGGTGTGCTTGTTTCCGTCAACAACTGCTGCAATCTTCGTCGACGCGTACCGTAACGATCGGGAGGAGAGGGCCGAATATCTCCTCCGTCATGATATCGGAGTCGAGCGGCGGATTCAGCAGAATGGTGGGCTCGATCCTCCTGCATAGTTAGAATCACGGCATGAGGCGCTGAATTTCTGTATACAGGATTTCTAGGAAGCAAAAGTTGGAGGCAATTTACAATGTCTTCCGGTCAGCGTGGCCGCCGTGTACAATGGAAGAAGCCACCTGATGATCCTTCAGAAGGTTTGTTAACCTATCGAAATGTTTCTCGTTCAGGATGCGAGCCATGTACTCCGGTTCGGTAAAGAACCTCTCGAGTGTTGATTTAAGCAGTTCAATCTTCAGAGAGGACATATACAACAACAGTGTCTGTCAGACAGATGCTGCAAGGCTCATTTGGCCAAATGGCACTAGAATCAACAAAGATATCAGAGTGAACCAGACCAGAATCGGTGCAAACTGTTCCTCGACAAGTATGTAATCGATGGCAATGCAAGCTTGGCCGGCACAGGTAGACCATTTCGCTCCAATTATCCGATTTACGGCAACCTGTGTGATCAAAACATGGTCGGATCATCAGATAAGCTCACGCTTCTCCTTCCAACCAGGCATATGGTGTACTTCAAAACTAAATACCGGTAATCAGAACGCTACCTGACAGTCCCTCTTACTGTCCAGCCAATCAACGATGCACGGGCATTTCGAGCCGAGTTCAAGCGCAACCGGTGTCAGGTGTTTCGCTGCTTTCGTCATGATGATGCGCCCTACACGAGCATTCCCTGAAGACCAAATGGTCACCATAAATACAGTCAACAACGGTCAATTGATGTTTAGAACGGAGATGAGCTTGGAAGTGTTGCAGTTACCGGTGAAAAGGACCTTGTCCCATCTGTGCTCCATGAGCTCCTCTCCTACCTCCGGCCCGCCCTGGACGACCTTCACAGCCTTGGCGTCCAGATACCTCGGTATGTTTGCGGCGAGGAACGCCGCGGTTGACGGCGCGAGCTCGGAGGGCTTCAGAACAACGGCGTTGCCGGCTGCTAAGGCCCCGGAGAGTGGCTCCAGAGCTAACCCTGTAGACGGGATGCCACGGAATGGTGAGCACTGAACACTGATAATGCAAACTATACACACGACTGTGAAGGCTGAAACGCATAGCAAGTGTAGCGTGTAGAATATGTAAATGAGAACAAAGAAATTGGGACTATCATGGTTTCTACTAGTAATAAAATTAATATAAGCCTTTTATCTTTTATTATCTTATCTGACTCTATTTATACTACCACCTTAACTATTGGTACTGGAATTAGGGTATAATTATTTCAACTGATAGTAAAACTTTAAAAAAGAATTAATTAATTTTACTAGTGATAATACTGTTGATAGACGAATAGTACCAGTAGTACTCTAAACTATGGTTATAAAACATGGTGCTAAGATCATTATAAATTTTATAAATTCAAAGTATCATTAATCGACTTCTTTTCATCAGAATATTTTGACCTGCTCATGAACATGGTGCTACACGTCCTGTCGCTCAAAAGGTCCAGGCAGTATGTTTATGATCTTTGCTGCCACGGACGCGATCAATTCACCAGCCAACCAGGTGAGACCGATGGAACTGGCTGCATCAACTTGCAACTTGCAAGTGCTAGATTAGACAAACATATGTTGCCATCATGTTAGCGTACTGTATATCTTGTGTCTAGCTGGCATAGTTGTTTGCATGGATAGCTAGCAGCCCAATCAACCCAACTACTTGTACCGAGTCTTTCGTTGGTTGTTCAGTGGCTGTATCCTGCTATATATATCAATGAGATACGCCACCACAGATTGTGACTTTCCTAACAAACTCTGTCATGGTATCAGATTGATCTCACGATCCATTTCTCTCGCTTCCGCAACACCTACCACTCCAGCTCTTCCTGATGGCCCAAGACGACGCCGTTGCCGCTGCTGAAGCAGCCGCCACGGAAGCTGCTGCAGCCAAGGCAGCTCGTGCCCAACAATGGTCCCAAGCTGTCACCGTCCACATCAAGTCCCTTGTCCCCGTCGTCCTCGACCTCTCCAAGTGCCACTACACCCATTGGCGCACCCTGTTCGAGGTCGCTGTCGGCAAGTTTGAGTTGTCTCACCACCTCTCTCCGGCCAGTTCCTCTACGCCGCCCGACGCCGATTGGAGACGGATGGATTTCACCGTCCTCTCCTAGATCTACGGCTCCATCTCCCAGGAGACACTCAGCATCGTCATGGCTCCCGGTGGCACCGCCGCTTCCATGTGGCAGTCCATCGAGAACATCTTCCGCGACAACAAGACCACAAGGGCGATCCACCTGCAGGCCGAGTTCTCCAACCTGGTGCAAGGCGATCTCTCCACCACCGAGTTCTGCCACAAGCTGAAGACGTTGTCAGACTCCCTTCGGGACGTCGGCCAACCAGTGCCCGACCAAACTCTCGTCCTCACGATGATCAAGGGCATGAACCCCAAGCACAAGCACCTGTCGGCTCTCCTCCCCATGATGCCACTGTTTCCCTCCTTTATCTAGGCGCGGTCGCTCCTCCTCCTCGACGAGTTGAACGACAATGCCAGCGATTCTGCGGCCAAGGCCACCGCGCTAGTCGCCGACTCCTGCTCTACGCCAGCACCGGCCACCAACAACGGGGGTGGCTCTCGCGGCAACAGCAACGGCGGCAAGAAGGGCAAGGGCAAAGGCAAGCAGGGCAGCCACAAGGGCTCCAACACCAACTCCAGCCCATCACCCCTCCCGGTCCAGCCACATTGGAACCTGTGGACTGGCCAGATCCAACTCTGGCCCACCGCCGGTCTCCTTGGGCCGTGCCTCGGCGCTGCCCCCCGGCCTGCTCCACCTCAAGCCTACATGGGAGCATATCAACCCATGCAGTCCATGCCGTTCGGCCTCTCACCGTCGGTTGGCCTGCCCATGCATGCCATGCCGCATCCGCCACCGCCATCGATGGACTTCGCTGCCCCGGTGCACGTCGGTGCTCCGTCTACTCCAACCTAGGACGCCAATAGCATCGCCAACTCCCTCAACGCCATGACGCTGCAGTAGCTGTCCAACTAGTGGTACATGGATACCCGCGCCACCGCGCATATGTCATCTGGCTCCGGTAATATATCCATCTCTGACAAAACCCCTCCCCATTCCCGGATTATAGTTGGTAATGGTGCTTCTCTTCCCGTCACTGCCACTGGTTCCCACACAATCTCCACTCTTTCCCGGCCTTTACAACTCCACAATATCTTGGTCACACCTCAAATCATCAAGAACCTCATCTCAGTTCGACAATTCGTAACCGATAATAGTTGCTCTGTTGAATTTGACAAATATGGTTTCTCTGTGAAGGACTTCCTGACCAAGCTTCTACTCCTTCGATGCAATAGCCGCCGCAGTGAACTCTACCCGCTCCTGCCTACGCTTGCATTCCGGACACCACCGCCGCAAGCACTCATCACCACCGTTGACCCTGTCATTTGGCACCGCCGCCTTGGACATCCCGGACATCACACACAACATCGCCTAGCTAGCCGCTCTATTATTTCATGCAGTTCGAATAAAGATAGCACGCTCTGCCATGCTTGTCAATTAGGGCGCCATGTTCGCCTCCCATTTTCCTTGTCTTCTTCAAAGACCACTGATCCTTTTGAAATAATTCATTGTGATGTTTAGACCTCCCCAATTTCGAGTGTCTCCGGCTTAAAATATTATCTCCTTCTTTTGGATGATTTCACTCATCACCTATGGACGTTCCCTCTGCGATTAAAATCTGAAGTATTTCAGATCCTCTCCAATTTTCACTCACTTGTACGCACCCAGTTCTCCACAGTATTGCATGCTATTCAGTGTGACAATGGCAGGGAATTTGATAACTCCCCTATGCGCCAATTTGCTGCCACTCACGGCATCCAACTTCGGTTCTCCTGCCCCTACACCTCGCAGCAAAATGGCAAGGCCGAACGGATGATACGCACCACCAACGACGTCGTCCGTTCCCTCCTGTTCCAAGCGCACCTACCTCCAAGCTTCTGGGTCGAGGCCCTCACCACAGCTACACATGTTCTAAACATACTCCCAACCAAAACTCTCTCCCAGGGCACCCCGCATGAAGCTTTATACCAAAGGCCACCATCCTACACCCACCTAAGAGTTTTCGGTTGTTTATGTTACCCAAACCTCACCTCCACCGCGCCACATAAACTTTCTCCCCGTTCAACGGCTTGCGTCTTCCTCGGCTACCCGTCCAACCACCGTGGCTACCGATGCATGGATCTCTCCTCTCGCCGCATCATCATCTCTCGGCATGTCATCTTCAATGAAAACATGTTCCCTTTTGCAGCTACCACCGCCGCCTCGCCTGATGAGACATATGAGTTTCTCGATACCCCAGCAGTACCCGCACCGCCACCAATCGTCACCCCATCACCATCGGCTACTGCTGCGCCGCCAACAGCGTCGGTCGTCCCAAACCCCACTACTGCACCATCTGCTCCCCTGGCTACTGCACCACCACAAACCCACCGTATGCAAACTCGCTCTCACTCTGGCATTCACCACGGCCCGCGCGAGCGGCTCAACCTCCATGCCTCAGCCACTGCTGCTCTGTCGCCCATTCCCAAGTCTGTTCGATCAGCCTTGAATGATCCCAATTGGCACGCAGCCATGGTAGAGGAATTCCAGGCTCTAACCTCCAACAACACCTGGGAACTTGTCTCTCCACCACCCCGAGCCAACATAATCACTGGGAAATGGGTTTTCAAACACAAACTCCACCCTGATGGTTCTCTTGAACGCTACAAAGCGCGATGGGTCCTCCGTGGTTTCTCCTAAAAGGCCGGTGTCGATTTCAGTGAAACTTTTAGCCCCATCATCAAACCCGCCACTATTCGGACTGTTCTTTCTCTAGCCCTTACATCCAAATGGCCCATACATCAACTGGATGTCAAAAATGCCTTTCTCCATGGCAACCTCTCTGAAACAGTCTACTGCCGCCAACCTACTAGCTTCGTCGACACCAAGCACCCCGGCGACGTATGTTGCCTGAACCGCTCTCTATACGGTCTCAAACAGGCCCCCAGAGCTTGGTTCGAGCGCTTCAAAGCGTTTGTTCTTCGACTTGGTTTCACGGCGTCAAAATAGGACTCCTTGTTGTTCATCTTCCGGAGTCCCCTCAGCACTGCATACCTTCTATTGTATGTTGATGACATCATATTGACAGCCTCAAGCACCTCTTTACTACAACGCATCATCGCCGCCCTTAGCTCGGAATTCTCGATGAAGGACTTGGGCCCTCTACACCACTTCCTCGGCGTCCAAGTTCACCGCAGTGGTGATACAATGCTCCTACATCAGGCGCAATATGCTGCCGATCTCCTTGATCGTGCTGGCATGACGTCGTGCAAGCCATGCTCTACCCCGGTCGATACTTCGTCCAAGCTGCCCGCTGCTGCCGGTGTCGCCGTTGCTGACCCGATGTCATACCGCAGCATGGCCAGAGCACTCCAGTACCTGACATTCACAAGGCCGGACATCGCGTATGCAGTGCAACAAATATGCCTCCACATGCATGATCCACGTGAAGGTCACTTGAACCTGGTGAAACGAGTTCTCCGTTATATCAAAGGTACTCTTCGGCATGGCATATTTCTATCGGCTTCGTCGCCACACGAGCTCACAGCTTACTCGGACGCCGACTGGGCCGAGTGCCCTGACACTCGCCGATCAACGTCGGGCTTCTGCGTGTTCCTCGGATCAAACCTGCTGTCTTGGTCTGCGAAGCGCTAGCCCACCGTCTCCCGATCGAGCGCCGAAGCCGAGTATCGCGGGGTCGCCAACGCGGTTGCCGAAACAACCTGGATTCGACAACTCCTCGGTGAGCTTCATCAACAGCTTCACCGAGCTACAGTTGTCTTCTGCGACAACATCTCCACCGTCTACATGTCAGCTAATCCTGTACAGCACCAGCGAACAAAACACATTGAGCTCAACTTGCATTTTGTTCGTGAGCGTGTCGCTCTGGGACAAGTACGAGTTCTTCACGTCCCGTCGTCCTCTCAGTTCGCCAACGTCTTTACCAAAGGACTGCCATCGTCGCTATTCCTCGACTTCAGTTCCAACCTCAACGTCCATGAACTCCCGGTTGAGACTACGGGGGTGTGTTAGCGTACTGTATATCTTGTGTCTAGCTGGCATAGTTGTTTGCATGGATAGCTGGCAGCCCAATCAACCCAACTCCGAGTCTTTTGTTGGTTGTTCAGTGGTTGTATCCTGCTATATATATCAATGAGATACGCCACCACAGATTGTGGCTTCCCTAACAAACTCTTTCACATCAGACAGTTCGCAGCCAACCAGGTCCGATGTTAGGCAATACCGTGCAATCTTAAAACAAACAAGTTGTGAACTAGAACGAGGCATGCAGTAAGCTTGTGGACCATTTTGCTTTGGTAACTGAAAAGAAGATCACGTTTTTTTTATTTTGAGGACTTTTTTAGGACGAAAAGAAGATCATTTTTGCTCCTTGAGTAACCATAACTCTTGATGAACTTCAAGCTGTAACAAATTGCGCCCTATGTTATTTTTCTTAAGGTGTTTGGGTTATGTAGCTGAAAAAAAAGATCGGCTCTTTTGGATAAAAAGAATAAAAAATACAGGCCTAGAGATGGATGTGGGTCGATCGCGAATTACCCACGGGCGCCAACCATTAAAAATAAAACTTAATTCATTTAATTGAACTAGAGCTAGTCACGAATTACTTGTGGACCGATTCATACCCATCCCTGTCACTGCCTCACTAGTAGAGAACAATGTAGAAATTCCCCTACTAAATTAAATCAGTCCTATAGAAAGATTCTCTAGCACTATTTAATCATAAGACCCTCTTTGGGAGAGTTTCTATCAGACGTAGCTTCTTGTAGAATTTTTAGCTAGCAGAAACTTCCCAAATAGTCTAGATTTTTATCCAGATTTTAAAAATCTGTAGTTATAGAATCAATAAAATAAACTAAAAGTTAGAAATTAAGCTTTTCTAAATAGGGTTTGAGACTCAATAGTTACTGGTGCAGTGGTGAATCGTGGACTCACCAGATTTAAATATTGACTGTCTATGCCTCAATTTGTATAGAGGTGGGAAGTTATACTTTTATTTAAAAGAAAACTGATTTTGATTAGGCAAAATGTTTGCTTTACAACTGATAGACTCCCTTTATGAACGACACGTGTATTAAAGCAAGAGAAAAACACCACGCTGACCAAGGATGAATGGAGCAAGATGGTGAGTTCACCTAGTGGGAGATTCCAGCATGAAAAAATGAGCACAACCCCGATTGGTTCCGGCACGACCAACGCGTTGCATGGAAATGAAATAAGCGGCGCATGAGCCTGCACCCACAAAAGCCCCAAGTATTCAGTCAGAGTGAAAGATGTAGTACGTGCCGGTCTCAATTTTTGCAGAAGCATATATTGCACCTGGATACTCGTTCTCTTCTCTCGTTCTTGCAGAACCATTAAAATATAAGTAGTGCTACATGACATCATATACATATATATATATATATATATATATATATATATATATATATATATATATATATATATATATATATATATATATATATATATATAAGAGACTTGGGTACATACCCCAATATCAAAGATACCAAATCTAATAGCCTCGGTATCATGTCTAATACCTTAAATACTAGGTCTACTACCTATGGATACCAAATATTTGATACCCCTGTACCATGTTTGGTGGCTAGGTATCACCTCTGGTACCTAAGGCATTAGTATCCTGCTTATAGGAGTTTTTGTCGGCTGCAGGTTCTCCTAAAATCTTTATCTAGTAGAAACCCTCCTAAATAGTCTAAATTTTTATCTAGATTTTGAGAATCTGTAATTATAGAATCTAAAAAATAGATTAGAAATCAGAAACTGAAAACCCAACTTCTCTATATTTTTACCGGCTGATTTCTCACCGGTTACTTCTCAGAATTGTAAGTCTCCTCAAAAAGGATCTACATATGATAGATACCAGTACTAGGTCTGGTATGTACCAGAGATCTTGTACCCAGTACCAAGCCAGGTACCCATTTTTTATGCCAATGTTAGCATGATATCAGCATAAAAATAGCGTCCAGTGGTATGACGTTTCATAGTATTTTTGTTAAAATATAGTGAGTTAAAATTATAAATCAAATCTACTAGTGGTTTTTTACCTATTCTCTGTTATTATGTTTTAAATTTTGACTGCACATATTCTAATGCACTGTGTACTATTAGTACGACTATTTAAGAAGGGAAGTGCTCCTATATATCAGGAGTGAGGAACAGCTTGCCTTCTCCGGCGCAACCCATTTCTTCAGGTTTTGTAGCGTGTTCCTGAAGGACTTGACAAGAACCCCAAGCTGTGGACGAGCAAAACATACAAACCAGCTTAGCCATGGACAAAAGAGACCAAGCAAGCACAGAGCAGATGATCAAGTGATAAGCGTTGGCACGGCGAGGCCAACCTCGTCTCGGAAGGACTCGACGCGGTGCTTGCCGAGGTCCTCGTGGAGCGCGTTGAAGATGGCGTCCTCCTCCTCCGTGATCAGTCTGATGAGCCCCCCGAGCTGCGCCTGCCTCCACTCCAGCTCCTTGGTCCTCCCGCTCTCGTGCACCTCTCTCATGCCGGCCACCAAGCCGCCCAAGCTGCCATGCTGCGGCTTCTCCTCCGCCATGACTAGAGCTCGCGAACGCACTGATCGCCGCAGGCCAAGCAGCCCGGTTAGCCGCCGGCGTTAGCTAGCTTGCAGGGATCGATACGATCGATGGACACACGCACACTACTACCGTTCGTAAATTTGTGATAGATTATCCGGTGGGCTCTTAATTTATAGCAGTGTGATCTGGAGGTTAGCTACTGTAGTTCATCAATGGATCTGGGACAGGGTTAGCATTAATTGAGTCATTTAGTGCCTGCTGCCTACAGTGATGTACAGTGCTTAGCACAGGTGGAACAGGGATTTAGTTGGGACATTCCGACGTGTGACGAGCAAAGTATGCGTGAACTCGAGGCTACTTGCATATACACAACTACACAAGGCACGCGACAGAGGAATATGCAACGTGTGTAAAATGTGTGCGTGGTCTGAGCTCCACGTTTGTGGAAAAGTTTGACACAGTGACAGGAGATCTACAGACCACAGAGCTTTGTCCCACGTCAATGAAGACCACATTACTCGGAGATGACCTTGCAACGGCTTCAATAAATAGGTGCCCGGCGAATCGGCGACTGGCCGATCGTCGTCATCTATAAAGAGAAGAGCTCCTTCCACATGGATGATCCAGCGGCCTAAGGAGTATTAGCGGCCCAGGATACTTGAAATGTGATAGGCTCGTTCGCTCAGATGATCAATTGGCTCAAGGATTACTAGTTCTTCTAACACCCATGAGACTTGCAATGTGACCGCGTGGCGTAAGGAATAAGTAGGTATAATGGTATTTACAAAGCGGCCCAGGATATTTGTAGTGTAGTGGGCTCGTTCGCTCAGATGACCAATTGGCCTAAGGATTATTATGGCCGCGTGATGCAAGGAATATATAGGTATAAGGACATTTACAATGCAAGCGGATTGGTGGTGTAGCTGTGTAACCTTGGGAGAAAAAAAAACTCTATGTAGGATAAAACCACCGCTCAAGCCATTACTCTTCCAACGCATTGACAGCTTTAGTGCTAATAGGGTTTTTTTATGACCGTTCCTGAAATTCTCTAATTCAGTTAACACAATCTTCCAATTTATAGGTAAATCTAGAAACTTATACAAAGAACCCTAGAAGTAACAAATTATTAATATAATATAACTACCTTGACCATGTAATTTCCATTCATCTCCTCTCGTCGCACTCATCCACATAATTCACGCGACCACCAACCACGTAGCATGGGACTTCTAGGGCAGTAATGGATGAGCTCGTTAGAGATTATGATTCGGCCAAGTCCTCACTGATTTAGATCCGCGCTCTTCTGCCTTGTCCAAGGCTAGCATCACACTCCTCCCCATATGTGCCCGATGGTCTCCTCCCAAGCACTTCACCATCTCCTCCCACAAGGTGTAGATCGAGGGGCAGCTCAGGCCGATGAGCTTTGTCGTTGCTCTCCTGCTTCAATCGCCATCGTTCTTGGCCGCACGGATCGAGGGGCAGAGTAATCGGATCTGGCCGTTGGCGGAGCGGCCAAAACTATTTTGACGGCGTAGTAGCTTGAGACAGCAGTGTTGGCGGCGGAATGGCATGGTCAGTGATGTCAGTGGCAAAGGAGCATGGAAAGGTCTAGGCTCGTTGATCTTCATGTGAGTTGCCTCTCCACGGTTCTAGACTTCTAGCCTTCCAGGACCACCAATTTCTGTTGGACCACTACTTTTCCTCCTACATGTCTTTTGCAAGCTACATTGACATTTCAAGCCACTCTCCTTTTCTCCTCTCTCTCTCTTTGCCATGGCAGCTCGCCGTCGACGTGGAGCTGTGAGGCCACGCGCTAGAGTGGAGCATTGCTAATGCCCTAAATAGGGGGCTTCTAATACACGCATGGTCGTGCGGGGAGTAAGTCGCACATGACCTGCCATCTCAATGTCAAAGTCTAATTTGAAGAACCCCCACGTACAACCCCCTTCAATGTTTCTGCAAAAACCTTAATGTATCCTTGAAACTTTCAATGGGTTGACTAAAACTTTCTAGCTCGAGTACATGAACTTTCTATTTAAATTTGAACATCTAAATCTTTCATCTCAAAACTCTGAAAACCTTTATATTCAAAACAATGAACTTTCGAATCAACCTCCGTTCAAATTTGAGAAAAATTCAATTCAAAATTTCAAAACTTTCCACTCCAACTACAATCTTTCAACTCAAATCTTTGAATGTTTCTACTCATCACTCTAAACTTTGAACCAAATTCACAAAACTTTGTATTTCAAAAACAAAAATATCAACTGAAATGTGAATCTCTTAACACTGCGGAGGAGGGTGTCGAGGAGCTCACTACGCTGGGGTCTGAGCAAGAAAAATTAAGAGGACTTTGTCGGTCGATGTTGGAACTCGTTGCAAAGCGCGTCGCCGACGACAATGGGCACATCGGCGTCTTGCCCTAAGGAAGGAAGAGGGGGACCCCATGTCTTGCCGGAAGGACCAGGAATGTAGTAGTGCACGAACTCACCAACATCTCACATGAAAAAGAAAAATCGAGGTAGAGGAAGCAATGCCGGAAGGAGAAAGAGGGGTAGGAGAGTATCACACTGTGAATGAGGAAGAGAAGACTCTTGGCTTATTGATGGCTCACTAGAGAGAAGAAAGACGGTGGTAGGGAAAGGGGTGACCTCAAGGAACAAAAGAGGTGGCTCAACTGCGTGGAGTCTAGTAGCAATATAGAGTGAGAAAAAAACTCATTTCGTGGAGAGGTATATAGATGGATAAGACATTTCTTATAACCCGAAATAGCGAGTGCGCGCTAAATAGCATCTGCATATAATAGTGTCAAAGAAAAAGAGTAGAAGTTTGTAAACGATTATATACGCACGGTTGTACCGTTCAATCGAGTTAGCACATTTCCACATCAATACATCATTACATATTTCCTTTAGATAATATCGAAAGTCTAAAACTGAAACACACACAAGAATAATGCATTATCTACAGCCAAAGACATCTCTTATTCACAGAAAAGATTATTTCACGGATAGCACTTAGGACACGTGGCAATGCTTTTTTGCGGGGCCCCTCGGCAGAAGGAGAACTTGTGTGGACACCTCGGCAAGCAATTGTCCGCCAAGCTCACCACCGCGCCGTCCTCCTTCAACTGCCTCAGCTGGCTCGGCAGAGCCCCACAGAGGTAGTTCCCCTGTAGCATCAGCCTGACAAATGGGACCCACTTGTCGGTGGGTCCGTCCGCGGCGACCCGAGCGGCGTACTGGTTCGGTATGCCGCCGGTGAACCGGTTCCGGTCAAGCCCGACAACCGCGAGCCGCGGCGTCGCCGCGACGCATCCAGGCAGTCGCCCGGTCAGCCTGTTGCCGCTGAGGTCCAGCTCGACGAGCTGGCTCGACGAGCCGCCGTCTGGCGCCTCCTCGACCGTGCCGAGCTGGTTGGACCCCAGCCGCAGCTGCTGCAGCGAGGGGTGCGCGAACGCCGCGCCGGGAACTGCGCCGATCAACGCATTGCCCGTGAGGTCGAGCACCCGCATTGCGGGCAGAGCGGCCATGGCCGCAGCCGGCAACGGCCCGGCGAAGCTGTTGTTGCGCGCCACGACGGAGACGAGCGAACTCGGCAGCCGCCCGGGCGCGTCGAGGAGCGAGCCGGACAGCGCGTTGCCGCTCAGGTCGAGGTAGGCGAGCGAGCGCATCGCGCCCATCCGCGGCAGGCTCCCGGTGAGGCCATTGTGCTGCAGCTCCATCCGTTTCAGGGCGCTCAACGATGCGACCTGCGGCGGGATGCCGCCGGAGAACGCGTTGCGGGAGAGGTAGAGCTCCTCGAGAGACGACGCCGGGGTGAAGAGGGACGCCGGTATCTCGCCGGAGAAGGCGTTCCCGGAGAGGTCGAGGACGCGGAGGCTCGGCGGCAGCGGGGACCCCGCGGGGAGCGCGCCG
Source organism: Oryza meyeriana var. granulata (assembly GCA_003991445.1). Classification (NCBI taxonomy): domain Eukaryota; kingdom Viridiplantae; phylum Streptophyta; class Magnoliopsida; order Poales; family Poaceae; genus Oryza; species Oryza meyeriana. The sequence goes on from RYFJ01000440.1 coordinate 480,694, forward strand.
TGGAAGCGGTTGCTGGCGAGGGAGAGGAACGCGAGGAAAGGGAGCGAGGTGAAGACCGTGCCGGGGAGCATGCCGGAGTACCCCGCCGGGTCGAGAGAGACGCCGGTGACGCGGTGGTAGGAGGAGTTGGGTGGCGAGTAGCAGCGGACGCCGCAGGGGAATGCGGCGCAGGGGTCGCGGGCGAAGTCCCACGAGGCGAGGCAGGAGTAGGCCGGCACGGTGGCGGCGTCCACGGCCGATTTAAGCGACGCGAGCGCCGCCGCGTCACCGGGGAATGTGACCGCGGCCGCTTGTTGGAGCACTAGCAAGGCCAACTCTAGCAGCAGAATCCGAGCAGCAGAAGCCATTGTTGCATCGACCGAGGAGATCAGGGGAGGTGAGGTGGGGGGAGCGAGGCAAGACGACGAGCCGGCGAGGCGTGTCAGCTTTGAGATCGGCGCTAAAGACGAGGAGGTAAGGTAAGTGTCGCCTTTGGGTGAGTGGAAGCAGTGGAGTGTGAGCTGTGTTGTGCCGTTCGGTCATAGTGTGGCGTGTCCGTGTTACCCGGGAAATCCGCGGACAAAAGGGGCAAACAAATCGCAGCGGCGCCCGTCTTTTCTTTTTCGGCCTTGTTTAGTCTTTGATGCCCATGGTGATGACAGCTTTTGCTCGCATTTCTGGGTGTTCGTTTCATGATTCATCCGTATGATTAGAGGGAGGCAGCCGCAGCCGGTGGATAGAATAGAATGCGTGCAGTCCACTTCAGAGTCCCTTTGTTCGAAGCTTGAAACACTCGTGCAGTTGTTGTGGTCTTGCGCGCGGCAATCGTTCGCATGGAAGAGCACGCACCGTCCCGGCGTCACGCACGCGGTATTGTGCTTCCTCTGATGGCCCATTAGGTTGTGCTTGTTGGGCTAGATGAATCGCGCTTTTGCTTCAGTGCGTTGGCAGGCCCATTAGGCTGTCAGGGCCTTGTTGCTGGTAGGTTCCACACTACTTCCACTGTCAAGGCCCATTAGTGGCTATATCAATTAATTATGAATCAGCCATGGAATGATAACCTAAACTCAATTTGAAAACAAAGACAATTTAAATTTCAACTAAATTACACATGCCACTTCTCTGATGGGATTACCATATGTTCAGACATTCGTCACATCTCATTGGTCCGTTAATCTCTGTTATTTATTATCCAAAACCTAGACAGAGAACCCGGATGAACTTTCACGATCTTCCACAGGCACGGTGGCTTTAAACTTGGGTCAAGGCCTCCAGCTCCGTCATAGTCTTTCGTGGTGCCTCTTCATCTCCGCCAATGGTCAGGGCCATTCATGGTATTTCGGGGCTCCCAGACGAGAAAAAGGTTGGGGCCATTCATATTGTCAATTTTTTAAATAATGGATAAAAATCCGGCCTCTATATCCATAAGCCAAAGGTTCTACAAGTACATACACTTCAAATTTCATAACTGATAAACGCAAAAAAATACAAACAGGCAACAAGAAAAAACTAGAAAACTAGCTTCAAGCTTTTCTTCCTCGCTTCAAACTTTAAGGAGATGCGGAGCCAGCTCGCCCTTCCGCCGCCACGCACTCTGGCTATTGTTGCATCCACCACAAAAGCTCCTCCGTTCCGTCGTGAGCGAAGGAAGAGGACGGAACTAGTCCGCCAACAGTCTTGTAGTCGTCAAGCACCCATCTCATGCCGTTTGGACAACCTACTCTCCCACAGCTAAATGAGTTCATCGCCGCCATGCCATCCACTTCACACGACAACCATCGCACCCGCAATGCGAACAAGCCGCTGCCACCACGACATCGTCGTTGCCGCTGTCACACCCTGAGATTTTTCCCCTTAATAGTGCCACACAAAAATATAGTGAAGAAAGAGCCCAAAGATATTATTTAATTAAGGCTAAGGGAATTAATTAATGATAAAAATGCAAAATAATAATCCATAATGGCTGAGAATATTTTTTTGTGTTCCTCTTGCCAAAATATACTAACAGGAATTTTACTGGAATTTTTAGAGCACTGGAAGCATTTTTCATAATTCAAAACGGGTTATCGGAATTAAAAACCTCTTGGAACTCCTTTTCCCTTTTTCCCTTTTCTTTTTCTCTATTTTTCTCTTTTCTTTTCCTCTGGGCCATGGCCCATCTCTGTTCCCCGGCCTGTCTGCGGCCCGTGCGGCGCGAGCCTTCCTCAGCCCCTTTCTCTGCTAGCCAGGCCCCGCCTGCCAGTCCCACTTACTCGCGCCCCCCTCGCTCTCTCTCGCTGCCGCCGGGCCCCGCCGGTTAGTGCGCTCGCCCGCGCCCCTCTCTCCCTCTCGTCGACATGTGGGACTGGGGCCTACATGTCAGGCTCATCCCTAACCTCTGGCCAAATCGGCCGGAGGGGAAAGATCCCGCCGCCATCCGATTTTCCACCTTGCCCCAAGCCCGCGCGCCTCGGCTCCAAGTTCAAATCACGCGGACCGAGTCCCCGCCCGTTCCCCCCCGCCCCCACGTTCTCTGTCCCTCTCGCCCACTCTCGCAAGGGAATTTTGCCACCTCCCCCACAGCGGCCGCTTCTCCCTTTTCGTAAAATTAGGCCACCTCGCCCACGATCTCGAGCTCCCCAAGCTACTTAAGCCCTCCCCGTCCCCTCCTCTCTCTTTTCCCTCAAATGCCCGAGCCTCCCAGGCCCTCTAACCCCTCGCGCGACGTGATCCCGAGCAGCCGCTGCTACAGACGCCGGCCGCCACCGCGCTCGCGTCCGCTAGTGTCGCCGCACCCGGGTGCATCTCGTCCGGCCGCCATCCACCCCGGCTCGCCACTAGAACCCCTCTCTCACCGTTGAGGTCTTCGGTATGTGCCTTCGCCATCCTTCGGCCGCCATATCTCGTCAATCCCTTCGGCCATTTCGTCCTTAACCCCTCCCTACACCTTCCCCAGGTCTTTCGCGTCGTCGTCCCGTGTGTCGTAATCATCTGTCACCGCCGGAACGCGCTGCCGCCGTCAAACCCGAGCTGTTGCCGCCGCCTAGCTCCTCTATTCGCCGCTATTGGCCGCTTTCCTGTTGTCGTCGATCCTTGGTGAGCGCCCCTTTGGACTCCTCGTCTTCCCCGCCGCACCGGATGGTCACCAGCAGCGACCATTGGGCCACGCGCGCCGACGGGGCTCAGCCCTGTTTGCTCTGGGCCGTCCAATCTGCCTCGGCAGATCGGGGCCGCTCGTGCGCCTGTGTTCGTGGCCACACGCGCGTGGACCGCGTCCACCGTGCGCCGCACTCTCATGCGCCACTGACCCATGGGTCCACCCTATAGCACTGGCCCCGTGGTCCACTGATGCATTAAATCCTTGTTAATGTGCAATAAATCGGCTAGAAATTATTTTTGCATAAGTAAATCACAAAGAACCTTTAAAAATTCATAACTAATTCATACGAGCTCCGATTAATTCTATTCAAATTTCATTAAATCTAGAAAAATACCAAGAATCCATTAAAAATACTTTTAGCTCATGTTTCAGTAGTCACATGTACTGTTTTTAATTGTTTGTGCTTTGATTGCTATAGAAACCGACGCTATCGACCCACCCGTGTACTACGAGGTCATTGTAGAGTTTGCAAAGCCGGAGCAAGGCAAGTCACATCGTATTCTTGACCATTTTGTACCTAAGTTATGCCAAATCCTTTGTTTTATTTAAATAAACACACATGTTTTATTACTTCATGTGGTACGGGATATGGCCCATAAATGTATAGTTGATGCCCATAGTTTGATGAACCCCTATTCCCTTGTCACCTGGATAACAATATGACTAGAATATGTTCTTAGGATTGCTTAGCCATGGTTAGAGTCAACTAGCTCATCTTGGGAGTAATCACTTATGGTTATATTCATTGTTCAACTTTATGTCGGGTAATGGAACTCTGGACATGGTTACTTAAAAATTTATAACTTGACCTTAATGGTGGGCTGTGGGTAAATGGTTTTGCTGGTCGCATCTATGGCAATTAAGGACCAGTTCACGGGAACCCTTTGGGCAATTATCCGTACATACCACATGCCAGCGTGGGCAACAGCTGGGCTTGTAACGTAGCTTCTCCCTCTCCTAGGCACTGTTAGTGAGAATGGGTGTGATGGAGTTGGGTCGGCTCGGGGTCGGGTTGATCATCTTCTAGATCCATTGTGGCGCAAGGGGGGTATCCTGATCGATACGGTGTGCCCTATTAGCAGGTGCAATCTCAGCGTGGTGTGGATGGTTAGGGAGGAGTTGCGTGAACGGTCCTGTCACAGCCTCTCGCAAGGTGTCGTGGTGACACACCGACACATGGGAATGTGTTTGGGGCTATGTCTTATGGGTACAGTTATACACCTCTGGCCAGAGTTAAAATCTATTTGAGTAGCCGCCCACGGTTATGGCCATTTGGTCAAGACTTACCGTGATTAGTCTCACCATAATAATGTGACTTAAACCTGCTGTAGGGATACGATGGTTGGTTGGGCCTGGTCAACGTGGTGTAGCGTTGATTAGTGGTGGATTAATATTGCTTAATTAAACAATCTTTTACTTGTTTGCGAACTACTACTGCTTGCAACTGCTTTTACGCAAATGAACCTTAAGCCTATCTTTGTCTCCCGTGCATTGTGCATAATTGCGGGTGTGACTTGTTGAGTACTGTGGGTGGTACTCAGTCTTGCTCCCTTTCCCCTATCAATGATGGAGTACCTGTCCGATGAGGATCGTCAGGAGGACTAGGCTGGATCCGCCATCAAGCTGCCTATGGATTGAAGGCCTCCGCGTGGCTAGCTGTTTATAGGCTTTCTTTATCCTTTTCCGTTGCATTATGTAAGACTATTTTATTCTGTTTGTAAGATGTACTCCGTGTGGCAACTTGGTATTGTGTACCCTGGCTTTCCTGGACAGGGATTTAATACACAAGAATGTTCAGAAATTCTGGTCGAGAATTTCTAGGCGTTACAAATTGGTATCAGAGCCGAACTTGACCATAGGATCAGCCAAATGGAAACCCTAGGAGCCCTCTGAAATTTCTCATCTGCATATGTCTTTTTGCACTTGGAGTTATTTTGGGAAATTGGGGATTCATTCTCGGTTTGGGATAAAATCTTGGCCTTTATTTGGCTGGAATTTTCGAGTGAGGGCACTACTAGGATGGGGATTTTATTTGGCAGTCACGTTATGGATGTCCAAATTTTGGGAACACGTTGGTTCATCGGGGATGATGTATAATTTAAGACATGTACAAAATTTTCCTAATCACTCTGCAACTATTATTTAAATTAATTTGGCATTATTTTATTCAGTCATATCATTCTGTCGATTTCTTAATAAAGTCTATGCACAAAATTATTTCATGCATAAAATTGTTGTCTATTTCCAAATTATTTACCGTCTACTTTATTTGGATCTGAGCATACATTGATTCTCCCTCCTTGTCTTCTATAGATGACAACCTTTCTAACCAGCGTGGAGCAGAGATGGGAGGTTTTGTGGAGTAGCTCCACATGATGAGCTTTACCTTGGAGTATAACCATGCCCCCGAGTACACCGCCGTGGAGCCAATGGAGGGCAATCTCCCACACCGTGTCCGTTTGGAGCTGCCAGGCGAACATTATCTCCTGCCAGCCATGGAGATAGAGATTGGTGGGCGCACCTATGATCACACCTGTTAGGAAGTAGCTTTTCGCCTGCTTGGAGAGCTACACCGGAGGCACCACTTTACCCTCCGTACTACAGCCTACTGCTACCTACCCTGTCGGGCACACTACCAAACTTACAGTACCTTCCAGCCGGCTAACGCGGAGAACGACACCACCATCGTCCACATGAGGCGAGCTTTGTGGGCCATGGACTTTATGCACGCCAACTAGGTGTGTGTAGCTCACGACAGGGAGGATGTCAACAAGATGACCATCATCGGTCTCCTGAACAAGATCAACCGCCTGAAGAAGGAGGTCACGGATCTTAAGCGACAGTCGCCACCCGGTGAGGCCAGGATCTGTCTGACCTCGAGGAAGAGGACCCTTCCTTCGGCTCATATTCAGTTGGCCCCCAGGAACGGGCCACATGCACCGCCAGCTCCTGCGCCAGCACCAGCACTAGCTCCAGCACCAGCTCCAGCTCCAGCCCCAGCTCTAGTCCCCGCGCCAGCACCAACCGGCAGCATGATCAGTGCATCGTCGAGTGGCAGTAGCTTCGAGAGCGGCACTAGCATCCATGGAGGCTTTACCTCCACCAACGATAGCAGTTCTTTCAGCGGATCCCGTACCCACAGTGAGGCCAGTTCATCGACTCACAGCAGTGAGGACTACGTGAGTGGGTCCAGGAGCCGCTCCGATGACAAGGTGGGCAACGAGCAAGAACCAGAGTACAACTCGGACGACCACAAGAGCCGCTTAGAGCACAAGAGGCGTCGTCCCTAGCTTTACCATTTTCCTTAGTTTGTTTCCATGTTAGTTGTAATGTCAGGATGTTTGCTTTGGGGTTAGTCAGTGGTTCATACCGTCTGTTGTGGTATGACCGCCCCAGTTAGGAGTTGAACTGCTTTTGTTATGTTTCCAACCTATGCACTTCAGTTAATTTAATCCAGTCACTTAATTACCAATCTTGTTTCTGAGCCGCCTATTTTTTCCTTCCCTTCTACCTCCATCTCCCTTCAGATGGTGAACACCAAGACTAGTAACCGCACTGCCAGTGACATCAGCGCCACCAATCAACAGGATGGGGTGCCACAGAACAACAGGGCTCCCAACCACATGCCACCCCCGCTACCTGAGAACTTGACTCTCGCTCAGGTTCTGGCCAACCAGAACCATATGATGGCAATAATGATGCAGTAGAACAATCTGCAGCAACAGCACCAACAGGCTCACATCCTAGCCGTCGCTCCCAAGTCCAAACTGCCCGAGTTCTTGAGGGTCAGGCCGCCCATTTTCTTGAGCACTACCAATCCTATGGACACCAACGACTGGCTATTGGCGATTGAGAAGAAACTCAACCTTCTCCAATGCAACGACCAGGAAAAGGTTGCCTTCGCCACGCACCAGCTCCAGGGTCCTGCCTCTGCTTGGTGGGACAATTTCCTCGTGGCACACATCGCCACGACCGAGGTCACTTGGGCAGAATTCTGCCACAACTTCTGGAAGTCCCAGATTCCGGCCGGCATTGTGGCATAGAAGAAGAGGGAATTTAGAGACTTGGTGCAGGGGAACAAGATAGTCATGGAGTACCTCCATGACTTCAACCTTCTGGCACGCTACACGCCAGAAGATGACCGCACTGACACGGAAAGGCAAGAGAAGTTCCTGGAGGGCCTTGATGACGAGTTAACCAACCAGCAACTTTCTAGTGACTACCCTGACTTCGAGATGTTGGTGGACAAGGCGATCCTCTAGGAGGACTAGTGCAACAAGATGGACTGCAAGTAGAAGGCGGCCCAGTTCCAAGCTCACTAGGGACAGCACCAGAGGCCGAGGGTGATTTTGGGGCATTAGGGTGGACCTTCCACCATGATCGTCTGCCAACAATGCCCATTCCACCCCGAGCACTTTGGGGGCAACATCAACAACAGCGGGTAGCACAACCATCACCCCGCTTCGCGCCCACCAATGGCACCAGCTCAGCAAGGTCAGCCACAGAAGGACAATGGGGGAAAGACCCTCATCTGCTTCAACTGCAATGAACTAAGCCACTTCACGGACAAGTGCCCGAAACCAAAGCGCATTGGCGCCAGGCCCGCAGCTCACCAGAACCCCAACACCAACCAGCCCGTGATCAAGGGACGTGTTAATCATGTCTATGCAGAGGAGGCACAGGCCGCACCAGAAGTAGTACTGGGTACGTTTCTCGTGAACTCAATCCATACAACAGTACCTTTTGATTCTGGTGCAATGCATTCATTCATATCAAAGAAATTTATGGGGACACATGGGATCAAAGTAGTGGAACTTAAGACCCCCATGCGGGTTCACACCTCGGGAACCGCATGACCACAGCTCACTATAGTCCCTCAGTGAGTCTTGAAATCCAAGGATCACCCTTTCTAGCCAATCTCATCCTCCTAGAATCCAAAGATCTAGATATCATCCTAGGGATAGATTGGTTGACCCAGCATAAAGGAGTGATCAACTATGCTGACCGCACCGTTACAGTGAACAGCCAAGAAGGAAAGGTGGTTACCTTCAAATCACCAATGCCGTAGAGGCAGGAGGCAAGTCTGAATCAGGTTGTAGCCAAGCAACAATCTGAAGGTGGGAAGAAACCAGACCGAAAGGTGAAAGATATTCCAATAGTAAGGGAGTATCCGGATGTTTTTTCCTAAAGATCTATCAGGAATGCCGCCAAAAAGGGAGATCGAGTTCAGGATTGATCTGGCACCAGGAACGGCCCCAATATATAAAAGGCCCTACAGAATGGCACCGAACGTGATGGTGGAAGTCAAGAAACAGGTTGACGACCTACTACAGAAGGGCTACATCCGACCAAGCATGTCACCTTGGGGTGCACCGGTCATCTTCGTGGAAAAGAAAGACAAAACAAAGTGGCTGTGCGTGGATTATCGCACACTAAATGACGTCACAATCAAGAACAAGTATCCCTTGCCAAGGATTGATGACCTCTTCGATCAATTAGAAGGTGCCACCATCTTCTCCAAGATAGACCTGCGATTAGGGTATCACTAGTTGAGAATCCGGGAAGAAGATATTCCGAAGACGGCCTTCACCACTCGGTATGGGTTGTATGAGTGCACCTTCATGTCCTTTGGACTAACGAACGCACCGGCTTTCTTTACAAACCTGATAAACAAGGTGTTCATGGAGTTTCTGGACAAGTTTATGGTGGTTTTCATCGATGACATCCTCATCTACTCAAAATCAGCAGAAGAGCATGAATAGCACCTCCGGTTGGTTCTCGAGAAGTCAAGGGAGCACTAGCTATATGCCAAATTTAGCAAGTGCGATTTCTGGCTGAGCAAAGTGCAGTTCCTTGGGCATGTCATCACTGCCCAGGGAGTTGCCATGGATCCGACAAATGTGGAATCAATTACCAATTGGAAACCGCCCAAGACAGTGATACAAGTGCGAAGTTTTCTTGGACTTGCGAGTTATTACCACCGGTTCATTGAGAACTTCTCAAAGATTGCGAGGCCCATGACACAGTTATTGAAGAAGTTTGTTTGGACAGCCGAGTGCAACCGCAGCGTTGAGGAGCTCAAAACGAGGTTAGTGTCGGTGCCAGTTTTGATCTTGCTAGACCCTAAGAAGGATTTCCAGGTGTATTGTGATGCATCCCACCAAGGGCTAGGATGTGTGTTGATGGAAGAAGGTAGGGTCGTAGCCTACACGTCACGCTAGTTGCATCCCCACGAGGGCAACTACCCGACGCATGACCTGGAATTGGCTGCAGTGGTCCACGCTTTGAAGATTTGGCGACATTACCTCATCGGTAACCACAGTGAGATCTATACGAACCACAAGAGTCTGAAGTATATATTTACCCAGCCTGACCTGAACCTCTGTCAAAGAAGGTGGCTGGAGTTGATTAAAGATTATGACGTGGGAATACACTACCACCCGGGTAAAGCCAATGTGGTAGCAAACGTTTTCAGTAGGAGAAGCTACTGCAACACCGCTCGGGCAGAGGCGCTGTGCAAGGAAATTCAGCAGGAATTTGAACGCTTGAATCTAGGCATCATTGACCCCGGATTAGTGGCAACCCTAGAGGCCCAGCCCACACTCCTTGATCAGGTTCGTGAAGCACAAGCGAACGACCTAGAAATTAAAGAACTCAAGAAGAACATGAGAGTTGGAAAAGCCTAGGGCTTCACGGAAGAAGAAAACGGGACAGTCTGGATGGGAGAACGGTTATGCGTCCCAGAAAACAAGGAACTCAAAGACTTGATACTCCAGGAAGCTCATGAGACGCAGTACTCTATTCACCCCGGAAGCACTAAAATGTACCAAGATATCAAGACAAAGTTTTGGTAGGCCAACATGAGAAGAGAGATTGCGAAATTCGTGGCACTCTGCGATGTGTGCCAGTGAGTTAAAGCAGAACACTAATGGCCTGCAAGGCTCCTACAACCGCTCAGAGTGCCAGAGTGGAAATGGGAAGAGATCGGGATGGACTTCATCACCGGTTTGCCCCGAACATCTTCAGGATATGATTCGATCTGGGTGATCGTTGATCGACTCACCAAGGTCGTCCATTTCATCCCTGTGCACATGACTTACTCAGGCAAGAGACTGGCAGAACTCTGCATGGCTCGCATAACGTGTTTATACGGAGTACCCAAGAACTAACAAGCAAGCTAACACACGCGACTAAACTAACGCAAAAACTAGTCTTGAGGGTACAGCTTAGGCTTTAGGAAGGTAATCAGAGAGCCTCTTTGACTTCTTCAGCTGTCTTGACGTTCCTTCTCCAGGTGCGGCGCTGGTAGATCCAAGACGAAGATGCTTAGCTTCTACTGGCTGAGGGGCATCCGCTTCTTCTTTCAGTTCCTTGAGCTCCTTTTCCAACTCTCGGATCCTTTTATGACGTAGCTCTTGGTTCTGTTGCGTCAGTTGATCCACTTGTCTCTGCAACCTGTCGATCTTCATGTGTTGCGCATGAATTTGGATTCTGGTTCTTTCCTGGTAATTAGCGTGAAGGTCATCCAAGTAATGTAGCATAGTCCTCATGTGCACTATCACCATATTGTCTTCATACCAGGTATTCTCACAACCATTCTGTAGACCTGACCAACTGTGAGAGGGATGATAGTGATACACTGTATTTGCCAGAGCAATATTGAAGTGATGACGGAGCTGGCATAATGCTTCATAAGATACTTCTTCTCGAGCAGACAGGTAATGATCGGCTTCAGCGACGTAAACGAGTCGAGGAAGGTCTTCGCGGTTGGAGTCGAGTGTCACCGTGATCTTGCAGCAGAAGTCTGTCCCATTGTTGGCAATTGTGTGGTGGTACAATGGCAAAGACTCATATCCGATTTCGGCAGCCATGTGGCGAAGCTCTGCCGAAAAACCACTGTCTCCATGGTATACGCTTTCTCTGTTGGCCATCTAAAACAAAGTTGAAAATTCTAAGTCAGTAATCCTTCTTCTGTTGCCTCTAATTAGGGGTAAGGAGAGAAAGTCAAACATAGAAGAGAGAGAGCCAGAAGATTTTCACAGATAGTTTTTTTTAGAAAAGATGTCCTTAAGGTCTGACCGTTTGGCTTATCCTACAGTCAAGTTTGGCTTTGATACCAACTTATCACGCCTAGAAATTCACCAGAAATTCTAAAGCTAATTTGTGCAAAAAATCCTCATCCAGGAATCAGCCGAGGTACACAAATTGACAATTTGATAAACATAACCAAATACGAAATAACGATAAATACTTACAACAGAGGCACTTAGTCCTCACACAGAAGAAATAGCAGCGGAACTGCAACTAGCGTAGCTTCAGCACCAAGCCACAGACAGCTCAACTAGGGTATAAGCCAAACACCAAACTTCTCCTCCACGCTAAGCTTCACTCTAAAGATTGCAATAATGCAAGACTGAGTACCACCCACCGTACTCAACAAGCCACACTAGGAAATGCAATGTAATACAACAGGATACCAAAGAAAATGCATAGTATGGCTTATTTGCATAAACAGCATTTAAAACATTTGCATTTAAAATTATTGAAAACCATATAGTTTAATTAATATCAACATTAAATCCATCTCTGAACAACGCTCCAACGCAGTTCAGGCCCAAACCATAACTCTCCAACCAGAAGCTATCAATATTTTATCATTTATCATCATTATTAAATAGTGTGGGACTAATCACAGAAGACATTGCTAGACTCGCTCATTAACCATGAGCACGGCTATTCGAATATTTTTACTCTGGCCAAAGATGTACTAATGTACCCACAAGACACAACTCCACAGCACATCACTGTGCCCCTAAATACCACCACAGTATCTCGGAAAGGAGTGGTGACAGGATTATCCATGTAGCTCGCACAATAGGAGAGCCTCCCGCCAAACCTCCGGTCTCCGGTAGGGATGATCAATGCCTTCCCGCAAGATGGTCCGACGCTCGAAGCATGGTCTTATTGTCACTGCCATGTGTGGACTTATTCCAACCACAAACACGCCCTGGTGCCTCCTATTGAACTCGACACACTTCAAACTCCTGCTATCCCATACTAGCTTGTGGTTAGCACGAGTGTTGCTTCGCAACAAGTAGTCTGCGAACCGGTCCTTAACTGTCATGAGCACCGCTAGCAACATTCCAACCTGGCGCTCACAACCCACCATTCATCAAGTTTTAGTTGACACAATTAATTAACCAGCCACGACTCACTATCGTGAAAATATGGCCAGTATCCATTAATTAATCAGAATGAATAAATAATTTCCCACATAAAATGTCACTATAGTTTCTAGGCATGGCTAAGCAACTCCTAAATAATCTAGCCAGATAAATAATTAAACATCCAGCTAGTCAATATTATTACCCAGGATATCAAGGTATAGAAATTAATATCAACATGGCCATAATAGTCAAAGATCATAAGATAATAAATAAATACCCATATAATGACATTCAAAAGCATTTCATGCAATATTGTTAAAACAAAATAGTTTTCCCAATTGGGATCAACATGCTCAAGGAGATTGTTGTGTGACTTGCCTTGCAATCGCAAAAGTCTTCAAATAAACTTCAAAACTCTTCCGCAGACTCCGCAATCTTCCGAAACAGCGATATACGCGACTACACGCAAAACGATAATAAATCCTAAGAAACTCCAATAAACAGTATATAAAAATACATAAACAAGTAAATTATGATTTTAGATAAATTTAGGAAGAAAAACAGGTCGAATCGGAGTTCAAACCGAAAAGATATGGCCTCTGAAAATTGAATTCGGAATAAATCCGAAAAGAAATAGAAAACGAATATTCTTGGAATATTCCCTCGGAAATTAATTAATAATGGAATTACTTTGGATGAGTATTGGTTGTGGGGCTTCTGTCAACGGCTAGGTTCATACGAATTGGGTCCATAGATCAAAGGATGGGGTGGAATAGAAGACCGATGTCTTGGCGACACACGATGATGAGATGGCACTGAAGTAGATGCCTACGTGGAAATTAGGGCTGAGATGGCCATTGACTGAATTAAAAAGGTCCAACGGCTAGGATTAGGTCTCGGGTAATCCAACGGTTTAAATCATTCCGGTGTTTGATGTGAATATGAAGGCTTGAACGGGTGGGAATAGAATGAACTGCTAGCACTGTCAGGCTACAGTGCTCGGGTCCCGATGGTCATACACAGAGAGGCTTCATGGTGGGACCCGCATGTCGGCAGCCCGGGCTGGGGAATCGGCTCCTTGTTCTGACCATGGCATTGGCGCGGGTGGTGGACGGGAGCGGAAGGGGACGGCGGCACGGTGCGCAGGGGAGGAGCAGGCCGAGGCGGCAGTGAAGATGGCGACGATGACAATGGCGACCTCTGGCGGCGGCGCAGCTGGCGCACGGGAGAGGGGCGACGGCGCTGCACAGAGAACGGCGACGGCGCACGGGAGCAGCAGAGGGACGGCACGACGGGGTGGCGGCGGCGCTCTGCCTCAGGGCGATGCGGCAGAGGAGGAGGCGGCGGCACTAGCACGGCGGTAGCATGCAGAGAAGATGGCGGCCTGGCGCTGGCGGCGCGGCGGCGGCTGGGCGACGATGAGCCGGCAAGGTGGAGAGGGGAGTCGGGCTCCGGGTAGATGACGACGTCGGTGGCCATTGGCGGCACGGCGGTGGGGGATGACTTGGCGGCGATGAGGACATGGCGCTGGGGCGGAGGTGGTGTAGATCTGAGCAGGGGCAGCTGCTTCTGCTCCAGAGCAGGGCGGTGGCTCCAGGGCTGGGGAAGGAATGGGGCGCCGGTGTAAATGGCAACGGCAAGGCCGACGATGACGAGGACAGAAGCGGAAAGGACAGAGGCGCCAGAGGGGCACGGGCTCGCCAGCGGCAAAATCGACGACGACGACGACCGGCACGGCAGCTGGGGAACGCAGCGGCGCTATGCAGGAGCGGCGGCGATGGGGGAAAGACAGAGGGCGGCGTGGCAGGTGCTCACCGGCGACTGGAGGAGGCGGTGTCCGGCGGCAGCAGCGCGTAGGACGAGACGGCGCGGGGGCGGCGAGCTCAACGCGCGGCGGCGCGGCGACACGGGAGCAGAGCAGGGCGGCGGTGCTGCTTCTGGATGGCGGCAGCAGAGCGGCGGCGGCAGGGAGCAGTGGGGCTAGGGCTAGGGCACGGTGGCAGCCTTGATATATATATATATAGGGCGGCGGCTGTGCGCGGATTCGGCGGCGATAGGCGCGGGCGTCGCGGCGCGGCTGGCTGGGCCGGGCGGTGGAACAGCGGGGCAGGCCGGGGTGGAGCGTGGCGGTGGCGACGGACTGAGGGGAGGCGCGGCGCCGGGGCCAGGCGGAGCGGCGGCAGGCCGGGCTTGGTTCGGCCTCCAGGCCGGGAGAAGAGAGGAGAGAGGAGACCGAAGGAGAGAAGAAAGAAGAAGGATGGTGAACAGGAGAGAGAGAGGGGAAGAAAAGGAAAATAAAAAGAAAAGATGGAAAAAAAAAGAAAGGAAAAGAGAGGGGCTTTTGGAAAAACCTTAAAATTTGGAAATTTGGGAAGTTAGGAATTTAAGGAATATTTCTGAATTGAAAATTTGTAGAGATATTACGAATTTTGGGAATATTCCGGTACTTCGAATATATATACATACCTACATACATATATATATTTGAAAATCGGAGACCCCTTGGAGGAGATTAGTAAATGGAATATTTTGTGGGATTCAGAGAATGAAGAATATTTTCTCGAGGGAATTTTGGGGAGTAGAGTATCGGAATATTCGAGGAATATTTGGGGAATAAAATATCAGGTTATTCTTTGGGTTGAGAACTAAAGGAGATTTTCTGGGAACTGGGAAATGGAATATTCCAAATAAAATATTTCGGGATTAGGGAATTGACGAGGGTGTTTTATTGGGACTGGAATTTAGAGAAATCTCAGATGATTGGGGATTTGGATTTATTTGATAGAAAAGGAGTTTAAGGGAATATTTGGGATTTATCTCAAAGGGAAATATAGATATTTCGAATACAGAGGATCTTGGATTGGGAATCCAAAAGAATTCTAGGGTTTCAAAAATGAATAAATCTGGTAACTCCGAATTTAGGTTTTCGAGGTAACTTTAGGGTTCTGGGAATGACACAAAACCCTAAAAGGAAAAGGGAGTCAGAGTTCACGATGAACGAGGAGACTTCAAAGGACTGAATCAAGACCGAGCCGAACAGGGAAAAAGAAAAGGAATTTTATTTTATATTTAATTAATTTATTGAAGTGATCTTTATTGAATTAAAATTAATTCTGTAGCTCCGAAAAATCTGAGAAAATTTTTAATTAAGACGATTTTCAGGGCGTTACACCTACCATCCGCAAACGGATAGGCAGAATGAAAGAGTCAATCAGATATCGGAAGATATGCTAAGAGCTTGTGCATTAGACTTCAACGGGACTTGGGATAAGAGTCTGCCCTACGTAGAGTTCTCGTACAACAATAGTTACCAAGCCAGTCTGCAAACAGCATCGTTCGAAGCTTTGTATGGCAGGAAATGCCACACACCCCTCTTCTAGGATTAGATCAATGAACGCTAGGTATTCGGGACCGATGCACTCAAAGAAGTTGAAGAGAAAGTGGCCATTATCCGGGAAAGATTGAAGATAGCTCAGTCAAGACAGAAGAGCTATGCTGACAACCACCGCAGAGACTTAAGCTTTGAGGAAGGAGACTATGTGTATCTTCGCGTCACTCCACTCCGCGGGGTACACAGGTTCCAAACAAAGGAAAAGTTAGCACCGCACTTCGTGGGACCCTACCAGGTCCTAGCTCGTAAGGGTGAAGTCGCGTATCAATTGGATCTTCCAGCTTCAATGGCAGGCATACATGACGTGTTCCATGTGTCCCAACTAAAGAAATGTCTGAGGGTACCGACAGAATAGGCTGATCCGGAACAGATCGAAATCCAGGAGGACCTCCCTTACGTGGAGAGGCCGATCCGAATCTTGGAGATCAGCGAAAGGAATACCAGAAGCCGAGTAATCAGGTTCTGCAAGGTACAGCGGGACCACCATTCAGAGGAAGAAGCTACTTGGGAGTGAGAGGATGAATTAAAGTCCGCCTATCCGCACCTCTTCGCGAGCACTTCCAAATCTCGAGGATGAGATTTTGTTTAAGGGGGTAAGTTTTGTCACACCCTGAGATTTTTCCCCTTAATAGTGCCACACAAAAATATAGTGAAGAAAGAGCCCAAAGAAATTATTTAATTAAGGCTAAGGGAATTAATTAATGGTGAAAATGCAAAATACTAATCCATCATGGCTGGGAATATTTTTCTTGTGTTCCTCTTGCCAAAATACACTAACAGGAATTTTACTGGAATTTAGAGCAGTGGAAGCATTTTTAATAATTCAAAACGAGTTATCGGAATTAAATACCTCTTGGAAATCCTTTTTCCTTTTCTCTGTTTTTCTCTTTTTCTTTTCCTCTGGGCTGCGGCCCATCCCTGTTCCCTGGCTTGCCCACGGCCCATGCGACGCGCGCCTTCCTCGGCCCCTCTCTCTGCCAACCGGGCCCCGCTTGCCAGTCCCACTCACCCACATGCCCCCTATCTCTCTCTCGCTGCCGCCGGGCCCCGCTGTTAGTGCGCTCGCCCGTGCCCCACTATCCCTCTCGCTGACATGTGGGACCAGGGCCCCACATGTCAGGCTCATCCCTAACCTCCGGCTGAATCGACCGGAGGGGAAAGATCCTGCCGCCATCCGATTTTCGGCCTTGTCCCGAGCCCGCGCACCTCAGCTCCAAGTTCAAACCACGAGGACCAAGTCCCCGCCCATTCCCCCCATGTTCCCTCTCGCCCACTCTCGCGAGGGAATTTTGCCACCTTCCCCATGGGCGTCGCTTCTCCCTTTTCGCGAAATTAGGCCACCTCACCCACAATCTCGAGCTCCCAAGCTACTTAAGCCCTCCCCATCCCCTCCTCTCTCTTTTCGCTCAAACATCCGAGCCTCCCATGCCCTCTAACCCCTCGTGCGACATGATCCCGAGCCGCTGCCGCGTTCCGCTGACTTTAGCCGTGTGCCGCCGCAGCTACAGATGCCGCCGCACCTGGGTGCATCTCGTCTGGCTACCGTCCGCCCCGGCTCGCCACTAGAACCCCTCTCTTGCCGTCGAGGTCTTCGGTATGTGCCTCTGCCTTCTTTCGGCCACCATATCTCGTTAATCCCTTCGGCCATTTCGCCCTTAACCCCTCCCTACACCCTCCCCAGGTCTTTCTCGCCGTTGTCCCGTGTGCACCATCAGGCCATGTGCATCAACAGGGCTCGGCCCCGTTTGCTCTGGGCCATCTGATCTACCTCGGCAGATTGGGGCCGCTCGTGAGCTTGTGTCCGTGGCCGCACACGCGTGGACCACGTCCACCGTGCGCCGCACTCTCATGCACCACTGACCCATGGATCCTGCCTGTCGGCGCCGGCCCCGTGGTCTGCTGACGCATTAAATCCTTGTTAATGCACAATAAATCGGCTAGAAATTGTTTTTGCATGAGTAAATCACAAAGAACCTTTAAAAATTCATAACTAATTCATACGAGCTCCGATTAATTCCATTCAAATTTCATTAAATCCAGAAAAATGCCAAGAATCCATTAAAAATACTTTTAGCTCATGTTTCAGTGGTCACATGTACTATTTTTAATTGTTTGTGCTTTGATTGCTATAGAAACCGACGCTACCGACCCTCATGTGTACTACGAGGTCGTTGCAGAGTTTGCAGAGCCGGAGCAAAGCAAGTCACATCGTATTCTTGACCATTTTGTACCTAAGTTATGCCAAATGCTTTGTTTTATTTAAATAAACATGCATGTTTTATTACTTCATGTGGTACGGGATATGAGCCATAAATATATAGTTGATGCCCGTAGTTTGATGAACCCCTATTCCCTTGTCACCTGGGTAACAATATGACTAGAATATGTTCTTAGGATTGCTTAGCCATGCTTAGAGTCAACTAGCTTATCTTGGGAGTAATCACTTATGGTTATATTCATTGTTCGACTTTATGTCAGGTAATGAAACTGCCACACCCCGATCTGGCACCGCCGTACAACGGCACCAAATAGGGCATGCCACAGGAAAACAGCACGAACTGCTTCCCCATGGATCCGCGATACCGATACCAGTCCCAGGACATAGCGATGGTATCCACGGAATCAGACATGCATCATTGCAGTACCTTAAATAAATAATAATTAAACATACATGTACTTTATCTTACGTTATAGCTTCGGAGCAAGCCAGAGACAGCAACGAACAACACAGAGGCAGCGACAGCAGCGGAACAGCGGACTAAGTCCCAACACACAGG
Organism: Oryza meyeriana var. granulata; assembly: GCA_003991445.1. Taxonomy (NCBI): domain Eukaryota; kingdom Viridiplantae; phylum Streptophyta; class Magnoliopsida; order Poales; family Poaceae; genus Oryza; species Oryza meyeriana. The sequence continues at coordinate 499,147 of RYFJ01000440.1, forward strand.
CAACGGCTGGGAACCAGGACGAAACCCTAGTCTTCACTTCTCTGCAACTCCGGCTTCAGCTCCCGACGGAGAACTATATATATAGAACAAGGGTGAGTACTTACGTACTCAGCAAGCCAGGAAAAACTTAGGTGGTTGTTGCAGGCTTCAAAGAGGGGCTGGATATTTTGTAATTCCTTCTTGTTGAAATCTTTTAAATCTGCTAGTGTGTGCTTCTCAATAATCAGGGCGAGGTGAGTCTCGTCCGATCGGAGTGAAAGATGCATCAATCTTTATTTCTCCAGTTTTTGTAATCAAGAATTCACATCCAACGGCTTCCCAAGCCAAAGCGTTTCTCCGAACTTCCCGAGTCCTGCTGTCCTTAACAACCAAGCCGACATCATCGGACGACCCACGTCCTCGACGGCACATCCTTCTCACAGTTCCCAAAACCACACGCGCGCATTTGCAAACAAGGTGAAATAAAACTACGCTAAGGAATCACCTCACATCCGTCCATGATCGCGGGTACGGCTGTTCAAACAGTTTAGATCTCTGCAGAGGGGGTACACTTTACCCATACGACACGACTCACTCTAGCCACTCACTCACACTGATCAAGCACGATCGGTGGCCTAAAGGTTTTCGTGACAGGGCGTTTCCCTAGCCCTCTTAGGTTACCCTATGCCAACTTGAGGGGTCCTCGAGACCAATCACAGGGTAGGTCCACAACCATGCTGTACCAGGAACCCAGGAGGCAACCCCGACGCCCTCCCGCACGATCCACAGTCCAAGGACACGCAAGGCATCCCTGAGAGTCTAGTTACTCAGCCAGGGGTTCCCAATTCACCCATGTGGTTGTACTGTCATATGCTTGGATGAAATTCCGAAGTCATCAGTCCTTAAAGTGACCACACAGGCATCTCACACACCAGGTCAGCCTTGTGCCGCGAATCTCCATTTTAAAATTCATTTTGCTTTCACAAGGCACCGACCCAGGTGTCGGCTTTTTCAAACGTTTCGTAAAACCACATTTACCCAAGAAGTTGCTCAAATTTTAAGTTAAGAGGCGGCCGTCGGTACTCAGACAATAGTGCACGAATACCGAGGCACGACAGCGGTGGCTACAAGGGAACAGGGTATTACAATCATCAAGGGAGGATTTAAATACAGCAAGGTTGGGTAGGTCACCCGGTCTGACTCGCAGACGGGACTGAACGATTTAGTGCACGCATATCGATGCAGGATTTTGCAAATAAAATAATTAAAGTTCACATATAGGCTCGATTGATCAAAGGTGACTTGCCTTGCTCTAGGTCTTCACGAGTCTTCGAGAAATCTCAGCGAAAACCGCTCCAAAACGATATTTCCGGCGACCGTCACTATGCGCAAACACACAAAAATCTACACAAAGTCTAAGAAACATACCCTATTTAGTGCTAATAATAGTGCCATTAAATAGATCTCATTTTTAGAAAATTACTGGAGTTGGAACAGAGTCAATCAGAGTCACGGATTAAAAGATAGGATTTTCCAAAGATTAGATAGATTTCTGATAAATGAAAAAGGATTTATTGATTTTCTAGGAGAGAATATCCATGGGAATATTCCCTGGGTCAATGACAGTAGGGGCCCACAGCCAGATATGGGCCCGCTGGTCAGTGGCACATAGGGGAGAGGAGAGGTGATTACTGGCCGTGGGGCCTAGGCGTCATGGAGACAAGGAATGCTGGCGGCGAGGCCCAATCGGCAGTGGTATAGATTGGAGCAATGTATGGGCGTGGTTTATCGTGGACCGAGGGGTGGAGGGACCACGCGCTAGTAAGGGGAGCTCAGGGTCCGCGTGTGCGTGATCGGAGGGAGAGGCGAAAAATCCACATGTCAACCACCCGTTCTTCGCCTCCGACGCGCACAGGGCAAGAAGGAGCGGACATCGGGTGGCCTACGGCGGCAGAGACAATCTTGAGGTCAATGGTGTGCGGCAGCCATCGGCGACCACCGGTGGGGAGAGGAGACCATGGCGAGGGTTGTGAACGGCTTCGATTAGGGCAAGGGAGCTCTCCGGCGGCTAGCGACGAGGATGCCGAGGCGGCGAGGAGAGAACAGCGAGGTAGACGACGACGACCGAGAGAAGGTGGTGGGGTTCCAGGGGCGAGGGGAGAGGAGGAATACGGTCTTCGGTCTCGGGATCCATGGGGAGAGCGAGGTCCGGCGACGGCCGACGGTGACAGAGCCGGGCGGTGCGAGGGGAAGGAAGAAGGGGCTGGCGGCCACAGGAAGAGGCAAGCTCGTTGTTTGGTAAACTGCGCTCAGACATGAATTACACGGCCATGGGATAGGGATGAGGATGATCTTGCTGAGGCCTCACCGGCGGGAAGAGGTGCCGATGGTGGCGGTCCTGAACTCGGGCACGGTTGGCGACGTGTGAGCGGACCAGGACTGGTTGGATGGGTTCTATGTCAGTGGGAGGCGGTGTTCTTCACGGCCTCGGAGAGCGATGCCGGAGGTGGCCGACGATGATGACCACCGAACTCCACGAATTGGGGCAACCGACGGCGCAACGTAGTGGTCAATGGCGCTTGAGGACGGAAGAGACCAAGGGGGAAGGGAGGAGCGCTCCGAGGGCAATTATAGGAGCGGAGGGGGCTCGACTAGAGCCTCCGCCTCCAATAATGGAGCTCAAACAGAGGTTCAATTATTGGAGGCGGGTTTGACCGAGGTGACGCGGGATTCTCTTACACGGCGAATTTGGTGGACGGTGTGGATGCGGTGGGCAGCGAGGGTGGTCTATTGGGCGGCGGGGTTTCAAAAACCACGCGCTGGGCAGTCTGATTGAGAGAGAGAGGAAGAGGGCGCCATGGGACCAAGCCGACGCGTTCTTGATCAAAAGGAGGGAAAAGGGATAAAGGAGGGCGGCAGTGGTGGCGGCCGTGGCTGTCCAGCCCTTGGCGGCTAGCGGCGACCAAAGCGTGGCCAGACCGGAACCGGTGTAGTGGCGGCGACGGTTCGGCATTTGAATGAACACCGTCGGGGTGGAACGGGGAGCGAACGGGGTCGGCTTTAGGAGGAAGAAGCACAGCGTCGGGCGATCGACGGCTCATGGGGCGTGTGGGGGAAATGCATGGCGGCCATCCATGGCGCGTGGCGGCTCACACGAGCGGGCGAGCGGCGACGGAGATCGACGGCTGCTAAGTGGACATAGGGCACGTGGCATCATCAGGGGGGGGTGCGGCGTCGGCGCGCGGGGCCAAGGAGATCGACGGCGGCCGAGTGGCGAGCGAGGCACACGTGGCAGCAAACGAGCGGGGTGCGATGTGCAGAGGAGATTGACGGCGTGGCGGGTGCGTGGGGGAGCACGTGGCAGAGATCGACTAGTGGTGCGCGCCGTGGAGTGGAGGTGAGGTGGGCCAGTTGGGTGAGAGCAAAGGAAGAGTAGGTCGGCCTAGCAAGAACAGTGACTATTTTCTTTTTCCCAGGGAATTTATGTGAGGGATTTTTGAGGATTTTCAAGGGTTTTTGAATTTAAAATTTATTCTTGATCCCAGGAAAATTTGAGGAATTCACGGAGGGGTCCAAGGTGGCAATTGTTTGTATTTTTGGGATTAATCTTTTTCCAAGGATTTTTGCGGGGGATCCAAAGAGAGAAAATTCAAGGAGGGAGAATTAAATTCAAATTACAATATTTAATTTGAATTTTTGGGGGAAGCTCAAGGGAATTTTAAGGAGTTTTCCTGGGGCTTTGGATGGAGGTGAGACTTATTTGGGTGGATATATATATAACGACCTATTTTTCTTTTCCCGCTAGTCTTCGCTTTTCCCGAGCTCCCTTCCTATCCTGTCAGCTGTGCCCCAGTTTTTCTCCCCGGCCAGCCGACTACCTTATCCCTTGAGCCGAGTAGATTGCTACTCAGTCCTTGTATCCTGCCCTTTCCTTTGTCTTACTCGGACCTCCTTGCTGCCGAGTAAGCCTTGTGAAGTGGCCGACTACCTTGTTGAGACCAGCTGTTTCCTTGACCCCCGAGTTGCACCCGCCCGTTGGACGCCGACTACCGAAGTAGAGAAGAATCAGTCTTCACCTGCCCTCAGCACCGCTTGGACCGATGGACAATAACCTGCAGCATCGCTTGGACCAGTGGTCAGTCCGAAGCCCTGTCAGTGAGATTTCTCCAACCTGTCCTAGCCTTGACCTTAATGTCTCCTCGCAGCTACAGTGCCTACCAACTCCTCTGACCAGTTGGACTCCAAAGTCACTCCCTGTCATATCCCTGTCAGTTCATCATGACTTCCTTGCTCCACCCGTTGCCCAGCTCCACCGTGCCTCAACCTTGCACGTCGGCTATATATATGGCCAACCGTGCCTCCTCTTTCCCTTGTTTTGCAAACCGGCCAGCTCCAGCTCTGCTAAGTTTTCATCCTCTCAAGCTTTGGAGCTCTGTCGCCTGGTTCGCAAGCCTGGTTCAGCCGACTGCCACCTTTTCTGCAGCCGACTACTTCTTGATCCTTTTCTTGGTGTTTTAACCCTCCTGCTTATCAGTGTTTCTTTCTGCTTGTTTAGAGCCTGAACCGGTGGACGATCCAGAAGCCGCCTTCGCCGAAGAAGACCCCTCCTTGGAACAAGGCAAGCCTCTTTGAACATATTGTTTCCTATATATGCAAAACTATGTTGTTTGGAAAATATATGCATGCTTAGTTTACACCTTTTTAAACTGTTGGCCTCGGTTTGTAAGCGCAACCAATGGACCTACCCAGTAGTAGCACTTATATTGGTAGGATGTTGATATATTTCTTACTTGAGAGCTCCACAAGTGGCACGCCAGCATCCTATCTGAGGATACGATGCCGAGTAGAATGGCTTAGCTCTGCAACGTTGTTTGTCGTTGGGAAAAACATTGGGTTTTACCAAACTGATTGTAAAACCCGGTACTCTGTGTATCGGCGTGTTTGCGAAACAAATAAAGTTGTAAAAATCTTGATATACAGAGACAGTGCCTGTGTGGCTTGGCTATGTATTATCATTAAGGACCGTTTCCTTTGGGGATTCCATCCGAGCATCTTACAGTGCGACCAGACGGGTATTATGGGATGCCCCTAGCCGAGTAAATAGTAGGTTTAGAGAAGTTCGGTGCCAACCACTGAATCCTGTGTGGATCTTTCGGCTGGCATTGGATGACTCTAGACTGGCTTTGGAAATGGCCTTGTCACGAATTTCTGGGTACAGGCCAGTACTCGGTGTAATTTTCGTGTCGGATGGGTAAAGTGCACACCCTCTGCAGAGTTTAGCAGAACTGTTCGAACAGCCGTGCCCACGGTTAAGGGCGATGCAAGGTGATTCCCATAGCGTAGATTTGTTTGCCAGTGATTTGTGAAAGTGTTTGATGGAAAGGGAACCGTGACCAGAGTTTGCCGAGTGAGCAAACGGAAGGCCTGTGTGGCCAGAAACGGATCTGTGTGATCCGGGGTGTTAAGCACCATAATCAAGTGTGTGAAAAGTAAACAGGATGAAGATCATGCTCCCGGGTTGTAGCCAGGGCAGCGAACTTAAGCCCCCGGGTTGTAGCCAGGGCGGCAGTTGTACCAATGTCTTCGGGTTGTAGCCAGAAGACGGATTGATCAAGCTCCCGGGTTGTAGCCAGGGCAGCAAGTTGATCAAGTTGTGCTCCCGGGTTGTAGCCAGGGAAGCCAGATGAGCAAGCTTGAGCTCCCGGGTTGTAGCCAGGGAAGCAAGATAGCGAGTTGCGCCCCCGGGTTGTAGCCAGGGCGGCGGCTGAGATTTGGTTGTAGCCGAGTCTCAGGGTCAACGAGTGGTTGTAGCTACTCGGGAGATACAAGACCAGCAAATGCGAAGTAAAAGATGATAAGAACATGTATGATTATGCTTGATTCATTAAGTGGCGAGTTGTTGAAAAGCAACTTGCGGAATGGATCGAGGCGTGAGCCTCTGTCCGACAACTAAAATTTGGAACTCACTAGTGTTTGCAAAGAAAAGAGTTTATAAAGGCAGTTTTTCGCAAATGAAACCCTTAGCCCTTTTTGTCTGACCGACATGGCATCATTCCCGGCTTGCTGAGTACGAAAGTACTCACCTTGTTCATATATATGTATAGTAGGTTTTAGAGATGAAGACGAAGATCCGACTGCTGCCGAGTTCCTCCAAGACCAGGCCGACTACGAAGACTTCTGAAGGTTTCGGGCCTAGTTCCCAACCGAGCCTGTGGTGTAGTTTTTGTCCAGCTTCCGTGCTGTTTCTGCTGTTTCGCTAGTTTACCTGTTGATTATTTTTGCCCATCCCGGGTTTGTCCTGGATGGATCTCCTTGTATTTATATGTGTACTCTGTTATGTATTTATTGTAACTCTGAGTTGTATCATTGTTGTGCGTACCCGACTACTGATCCTGGGATCGGGTGCCGTATGCACATGGTGGCCTTCCACCTAGTCGGGGAGGCGTCACAATATATATATACATGGGTATGTTTATGGAGGGTTTTATGTATATATATATAGAGAGAGAGAGAGAGGTATTTATATATATACATATATATATACACACATAAGTTGGTGGAGTTGAGAAGGAGGGTTGATACATGTATGTACACAGGTTTATATACGTAGGTGTATAGTCAGGGATATATATATGGTACACACACACACACATATATATATATAGTTGTGTAGATGGAGAGGGTTAGAATAGAGGCTCGACACCCAAGCCGTATATTTAACTTGGGGTTTTTGGGGATTCAACGAGAAGAGAGAACAAGGGATTTACGGGAAGATTCAAAGGAGATGTTTAGGGTTCGGACTTGAATCTTCGGAATGGGTATCGAAGCGGAGATTTTGGAACATCGGTTCGGATATCGAAGCAAAATCTTTTGCAGGAGAAGATCAAGGAATTTGTCATCTGGGTTTTTGGAGCAGAGTTCGATGACGGCGAGTCGAGATCGAAGATTATTTTAGAATGGAGGATTTTGAGAGGAGGAATTTCGAGGTCAAGGCAGAGAGAGACAAACTGAGATCCAGGCATGACATACAACACAGCACTCAAGAATCGAAATTTTCACAGGTAGATTTTAGTAAAATATAGTTTAACGTCTCGCTGAAAGCGGGGCGTTACAGGAACTCTGGACATGGTTACTTAAACATTTATAACTTGATCTTAATAGTGGGCTGTGGGTGCATGGTTTTGCTGGTTGCACCCATGGCAATTCAAGACTGGTTCGCGGGAACCCCTTGGGCAATTACTCGTACATACCACAAACCAGCATGGGCAACGGCTGGGCTTGTAGTGTAGCTTCTCCCTCTCCTAGGCACTGTTGGTGAAATGGGCGTGATGGAGTTGGGTCAGCTCGGGGTCGGGTTGATCGTCTTTCGGATCCATTGTGGCGCAAGGGGGGTAGCCTGGTCGATACGTTGTGCCCTGTCGGCAAGTGCAACCTCAGCGTGGTGTAAATGGTTAGGGAGGAGTTACGTGAACGGTCCTGTCACAGCCTCTCGCGGGGTGTCATGGTGACACATCAACACACGAAAACGTGTGTGGGGCTGTGTCTTGTGGATACAGTTGTACACCTCTGGCCAGAGTTAAAATCTATTCGAATAGCTGCGCCCGCGGTTATGGGCATTTTGTCAAGACTCACCATGATTAGTCTCACCATAATAATGTGACTTAAAACCTACTGTAGGATAGGATGGTTGGTTGGGCCTGGTCAACATGGTGTAGCGTTGATCAGTGATGGATTAATATTGCTTAATTAAACAACCTTTTACTTGTTTGCGAACTACTACTTTTTGCAATTGCTTTTACGCAAATGAACCTTAAGCCTATCTTTATCTCCCGTGCATTGTGCATAATTGCGGGTGTGACTTGTTGAGTACTGTGGATTGTATTCAGTCTTGCTCCCTTCCCCCTGTCAGTGATTGAGTACCTGTCCGACGAGGATAGTCAGGAGAACTAGGCTGGATCCGCCATCAAGCTGCCTGTGGATTGAAGGCCTCTGCGTGGCTAACTGTTTATAGGCTTTCTTTATCCTTTTCCACTGCATTTATGTAAGATTATTTTATTCTGTTTGCAAGACGTACTCTGTGTGGCAACTAGTATTATGTACCCTAGCTTTCCTGGACAGGGATTTAATACACAAGAATGTTTAGAAATTATGGTCGAGAATTTCTAGGCGTTACAACCGCAGAACCTCACCTCCGCCGAGCCGCCAAAGCTTATCTCATTGGAGGGACTATCGCCACCACGCCATCGTTGTCGCAGACCACGACATCCGCCGAGCTGCTGTAGCTTATCTCACCGGAGAGCCGTCGCCACCACGTCGTCGTCACTGCAGAACTTGATCTCTGCTGAGTTACCGTCTCAGCTTACCCCATCGGGGAGCTGCTGCCTCCACGCCTTCTTCGCCGCTGTCGGAGGACGAAACCTCGACTGCGGGAAGTCAGGAGACCCCCCCTTTGAGATTCGGCCAGGGGAGTAGTTCTCAGGCGAAGTCGGCGTCAGTGTGTCTCAGTGGAACGATGGATCGGCCACGGGAACCGGGGGCCCAAGCTGAGAGATATAGGGGTTCGGACCGTCCGAATTGGGTCCGGACCGTCCGAACCGTAGTAACCGCGCGAGAGAGAGACAGGAGGCGTTTAGACAGGTTCGGGCCGCTCGGAAGCGTAATACCCTACTCCTGTGTGTATGCTATGTAGAGGTGAATGCGGTATGATTGTTACAAGGAGACTCGGGGAGCTCGGGAGCTAGCTGGGGGCAAACGGGAGCAGCACGGGAGCTAAGTCCTCACTCGGGGGCTCGGAGCCGAGGAAGAAGAAGAAGCACCGGGCTCAACCTCAGCTCAACCTAAGCTCAACCTAAGCTGCCCTTTCCATTGGCCTGGATCCTCCTTTTATCAGCGAAGGGGAGTCCACAGTGCCAGTACCTGGAGCGAGAGAAAGCGCTGTCTTGTCGCACGCGTGCGCTGCTGTCGCCACGCCGGAGTAGGTACTGCTAGCCCGCCTGCTGTTGCCATGCCGGAGCTGCTGCCGCACGTCTGGTCGGCCGCGGAGGACGGCTGGAGCGTGGAGACGTGACGGAGCACGCCTCCAAGTCAAAGGCTCTGACTGCACAGCGATTGCACAGTGAAAGAAGCCTCCGTAGTCAAAAAGAGTTTCTGACTGCACAGGCATATGTCCATTGCGCATGCATGCGTCCACGGGGGGCCATCAGGAGACGCCCACGCGTGACAGAGTAGTTGGCAAGTTGGTCCGCGGAGTTCTTCGAGACAATTGGTCCCCGAGGCCGAGGCGATCGGCACCCGGGGCCGAGTCAGTCGGCACCGGGACCGGGGCGATCGGCGCCCGGGACCGAGGGGATCGGCACCCGGGCAGTCGGCAATCGGCCTCGGGGCCGGGCATCGGCACCCGGGGCCGGGGTATCGGCACCCGGGTCCGGGACGATATGATGGCGCCCCGGGGCGAGGCCCGGGGCCGGGGCCCGGGGCCGATGGAGATGGCGCCCCGGGCGCTCAGCGGGACGACGACCGTAGCTGGTCGTCGCTTGTGCAGATTGTGGCCCCGGAGGATCTCTGACGTGGCCGGGGATCCACGCGTCCCCACAAAATATGGGACCCCCAGTCCCATTTCGCCGACAGCCGCTGACCTCCACCACCTCCCCTTGGCACCACGGCTGCATCCGGCGTCGCTCCTACCGTGCTGCTGAGCCGACTGGCCAATATCCGCCAACGCTGAGCCATCACCACCACCATTGCCATGTAGGCCCTGGTGCCAATGTTGCGCCGCCATCGTCGACCCTTCCGCCACACAACCACTGGGGCTTGCAAGCTTACCAGCCCACCGCCCTCGCCGCCCCCCGTCGTCTCCACCGCTGCGTCGCCCCGCCAGCCCGCAAGAAAGCGGACGCCGCCCGGCGCCCCTCCAGCCGCCTGCCGAAGCTGCTGGCTAGCCTGGCCATGGGGCACCACCTCCTAGCTGCCGACTGGCCCTGCATGAAGCGAGGAAGAAGGAAGGAGAAGAAACTGGATCTGGATCTGGACCGGAGAGGAAAAAAGAAAAAAAGAGAAGAGAAGAAGGAGGATGAAGATGGAGGGGGAAGAGAATGGGGGTAGAGGGTGTGGGAGGGGAGAGGCGCCGTCGGTGGCAGCGAGGCGCGGAAGTGGCGGGAGGGACCGCAGGCGTCGGGGAGCAAGCCAGAGATGTTGGGGGGTTTTGGATCATAATGGTGGCGACTCTTCATATTGTCAATGATTCTATATACTCCCTCTATCCCTAAAAGACCGTTATTTTAGTTAGTCAAAGAGAGATTAAGTATAAGATTAAAAGACTACTATGCCCTTAATTACTATAAAGAGAAAATAGGGACGGAGGAGAAAATAAAGAGGATGAGAGAGTCCTATTGGTTCGATGGTCAAAACGATGAAATTGTATCAAGGATGTCTAGTGGATTCTGGGATAAAATCTTGACCTACAACAACAGTCTTTTAGTGACGGAAGGAGTATGATGGAACTTGAAATAGTTCTATTATAAATACATCGTAGACAAGTAGTAGAAAACAATGAAATTAGACTCTTCTTCATTAGTGGCAACGTGGCATACAACTACCTAGTACCTAGCACTTAGAAAAGACTAACAAACAAACATACACACACACACAATATATATATATATATATATATATATATATATATATATATATATATATATAATTTACTTGGTGCACCATGGTGCCCGGGTCTCAATATTCAAATCGCGTACATACTTAATTTAAATGAGTATGAAAATTTTTAAAATTTTTTGGGTATGAACATTAACTTGTTTACTAGCTATTTCAGACAAGTTTGAACTGAATTTGAACTTATGCATGCCTTTTTTGCTTAAATTTTGATTCTAGGTATATCTCATCCAAACATATAATTAACTAGGTATATGATATGGGATGGTGAAATAACTTTAAATTTAAGATGTTTTATTGCAAGGTATGGACATCAATCAAACTATTATACTTGGGTATATACCTAGAAGTTAAAAATCTAAAAAAATTGAACAAAATTCGTGTATTTCATGTATATATGTGTGTGTGCGCGCACACACTACTACCGGGAGTAGCTACTTCCATAATATCAGCTGACGAGTAGAATATATCAAGTATATACACTTGATAGGGAGCATAAAATCCACTTGGCGAAAGAAACAGAATATGAACGTGAAAAGAAACAAAATATGTATTCACTTGAGGAACATCGAATCTTGACAATGAGTTGAATATGAATTAGAATGGGAGCAGAAAATCAACACGGAAGTAAGCAAAACATCAACTAAAAAGGGAGCAGAAATAAACTGCCCAAAATCGGATGGCTACGAGGGAGGGAGTAGCTACACCTGGTAGTAGCTTATAGTTTTCCTATATATATATAATTTTTCTCATTTAAAAATATCAACCACTACAAGATTAACATCATATGAAAATATTTTCAAATACGGATCTAATGATACTACATACATGACACTAAACAAATATAGTTATAGTTTAATTATTAGTTAAAATTTTCAAACATTGACTTTGCGGAAAACAAGAATGCCTTATATTTTAGAACAGAGGGAGTATTCATTTTAGAGAAAAAAAATTAAGATCCAAATAGATGAGTTGATATAATATATGCAACTTGTAACATGTTGAGACGTAAGCAGGGACTGAATTAGATGGAACAATTGTGTGTGAGCCTAGTTAGACATGATATATTCTTATATATAATTGTATATAAACTTATTGGGGCCTCTAAGTATCGTGGCCCCTAGGCGGCCACCCTCTCACCCAACCTCAGGAACGGCCCTACCAATGGGCCCTGATCAGGGGTTGTTGAGGACCCACCAAAACCAAAGGATAGGGGAAGCTTTCGACTCAAACTCGTGGCCAAGATTGGGGACGGGGTTATTGATCAGGGTTTGAGGATGGAGTTGTTCTAGTTTTACTCATCTCTGACCTACCCCGTTGCTACCTCTAAACCCTCACAAGTCGCCGAGTCGAGGGTCCACGATTCTCCTTAGCCAGTAGAGAAGTCATGTCTTATTCTTGACCGCAAGGTCCTAATTTTGATATCATTATCCATCACCTAACCAGGGTTCACCCTATCGCTGATAGGGTGTTTACCGACTCTGGTGGTAGAGCGGTTAGCCGGTTAACGTGAAAAAAGTAACAAATTCGTGTCGATGGGTTGGTACCCGACCGCAGTATCCGGTGTATATATGGTGTATTTTAAGTATATAGGGTAAAACTAATATGAAGATACAAACGAAGATGTAAGGGGACAGGGATTTTTTATACAGGTTCAGGCTCGTTAAAGGTAATAGCCCTACTCATGTTTGGCCGTAAGGCCGGTGTTTTCCACTATATCAATCTCTTGAACATAAAGTATGGAGAGAAAATCCTAATCTAGTCCGCCATTATGATGGCGCAAAACTTGGTATGTTGGTCGACGGCTAGTTGTCTTCGAGCTCCTCTAATGTTGGCTCGATGAGATTGGGTGCATGTGGCTTCTGTTGGCTTGTCCCTCCCCATGGGGATCTTGTATTTATACTCTCAGATATCCTCTTTCTAAGTAGAAGTAGGAGACATATTTGGATATGAATCTAAGCAGTCCTGATAGAGCCCGAGTAGGATTCCATATTCCTTTCCTTATCGAGAACTCCTTCCTGATTTGTTCCGGACTCTATCTATATGTATGGGTTTGTTTCTGTATAGAAATTGGTACGCTATACTCCATCGATGTATATGCATGTCTGTAAGATATCTGATATTTAGTATAATGACAATTAGTATTTCAAATTTTAAATTTAAAATTTTGAACTCCGTGTGATAATACAAGGTAACCATGTGGGTGTTGAAGATGGAAAGAAAAAATACAGAAAAATGTAATACGTAGTAAAAATTCTAGAAAAATTATGGAAAATTTAGGAAAACTGTAGATATCTCTAAAAAATAATGTAATATTACATAAAATTTTTTGGCATAACCTTTGCTATATTTTTTGCACTTAAACAAAGTAGAAATCATATCCTAACCAGTCTCTCTTTTTTAAAATTTTTCTAATTTCGATGGAGCTCTAAAATATGAAGTAAACTTTGTTATTTTCACAAACTCTGTTCACCACATAGCAATAAAAATTAGGTACTACTTGTAGGATTTTTTTTGAATTTTTTCTATCTTTTTTCAAATTTAAATTCGAATAAAAGTTATCAAACCTATCGACGGTTACCCTTACTGGCCCCACGCGGTAAGCGTGGTAACCGTGATAAAGTGAACCCTGCAGCTGACACCTATTGCTGAAAAAAGATTATATGTTGACTTAACGAAGAAATAAGTACGATTCCCTGTATTTTGCGCATGAGAGAATGCTGAAAGTTGGAACGCAAGTAAATTATTCGTCTTCTCTCAACAGCCTTTTTGGTTAATGCACATAAGTCAACGTTTACGGAGGTAGATGAAAATTGACATGTATTCCCTCTGATTCCAATAGAAGTCATTTAAAATTTGTGCACAAGAACTAATAAAATATCTCAAATAACTAATTTGTTAACCATTTATACTACATCGAGAAAGAAATCATTTGTTTTCAGAGGAGAAGTATTTATTTGGCAAGAGTAAACAAGGTAACAGCTTATATTTAGGAAAGAGACGAGAAACTAAAACAACTTATATTTAAAATTAGAGTAAGTATTAAAATTCATTCATTGGTTGTATGACTAACAGCAGATGCCGAGGGTGTATACCATTTTTATTGTCTTAAAGAAGAGCTAAAAACTAATGTGAAGTACACTACTTTGGAACGGTTGCAACCCAACATAGGAAAGGCCTTCAGGCAACATGCAAGTCGGCAACCCGGTGCAGATGACTACCTACATCGGTACAGTTATGAAATTAAGATGTTGGTTGGTATCCCAGTTGGCGTCCAAACCGCACAATTATATAGTACCCATCAATATTCTCAGCTAAACATAAAAGCAAATGATTCTTTATTAACTTTAAACAGGCGCAAGATAAGAAAAGCTAAGCATCATTCAGAAGATATTTCGATAACAAAATGTCGAATCACCATATAATTTATCTGCTTGAGGGTTGAGACGTCATATATGCAATCTAAGATATTTCGATAACAAAATGTCGAATCACCATATAATTTATCTGCTTGAGGGTTGAGACGTCATATATGCAATCTACTTACTCTATCTCAAAATAAACCAATTCCTCGTATCTCGAGAGCATTTAAGCAGTGAGAAAAAAAGATCAAAGCGCCCCCTTATTAATAGAAAAATATTATTAGTAGGTGGTTAGTTAAAGAGTATTGAAGTGATAATACTTTTCCATTTTTAGATCTAAGAGTAGTTAAGAAGGTAGTAATTGATTTATTTTAAAATAAAGTTTGAACTCTAAGAATTAGTTTATAAGACGGAGGGAGTAATAGGAAGGGATGTGGTATGTGCAATCTCTACACAGTGATTTTTTTAGAAAAGTCCATACTTGGTCCCTCGACTATGTGACATTGATCCGATTTTGATCCCTCGACCACAAAACTGTTTATTTTTATCTCTTGACTCTCAAAACCATCACATTCCATCCCTAAACCTAAACCGGGGTCGTTTTTGGTGACAGCCACCATATGACATCATAATTAGCAATTTAAAATATATAATATATTTTATTTGGGAGAGGGAGTTAAAGGAGGTGAGATTTACATGTAGACTAAGTATTTTCTTTATATTTTCTTTCTTTTGTTGTTTATTATTGATTGGTCCCTCAACTTCACGTAGGCACCACGTCATTCAAAACATCTTTAGTTTGGATCAAATGGTGCAATACGGTCGATTTTAAAAGTTAAGGAACCAAAAGTAAACGATTTTATAGTCCAGAGACCACAATCAAACTTAGACCATAGTTAAGGGACCAAATATAGACTTTTTTAAGTTATAAAACTCTGATTATGTGCACCCTATATATCCAGAAGCAATTCATATTTTTACTTAATTAAAAAAAGTCTCTCCATCTGCTGATCTGGCAGACAATGTCTTAACTGAAGCCTGCTTGACCAACAAACGACTTGTCTATTTGATCAGTTCCCCCATTATATTTGGCCGCAATGTTTTGCATGTGTCCAACGGCGTTCATCTCAGCCAGTCGAGCATCTCTAATAGAGACCCTAAACAGAGCCTCTACCCTATTTTTTAAAGCCAGACAAAAAAACTCAAGTCCAATAAGGTCCTAACTCGAGTCCCTACTTTATGGAGGCCCCGAAATCTTTCTCCTCAGCCGTATCTTCCACGGATACATAGGGAGCTCCCTACTCTACGGTTGAGAGTTTTTTTCTTTCCCGCGAAACAATTTTTTCCCGCGTCTGTCTCTCCGGTCCGACTCCTGCGTGCGTTTATATGCTTCATGGCGTGCGTGCGGTTCTGGATCATATGCTTCCTGCAGATCCTACGCATAACGGGGGTCGCGCAGGACTTCGGCCAGTGCGCCGACGTCGCCGCCGTACTGAGGCAGCACCGCCGCATCCGCGAGCAACTCCGGCGGATCAGCCACCGCTACTGCAAGTTCATCATCTCCTACCTCCTCCTCGTCACGGCCAGCCAGTTCTCCGCGCTGCTCGCCGCCACAAGGCCCCACGTTCAGGTCAACATCACCACCTCCGGCGAGCTCACGGTGAGCACAGCTACCACCCCGCACCCCAACGAGACTTAAAACCACTTGGTTGCTCGCTCGCCATAATTAAGCAGCAGTTCTTGCGTATTTTCTCTGCAGCTTTGCTCCATGAGCCTCGTGACCGGGCTGCTCATGTGCCTCCAACATCTCCTTCTAGAAGAGGCAGGCTCTAGGTACATACGTGTACTACTATCTCGTCAGGAGCCGCGCATGGCAGACCACCCACCTACTGCTATGTGGTGTGATAGCCAATTCTTATATGACTATATGATTTTTATATTTTAAAAAAATTTAAATTTAAATTATCTTATTTAAAATCATGAATTTGAATATGGTTTATAAATATTTGAGTTTAAATTTTAGTGATGTAATATAAAGAATATACATATATATTATATTGAAATATGAAAGAAAAAGAAATAGGGGCTCAGATTTAGAGGCATTTGTTGGAGTTGGGTGTAAAAAACAAAGCCCCAGAAAATAGAATGAGTCCCTACTCAGAAAGTAGGGGCTCTATTTTTAGGGTTATTGTTGGAGATGCTCTAAGTACATGGACAAATTAATTGTCTTTTTTTTTTTTAGAAAGAGGAGTCAACCCCTTCCATTTTCATTATCAGAAACGGAATAGCAGTGGACAAATTAGTTGTCTAGTTGACGGTGGTTGACGTTCATTATGGGCACTTCTAAAGCAGCGTTAAAGGGGCAGGGCTAGTGGGGCGCTTCTAAGGTGCCGTTCAGCGCTGCTTCTGAGGCAGCTTAAATAAGCCTCCTGTAAAACGAGAAATATCATTAACACGTAATTAATTAAGTATTTATTATTAAAAATTCAAAAAATAAATCTATTTGATTTTTAGATACTTTTATATAAAATTTTTTTATAAAAAATGTATCGATTATCGTTTTGGGAAGCGTGCGTACATTAAACAAGAAAAAAAAGCTAACGTGATAAGTACTTCCGAACGCTGTGTAAAGAGGGGAGCTTTCTCGGCGTTAAAGAGTGCCATCAGCTACGTACGCCATCTGCATTGAGTAATGAACTGCTAATTAATTTGATCACGGCACATCAAACAGTTGAGCCGTTGAACTGCATAATCAAGTAGATCCTAGCCCCAACAACAGGGACACTACTACAATTTAGATCATTGTTACGATCCTTACGATTATCCTGCTGTACAGTATTACGCAACATAGTTAGGGATTGTTATGATCGTTAGGCTCGTTAAAAAGGTCATTTCTCTGCTTTGTACATATTCATGTAAGAGTAAAGTACATGACGACATGTCAGGTCAGTGGACTTTTTGGTCTTTGTTCGGCTGGATCACTTTGCATCAGTATGCTTAAGAAATGCATTTATAGTTGAAATGTATTATATTATTTATTTACATCAAAACAATATGCTATCGTTATACAAGGCGGTTAACTTAAAAATCTAAAGTGATAAGAAAGACGCCCCGTTTACATATAGGTTCCTGGTGGTTAGAGCATCTTCAGCAATAGCCCCTATTTTAAAGCCCCCAAATGTTAAATGGGGGCTGTCCTTATTTCCTTTAGACCCTAAAAATACTCCGAACTCTAGCAACAGCCCTCATTTTCCAGCCCCTATTTTATTTTTTATTATTTTTTACCGTAGACTATATATATATATATATATATATATATATATATATATATATATATATATATATATATATATATATATATATATATATATATATATATATGCAGCAGCAGGCGGTGGGAGCGCGGCGATAGCGCAGCAGGAGGGCGGCGACGGCGCGGCGCAGCAGAAGGCCGACGGGCTCGAGGAATTGTCGTAGGCGCCAAAAAAACGTCGATAAGGGCTGTGGTGTAGAGCCCCCAGGACTGGGGGCCTCCTCATTTTAGGGGCCCTATTGGGGTCTCTGCTGAACCTAGTTTTTTTGTCCCACCACCCAAAAACTGTTTGGGGGCTGTGTTTAGGGTCTCTGCTGGAGATGCTGATATGGGTTTTGTGCTTTTATTTGAACGGTTTTGCTAAAAATATGGTGCCACATTTTTTTTACTTGATTTCAGTCGCTTTTTCTTTTCTACTTGATTGCTATTTTTTTTTACAACATGTAAGTATGTTCATATCTCTCCTATCTTCTCTTCCAAGATAATCAATTACTTTTAATCCGAATTCTCTTATATAGCGTGTATGAGAAAAATTATAGTGTAATTATTAAAACTTACAGTGTAATTACCATGTAAGTTTTAAAATCTACAGTGTAATTATTACACTGTGAGTTTTAAAATGTACAGTGTAATTACATTGTAAATATAGGCAAACTATAGTGTAAAAATGATCTACTTGTTTTTTATGGAAAATGTGATATCATAAATATATCTATCTAGTCCCTTATTTGAACTGTGCTAGAAGTCTTATTTCTCTTTTCCCAATTACGCGAAATATACACATGCACGTACACCACTCACACATACTCACGAATATGCATCAACTACTTTGTACAAAATCATGGGGGAGGCTAGCTCTCGCGCACTCGGCGGCAACCGTACCCTCATTAGCACTAACCATCATCATTAAGCAATTATTAGTGTTTAATGATTCTTAATTATAAAATAATATATAAATAAGTAGAGTTAAAAGTTTTATATTTCAGTTGAAAGTTTCAAAAATCTAATTAAAAGTTTAAAATTTTGGGTTGAAAATTTTAACATTTGAATAAATTTTTTTAAATTCTTAGTTGATAGTTTTTAAATTTGAGTTGAAGATTTTGAAAATTGAATTGAAAGTTTTAAAATTAGAGATGAAAGTTTTAAATTATTAGTACAAAGTTTACTTGATTTTTTTAATATTATTATTAGTTATTTTTTAACTCATCCGACAATCACCGCACACGCACATAACAGCTTTTTCGCAAAATCTTAACAATCAGGAAGGTCAACCGATTAACTTGTACTTATTATTTGGTCACAAACGCAGAGATAGAGGTGCTACATACACAAGAATACCAGTCATACGTGATCCCAATCACCCGATGAGTCGCGCACTCGCGAATTTAATTTAATTTGACTGCGAAACATAACGCTCGCAATCCAAGATAGGGATCCAAACAAAGGCAACAGGTCCCAACTGTACCCCTGTCGCCCGCAACAACGATCGATCAACTAGAGCTAACTTTAGGCAGAGTTTATGCCTTTAATATATCAGTGACACTTAAAACAAGACAAATTATTAGTCTAATATTAAATAACTATTCCCTCTGTTTTAAAATAATAATAATAAAATATAGTATTGTATGGATTGTCTAGATTGATACTACGTCACACACCCTGTACTGGATTTTATTATTTTGAGACGGAGAGTATTACCTATTATAAACTTAAAAAATGTATTTATCTAATTTTTTAAAAAACTTTTATAAATAAAGTATTTAAAAAACACACAACACGTTTAATAATTTAAAAAACGTACCCTCTGTCCAGATTCGTAATACTAGAATATGTCACGTCTAGTATTAGATTTTATTATTTTGAGACAGAGGGAGTATTACCTATTATAAACTTCAAAAATACATTTATCTAATTTTTAAGAAACTTTTATAAATAAAGTATTTAAAAAACACACAACACCGTTAATAGTTTGAGAATCATGCTCATAACAAATAAAAAATAAATTTATACTATAAACTCTTAACAACTGTGCCTAAGGCTGGCCCACTCCATATCCTACTCCTTCTGCCCGCCCGCCCACCCCACCGGTACGTACGTGACGACGCACTGCCAGTCTGCCAAAAGCCCAGCGCGCCCGGCTGGTGCACTATTTAACCCCCACACTGCGGTGCGCCACGCACATCCACGGGCCATCGCCTGCAATAATTTTTCTCTGCGTGCAACACACCAATCGAGAGAAACCAACGCTAACATCACGACGATGGACACGAGCTAGCTGGCTCCTCCCTTCCAGCTAGGAAAGCAAGCGAGCATGGCCCCGGCTATGGCAGCCATGGCAGAGATGCCAAAGCCCGTCGTCCTCGGCTCCATGGCGAGCGGCCTGAGAGAGGTGTACGAGAGCGGGAGGACCAAGGACATGGAGTGGAGGCAGTCGCAGCTCAGGGGCCTCATCAGGCTCCTCACCGACAAGGAGGAGGAGATCTTCGAAGCCCTCCATGAGGACCTCGGCAAGCACCGCGGCGAGTCCTTCCGGGACGAGGTGAGATGACATGCTTGTTTCTTTACGTCGTCCTGGTTTAATCTGTCCGTGCTTTGGTTTTTGTCTCTGCATCAGGTTAAGCTGTTTAATTTGTTTTTGTTCGTCTTCAGCTTGGGATTCTCGTCAAGTCGGTCAAGTACACGCTGCAAAACCTCAAGAAATGGACGGCTCCGGAGAAGGCAAGCTAGTGCACATCTGCAAGCAGATGCAGTCCCTCTTCTGGCGTCATAATTCAGACAGGTACTGGCTGTTGATAGTACGGCTCTGAACTCATTCATGATGCCTCTTTGGGTGTAGGCTGAATCGCCGTTGGTTGCATTTCCGGCGACCGCGATGGTGGTGCCCGAGCCGCTCGGGGTTGTGCTCATTTTCTCCTGCTGGAATCTACCACTAGGTGAAGTAAAACAAACCCTTTCTGCTACACTGTTCTAATTTCTAAAGTATCTTTGCAATAATAACAAAAGGTGGCTGTTAAATCACAAAGCAGTTCTGTTTTACCACCCGAAAAGGAGGGACAGGCACGTTGTTATCATGTTGGATAGACATCATCTCATGGTATTAATTATCTCGTGGATTAGGTGGTCATAATCACCTGAATCTATTGAAACCTATTCCGAAGAAGTAAAGGCAATTCAGTATCGACTGGAACACGCGTGGCTGTAACGGGAAAGCACGTTATTTTCGTACAGGTTCACCGTTCACAGGTCACAACGCTACATATATAGACTGATTTGATATCCAACCGACTTCAAGGGCAATTGATAATTTGAGATCTCGTGCGGTTCTTATCAGTAGTATTAATCACCGTGGGTTGCATTTCCGGTATATCAAAGTTAGGCGTCGAATTCATATCCTTGTTGATGTAATTAAAACAAAAACGTGAAGCCCACTTCTATTCCAGGTCTAACGCAGAAACTCCACGTGATATGATGTTAGAAGTGAACTGTAAGCTCTGCCTCATCAGTTTAAGCTTTTAGATTGAACTAATCGATACATGTAAATGAATAAAGACTTCTAAAGCTAAATATAGTCGACGTCTCTCATAATACACATATAAAAATTTCACATAAATTATTTTTGGTTTCGTAGTTCATATTTTTATGGCTTATCAACCATACCTCAACCAATCAGAACCAAATATTCAAGTTGTAGAGAGGTCTCAACTACATCTTTCCATAAATCAAACAACACAATCTTGAATTTTAATAAAATTTTGGAAGAAAAAAAAGCTTCCACAGTAAATGAGTAAATGAAGGTAGGATTCTGTACAAAATACACGTGACAATTCAACATTTCAGATTGAGCCTAGATTTCAAATTTGGAATTATGAGTAAAGGCTGTGCGTTCCAACTGGGGCAGCAGGCTCTTTGCTCCTTTAGGCTTGGTTTGGATGGGCCGTCTCATCCACATGGGTGGACCGGACCAGGATTGAGGCCCATCCAAACGAGGCTTAGGGAAGCAAATTCAAATTTACAAGAAAAAAATGCAGATCCGAATGCAAGACGGTTTAGATTATTTTTGTTGAACTTTATGAGTTCAAATATAGATTCAATATAAAAATACACATTATTGCAGTTAGTTGGGTAGTTTTTAAATTTAATGTGATTGCTCCTGTTGCTTTAGGTTGAACAAATAGATGATAACGCTCGCAAAATAAAAAGGATGATAAGGATTAATTGTACTACATTTTTTTGCATGGAAATTGTACTAAATTTGAGGATAAAGTGTCATCATTTTGAGTAAACTGAATAAATTTTCAAATGGAATCATGACCACTGAATGCGAGAGAGTTCTCCGTGTGGCCGTATGCTCTGTCTGCAGGCTTAGCATTGGAGCCACTCTCTGGTGCCATAGCGGCTGGCAACGCCGTTGTTCTGAAGCCCTCCGAGCTCGCGCCGTCCACCGCCGCGTTCCTCGCCGCCAACATACCCAAGTACCTGGACAGCAGGGCTGTGAAGGTCGTCCTGGGAGGCCCCAACGTAGGAGAGGAACTCATGGAGCACAGATGGGACAAGGTTCTTTTCACCGGTACAAAACTCTACTGCCTGCAAAATCACCTCAGAATTTTTTTCATATTTTTTCAGATGGAGAAGTAGTTCTAAACATGCACATATGTACCAGCTAGTTGTTCTCACATGCATATCTGACGGTCGTTTCTTGGTTTTGCTCAGGAAGTGCCAGAATAGGGCGCATTGTCATGACTAAAGCAGCTAAACACTTGACCCCGGTTGCACTTGAACTGGGTTCAAAATGCCCATGCATCGTTGATTGGCTGGACAGTAAGAGGGATCGGCAGGTAATCCTCAATTCCTCCTCAATATTCAGTTTTGCTGCAGTATACACTCACACTGTAGGGCAGGTTGACAGTATCCCTTACACCAATTACACAGATTGCAGTGAATCGCATAATTGGAGCGAAATGGTCGACTTGTGCTGGTCAGGCTTGCATTGCCATCGATCACATAATTGTCGAGGAGAGATTTGCACCGATTCTGGTCTGGTTCATTCTGAGACCTACGCTGTAAAACTTCATGGCATACACACAACATAACTTACAACTTTGCTTCTTGCACTTTTTTTTTCTGTTCTCTGTAGATTGAGCTACTGAAATCAACACTCAAGAGGTTTATGGCCAAACCTGGGGGCATGGCCCGTATCCTGAACGCAAAACACTTTGAGAGGTTGAGCGACTATCTGGAGGATAATAGGGTGGCAGCTTCTGTAGTGCACGGTGGTTACGTGGACCCCAAGACATTGTAAGTTCTGAAACTGTTCCATTTCAGCTTCTGCTCTGCTTACTGTGACTATGCCATGCTTTAATGCCCAATTGTTTGCAGGAAAATTGAGCCAACCATACTGTTAAATCCTCCTGTTGATTCTGATGTCATGACTGACGAGATATTTGGCCCGATTCTCCCAATCATCACGGTACACATTGACAACAGTTGCAGCATTTCATGGTGGATCTTTTCAGATACATTTGCATCTGCAGCTAAACAATCGCATCATCCATTTGCAGGTAAAGAAGACCGAGGATTGCATTGCGTACCTAAAATCAAAGCCGAAACCGCTCGCGATCTACGCCTTCACCAACAACGAGAGCCTGAAACGCCGGATCGTGGAGGAGACGTCGTCCGGGAGTGTCACATTCAACGATGCAGTTGTGCAGGTATGAGCAGCAACATCGTCACTTCTGTCTTAGAGGAAATGACCAGCTCGCATTTCAGAGTTAAAAGTGTACCGTAAAATTCTCTTCTTTTTACCACTGTCATGTTCTAGTACGCTCTTGAAAGCGTCCCCTTCGGCGGAGTCGGGCATAGCGGATTCGGACAGTACCACGGCAAGTACTCGTTCGAGCTGTTCAGCCACAAGAAGGCGGTGTTCAAGAGAAGCTTTCTGATCGAGTTCATGTTCAGATACCCACCATGGGATGACAGCAAGATCGGAACGCTGAGGCATGTCTTCAGCTATAACTACATCTTGCTATTCTTCAACCTGCTCGGCTTCAGGAGATGAAGCAGCCAACCGGAAAAAAGGAGTCTAGCGATGAAGAACTGAGCAGACAAAGAATCTACATAGCATACACACCAAAACATGTGTATTATATACGTTTCTGCCGTGTGTGATGTTGATACTGTATCACCTATACTTCAGTGGCAATGTGGCAGATTGTATTGTCATATTCTTTATTCTTCTTAATTGTTCTATTTAGAACAAAATAAACGGGAGGGCTTGTTTTCTTTGAAAAAAAACAGTGAGCAGTGGAAATAGGGTGCTCCGATATATTATATATAAAGGAAAATATGTAAAAAGTTTAAGTCAGTAATTACAAGAGAAGGATTGTTTATAAAAATTTGATCCTATAAGAAAATTCCTTCTGAGGCCTTGGTTGGGACAAAGGGGTATCCTATATGAATTCATCTAAAACATGCTACTTCAGTAGGAATATTGAAGGGAGACCATGATGTTGTAACCATAGCCTACTATTCTTGATTGAGAGTTTGAGACGAATAGCCTAATTTTAGAGGCCCTCAGAGTTTAATAATTTATGATTGAACATTAGACTCCTCGACAATATTGCATCCGTACTTTCTGTTGGAGTATAAGTGAAATGTCCATCTTTTCTCATCAATTAAGCCTTTTGGGTTAAATCAATCGGTACATAAAACTTAATATGGTACCATAGACAAAGGTCTCAAAGTTTGAATCTTAATCCTAGCTAGCACATAATTAAATAGAAACTGTAACCCACTTCTATTTCACATCTGAGGCTTATGGAAGCCTCCATGCAGTGGCGGATCCAAAAATGTTTTAGAGCCTAGGCAAATCTTATTATACGAAGTATTTGCTATGAAAATTTTATTTAAATTTTATAGAAACGATTTAAATTCCATTGCACATCTACTCGACGAGCCCGGGCAGCCATCCGGGGTTGCCAGGCGGTGGATCTGCCCCTGCCTCCACGTGAGGAGAGTGTTAGAGTATATTCACTTTTCTCATTAGCTTAAGTTTTTGGATTAAACTGTTTAGTGCATGCCAGTCAATTCTTTCCAATAGTATCTGTAGCACCCTGGTTTCTATTTAAAAGCCTCTTGAAATTTTTTTAATTTTGAATTTGGGGTTTATTTGGAATTTTGAAATTTGGTGCCAATTTAGGATCTCATCCTTTCCTCCAAATCAAGTCCCTCTCCATTCCCTAATTTTTGCCGAGACCAAAAATCAATTTTGAATTCAAATCTCTGTTCAAAAACCATCCAAACTTCAATTCAAAAATCTCTGAAAAATTCTCAGGTTTTACTGTTCCATCCGGCCGCTCTGCCCCGACCCATCTCTGCCTCTCTCTTTCCCTCCTCTTTTCTCTTTCCCAGCGCGGTCTGCCCCAGCCTGCGGCCTGCCGCCCGCCTCCGTCCACCTCAGCCTGGCACGCGCGCGCGTCGCCTTGCATCCCCCCTGTGGGCCCCACATGTCAGCCTCCGTGCTGTCACGCGCTCGCCCGTGTCGCGCGGTCGTCGTCCCCGGCTCGCCGCCCGCTCGCGTCCGCTCGGTGCTTGACGAAATGCCGTCGCTCGCCACCGCGCAATGTCACCCCACAGCGTGCCCAAACCTCTCTCTCCAGTGCACCGCGCCCCCCGCCGTCCGCACCGCGTCAAATTCCGCCAATCTCCGCATCTAATCACGCCACAAATCCCTGTTTTATCCTTTTCCCCAATTTGCCATTTCCGTGCTAGCTTCGGACGCCGCCCCGCTTGCCCGTCGCGTTCGCTCACGCCTCACCCAAGCTAGCCCTGGGGCGGAGCACCTCGGTACTCCGCGCCCTCTCTCGTCACCTCCCCTTGACGTCGCACGACCGGTCCCGTCCGCCGCAGCCGCTCCGAGGATTGCCAAAAATGTCAAGTCTCGGGTTCCCGCGTCGCGTTGTCCCGTCCCCGCGTTGGAGTCAATAGCCGGCCTTGCCGATATGTTGCGTCCACGCTGCCTCGTCGCCATCGCCCGCTTGGTTGCCCCGCCGCCCACGCCATCCCCTTCCCCACACCCCCCCCCCCCCCCCCCCCGGGGCTCTATGCCGTCCTCTCGGCCCCCTTTCCGAGCCACGGCGGTGCTAGCTGCCCGCGCTGCCTATAAAAGGCCTCGGCCTCGCCCCTTCCCACCGCCGCTCGACTCCCTTTCTCTCTCTCCCTCTCGGATCTCGTAGCACCTAGCCTCTGCCTTGTGCATCCCGGCGCCGCCGTGCCTCGCCGTCGACGGCGGCGAAGTCCCTGGCGTCCGCCGCCGCCGCCATCGCCCCAGCTGTCGCTTCCCCTCGCCGGCCTCGCTCTGGCAGCACTGGAGCGGGAGGTTGAAGACGATTCCCCCACATCTCCTCTCCCCCGCCCTCGCCTACCACACACACACCACCACCCCCCCCCCCCCCCCAACACAATGCTGACAGGTGGGCCCCACTCCTAAGAAAAACTTTTTTAATTCCATTTGAAATACTCTTGAGTCTCTAACATGTGGGTCCCACTCCATTTTAAACCTCTCTCTCCATTTGAAATTCTTTTTCCAAAAATTCCACAAAAAATATTTTAACCTAAAAAATCATAAAAAATCAACCATAGCTCCGTCTGACCCCATTCAACTCTTAAGTTTTATTTTCTAAAAATGAGATCTACCTTTTGATACTGTTGAATTTCTGTTTTGAGCCCTTTAACTTTGAGTTTGTACGTATTTGTTTCGTTCGCATATAGAACCTATGTACGAAGAAGATCCGGATGCCGCCTTCGAAGGAGAAGACCTGCTTACTAAGCAAGGCAAGCTCTCTTTTGATCATCTTGTTCCTAATATTTCAACATATGTTTGTTTGCCAAGTTGCATAATTAGGATGCACTCTTTTAAAACTGTTCAGCCTCAGCGAATCGCTGATGGACCAACCCAAGTAGTCGCACTACTATTTTTTTAGGATGATTTGTTCCCTACCCTTGACACCTCCACAAAATAAACGCCAGTATCGTTATCCATTGAATACGACTACCAAAGTAGTTGCTTAGCCATGCTTACGCTGCTTGCCGTATGGGAAAAATATGGACCTTACTCAAACTTTTAAAAACCTGATGCCTTGGATGTCGGACCTGTTGGTAAAATAAATGTTGAATTTTGAAACCTCGATGATGCGGAGTTGAAGCCTTGGTGGCTTGGCTACGTATTATCATTAAAGACCGATTCCTTTAAAAAATTCATCTGCACAACTTATAGTACGACCATACGGGTATTATGGGATACCTCTAGCTAAGTAATTAGTTAGTTTATGGGAGTCTTGTTTATCAATGGTTATAGAACACTAGGGGTGAGGAGAAGGGGGATGAACATGTTTACAAACCCGGTTTACCGCCTTTAATGTGGCGCTTTACTGGTAAGTAGATGTAGAATCACCGGTGTTCCTGAGTGGATGAGGGCATGGACTTGTTCGATACTTGGTTGTGGACTCAACCTAATCATGTGACAAGGGATCTTCATGGGTTAACTTCGAAAAAGTCTTGTAATGAGTCCTCTCTTACCAACCGTGTTCGATCGACACGCGTTGCGAATTGGAGTCAACTCACGACGTATGGGTAAAAAGTGCAACATCTGCAGATATTAATCAAACTGTTTGAACAGTCATGCCCACGGTCATGGGCGAATGTGAGGTGTTTCTCATGGCGTAGTGTTGGTTGCAAAAGGTTTAAAAAGGGTGTGGTTGTTTAGGGAACCGTTTGCAGAGTTCGCCTCTGTGGCAGACGGCTAACCTCTGTGATTAGGAACGGGTATGTGTGGCTTGGGGTGTCTATGGCACTGTGGTTTGGTTAGTGCCAAGAAAACGATGTTTGGTGCTGAGATAGCTAGTTAACTATGAGATATGGTTAAGAAATGTAAGAATAATGGTTGAAATGCTAAGAAAGTAAAAGGAAAATAATAGAGAAAAATAAAACAGATGTTGTAACCATGTAATACTCATTGATACAAATTGTTGCAAAGCAACTTGTGGAATGGATTGAGGCGTGAGCCTTTATCCGATAACTAAAACTTTGCTTCACTAGTGCTTTGCCAAAAATGTTTCCGCTACCTAAAAGTGCTGCTTTCACAAATAAAACTCTAGCCACCTTTGTTTGGCTAGCATATCATCTTTTCCATGAGATTGCTGGTACGTTCTGTACTCACTCTTGCTATAATCCTATAGAGTATGAAGAAGACAACGTCGACCTGACCGCTGAAGAGTTTCTCCAGGAGCTAGCCGAGTTTGAAAACTATTAGAGTTGTCTAGTGCCTTGTGCTAGTTAGTCGCGTAGTTGTCGTCACCGTTGCTTCCACCTTGCCGTTGCGTTGCGTAATCTCTGTTCTTTTGCGTTGTCTATCTATGCGCCTATCCATGATGGTAACTTATGTAAGAATTACTTTCAGTAATGTAATAATATCGAATTAAGTCTGTAATGATCCAGTGTATTTTTGTGTGTATCAGTTTATGTATTCTAGGACTAGTATGTTTTCCATAGGTAACAATGACTTCCGGCCTGTGTCAGCTTGTGTTCTCGCTGGCAAGGTTTGGGGCGTCACAATATCACTGCTGTCTTTTTTAAGAAGAGTTGAGTAATATAAAATAAACTATTCTCTATCTTTGAATCGTTGTTTTGGAGATGTACCTGCACAAAAGAGCAAGTCAGGTTTTTAGGTAGCGTGCTCCATCTTACATTCACTAAACAATGAGACGAGCCGGTCCTGTGACTATAGCCCACAGGCAGGGCATTGAACTCGTGTCAAGTAGAGTAGGTTTCGGCCGTTGCTATTTCATCAATAATTGAACAACATTTCCACAATTTTCTATTGGCATAAAGAATGATCAATGTTGCAACACGTTATCCGTTGATAACTAAACAAACCAAGACGAGCACAACAGAGATCTATCAATTCTCCCATATGGCATGAGCTGAGCACAACCGCAAACAAACGAGGGTTTCAGACTGCACCCAGCCTGGTGTAATGTAAGCAAGCAGGAGAACAGCTAGCCTAAACGCTAATTCCAAGCGATCAAGAATAATGCCTACTCCTGAATCACGTTGCGAGCATCAGTTTTCGGGTTGATCCGTCACTGACGAACAGAGAGTAGGAAGACTTTTGCACCCAAATTAAGCGATCTGGATTCTGGACTGCATGTGATTGTGGGCGAGCAAAATGCTAAAAACCACCAGCTTTGCTGCTCTGAAACCCCGCTGTCTTTGAGTATTTTATGGTCAGGCTTTGTCCAGCCAGCCTCACAGAACGCACTGGCTAGTAGTGCAGCAACTGCAGGTACATACCCAACTGCCGCGCTGTAATGTTCCAGGACTCTCAATTGCAGACTACAAGTTGAGTAACTACTGCAGAAATTTTGGATCCATGCTGCAGTTTACACAGGGCAAGACCATAAAATGTATGCAAATTTTGACATGACATGTCTTTGCAATGGATTTTCTCCTATTCTTGAGAAAGCAGGTAACATCTCTTAAAGCAAACTGACTAGCTTATAAGGCAGCGTGATCAGTAATGCTCTTTTCTTAGGGAAGATTAGGGGGGCATGAGTGATATACATTCGGACATTTCCTTGTATTAGTTGCACTGGGCCCCTATCCCTACATTCAGCTGTACTATATAAGCAGTGCTAAACTGCTAATCATGCTTACAACTTGCAGCTTAATATAACGTCACTACAGTAGGTGAGCCAATGGACCGGAGAGGATTTGTTAACGGTTACATAAGACACCTTTCTGATTTGCTCGCCCTCGGCACAGTCTTCTCGATGGTTTTCTGAAGGATAAAGTCGTTCGTTTTGATTCCAGGGTCGTCTCTGATCTAGCCTAGCTGTTCGGTTGGGGTGTCAACAGCAGCGATCAATAATATATCGATGCCATCTTGGCCTGCAGAGATGTATACTTCTTCCTTTTCTCCTGCTAGATTACGTGCAGGTGTAGGGATGCATAGAAAACCGATTAGGAAAAACAGGGCAAAGAAGACCACGGCAAGGCATATGAAGTATGAACTGGTGAAAAGAAATAGCTCTGCGCCACTGCGGCCATGTGAAATGAAGTGGCATAAATGAATGTTTATTTCCAATTTGGATTTCTGAGCGTGAGATGTGTTGAGTTAATGCTTCTAAGTGCAATATTTTGTGTTTTACAGGGAGAAATTACAGGATTTTGTTTCATGTTGAAGTAGTTACCATCTACATTTACTCGTTAACTTAAGCTTATACTCCGTGGCAGCATTGGTAGTAGAATTTGCTTTGCACTGAGATTTAGTTTTCCAATATTTGCTCTAGCCAAGCAAGAGTAATGTTATGGTCCTTCAGGAGAAATCAAGAGTTACTATACATTTTCTAGTATAAGTTGATACCTCTCGATATATTAGGGATACCAAATTTTACACTAAAAATTTTAATACGGCTCGTTAGCTTCTAAGGACATTAAAAATTTTGATTTGGCTCGTTAGCTCGTAAGGACCGTAAAATTCCTCGCCAAGTAAACTTCTGGAGTGTGGCGGCTGGTTCTTCTGAATTAACCAACTTGTTCACATGCCTGCAATAATATAGACTTAGCGGCTAGGAAGATCTGTTCAATTCCTCGTTGCTGAATGCCAGTTTGACTTTCTTATCAATAACCCGTCTCAAATTACCCAGAAGATCACATGTTTAGATTAGGTAAATCATGTATATCTTCAACAACATGTACAAGATCTACGGTCCGGTTTTGTTAATGGGCCACTACATGCCTACAACCCCATCCATGGCATCACAAAATTTTTCTACTTCATCCCAAAGTTTCAACTAATCGACTGAGATAAGATTAAAAAAAAGAGCTTTTGGTCCCTCCTAATATGCTATTTACAGCCTTCAACGTGTAACTTATGAAACCGTCTTATCTCTTGGTTTAGATCCAACGGCCGAGATCAGCGCCGTCGTCTTCTCCTGTAGCTCGCGCACCACCTCCGCCATGGACGGGCGGAGCCCGGGACCGTCGCTGACGCATCGCAGTGCAAGCGCCGCCACAGTCGCGGCCTCCTCGGTGTCATAGTCACCTCCCAATCTCCTGTCCACCACGTCGGCCAACCTGCCGTGGCTGATCGAGGGCCCCACGGCGGCCGTGAGCCGGCACCCCGTCTCGGCGCAGATGGCCTCCCGCCCGGTGAGGAGCTCGAGCAACAGCACGCCGAAACTGTACACGTCGCTCTTCTTGGTGGCCACGCCGGAGCGGAGGAAGTGCGGGTCCGCGTAGCCAGGGGAGCCCATGACGGGGCGGCCCGACGCCCTGGTCTCGGCCGGGCGGACCGCGGCCGAGAACCCGACGTGGGCGAAGCCGAAGTCGCAGAGCTTGGCGTCGAGGTTGGCGTCGAGCAGAACGTTCGACGCCTTGATGTCTCCGTGGATGACGGCCGGGTCCCGGCTCTCGTGGAGGTACTCCAGCGCCATCGCCACCTGGAACGCGATCGCCATGCGCCGCGCCCACGGTAGGACTACCCGGTTCTTCTCGCCGCTGCGGTGGAGCCTCTCGTGGAGATCGCCGTTCGGGGCGTACTCGAACACCAAGACTCCCTCATCTGCACGCAGAAACAAGTTCATTTCATCCGCGTTTTGGAGTTTGATCGCTAGAGCTAGAGCCGATGACGCGAGTATCCTTCGTATTTACCTCGTTCGTCGCAGTAGCCGAGGAGGCGGACGACGTGGGGATGGCGGAGCGACAGGAGCACGTCGCGCTCCTGGCAGAACGCGCGGTGGAGGCGCTCGCTGCTGCGCTGCACCTTGAGGGCGCCGAGGCGGGAGGAGGTGAGCGACGCGAGGTACACGGTGCTGAACCCGCCCTGGCCGATCACCCGGGACGAGAAGCCGCCGGTGACCGACTCGATCTCCGCCCACTCGAACCGCCTCGCCGCCGCCACCCCGCCTTTCCCCATCGACGCCGCACCGCCACCCGGCTCGTCCGAGACGCAGGCATCGTTCCTGCCTCCTGCCTCGCGCTCACTCTCGCCTCGCACGCAGCAGCAGCGGGCGAGCGCGAAGAGGCCGCACCCGTCCAACATCTTCGCGCCCACACACGGCTTTTGATGCCGGCTTCGCTTACGATCGCGAGGGGCAGGTAGTGCGAGCGCAACGGGACCAGATCGGACGGGGAGCCTAGTGGCGCCGTTGCTATATACCGCGAGGGGCGCGTAGGAAGGTTTGCATCTCTCCTCGAGTGGACCTCAACAAATCATTGTGCATAAAGAAATGCGAGGTCGAGATCAGACCACTTTTTTTACGTGTGTGCTGCACTGCTGCTTCTGGGTGCTATCGTCATGCCACTCGTTCTAAACCTGTGCGCCGATAGGATTACTGAACGTTGAGGGTGCAGCACCGCGTGGTCATGGGTGTGCTTAACTTGGAGAAGTATTTTACTGTTTCTTTTTTTTTTTGCCTTTTGGACGAAAGCTACTTTGCGGGGACGCACTAGGTGGATGCGTGGAATGTGACGTCCTACTGGCACAAGTCGAAGACATTTTCTCGTCTTTGTCAGAGACCGAGAGCGCCTTTTCTGCCACAAGCTTGCTCATACTGAGCTGAGCTTATTTTGGCACGTAATAAGACAAATCATTAACATATAATTAATTAAGTTTTAAGTTATTATAAATTTAAAAAATAGATTTATTTAATTTTTAAAGTAATTTTTATATAAAAATTTTTCGTATAAGATATACTAACGAAAAACGTGTTAATGGAAACTGATGGTGGAGCTCAGCCCACCCGGTAAAACGAACGCACCTAAAACATTTCTAGTGGATGTTATCCGAGGGCAAGTAACAACCCAAACGGAAATGTCCGGCTTCTTATGAGCTGCCTAGTGCCAAGCCATTTTGCACTTTCGACAGTGTGCGCGTGCTTACTTACCGCTCCACAGAAATAACAAATGTAAATACCATTTGCGCATGCAGTCACATGCTAGCAACCTAGTGAGATTCCTTCACTAGCCAGATCCTTCAGATGGGCAACTGCTCACGATGCCCACCATTTCAACGGGGTTTTTACTGGTTTCCCATAGTATGCAGCACATCGATCTTACGACTAAAATTCAACGCGCATCTACGAATACAGCGTACTGGCTTCGTGAAATTTAACTACCACTAGACTACTAGTACTCCAGTTTAGAGGCAATAGGCATGCATTCGCGTGCATGAACACGCAAGGCTGACTGATTAAGCACGTACATGTGGGCCAGCGGGCCTACGCGCTTGAGATGTTGACCGGGGAAGAACAGCTGAACCAGGCGTCACATGAATACAGGAATACAGGATGGTTCCTATGCAGTCATGTTCATCAGGTCTGACCTTACTAGTAACTGATGAACTTAAAATGGAAGCTTCAATTCCAGCATCGTTAGTTGGGTCTAGTCAGTGTTCACCAAACCGTTGGTTCGATTAGGGTAACCGGCGGTTTGGTTTAAGTAAATTTTAACCGAATTTTTTTTAAAAAAATAAAAAAATCTAAAAAAAATCTAGTAGGTAGTACTTGAATTATGGATTATCATGGTGAGAAAGTTTTAAAAATAATGAAGTTTACTTCATATTTTGGAGCTTCATCAAAATTAAAAACAAGAGATATGTTAGGATATAATTTCTACTTTATTTAAGTGTAAAAACAATAACAAGGGTTATACAAAAAAATAATACAATATTACATTGTTTTTCTAGAGATACTCATAATTTTTTTCTGAATTTTATACAATTTTTTTAGAATTTTTACTATATTTTATATTTTTACTTTTCAGTTTCAACATACCGCGGTTACTGCGGCTTACCGTACAGTTACCACGAGATATCGCATCGGGCAGTAACCGCAATATAACCGTGACCTTACTATAAGATTTAAAAATTTTGAATTCAAATTTTTGAAAATAAAATTCATGCGGTTTTGAACGGTTATCGTGGTAACCGCCATATAGGGACGGTAACCTCCTTCTAAACGGTATAGTTAACCTAGGGTCTAGTAAGGCTTGAAGCTTCTTGCTGAGAGCTGGTGAAAAGAAGTCTGGAGCCCTTGAGAGACCTCAACGAGAAGTAAGGTAACTGCCGCAAGCGGAGCTCACTTGTGAGTAAATACTAAATAGAAGTCTAGAGCAAGAAGATGTATGAACTTGTTGTGATCCGCTTGTTAGACACTTCAGTTTCGGCCCGGTTGGAAATTACATGGGCCATGAGCCCATTAGTTGTCCCAATACGTGCTGCAAAGTACGGAGCATAAGTGCATAACTGATTTACTTTTCCTCCAGGCCTTCCTGCGTAACTGAGCCTTTCTTTCTCAAGTTTTAGGTGACGGGACGCAATACCGTTGAGGATACTACGGCTGGGCCATCAGATTCTAGTTTCTTGGCCCCATGCTGCCTATGCATGGCCCAGATATAGGGATGGGCGTAATTAAACTAGAGCTGGTCAATTATTTGTGAACCGACCGCGTCTATCCCTATCCAAATATTATTTGTTTTGTAATATCTGCACGTCCTGCTATCCAGTCAGGAGAATTCTAAGTACAAAATCAGAGCCTTTGCCAATCACCAGCTTTTCGGAACCTAAATGGCCAGAGCGTCCTCCGGAAAAAACGGGCTCTAAAACGTCCATTTAATTGTGCTGTGTCGCGCTGGCGGTGCAAGCACAGCTGCCACGACCAGTACGTGTTCGTGCAGCAACTCGCGGTTGCCGATTTAACCCATCATTGGTGGGCACATGGAAACATATAGTTATGGGTTTGACGTGACAAGCAATGGAAAGGAGCGAGAGGTCATGCGATTGGTGCGTACATGTTCTCGGTTTAATTTGTTGCGTCAGAAGTGTGGCTAGAGAGATTTGAAGGATTTCCTGGGCCTGAACTCTGGTGGCGCCAAAGTACTGAAGAGTTGTTACGTTTCGTCCTAAGACACTGTAGCAATGTAGATTGGATGAATTGCGAAATGGTGGTGGAGACCATGCATGTTGTACTCTTTTTTTTTCAATGGAAACGACTATGGCAGCGTTCACTTTAGCTTTTCATCCGAGCTGATTAGTTATACGTGAAACAAGATAAATAATTAGCGTATAATTAATTAAATATTAATTATTATAAATTTGAAAATAGATTTATTTGATTTTTAAAAAAACTTCTCTATAGAATTTTTTTAAAAAAATACCGTTTAAATTTTTTAAAAATACACCGTTTAATAGTTTATAAAACATGCTCACGAAAAATGAGGGATTAGCTCATCCAAGAAGTAGAAACAGGGCCTAAATCGCGTTTGAGTATTTCTTTCCCATACAAGTTACTTATTTTTTTTACCATAGAATATGCATAAATATTGATTCATTTCTTTAACCTCTTGGACAGAGGCATGCTCCTGTCTGTCCCGTCAATTGAAAACCATGTACAAGTTTAAGGTGGTTGTGCCCATGAAGATAGCGAACTGTTTATCCTGACAATAGCGTAGCATGACACAATAGAAGAGATGCAAGATTAGGGCTTGGCGGGAGTAGGGTGGAAGGAGAAAGAAGAGATATGGGGTGTTTTCTAAGCCATAAAGGGGTGGTGGTGTGGCAAGATGATGGTGGCACCGCTAAAACTTCTGGTGGGTGAATCAGCTGTGGACATGATCACGATGGTCTGAGCAGGAAAGACAAGGATGTGTGCTAAATGGAGAAGAGAGAGATTAGAGAGATAAGTTCGCTACTTCACTTGGCTAGAGGTTAAAGATGAACAAGGGCCATTGTGAATTGTGATCGATCCAACGACCTAGAATACACCTTGACCTTCAAGGAAAAAACATGTCAAAGAGGGTGTAGCTAACTTTTTCCCCCTTCTCTCTTTGCTTTGTGTTGCATCTAGATAATCAATTAGCTTGCAATTTTCTAGTGGATTAAGGTCGTGTGCAATGAGCTGTTAAGATAGATGTTTAAGGGAAAAAATCAATCCCTTTTCTACCATACCGGTATTTTGCAAGCGAGTAGATGCGAAGTGAAGCGCTCAAAACTTGTACCGTGCTACCGTGCCACACGTAGGAAACACCATTTCTCGGGAAGTGATGCCTAAGCCAATGTGAGACAAGCTGTTCCATATGCTATAGATGCTTTGAAATGGTACTTTCACCCTTTGCATTAAAACAGAGGAGTATTAGAGTTCCTTTGAAACGCAGAAATTTTATAGGAAATAGTTCAATTTCTTCAAAATTCTCATAGAATTCCTCCAAATCGAATAGACCCTTATAGTTGAGTGTGGCATAGTAACACAATGCACTAAAAGGTGCTTCCTCTATCCATAAATATAAGTGTTTTTAGAACATAGCTACGTCAAACAATTTTTTAACTTGGACTGTTAATAGAAAAAACATACAGATTGATGATATAAAAACGGTATTATTAGATTTATCATTAAACAAACTATTATAATATGTAACTTTTTATTTGAAATAATTTATCTTTATAGATGGTATTGTTCAAAGTAGTACATTAAAGATCGTATCAAAGTCTAAAAGTGTTTATATTTGTAGATGGAGGGAGTAACACATTGATGTTAGCTGCAACAGTACATTTTAGTAATGGAGGAGAAATATGCAATGTAGCGCTTCAATTTGGGCCATCCGTCATGGATCAGACGGTAGAGGGAGCGCCTAATGCACCTTTACTATTGTCCTCTATAGTAGCCGTATGGTACGACAGCTGATCCTATTCCGCATATATGTATATGGAAAATGATCTATGCCGGGCATCCAAGCGCTCTGGAAGCTATGCCACAATGGGCCAGATACAAGGCCCAATGAACAAATAGACAACACACTGTTTTCTCTAGAAAAATCTCAACTCTGCATCGTCTTCCTCACTTTCTTTTTTTTTTCTCTTCTCTCTCCTTTTTTTCTACCACAAATCTCTCATAGAAACTTGCTAGATGACTAACTAGAGTACTCCGGTTCTCCATTTCTCACTCGCTAGTTGGACGCGTGAGCTTGTCATGGTGTTGTAAGAGAGACTTCTTTCTATGAGAAGTTGTTGGATTTTTTTTCTCTAGACTCAGGCAAGTCTGGAGAGGATAGGGAACGACGAGGTCTGTTGGCAAGATAAGCAGAGCGACTGGATGAAGGTAGCACATGGGTCATTGGCCAGCACGTGCTCATTGTCAACTGCCGACACCGACGGCAAGTGGCAACGCAGTCGTCGACTTCTTGTGGAGGCTTCCATTGTGCCACCACCAAGAACTAAAGTCGGGAGAAGAGAAAAGAAGTTGCGAGCATGGAGAGCTCAGATCCAGCCACCGGAGAGAAAGAAGATGGTTGATAGGCTTTTTGTTGGAGATGGTTGACGATTTTGTTCCGTCCCATTGTTTATCTTTTTGTGCTATGTCGTATTAGAGTGTTTCACTCTTTTTGGATCAAACGTTGCACATGATGCACACAACCCGGTCGTACCAGCAATAAAATTTTTTTTATGTTGCAGTTGATATTTTTTAGATGTTGCACATATTATTTTCATGATTTGGATGTTGCACATATTATTTTCATGATGTTGCACACCATTCTTTCTTGATGTTGCAGCATATTTTGTTGGATGTTTCACATATTAGTTTGTTAGTGTTGCAATCAGTATATTTAAATGTTGTATATCTTTGAAACATTTTTTTACCAAGTGATGAAATATTTTGACTAAGTGTTGAAATATTTTTCATCAAATGGTGAAACATCGTCTGATGTTTTGCTACGGATCGGACGTCCAATCCGTAGTTGTGTCCTATGTATATGCCCCAAGGCACACCAACCCCTATATGTGTATTCAATTATTCATGCTTTTGTTACTTGTAACGCCTCAATTTTTCGGGCCGTTAAAACCTATTTTTATAAAAATTTAATTTCTAAAAAGTCAGATTTTTGTATGTGCCTAAGGACTAAAGTACCGAGATCTCAATTAAATCCCCTTCTTTAAATCCCAAAATTTCCCCAATCAAAAATCTAGATCCAAAATTTAAATCTCGAATTCAAATTTTGCAATTCGAATTCCCCTTCCAAAAACCCTCCAATAAATTTTTCTTATTTTAATTCTCCTAAGAAAAATCAAATATTCAATCTCTTCATAAATCCAGGGCTGAATTCAAATCCCCTTTTGAAGTCCCTCTCAACTCCCTCCCTTGAATTTAAAAATTCAAAAACTCCTAATCATATATATATATATATATATATATATATATATATATATATATATATATATATATATATATATATATATATATATATTGTCTTGAATCCCTAAAATTTTGCAAACTCAAATATCCCATTTTGGAAAATTAAATACCCATCCAAAACTCCCCAAACCTTTCTATGAAAATCCTAAGAAAAATAAGAAATTCTGCTGTTTTAGTTGGGCTGTTTTCTTTCTCTCTCGGCCCAGCCCTTGGCCTCCTTCACCCATACGCCACTGCCAGCCCGGGCCTGCACAACAGCAACCCCTCTCTTCCCCACGCCGCGCCCGCGCCCGCTGCCAGACGGGGCCCACTTGTAAGGGTCGCTGTCTTCCTCACGACTCTCTCTCTCTCGCTTGACACCCGTTTGACAAAACTCTCACGTGAACACCGTCGCCGTGCTGGCCACGACTCTCCCCGCTCGGCACCGCCTGACCGCCTCGGCCTCCCCGCTGACTGACCATGCCGCCTTCGCCACCTCTCCACGTGCTCTGCCGCCTCAGGAAGCCATCGCAGCAGCCGCCACGCCACTGCCATAGCCGAGCTCGAATCACGCGCACCGCCTCTCTAGCTCGTTCGCTTGCTGCCGCCTTCCCCTATAAAACCCGGACCGCCTCCCCTCCGCACTCCCCCACCACGGCAGCACCTCCTGGCCTCATCATACCGCCGCCCCCATCCGAGCTCGAGCTTGAGCACAATGAGCCGCCGCCACTGCTTTTTGTTCTCTTAGTGAGCACAACCCCCCTCTCTTGTCCCCTCTCCTCTTCTCTCCTTCACCGCAACCAGCCGAGCCCTAGAGTCCCTCCCCTGCCGCTGCCGGTGACCTCACTCCGCCGTCGTTGGAAGCCTTTCTCCCTCCTCGCCGCCCTCGGTCTCACATCGCCGTTCGCCGTCAACCACCAATCGGCCAATCCGAGCCGCTCATCATGTTTACCATCCTCTCCTTCCCCTATTTCTGTACGCCACCGCTCGACGGCGCCGCTCGGGGCACCGTCGGCCGTCGATCTTCCCTCCCGGCTGCTCCCTCTCTCACTCTCTCCCTATCTCTCTCTGACTAAGCAGCCCCGTCGCCGCCCGGCTGACATGCAGGCCCAATTCTTTCAATCTCCCTCCTCACAATGACACATGGGCCCCACTCTTTAATCACCTCTCACACTGGCTTACAGATGGGCCCCATATCCTTAATCACTCTATTCCAGTGACATGTGGACCAGCCCCAGCCTCCCACTGACACCTGGGCCCTATCTGTCATTCACCTACACTCTCACACTCTCTACCTCAGTTACATGTGGGCCCTAGCCCCTTCTCTCTCTAACATGTAGGCCCACCTCACTAAATAAACCTTTCTTTTATGCATCACTTACAGATGTACCCCACTGACATGTGGGCCCTACACCTTAGCTCTTCTCTCTCTCTGACCTTGGGCCCCACCTGTCAGATTTGGAATATTCCTGGAATATTCTTTTTCCAAAATTCAAATAAATCCCTTTTCTTTTCCAAAAAAATCCTTTAAACTTCAAAAATCCATATCTTTTCAACCGTAGCTCCGATTGACCCCGTTCAAGTTTCAAATTTTTTTTAAAATTGAGATCTACCTCATGGCACTATTAGTTATTAAAAATGGCATTTTATTTCTAGGATTTTTGTGTGTTTTCTCTCGGTACGCGTAGTCAACGACGACGAAATTATTTCAGACGAAGATTCTCAAAGGTTTTGAAGATGAAGAGTAAGGCAAGTCACCCCTTGAACATATTGCTCACAATTTATAAAATATTATTGTTTTGTGAAACTGCATTTTAGTGCATACATTAAATTGGATTCGGCCTTGGTTCGCTCGATGAACCGACAGACCTATCTAGTAATTGCAATAACCTGTAGGTTTAAAAAACCCTATTCCTTGTTGCTCCACCTCAGTGTTACCTCAGCATCCGTGCTCTATGAGTATGGGTATCGACGGTTCCACTCAAATCACATGTGTTGTCGAATGGGAAAACTTGGGTTTATAAAATATTTCGATCCGACACGTGGTGTCGGTACGTTTGCAAAAGAAGAAACGTTTGTGAAAACCGCGATGCAAAGTGATCGCCTCGGTGGAGATGCTTTATATTCGCATATAAGGACCGATTCCTTGGGGAATTACACTGACCATAATACAGTGCGACCACATGGACGGTATGGGACGCCCCTGGCTAAGTATTCAGCCGGAACAGGGTTACCTTTCATGCCAGTAGATGTGGAACGCCATGATAAGGTGTTTGAGGGCATCTCTGGGTTCCTGAGTAGAGCAAGGAAGGGAAGCTTGCCCGGTACTTGGTCAAGGAGTTTGGGGAATTTGTAAGCTGAATGCTTGAGTGAGATTGGCCTATCTATCGGGCATGAGGTACCCTGGGATGGCTCCTGAAAGGCCTTGTCGTAAACCTTCCCCTACTGGCGAGTGCGGGAAGTAAGCACGTGTTGTATGGGGAAAGCGTACACCTCTACAGAGATATCAACTGTTCGAACAACCGTGCCCATAGTCATGGACGATGTAAAGTGATTCCTTTAGCGTAACTTTGTTTTTATAAAAGGTTTGCGAAGCAAGTTTGCGGTTGGGAACCGTTACCAGAATCGGCCAAGTCAGCCGACGGATGACCATTACGTGGTCTAAAACGGTCATGTGTGAATCGGGATGTCAGATGGCATCATAGTTTAGGCTTCCCGAATGGAAGCAGTGTGCTGAAAATATGACAGCTCTAGGAGCCGAAATTGAGATGATGAGATGGATGATGTCCTGGGAAGGACGAAAATGAAGGGAAAATAATAGAGGAAATATAAGATAAGGATTTGTCCTGAAGAGGACAAAAGTGAAAATGAACTAATAGATGATATAGACTGAACTGTTGTCGTGGTCCGACAGGCGATAAACTGGAAACTTTAATCAATTAAACTTTGGTTCGTCCACTTGAGTTGTTGCAAAGCAATTCGTGGATAAGATTGAGGCGAGAGCCTTTTTCCAGTCACATTTGATACAACCCACACTTAGAGTTTTGGAAAATATTTTAAAATATAATGTTTACGAAATAAACCCCAATCCTCCTTGGTGGCCTGCATATCCACACTTTTTTCATGACTTGCTGAGTACGTATATATTCAATCCATTATCTTTCTCCCTCCTTTAGGAAGAGTAAAGTCGAAGTAAAGATTATGGTTTCTTTCCTAATCCCAAGCCGTTGCTTGTGGATTGGATTCTTGCTGCGCTGTCGTTCTGCTACTGTTCTACTTGAAGGTTGTTGCTCAAGGCTTGTCCGAAGTTGCAACTTATAAAAGTATAATATATATAAATATTTTATTTAGTTACTATGGTACATCTCGGTGGACCGTGGGTACCAGCAAGGTTTCCTAGGACTGGTACCAGCAACGCGGTTCCATGAGAGTTGGTTTACGCCAATCTCCTGCGATGCTTCCTCTCTGGTGTCACTATAGGTGGTGCCAGAGCAGGGATGTTATAGTACTGCAGAGTTGTGAGTGAATCTAAACCACACCATGAGAATATTCACCTTCTTGAATGGAATGTGTAATGCGGGTATGATAAACAGAAATTTCAGACTGCTAATCAAAACCATAGAGAATGTCCTTTTTTTTTTCTCAAGAGGATATCCACTCATTTTTACATGTCATCCAAAAAGTCATCTAAAAATTTTAAAAAAAACCCGATGTATCAATATGTGATAATTCAATCTAGAATTTAGAAACATGCAAGTTTAAATTTCTACTTATATAAGTACAATAAAAAAAATAAATATGACGGTCAATAATACGCACTATGCACAGTCGTATTTGTTTTTTTTACTTATATAGATCAAATTTTCGCTAGCATGTTTGTGAAATGATAAATCACTTATTGATTTTTCTTATCGATTTTTTGATGACTTTCTTGGGTGACAGCATAAAACGAGGGGAGGAAAAAAAAAACACTTCCAGTCTTAAAGCATATGCTAAATCATATCATCACCTATAAAACCTGTTATGTTGGTATTCTTCTTCTCAACAACCTTTCTGTCTATGAACCTAATTTTGGCTCATGTTTTCTGGTAGTTATCACAGAAACAAATCAACAAATGGTATACGGGATGTTGCCAACATCACAGGAAAACAACTGAAAAGTTTGGCTACCCTGAACTGAAAAGGACGGTGATGCCTGGCTTTCTTTAGGACCGCACTCTGCGCGCGGTGTAGTCTACTGAACCGCAAGGGAGCTGATGTTGCTGGTTGGGGTAGAACTCGCCGTTGCCGCAGTCGTCGTTGGCGCGGGTGCGTTGTCACCGGCACCAGCATTTGGCTTCTGAAACTCTATTTTGTACTGCATTTTGTCGTTGTCGTCGCCTTCATCGCTGTAGTTTCCACCCATCTCGTCGCTGTCCGTCTCCTCCCCTGTGATATTTGGCTCCGCTACGGTGCCTTCTGTCGTCTGTGCAAGAAACAATTAAAGATTAGGTCGCGTGCAATCAACTTGAAACTGTTTACATGTAAGAGTTCAAATGTTCAATGAGATCATTACCTTGTCTGCGGCCTTGTTGCCAAGGAGG
This sequence comes from Oryza meyeriana var. granulata, assembly GCA_003991445.1. Lineage (NCBI taxonomy): Eukaryota > Viridiplantae > Streptophyta > Magnoliopsida > Poales > Poaceae > Oryza > Oryza meyeriana. The sequence continues at coordinate 541,268 of RYFJ01000440.1, forward strand.
GGCACCGCCAGCGGCACGTTACCGTCATTGCAGCTCTTCCCCTCGAGCTCACGCTGGCTCGGGTTCTCCTGCTCGGAGACGGTGATGATGGCGAGACTGGAGCCCGAGGCGATTGTGACGCCGCCGGCGCTGCTGCCTCTGCCGGCCAAGTGTTTCTTGCGGTAGATGGCGTCGAGCTGGTGGAAGTAAGGGCAGGTCTTGGAGTCCTCGGGGCGCCTCTTGTTGCTCTCCTTCACCTTCTTGAAGTACTTGTTGATGTTCTCCCACTTCTCCTTGCACCGCTTGGCGCTCCGGTTGTAGCCGATCCTCTGCATGCCGGCGGCGATCTCCTCCCAAAGCGGGCCCTTGGGCCCCATGTCGTTGTACCGCTCCTCCTTCTCCATGCGCAAGTCGATGAGCGCCTGCACCTCCTCCTTCGGCCACCGCGACGGCGCCGTCGTCCCACTGCCCTCTCCTCCTGCGGCCCAGCCCTCCTCCGCCTTCGCTCTCGGCTGCACGGGCACCAGCTGCAGCCCCGCGGCGGCCGCGCCGTGGTGTGGCGTCGGAGGGGCCGGAACAGGTGCACGAGTGGCGGTGGCGCCGGAAGGAGAGAGGTTTACGGGCTCCCCGCCACCCACGCGCTGGAGGAACGCGATCAGCGCGGCGTCGCGGGAGGCCGCGGCGGCGCGCTCCTGGGAGAGGATATCCCGCTCGCGGTTCATGCGGATGACCTCCTTCCGCCGCCACGCCTCCTCGCGCTCGGTGCGCTCCGCCTCCCACTTCTCGAGCGTCTCCAGGAACAGCCGCTGCATCGCGTCTTGCTTCTCCGTCACCTGCCTCATCATGCCTTCGAACATCGCCATCAACTTCCTGCTGTTCCCTTCGCCATTATCATCCCCACCGCCATGACCGCCGCCCGCAGCCACCGCCTCCTCCTCGTCGTCGTCAGACTCATCGTCCGACTCTGACTCCGACGACATCGACAAGAAGCCGAGGTCCGCCGCGGCAGGCAACATCCTCGCCATCGCCAACGGCTGAGGATCCTCCACCGGCATGCCCTGCTGCTGCTGCTGCGGCGGCGGCGGCGCCGCGGCGTGGAGCGCCTCGAGCTGCGAGAAGAAGCGGTAGCTCTTACCGTCCTGCCGCCCTGCGCGCCCGCCCTTGGTGCGCTTGTAGTACTTGTCCACGTTCTCGAACTTCTCCTTGCACTTCTTGGCGCTCCTATGGTACCCCAACTCCGCAAGCCTCCTGCAAGAAAATTCGTTCCGACACGCCGCGCTGGCTTTTGTCAGTTAATTGCTCCTTGCTTCCACGCCTCAACCAGAAAACGCTGTAACGTAAGGCACGACAACAATGAAAGCATATATGATATGAACTATGAAGTGGCAACGACTACAGTCTACAGTACGTACGCACGGAAGTACTAGCATCTTTCACCCATCGTAGTGGCATATATACATAGATGAGTCAAGACTTGACATTCTTTTTCGTCTTTCCATGAAAGAGACTGGAGATGGGAGCGCGGAATCGGAACATGTTAGAGGAGTACTACTAGTAGTAGTTATACGCTGCAGATGAGGGCTTGGAAGTCAGAAGAGATGTGATGATGTCAAGTTGATGGCATCGTGGGTGCGGGAAGAGAAAAAGGAGAGAAACTATGGTGCGGCGGCGTCGGGATGGGAGCAAAAGGCTTTCTTCCTTCTTTTTCCCAAAAACTGGAGCGCATCGATGTTTAGAAACGAATAGAAAACACAGTGCAGCTGCCACCTTGCAGGCTGCAGCTACTGCTATGTCTCTGTTTGTTGCCAGCAGCCTGCACTCCACGAGACGAAACACCCACAGCGTGGTGTCATACAGCTCCCGGCCGCGGCGATACAGATACAGATACAGATACTTATCGTCCTGCACGGCTGCACACCTACCATCATCAGCAGCACGTACGCCCCCAATTTTCCACGGAAACCGAAGAGCATTACGCCAAAAGAGCCTAATAAAAATGGCAGGATAACTCGCCGTCGTTTCACGAGACGCAGTACTACGGTGATACGGTCTACGGGTGATGGTGAATTCCGTTCGCTAGTAGCAGCATTTCGCAGGGAGAGCAGCCGACACAGCGAGAAAAATTACTGCACGCGTTCCGCTTCCGTACCTGGAGAGCTCCTCCCAGACCGGCGCCTTGAGGGTGGCGTTGCGGAAGGCGGCGTCCATCTCCGACCGGATCCTGATGAGCACCAGCGTCTCCTCGCGCGGCCACCGGTTGCCGGAGCTTCCACTCCCGCTCCCGCCGACGCCGCCGGCGACGACGTCGACTATCATCATGTCGTCCTCGTTGGAGTCGAGGGCGGTGGCGCTCCCGGAGCCGGCTGCAGCTGGGAATTCTTCATGAGCCGCCGTCGTCCCCGCCGGCTGCGGCTGCGTCGGCAGCAGGACTTCACTGGAAACAGGCGCGGGCATAGTCACCGGCGGCAGCGAAAACGCGTACATGGTCGGCCTAGGGGCGCCGTGTGGTGGCTCGCCGGCACCCTGGAGGTGCTGCATGGCCACCACCACCTTTCCTTCCCTGCCCAAAACACAAAATTCAGTTGATCTACCACACAAGACAGGGATAGGCGATGTAGAAAAGCCAGAAACTGCAGTGCCACTCCACAAACACAAGCAAGCACTGCTGCTACTTGCGTCTCTCGTCTCCCACACAAGTGCGTACCACCAACTAGCAGCCTACGAGAGCGATTTGGGCGCTGAATTGGGGACAATTCTTGCCTCTACGCCCATCTATCTTGGTCTCCGTTTCCACCCGGTCTCTCCCTCGCGCAAAGAGAGAGTGTTGCAAGGAAGAGTAAAACTTACAACTTTGGACGACGGATATGACGGGAATTGCAAACCGGAGACTGTACCTAGGGGAGGAGGAAGAGAAGAGACGGTGGTGAAAAAGATGGGGGCATGGACAACTGGAAAGGGGCAAAAGAAGGTGGGAGAGGAGAGGCAGGCAGAGAAAGCCAAGAGCCCCTACAAAGAAGAGGGGTCTGGTACATGTGTACGCTACACTAGCGCTCCAAGATTTATACACCCATCCAGCGAAAGATGTCCAAGTTCCAAAAGAAAAATGTATTTACATTTTAGTCCATCAGATTGGCTCAATAAATGTTGAAAGACTGAGAAATGGCACCAAATCCCTCTCGGCATATTCGCATTTAACCCATGGGAAGAAAACTATTTATAGTTTGGTGCATTAGTTTTGTTTCATAAATGTTAGAGATACAGAATGTGTTGTATCCATCTATCTCACGACATAATAGCATTTGACTTTCACAAAACTAAAATAGTTGTATCTAGTTTCATAAATATTAGAGATAGTAAATGATATACATTAACCGCTTCGATAAATGATAGAGACAGTGAATGCGTCATATGTCCATCTCACGAGATGTCCATCTCACGAGATGTCCATATTTTAATCCCCAAAAGAACTTTTTTTAGTCTATCAGTTTTATTTTTCAGGTGTCATATAGATGGTACGTATAGTGTGTACGTCGTATCTATCTCTTGTATAAATGTTAGAGATGGAGCATGTGTTACATCTACCAACTAGAAAAAGATTGGATTTGTTCCATAATTATAAATTTTAGAAATAAGGAGTGCTCCATGTCCGTGTTTCAACCGAAAGATGTTCCTAATCCCATAGGAAATGACATTGCATCTACTATTGTGAAAATACATTTCATAAATGCTAGATATAGATGATATAGTATAGTGTTATACTATATATTTATCTATCTCCCAACATAAACATGTTTACATTGCAGTCCGTTGGTTATCATGTTTAAATTCTATCTCGATCCCAACATAAAGATGTTTGAATCCAAAAGGAAAAAATTGTGTTAGCCCCTGGCATCCATTCATACATGGTGATGAATGGTGATGATTGCTAGTGAAATTCACGAGGTAAGAAGATATACATGACAATACTTACAATATCTTTTATGACATCATCCTAGCTGGTATAATTGACCGGCTATGTGTCACGACAACATGCAACAGTACATGTAGCACAAAAAAGGGGGAAATTTTGGTTGCAGTTCTTTCGATTGATCTAAATAAATTGTTGCAAGGTTGGAAACATGCATTAAGTTTCAAAAAAGAAAATATGTTTGTGTTTAGTTCTTTGGGTATATTTCACACTTTTTTTTTTTTGCAAAGGATACATTTCACAAATCTTAGAGATAGACGAGTAGTATACTGGTGCACTATGTATATATCTATCCCCAATAAACATGTTTAATTTCAACTAATAAGAAGGATATGCATCATGTAGACAATTGGATATATCATGCATAAATTTTATTATAGGGCATGACGCATACTATTTCCCAAAATAAATAATCCGAGTCTGAAAGAAAAATAAATATTTAAATTAGTCCCTTGCATTCGTTCAAAAATGGTGACGCTTGATAGTCAACTTTGTGAGGTGAGGATAAGACGAAAACAATACCTTTGATGACGTCAAATAAGGTAGCATAATTGATTGTCTATACATTGTGACAATACACAACAATATACGAATAACACTTTCATGATATCATTAAAGCATATTCAACAATGAGATTGACTCAATTGTCCATTTTGTGCTCATGGAGAGTGTTGGAGGCAGGCCGCAACCCCTTCGGCCGGCCTAAGATCGAAGCATTGGGCGAAGATCCCGGTGAACAGACAAAGAGCCTAGGGAACTAGGCAAATGTCACACCCCGATCTGGCACCGCCGTACAACAGCACCAAATGGGGCGTGCCGTAGGAAAACAGCGCGAACTACCTTCCCACGGAACCGCGATACTGATACCAGTCCTAGGACACAGCGCTGGTATCCACAGAAATTAGATATGCATCATTGCAGAACCTTAAATAATTAAATAGATATATACCTTAACTTACGTTGTAGTTTTGGAGCAAGCCGGAGACAACAATGAACAGCACAGAGGCAGCGGACTAAGTCCCAACACATAGGCAACGGCTGGGAATCAGGATGAAACCCTAGTCTTCACTTCACTGCAACTCCAGCTTCAGCTCCTGACGGAGAACTATATATATAGAGCGAGGGTGAGTACTTACGTACTCAGCAAGCCAAGGGAACGTAGGTGGTTGTTGCAGGCTTCAAAGAGAGGCTGGATATTTTATAAATCCGGTTTGTTTGAATTCTTTTAGAATCTGAGTGTGTGCTTCTCAACAATCAAGGTAAGGTGAGTCTCGCCCGATCGGAATGAAAGATGTATCAATCTTTATGTCTCCAATTTTCACAATCTCAGATTTCACATCAACCGGCTCTCAAAGCCAAAACATTGCTCCGGACTTCCCGAGTCTTGCTGTCCACAACAGGCAAGCCATTTCATCGGACCTCCAGCGTCCTTAATGGCACTTCCTTCCCACAGTTCCCAAACCACACACATATTTTGCACCCAGGGTAAAAATAAAACTACGCTAAGGAATTACCTCACATCCGCCCATGATCGTGGACATGACTGTTTAAATAGTTTAAACCTCTGCAGAGGGGGTACACTTTACCCACACAACGCAACTTACTCTAATCACTAGCTCACATGCATTGTATACGATTTGGTGACGTAGAGGTTTTCGCGACAAGGCATTTCCCAAACCCTCCCAGGTTACCCCATGCCAACTGGAGGGGTCCTCGAGACCAACAACAGGGTAGGTTCAAGACCATGCTGTGCCAGGAACCCAGGAGGCATGCCCGACGCCCTTTCGGATGATCCACAGTCCAATGGCATGCAAGGCGTCCCTGAGAGGCTAGTTACTCAGCCAAGGGCTATCCCATATCACCCATGTGGTTGTACTGTCATATGCTCGGATGAAATTCCGAAGGAATCAATCCTTAAGGCGACCAGACAGGCATCACACACACCGGACCAGCCTTGTGTCGCGAATCTCCATTTTGAAATTCATTTTTCTTTCATAAGGCACCGACCCAGGTGTCGGGTTTTCCAAACGTTTTGTAAAACCAAGTTTTACCCAAGAAGTTTATCAAATTTTAAGTTTGAAGGGCAACCATTGGCACACACACAATAGTGCACACATACCGAGACATGGCAGCGGTGGTTACAAGGGAACAGGGTATATCAATCATCAAGGAAGGATTTAGATGCAACAAGTTTAGAAAGGTCCGTCGATCAGACTCGCAGTCGGGACTGCACAGATCAGTGCACGCCTATTGATGCAGGTTTTGCAATCAAAATAATTTTAAATTTCAATTATAGGCTCGATTGATCAAATGTGACTTTCCTTGCTCTAAGTCTTCATGAGTCTTCGAGAAATCTCGGCGAAATCCGCTCCGAAATGAATTTTCGATGACCGGTTACTATGTGCAAACACACAAAAATCTATACAAAGACCATAAAAAATCCTATTTAGTACTACTAATAGTGCCATTAGATAGATCTCAATTTTAGAAAATTACTGGAATTGGAACGGAGTTAATCAGAGTTACGGATAAAAGGATATGATTTTTCGAAGATTATTTGAATTTTTGGATAACTAAAAAATAATTATTTGGAATTTCTAAAGGAATTTGCTCTGGGATCACTGTCAGCTAGGGCCCACTAGCAGCATAGGCCCGTAGGTCAGTGAAGGAGAGGGAGTGGGAACATGGGCCATGCTCACTGACAGATAGGCCAACTGTCATGAGGGGTCCATGTGCAAGAGAGAGAGAGCTGGTGGGCGCTAGGTTATGGGCCGAGGTGGGGCCCGATGTCGGCCACACAGGAGTTCCTCCACCGTGGGCCGCTGGCAGACCTGGCCCACAGGTCAGTGGGTCAAGGAGGGAGGAAATCATGCGGTGGCCCACGTGTTATCGGTGGAATAGGGGAGTGGATTCGTGGGCGCAGTGCACGATGGATCGGGAGAGGCAGGCCCACCGGTTAGCGGCGGGGTCACAGAGACCACGCGCACGGGCATCGGGGCGGGGTGTGGCCATCGCTCTGACCAAGCGGGACCACACGGTAGGGTCGAGGAGGAGAGGTGTGAGGCTTAGCCGATCCGACGGCTCACGGTGGCGAGAGGCAATTCCGGCGAACGGCGGTGCTCTAGGGCAGGGAACGAGTCGGCGGAAAGAGGAGGCCAAGTGGAATCCTTCGACCGGTTTGGATCACGCCGAAGATGAGTGATGGCGCCCGGCGGCGTGATGCCGAGGTGACGGGGAGAGAGACGAGGGGAGAGGGCCGACGGCCATGGCTACGTTCCGAGGGACCTCGGGGACTTGCGGTGGTCCGGGGCACGGCTGTGTGCGGTGGCGGCGTCAAAGCTGGTTGACGATGAGGAGGAGGGAAGGGGGAGCAGGCGGCCATGGAAACCGAGAGAGAGACAGAGACATAGAGAGAGAGAGAGATAGACTGGCGGCGGAAACAAAACGGCATAGGTACTGGATGCGTGCTCCGTGGAGTTTAAGAGCGGCTGGCCGAGCTCACCGTGGGTGGGAATGGCGCCACGGTGGGGGACCGAGGATGATGAAGACTGAGAAGGCTGGTGATGAGCACTGGGGCGGTGCTCCTTGGGTCAAGCGGGGACCGGGCGAGGTAGGGGAACGGAGGGGAGAGGTGTTCACGGCGTGTCGCCCGGCTCGGTGATGGGGCGTGTGATGGCCAAGCGGCGGTGGAGACGGCAGAGCTTTAGGTGCTGCACAGCTGACGTCGTCCAGGGAGTAGAGCCAAGGGGGGAGGCGAAGAGGATCTCCGAGGTATTTATAGGCGAGGAGAGGGGTTGGCTAGGTTGGTCGGGGAGGGTCTCCAATAATGGAGCCCAAATAATAGAGGAGAGCGGAGGGGCGCCGAGGCGAATGTTTCTCATCGCGGGCAGCCAAATTCGAGCGACGGTGGGGATTTGCGAGGCAGCGGAGGCGGTCTATCGGGCGGCTGTAATTGAAATCCTCACGCGGGCTCGGGTGAGGCGTGGTCAAGGTGGGGGCAACGGTGATGCGAGCGTGGGGCCGATTTGACTGGCCCGGTCGAGCGGAGGGACAAAGGGGCAAAAGCGGAGGGGACAACGGAGCGGCATGGGCAGCGAGGATGGCTGTCCAAGAATCAGTGGCTAATGGGGGTCGGCGAGGCCATGGTGACGTCGGGCGGGCTCGGAGGAAACGGGACGGAGGGGAGGTGGAAGATGACACTGTGCGGCGTAGAATCAACGGCGGCGTGCGAAGCGGGGACACGTGGCCGGATCCGAGCCGCGCAGGCGGGCTCACGCGCGGCACGGAAAAGCGAGGGAGATCGAGCGGCTGGGCGTGGCTCGGCGGTGCACGTGGCGCGCATGTGGCGGCTTGGCGCGGCTCACGCGCGGCGTGGGCAGACGAGGAGATCGGGCGGCGCGAAGCGGGCCTCGGGGACACGCGTCATGCATCCTGGCCGTGCGTGCTGGTCTCGCACGGGATGCGCTGGCGCAGTGTGGACGGGAGGGATCGGATGGCACAGCGGGTGCGCAGGGGAACACGTGGCAGGAATCCGTGGTTGCGGCGGGCTCACGCGCGATGCTGGGCCGAGGTGGGGAATGGCTGCAGCCCAAGACAACAGTGACCTTTCTCTATTTCTCTGGGATTAATTTGAATGACTTTTGAGGGTTTCAAAGGGGATTTGAATTCAACAATTTATATTTGAACTCAGAAGAAATCAGGGAGTCAAGGGGGTATATTCCAGGGGATAATTTGAATATTTGGAGGGGATTTTGCTTTAGAGCTTTCCCAGGGATTTTAAAGGGAGATTCCAAGGAGGGGTTTCAATTTATTTTTGAATTTACAGGTGCTCCAGGGGATTTGGGGATTTTTCAATGGGGTCAAAGATGGAGGGTTGACACACATATTTCACAGGTGTGTAAGGGCATATACATATATATTTGTACGTACGTATGTATATATATATGTACGCGTATTGGTATAGTGGTGGAATTGAGTGTGGAGTAGGGGTGGGGTTGATATATATATATATATTGGTGGGAAGAGATTATCGAGTAGAGGTTGATTCTAGGTTGCATGTCCAAACCTAGGATTTTATTTGGGAATTCAAAGGAGAGAGAAAACAAGGGAATTTATGGGGAGGATTCCAAGGGGTTGTTTAGGGTTATATATATATTGGTGGGAAGAGACTGTCGAGTAGAGGTTGATTCCAAGTTGCATGTCCAAACCTAGGATTTTATCTGGGAATTCAAAGGAGAGAGAAAACAAGGGAATTTACCGGAAGGATTCCAAGGAGTTGTTTAGGGTTCCGATTCGGATCCTCAGAACGGCTTTCAAAGTAGGAATTTTTGAAGGAGAAGATCGGGGAACTTGCCATTAGGGTTTTAGGAGCGGAGTTCGATAACAGCGTTCGGATTCAAGGATTATTTTGGAACGGAGGTTCTTAAGAGGAAGGGATTACGAGATCAAGGCAGAGAGACAAATTGAGATCCATGGCACGACATACAACATAACACACAAGGATCGAAATTTTCACGAGTAGTTTTTAGTGAAATATTGTTTAATGTCTTGCGGAAAGCAGGGCGTTACAGCAAAGCCCTTAAGCACCGGGCGAAGAGCCTGACGAATAGGCGAAGAGCTTGGCGCACCAGGCAAAGCTTTGAGGCACCGGGGAAAGAGCTTGGCAAACGGGCGAAGACTAGGCGCACCAGACGAAGAGCCCGACGGATAGGCAAAGCCAAGGGCACGAGGCGAAGGGCCTAGTGAACAGGCGAAGCTCGGTGGGAGGCCGAACAGCTAGCCAACGCCATCTCGACCCAAGAGGACGGAAGGCCCATCAAGGAAACGACCCATCTGGCTAGTGCGGCCCATGTGGCTTTATACCTAGGAAAGGACATGTGTACCCTCATAGGATCAGAATATAATACCACTTTTAAATAAAACCTTAGGGCCTGTAAGTGAAACCCTAGGCCTATAAATAGGCCCCTAGAGCACTGTAATGGCAGAGTTTTTGATATTCAATATAGAGATTTACTATCTTTGTCCATACTTAGAGACTACTATTTTTTCTTTGACAACAGAGAGGGGAGGGGGGAGGTTGAAGGGGTCACGTTTTCCTTCCACCGTATATAATTATTTTGCATACTCCACTTCTCATTCTAAAAGTTAAAGGTGGAGCAATGAAAAAAAAATGAAACAAAGAGATGTTATATTGTTTTATAAAGGGAATGTTTAGGCAATTGTTCGGCTGTAAAAATAACACTTTTCATTGATAATGAACGTTAAACACATACCACTTTAAAACAAAATTTACTATCCACTCCTGCAGTCTCACTTTCCTTCAGTAGCCAAAGACTACAGCGGACTCATTCCATCCTAACCCCTCAAATACATAGGCTATGTCTAGGTGAGGCGATCAGACCAGAAGAGTTTCTTTTTTATCTAGAAGAACAATTTCGGGTCGGATGCTAGTACTTATCTTGTGTTTTTTATATCTTCGAACCATATCCACCCAATCAAAGACTAACTGATAAGTTACATTATATAAATTTGTTATCAGTAGTAGCATTTATGTTTTTAATTCCCTCCCGTTTTCCATTTCTTCTTCTTGTTGTTGTTAAGAAAGACTTTCCTTACCAACATTGATAAACATTTTTTTCTCTTTTGGTATGCAGAAAATTTGTAGCTACTTCCTCTGTCCAGAAATATAAACACTTTTGGACTCCGACACGGTATTCAATGTACTACTTTGACCAATACTATCTGCAAAAATAAATTATTTCAAACAAAAATAGTTGCATATAATGATAATTTGTTTAATGATAAATCTAATAACATCAATTTTTACGTCATCAATCTTTATAATTTTTTCTATTGATGGTCAAAGTTAAAAAGGTTTGACCTAGCACTATTCTAAAAATGCTTATATTTATGGACAGAGGGAGTACATATTTTCTTAACATTTACTCCCTCTGTCCCAAAATAACTTCATTTTTTTCTCATCTCATTATCCCACAAAGACTTAACCTTTGGAGCAATGTATTGGAGTTTGCAAAAGTGAGAGATAATTGCATTGGAGTTTGCAAAATTGAGGGACAAATGCATTGGAGTTTGTTAAAGTGAAGAATAGCTGTATTAGAGTTTGCTAAAGTGGAGGACATTCTAGTCATTTGTCACACCCATAAATTCACCAGAATTTCCAAAGCTAATTTGAGCATTAAACCCTCGTCCAAGAATTAGCCGAGGTACATAAATCGAAAATTTGATAAACATAAACAAAACGTAATAACGATAAACACTTACAGAAAGGCACTTAGTTTGCACACAAAAGAAAACGGCAGCAGAACAGCAACCTAGCGTAGTAGCACCAAGGCACTGACAGCTCAACTGGGGTATAAGCCAAACACCAAACTTCTCCTCGTAAATCTTCACTCTGATGATTGCAAAAATACAAGACTGAGTACCACCCACCGTACTCAACAAGCCACACTAGGAATGCAAAAATAATGCAACAGGATTCCAAAGGAAAAGCATAATATGGCTTATTTGTATAAAACAACAAAACATTTGCATTTAAATTCATTGAAAAACAGTATAGTTTAATCATTAATCAATATTAATCCAATCACTGAACAACACTGCAACGCAGTTTAGGCCCAAACCATAACCCTCCAAACTGGAGCTATCAAGTTTCCATCATCATTTATCATTAATGAGTAGTGTGGGACTAATCACAAAAAACATTTCTCCGCCACCCATTAACCGCGGGCACGGTTATTTGAATAGTTTTACTCTGCCCAGAGGTGTACCAATTTACCTACAAGACACAATCTCAACATCATGTTAGCCATGCGTCGCGATACCTGAAAGTACCCGAATAGAGATTGCGACAGGACCCTTCGTATAACACACCCAGCAGAAAGAGCACCAACCAAGTCCCCAGTAGAGGTGGCCTAATCTCCAGGCTAGAGAAACTCTTAGTTCCCAAACATGGGCTTATTGGTATTGCCATAGTGAATTTATTGATACTACCACCTAACAACTAGACACACCGTGGTGCCTCTTGTTGGACATACTACACTACAAGTCCAGCTGCTGCCCATTCTGACTTGTTGTTAGTATGGATATTGCTTCGCAACAAGCAGTCCACGAACTGGTCCTTAATTATCATGAGCACCACTAGCATCATCATCATTCCATGTGCTCACAACCCACCATTCAGTCAAGTTTTAGTTGGCATATTAATTAACCAGCCACAACCAACTGTCGTGAAACAATAACCATTAACCATTATTTATCGATAAGTGAATTATTAGTTCCCGCATAAAATGACGCTACAGTTTCTATGCATTGGTTAAGCATATCCTAAATTATCTAGCTAGATCATTAAATAGTCATCCAGCTAGTCCACATTAATTATCCAAGGTATCAAGGTAAAGGTAACAATACCAAAATGGCCATAATAATCAAAGGATATCGGAATAATAGTAATTACTCGTGTAATGACATTCCAAAATATTTCATGCAATAATGTTAAAATAAAATAATTTTCACAACTGGGATCAACATGCTCAAGGGGATTGTCATGTGACTTGCCTTGCAATCAAAAAAGTCTTCATGAGTCTCCCAAACCCTTCCGCAAACTCCGTGATCTTCCAAAACAGCGAAAATACGCGACTACACGTAAAACAAGGAAAAATCCTAAGAAACTCCAAATAAATAGTATATAAAAAGTACATAAACATGTAGATCATGATTTTAGATGAATTTAGGAAAAAGAACGGGTCGAATCGGAGTTCGGACAGAAAAGATACGGCTTCTAAAAGTTCGAATTCGGAGAAAATCTGAAAAGAAATAAAAAAGAAATATTCCCTAGAATAGTCACTAGATTTTCAGATTAATATAATTATTTTGGGTATTTGCTGACACCTAGGCCCCACTGTCGTAGGCTTGGCTCTGGTGGACCTAGTTCATGGACCAAGGAGTAGAGGGGAGTCGTGGACTAGGTGATGTGGAAGGCCACGTGGACTAGAGGGATGAGGCGGCGGCACACGTGGCCTTAGGGTTGACGTGGCTCTGGTCCGAATCATGTTGATCCGACGATCTAGATTCAATCTCGAGAGATCAACGGCTAGGATTGGATCTAGTGAATTTATGAAGATCTAGCGGCTCAAAATAAATCGGGTGGATTCGACGGTTGAGAGGGTTTTGGATCTGTTGCCCGGGCCCACATGGCAGTGACACGGAGGGGCCAGCCGAGCTCGGCTGTCCAGTCAGGGTGCAACAGAGGCTGGAAGGGATGCGCGATGGCGCAACCGCGACGACCGGTGGCAGGTACGGCTGCGGCAGTCAACGGCGGAGGACGGCTCTGGACACACGACGGCACAGAGCGATGTGACGACACAACGTCAACCCGACAGTAGTAGGACGACAATACGATGGCGACGGACGACACCAAACGGGGATAGATCAACGAGCACCGGAGGGAGTGCTCACCGGTGGTGGAGGGAGATGTGGAGGCGACGATGACTGCGACCACACGGTAGCTTGCACGCGCCGGCGGAGGCTTGCAAGGGCGGCGATGGCTGGAGCAGCAGCGGCGACACCGAGAAGCAGAGGCGGCGCGGCTTAGGGCTGGGGCGACGCAAGGCGAGCAGGGCGGTGGCGGTTTTGCTAAGGCGACGCTAGGGCACAAGGCGGTGCTAGCTTTATATAGGAGAGGCTAGGGCGCAGCGCAGGGACGGCGGCGGCCGGGATTTGCAGCAACCAGCGTGGAGCGGCTCGGGGTACGCGCGGCGGCTCGGCCTGGCTTCTAGTGGCGGCGGTTGTGGGCCAAGGTGCAGGTGACGCAGGCTGGCCAGGGGCCACGACAAGAGCAGCTCGGGCCGGGCCCAGGTTTAGCCGAAGAGAGAGAGAGAGCTAGAGGTAGAAGGAGATGAAGGAGGAAGAAGAGAAAAACCAAGGAAGAAGGGGAAAAGAAAGAAAAAGAGAAAAAGGAAATTAGGGGTTTTTTTGAAAAAAAATTCCAAATTTGTGAAATTTGGAATTTTTGGAGGATTTTAGGGAATCAAAGGAATATTATGGAATGTTGGAGATTGGTGGAAATATTCGAGACTTTAGAATATTCTGAATACTGGAATATATATATGTATATGTATATATATATATATGTGTGTGTGTGTGTGTGTGTGTGTATATATTTGGGAATCGGAGAATATTTAGAGGAAATAAGAAAATGGAATACATTTAGTGGGGTTCAGAAGACAGAGAATATTTCATGAGAATACTGGAATATCGGGTAATTAGAGACATTCGGAAATTTGTAAATATTCTGGGAATAAAGGAATTGATGAGAATATTCCACGGAGATTGAAATTGGGGCAAATCTCGAAGGGTTCCCGAGATTTGGTGTTCATTGACAAAAGGAATTTCAATGGAAAGGAGTTTCTAAGAGTCGAGGAAATATAGGGGGTTTTATGGTTTCGAATTAGAATGAATCTGAGAACTCCGGATTTAGGATTTCGAGAAGACATTTAGCGTTTTGGGAGCGACACCAAATCCTAAAAGAAAAAGAGAACCAGAGTTCGAGTTGAACAGAGGGATATCGAAGATTGGAGCAGAAATGACCCAACATGGGAAAAGAAAATAATTTTATTTTCTATTTATTTAATTACTGAAGTGTTCTTGATAACATTAAAATTAATTCTGGAGCTCCAAAAAATCCGAGAAAATTTCAGAGAGTTTATTAAACATGGAAAATTTACCAGAGGCAAAAACCACCACGAAACAAAGGCAACTTTATTATTATAAATACTTAAATGCTTAAAATATTTTGACAAAACCCCAGGAAATATAAAAGTATTAATTAAAGTTTTAACTTGGGATTTTTAGTATTGAAAAGTTCAAAAATTATTCAAACACTTTCACAAACAAATTTTCTAGTGTATTCTTATATTTCCATTTACCCAAAATAATTTTTAATTAAAGCGATTTTCTGGGTGTGACATCTTTTTGCATTTGTATTGATATTTTTGAGATGGCAAAATTGATGCCTTTTTGGGACGAGATAGTAGTTCCCATATATAGAACGTGCATGCCCTTAGTAATTAGTAATCTATATCTATACCAATTGGACACTTTGAGAGAGCTTCTATGTTAGTGAGAAAGATCTCACCCTTGATTAGATGGATCATACAATCATGACTATAGATCGTATTTGAAGTTTGTTTTAAATAAAACATGTAATTGGAAATATGGTTGACTGTTCAATTTTTACTTAGGTTTAGATAAAATCAGATTCATATAAATTACAAACTACTAGTTATTAATTTGGAAATTTGGAATATTAAAACACGAAAAGAATAATTGCACATCTTCAAAGTCCAAACTGAGTACAACTCTATATTTAATAATTTCAAAATTCAAAATTATTAAATTATAAAGCATACTAAATTGAAACTCCAACACAAATAGAATTTGATACTTATTAACTCCAAAATTTTAAAATATTAAATAGAACATGAAAACAACATAAGATATATTAGGGTGGATCGTAAATTTAGTATTTTATTTTCTAAAATTCAAAATCAATAATTAATAACTCCCCCCATCTATTAAAAGCGGATAATATGCGCTGATCACAAGCGGATGGAGTATTTGACATAACAATGCTAATATTTATATTACTAATACCAATAACCCGTGGAATGTACAGATTAGCGACTAGTAGAACCTAACTTCGGAAAAAGTGACACAAGATGTCTTGAGCTATTGTACGTAGTAAGTAGTAAATGTTGCTCCCTTAGTTCCGTTTTGGTCAACAGCTCATTTGATCCCTCAAGCGTTTCCACCCTAAATTTGGTATGTGATGTTTCATATAGTACTAATTATTTCATTGAACCTCCAAGTTTTCATTTTAGATCAAAAGAGTCTTTGGACCCTCCCGAGAGCATCACATGGACAGTCCCAGTCACCAAACACTCTAACTTGGTGGAGCAATCACATGACAAATGCCACTTATATATCGTTGCAATTGCTAATGTCAATTTGATGCTACTCCCTTTTTCGTTTTGTTTTTGCAATTGAAGAAAGGAAATTGCATAAGATAGCTAGAAACCCGAACCTATGGATGTAGAGGCCAGGTTTTTAATCCATTATCTTAATAAAAAAAGCTAGAAACCCTAACCTACAGCATCTCTGGTTTATTAGGATATATCAAGATCCACATTCTTCACACATGTACATTTGTACCCGGCACTGACTATAAAAGGGGGAAATTTGGAACGTTCATTCATTTTTTGCATGTCATTTAAATAATTCTATATTTTTTAAAAATAACAAGATAGATTAATGATGTGACGCCTTGACAATGTTGTACATTATTATTAATATGTAATTTTTAGGCTTTCAATCAATGAGTGAGTACAAACGATTGAATTAATTTGGATTTAATGGACTAATCTTTGTATCATACAAGTAATACCACTATCATATCATTATCTATATAGCAAAATCACTCTATGGAATTATTTGAGCAGGTTTTGTAGACCAACCCCAATGGATGAAGTAGACCTTTTCTATTAGGAAATATTAAGATCCACATTCTTCACATATGTACTTTTGTACCTGAGCCTGTATATAGTAGGGAAACTCCTTTTAACTCTCAAAAGGACACCCACTTGTTTCTTGCATGTTATTTAAATAATTATAATTTTTTTAAAAATAACAAGATATATTAATATATAATATATCACTTCACAAACATGTTAATTCAAATTTGTTTTCTACAAATTACAACAAATATGACCAAAGCGGCTGTCCATACCTCTTTGTGCCATTCTGCCATGTTACGGTTGAGTGTGGAACCAGAACCAGGCTTATCAGCTACTAACTCTATCTCACCGCGCGCGAACTCGGCCGGCAGCGTCCATGGCGCGCGTACGCTCCACCGCAGCACCGCTTCTGGTTAACGACATCCCCGTTCAGTACAAGTGGGCAACTCATTTCGATCTGCCGCTCAGAGCCTCAGACTGAGGCGGGAGCTTGCGATGTCGAGTACAAACACAGGGATACGAAGGGGAGGGAATCCGAGAGCTCGCGGCGCCGGCGCGTTCGATGGATCGATCGACGACAACGTGATCGGTTTGACACTGCCACGGTCGCATGATCCAAGGAAACGGCCGGCGCCTCCGCTAGCCTGCACACAGGAGCAGCGCTCTCAGTACGTACGTACGAGCAGGCAGGCAGGGCCAGGGACACGGCCGCAGAGGCCGGCCCTGCCCGTCCGTCGCTACTCGCTAGCGACAGGGTGAGGGCTGCAAAGCAACAGTGCCACGCTGGGGGGCTAGCTAGCGGCAAGGCGCAGTAGTGCAGTGAATGGGCACAAGTACCGGGCGCTCTGCCCTGTAACCGCTGGCAGTAGCATGCAGCTGCTACTCGGGATCGCTGATCCCGTGCAGGGGCTGCTGCTGCTAGCAGTAGACATGTAGCCCTGTGTTCCACACCTGCCGTGGCCTCGTCGTGCCGGCCGGGAGCCTCGGCCCGGACTCGTACGTCGCCTCTGCGACTGTGACGAGCCAGTTGATCCAGTGATCTGCCGCTTCTTTTAGAAAGACCAGTGTCCAGTACGAAGCAATGTATCGCGAGGAGAGGATGGTGGATGCCCGCTTACTTTGAGCATAAATATGTGAATAGGCTTGGGGCTCGGCTCCAGAAGAAGATGACAAGAAGAGAACACTGGCAGAGTATGCAGTGGGGGGCTAGCTCTGGGACCACCTCGATCATTTCATCGCAGATTTGGAGCTTGGGCACTCCACAACCACACTGCTGGTCCAAGCCTCCATGCATGCCCCCCCAGACCAGATGCATTTTATCTCCCTTTTTCTGTTCATTTCTTTATGAAATGCTAGATTGCATCCAGCGATCTAGAAATTCTGGGCTCCAAAGTTTCAGGAAAGGATCGATCGACTGTCCTAACGCTGTCTCGCTCGGTTTAGAGCAAATTCACACATAATGCACGCATGTGATCGCTAGTGTAACTTCCACCAGATCTACTACTACCGTGCTCAAGAACAAATGATCCTGTGAGGCTGTGACCCAACTTTACCGTTACAGTATAGTCTCCTCTATCCAAATTTATCGCCACTTTTCATATGGATTTATGCGAGTGAAGAAACATAAAAATTAGTGGTGAACTGCAAATATTTTTCAAGACAAACCTGATGAAACAATTCTCTCTTTGGAAACTTAATTAAAGAGCAGCATTTCCTCGCAAATTTTTTTGAGAGCAGCATATTTCTAAACTAGGCTAGGCGATGGTCTGACGGCGAATTTCTGGGCAGACCCCTTGCTGACAGGGGGCAAATTGATCTGCACCGCCGCCCCGATTCTGTTTTCCTTTGTGCGCAAGGGTCGTCTTACGGTGGCAAATGCTTTAACCAACAACCAATGGGTTGGTTCGTGATCTTCGAGGAGGCCTTTCCCCTCAAACGCTCGTCGAGTACCTGCAACTGTGGGAGCGACTTTCCTCGATCTCCCTACAGGACGGGGTCTTGTGGAAGCCAACAGCATATAGGGCATGCCCTCCTAGGCGACTTAAAACATGTTCTTCGCAGTGCGAATACAATCGGTATGTGGCAAATTCATGTGGAAATCCAAAGCCCCGGGGTGGTTCAAATTCTTCATCATCCTGGCCACTCGAGGTGCTTGCTTAAGATTCGACAACCTAGATCGTCGAGGCTGGCCGAGCCAACCAGTCTACCCCCTGTGCACAACAGAGGCGGAGTCCTGCAACCACCTCTTTGTCCACTGCTCCTTCTCCTTGCAAGTCTGGAGTCTCATTAGACAACGTCTGAGGATTCATCATGATCTAACAAGCCAGACTGATATGGGAACATGGTGCGATGCTCGTGAACATCTAGACAAGCCTTTGCGGAGGATGTTCGACGCCGCGGTAATTGATCTCCTGGATGCTTTGGAAGAAACGAAATGCTCGGGTGTTTGAAGGAATGAGTAGATCGGAATCGGATGTGGCGTGGTCGATCACTGAGAAATGGTGGGTATGGCACGTCACCGGTTTAGCAGGTCCCCTATGTGCATGGCCCTCCTCCCGAGACTACACCTTTGGAGGCGTGGTTAGTTGCCCTGCCCCCGTGGTCTAGTATTCTGTCCAACAACATGACAACCATGCTGTTGTAATTTGTAAAACTCTTCTTTCATCTAAATAAACTTTTGGCCGGCCTCTGTGCCATCCTGGCGAAAAAAATATTTCTGAACTAGCACGCGAACACATAATTCTCTCGATAATATATATCGGTTTCAATATTATCTAAAGAGCGCATAAGCAATGCTATGCATACTTAAAAAAATCTTACAAAACTTTTCAAGACAAAGGTCTCAAACATATAATTTAATCGGTTGGTATATAAGTTGTTATCACAGTGTATGATATTCATATCGAAAATATGTATAAAACACTATCATTTTCAAAAACATATTTGTCAGTTCAAAAAAAAAAAGACCCACTAAACACCGATGTTCAAACATTCGAGTTCCTCGAGCTGTTCAAACATTCAATGTGAATTGTCACTAGCTAGCGGTAGTGATTAATCTTTATGTATTATGTTCTATCTACACATGAGTTAATTCATCATCTTGGCCGCTTTAATTTTGATCTCTCATCAGCCAGGGACATGATGCTATTTCAATAGGTGTTTTCTTCTTTCTTTTTAAAGAAACTAAACCGCCAGGAGAACTACAATTGTATTAAATTACATCGGAGTAGATGGTTAAAACAAAAAATAAAAACAACACTAAGAAGAGACTCACCAACCACCTCAACTCACAAAACCATCCTTCCCGTTACCACATGCAACCAAAATTTGCATTATGCCATTGACAGCTAGCTAGTGACTAGTCCAGCTGATAAATGCATGGTGCAGTACATATCTTCTGCCCAACGACCATTTTCAGTCACAACTAACAGGTTAGATGGATATATAATTTGATATTGTGACCTTAATAATTTTAAGAATAACTACTCACTGTAACCACGCTCGTTCAAATGAGCAACCCCTCCTACAACGAGTATTTAAAAAAAACATAGTGGTGACGATAAGTCCCGTGCACTTATATTTTCCACTTACCTATTTTACCATCACATCCCTCGATGAGCATTTTTCTCCCTACGCAACCTACTCCAAACCCCATGCAACGAGGGAAAATAATCTTAAAAAACAAGAGTTTGTTATAGGAAGAAAATTACGCAGGACCTCAATCATTCGCTCATATGAAAGACCTTAGTTCCAAGTACTACATAAATCTCAAAACAAATCAATCTAATCTTTGAGACATCAAGACGTCGTATCACGTTGGAGATATACTCCGAGCACCTGTGTACCGCTGCCTCTTAATATCGTGTTGCCATGATAATATGTCTCATAGGTACATTTGTATTCAGCTTTTTTTTTAAGGAAACATACAATGCTACATTTTCATTAGCTTTGGTTTTATCCTGTTGCAGTTTATGGGCCATACATGCACTACAGTTATTTTCGAAGTAATTAAATTTCAAATAAACTCATCGCAAAAAAAAAAAAATCAAATAAACAAACGTACCTGAAACCAATCTGGCATATACCGTTCAGCCATATGCTTGTTGATCTCCCCTCGGCATCAGATACTCCACGATCGATGTACAGAGCGCGGCAACTGCAAATAACTGGCAGACTAGCTCAGAGCCGCAGACCCAATCATCGGTCGCACCAGATCGACAGCGAGTTAAATACGTGACATAAATCGTTGCACACGTTGGGCGTGACTGATTCCCCCGGCACGGCGGTAAAACGGTAAAACGCTAGAGCCTCACGTGCTATTCCTGCTGCGGCTGCCGCATGCTCGACACCGATCGATCAAACGAGTTGGTCCCCCTGGCGCACTCACGTACCTGTGTCGTCGCGCGCGAGGCTCGCGTGCGTTCGTTCGTGCGTGCCACGATCGGCAACCGCCACCACCACTGGTTTCGTCGGCGTGTTGCGGACTTGCGGCCATCACAGCCGCGCGCAAGTGCCCGGACGAGTCCACGTACTCTGAAGAGTCTGAAGACGCAGCGCCGGTTGCTGTCTCTCGGATCAGATCAGGACTGGACTTCAGGACGGCCCAATTTAGCCCGTAACTGAAGGCCTGGAGCATGCTGCATGGCAATATGGCATGTACAGATATAGCTCAGACTCAACTTAGAGCAGGGCTGCCCCGAGAAAAGTTAGGGTCTATTTGGATCTTTTGCTGATGCTGTCTAGCTAGAGTATGTTCAGCTTGCCCATATGGGCTTTTAGCTTAATCATGCGTTGGTAAATGACGGTTTGCCCTCGAATTTTTACTGTTACTAATTTAATTTTTTTTTAATTTACAAAACTAATTTTCGATTTGAATCATTTGCAAAACTACTCTCTTACCGCCCTGGGCCACGGCGGGATTTAAAAACCGCCGTGGCCCAGGGCGGCGAATGGCATCCCCGTCACCCGGGGCTAACGGCGCCGGTCGCCGTTAGCCCCAGGGAGGCCACGTGGATTCGCCGCCCTGGGGGACGGCGGCGAATGCCCCCAGGGGGCCGAATGCAAAATTACATTCGCCGTCCCCCAGGGCGGCAAATCCACTGGACCGTCCGCCCAGCAATCGGACGGTCCGTCCGCACAGGGATCGGACCGTCCGATCGAACCGTTCCCGTTCCCTCCCGATCGCACCATTGCCCAGCCCAGGCCTCGGCCCCCTGGAGCCATTTGCAAATTACCAAATTTAAAAATTTTGTTGCTAATTTTTAACCCCAAAATTTTTGAAAATTTATTTGTCAAAATTAAATTCTTAAATTCTATTTATTGTGCCATTGCATTTATTGAGTCGATGTTTAAAAAAAACCAAATATCATATATTGTTCACGTCGTGAAAAGAACTTGTCAAACTGAGGGTATTCCCGGATCGCCACTCGCATTCCACTCCTCGTATGTCTGGATTGGCACTCGCAATCCACTCCTCCCCGTCTTTCGCCTACACGCTTAACAAAATTTAGTTTTAATCGTGGTTTAGGGTATGTTTTTGAAAGTTTTTTTTATAATCCGACGATGGTGGGCGTTGGTTTGTAAAATCATGCTGATCATTTTTTCAAGTTTATTTTTGGTAAAACTTAATTAATGACATGGTAATAGGCCAGTCCGTTTTAATGACATGATAATAGGTAGATGCGAGCCATTCGCATTGCGGCATGATGAATGCGACACCCATAGTACGAAATACAACAGGCGAGACTACATTGTTAGCAGTACAATGTATCTGAAGGATGGGATCGAGTCTACAGGAGGTGAATATGGACATGACAAATTTAAACAAGTAATGCGAGACCTATAAATAAATAAATACAACAATAGCCCCTAGGTCATACGCCTCCTCGTCCTCCTAGGCTGCGCTCGCACGTGCCCGCGCGAGTACGTCAGGCGGTCCGCCGGTACCCCACGGGTGGCTCGGACCGCCTGAGCAGCAGGGGAAGCACCGGCGTCGTGCGGCTGTGTGTGCGGTGCACCTCCGAGCTGTGACGACCCGATCACGTCCTGCTCCGGAAGGAGGTCGTCCTCGGTAGAGATCCAAGCAGAGGTCGTCCACGGGAAGTAGTCGCCTGGAAGGTCGAGGACGTAAGGTACCGAGCTCGAGGTTCTGCACCGCCGAGAGAAACGACCGGTGGGACTGATCGGTGGCGTGATCTAGCAGCTCAGGCGTCTGGTAGTCCATACCTGCAAGGAAAAAGAAGCGGAACGGATTAGCTCAATTAAACATAGTGCATTATAGTCAGAAAATTAACAGAAAATTAACACATTACAGGGAGATTACATCATCAACGAGTGGCTATACTAGACAACATAACCCGAAGGTGCACGAGGACGCCTGCGACGACGCTGCCTATCAGTGGTGCCTTCCCCAGTTGGCCGCCTTCCGTCGGCCCCTGATCCTTCCATAGGAACTTCCGCTGCACTTGGGGCCTCGGCGTCTTTCGTGCACTTCTTGTAGGTATGTCCCTCCTCTCCACACCTACTGCAACGTTGAGCGCTAACGCCGGCCTCGGATTCGTTCATATCATTGCGTATCCTCCGTGTCTGACGTCGGCCTGCCTTGTTCCTTGCCTTCGTCGGGTCAGGGATGTAATAAACTGGACTTGTGTCTTCAGTGAAAGTGCCGACGATGCCGAAACCAAAGATCTCGGTACTCCATGTATGCATGATTGCTTCCTTTTTGAAGTACGGAGACACATATTGGCATTCATCAATGCCGCACTCCCCGCAAGCGGCAATGACATGAGAACAGGGCTTGTGGTACAAGCTTGGTTTCCGGCAGGAGCACGTGCATGTCCCATCTTCCTTTAGGACACACTCTTGTATAGGCTTCCTTGCGAATATGCCACGCCTGGACCTGTCGGCACACAATATCTCAAATCTACGCTCTCGTGTGCCCTGCACTCGGACTCGGTGCTCTCTTGCCTTCTTGCATTTGTCCTCAAGGTACTCTGCCATTTTAGTGCCGAACCAAAGGTTTCCATCGGCCATAAATGGGCCATTCTGTCTGCACCTGTCGTGGAAGTACGTCTGTGTTTTATGTAGGATGAACTCCACGATGGCAACAAGGGGGAGTTGCCGAACACCACGCATGACCCAGTTGTACACCTCTGCAAGGTTCGTGGTCATTATGCCGTACCTTGCTCCACCTTCATCGTACAGCAATGCCCATTTCTCCTTCGGCTCGTGCTCGATCCACTGCGAAAATCTGCTAACCGAGGAACCGGGCCTCCTTCTGAATGTACCGTCATCGGTGGGAAGTGCATCTAGAGCTTCAGGGCCGTCAATACCTCTAGCTGGGGGTCTTGCAGAACTCTCGTGTCTATATTTGGCTGTCAGCTCATCAAGTCTCCTCCACAGCTCATTGAACTTCTTCTGTTGATTCTGGGCGCACAAACGTTTGAACATGGCCATCAGCTCCTTGTTTCTGAACTGCTTATAAAAGTTTGCGCCCATGTGACGCATGCACCATCTGCTCTTCACATCTTCCCACACCGGAGGGTATCCCTTGTCTACGCAGCCGTTTCGCAGCTCCTGAATTGCACGCAGCATCCCTGGATGACGGTCATGTATGAGACATACATCTGGCCTCATCCCCGCCACCTTTTCCTTAACCAGCTTCAGAAACCAGTACCAACTCTCTGTGTTCTCGCCCTCGACGAAGGCAAAGGCCACTGGCAACACTTGGTTGTTCCCGTCTACTCCGATTGCCGTCAACATTTTCCCTCTGTATTTTCCAGTTAAGAACGTGTCGTCGATGCAGAGAATGGGCCTGCAATGAACAAATGCAAACATGCACGCCTGCAGAGAGAGGAAGGCCCGCTGAAGGACGCTCTGCCCAGGACTTGCTAACGATGGGAAACTTTTGATTTCGGAGTAGCTGCCAGGATTCCTCGCACAGATGGTTTGCAGTAGACGAGGCAAATTATTGTACGAAGCTTCAAAACTACCGAATCTCATTTCAATTATCTTCTGTTTGGCCCTCCATGCCTTGGCATATGTAATGGTGTACTTGTACTTCTCTTTGATACGGTTGATAATTGACTTGGGCTCGAACCGGAGGTTCTCCACAACAGCATAATACAGCTCTGAAGCGATGAATGCAGATGATATGTTCTTGTGGTACTTCTGAACACCCGGAAGATGGCAGTTGTGCTCCGTCACGATTGACACGGACCAACAGTCGTCATATTTCTTCCTGGATGCGTACATCCTCCATGGACATCCATCGCTTGAACTTGCACATTTCACTTCGTACAACGATCTTGTGGACTTTGATACCCAGAACTCCCTCCCAAGTGACACGGCCCACATCTTCACAGCCTCTGTCAACTGTGCTTTTTCGGCGTATCTAGCGCCTTGCACCACTTCATTCTGCCGATACTCCCATGCCACGGTGTGCCCCTCTGAGACAACGAGTCCGGAGAAGTCCTCGTTGTCCCATTCTGCCGGGTGTACATCGTCCTCCGAAGAATCATCATCCTCCATATGCTCAGGTTCTGAGTCTTCAATTTCCATCTCCTGTACTAGACCTGGGTGTCTCTCCCCTTCATCTGCAAACCCCCTCGTTCCCATGTCTTCTTGGCCTCCTTCCTCTCCGGCACCCTCGTCTTCTGCCTCATTTTGCTCCCCTGTTTCATCGGGCCCTTCCGCTGTACTCGGACCAGCCTGATCAATGCTGACCACGTCATGCACTACCACTAGGATGCTCGGTGCCCATCCTCGCTGCAGTGCACTCTCCACAAAAAATACCCAGCTGGCCGTTGAATCTATTGGCATCAATTCCCACCAAAAACATTCCACAGCCCAGCTAACCAGTGCGTACACCGTAATTGCATTTACTTGAGGATCTACTCCGAATCCCCTCATTAACCAATTGTAAACTCCAGGAAAACTTCTCTCAGCTGGAGCTATAATTCCCTTTTGTGCTACGTTGAACTCCGATAAATCTACCCCATATTGTCCTTGTCTGACATTTCCTTCACCGTGATATATCGCGAATACAACTCTATTTGCCATTTCTGTTCACAAAAAAGATTTTATTAATCTATACTAATCAATATTCGTTCCATAAAAAGGCTATACGTATGAGTCAAACTATTACCGTTTCTATATTTTATAAACTGACCCAGCGGCGCTAATAAAGTTATACGCTAGGTTTATCTAACGTGTCAAAATGACGTATACTAACGATAGCCATGGCGGAGCATATTTATTTTTAAAATATCTACAATTTACTACTTCTCCGCTATGTTCTTCTAGTACGGCCAAATAAATTTAACACTAACGATGGTTATGCCAAACCGCTAATATTTTCATATTATATCGGATATTACACTACAAGTCTACTACTAATTAATATTTGTCTAAAAAATTGACTACATAACAGAGGGAGATCAAAAAAATACCTGGATTCGGCTAAAAAATCTATGAGGGCTTCGCCGCTGTACTTCTCCTCCTTTTCCTCAGCTCTATTGGACGAACGCTGGAGGCGGAAGGGAGAAATGACGCGCGGCGACTGCAGGAAGGGATTTTATAGGGGCCGGCAAAAAACCGCCCTCCCCCAGGGCGGCGAATGGCTATAACCCGCCCTGGGGGACGGCGGCGAATGTAATTTTGTATTCGGCCCCCTGGGGGCATTCGCCGCCATCCCCCAGGGCGGCGAATCCACGTGGCCTCCCCGGGGCTAACGGCGGCCGGCGCCGTTAGCCCCGGGTGACGGGGATGCCATTCGCCGTCCTGGGCCACGGCGGTTTTTAAATCCCGCCGTGGCCCAGTGCGGCAAGAGGGTAGTTTTGCAATTGATCCCAATCGAAAATTAGTTTTGTAAATTAAAAAAAAATTAAATTAGTAACAGTAAAAATTCGTTTGCCCTCTCGCCGTGCGCTTGCCGTCCCGGGAGAGCCAAATCGGGTCTCCTCGTCGGGCGAGAATTTCTCAGCGGTTAAAGGCTAGATTGCCATCAAAAGCAAGATTTTTTCACCTCTACCAAACACCAGGCCTTGCTAAGCAAGGCTACGATTGCTTTTGCCTTAGATCCAAACCCTTTACTGTCCTGTAAAAATAATTCCGGTATAATGAGCCTTTAGCCCTTAACCCAATTATGTAAATGGGCCGAAACTAGGACAATAGCCAGTTTGTTTAAAAATAACTTTTAATACCACATCGTTCAACTAGATAAAAATATACTCGATGATAAGCTGCTCCCGTGACCTTCTGGGCACCGCGTGGTCAGCGTGGTTAGCAAATAATTGAGACTACGATATGATTATGATTTACTGTCTGCATTGCATACTATGCACCCTACATGTTGTGCTTAGCATTTTTTTTTCCTTTTCGGTGTCTTAGGGCATGTTCAATGTGCTTACCATTTTTTTGCTGTTTTGTTGTCTTTGTGCATAGTCAAAGATAGCGCCTTCACTTCATATTCGAAGGACTCCCTATAAAGGACTGTTTCTTAAATTGACTCTTCATTAATACATGTTAATTGAATCATTGCATGTATCACTGACTCTGGTTGAAGATCGGATTGTACAATGCCCAGTGCGATCTGATCTCCTCAATTTTTTCTCGTTAAGAGTCGTTGTTAAGCAAATCAACAATCTTTCTTTCTCCTCTCCTCTCTTTTGTAGGTCATCAAATTCACCTAGTTGGCAAGTTCAAGACCTTTGTTATTAGAGACTGTTGTACATGCTTTTATATATTTCTTTGTGCTCAGAATTCATACAGCAAGAGGCAAATACTGCATTTGCTCAAGAGCAGACATAGAGCTTCTAGTTTATTATTTTCTCCTTCAAAATACTGCAATATTATGTCCTAATTCTTGTAACTTGCTCCCATTTTCCTAAAATTAATGTTCAATGAGCGGTGTCGAGCCGGTGACGGTGCTCTTAGATTTATTTTATCTTTCATGAATTTATGGAAGAAATTGGGAGAGCTAGAGAGGCGATCAGGAGAGGTTTTAGAGATGAAAGATGAAATTTGCAATTTGATCCTAGTAGTATGTGTGCTGTAGGGGTTGGTTTCTGTAACTCCCCTCTCCCGTTAACCCGTAGAGGCCAACAGAAGAGGAACGCCATTACTTGTAATACATGTACCAGTCCTAGGAGACTAGCTGTTACACATAAGACATCAGTGGATCATTGCCAAACCTACTTTATTTATTTTACATAGTCCTTACATAGGTTGTAGCCCAAATGGAACCCGAGGCATACAACAATACATTACAAAAGTTGGCAACGAAAAACACAGATAGATCTAATACCCACGAGCAAAAGCTCAGGACCTAGACCAAAACCCTAAAACTCGTCGTACTCGGCCTATTCCTGATAATACTCGCTGAGGGTGGGGTCTTCATCTTTATAGACTTCTGAGGGAAAAGATAAGTAAGGGTGAGTACACGAGATACTCAGCAAGTCACGGAAAAATATGTGACATGCAAAGGGTTAGCAAAGAAGACTAGGGTCATTTTGCAAATGAGGTTTTCAAAGATTGTTGTGTCTTTGGGAAAATATCTAAGTGTGCTCTTTAAATTGTCGAAAAGAAACTCACACTTCAATCCATTCCGTGAGTTGCTTTGCAACAACTTACTACAATTAAGTTAGTCAGGAAGAGACTTGCATCCCAACCCATTCCACAAGTCTGAGACTTGTCACATATTCCGATTCGAAGTGTACTCTCCACCAATACCTCCATTTAGGTGGATTCTCATTTTTAAAACTTTCACTTAACTCAAACAACTCAACTACGATGTCATTCAACACCCCGGGTCACACAGGCCCGTTTCAGGCCATGCAGGCCATCCATCGGTCACACAGACCGATTCTGGTAACGAATCCCAACCCCTCAAAACAATTACACAGATATTTGTAAAATAAAATCTACGCTAGAGGAATCATCTCACATCCGCCCGTAACCGTGGGCACGGCTGTTCGAACAGTTTGTAAACTTTTACAAAGGGGCACGCTTTACCCACACGACGCGAGCTTACTCCCACACTGGCCAAGTGGGGAGGTTCGCGACAAGGCCTTTCCAAAACCCCCTCAGGATAGCACGTTGCCTTATAAATGGGTTCTCTCAACCAAGTACCTGGAACACATTTCCGGTACTCAGGGATGGGGGTATATCGCCCTCATGGCACCCAGCCGCTCCCACATTTATTAGCAACCGAACAATCCTGAGAACACTAATTACTTGGCTAGAGGCGTCCCATTCCACCCGTGTGGTCGCATTGTAATATGCTCAGTGCAATTCCCTTAGGAAACGATCCTTATGTGTCACGTGATATCGAAGCCACACAGGTAGCGACGAACCATGACCAAGTTTTATTAAACTATTTTTATTTCGCAAACGTTCGACCAAGGGTGCCGAGATTTTAAATTATTTGAATAAACCCTAGTTTTCCCATCGTCATAGTATTGGTTTAAATCAAATGAAGTTGTCGATACTCGCACTCAAGTACGAGTACCAGGACGACTGGGGTTACAAGGGACAGGGCATCAATGTACTCAAGGAGGGTAATATGCAGCAAGTAGGTTGGGCTTGACGGATTCGATTACGAATCGTGGATGATAGTAGTCGTGTTCCTAAATATGCATATTTTGTAAATGCAAATAAAATTTTAAATTATGGGTTCAATATGGTCAAGGGTGACTTGCCTTGCTCCTGGTCCTGTGGGTCCTCGATGAAATCCTCGATCTGTGGCTCCTCGATACCGGTTTCTACGCGTCGCAAAAAGAAAACAAGCAAAAACACCAAGAATCAGGACCTATCTTATACAACTAATAGTGCCACTGTGCAGATCTCATTTTTATAAAAATTTTGAGAGTTGAATGGGCTCAAACGGAGTTACGGTTTAAAAGTTATGATTTTTCAAAATATAAATCAATTTCTTGTGAATAAAAGAATTAAGGTTATTTAGGAAAGAAAAGAAATAAAAGAAAAGTGTGCAGAGGCTGATTGGTGGGGCCCGCAATTCAGTGAGGAGAGAGGCGATAGAGGGGCTGACGGTGGGGTCGGTAGGGCAGTGGGACGAGAGAGAGAGCTAAGGCTGACGAGTGGGACCGGACTGTCAGTGGTGGAAAGAGAGGATGGGGTGCTAATGTGTGGGGCCAGGGTATCGGCCCTAGGAGAGAGAAATGAAGAGGCTATTGCGTGGGCCCGGTGTGTCAGCGACTGAGGGGGAGGAGGCCAAGGTGTCCCGAGGGTGGCCCACGCTAGCTGACAAGACACGCCGTGTGGCAGGCCACGTTGGCGTGGACCAGCGGCTGACCACGGCGGGAGATCGATGGCCGACGGCAACCGGAGCCGATCTCGCCGGTGGCGGCGGATCTTGACGAGCGGCTGATGGCTACGGGATGCGGAGACGACGAGGAACCTTGTGGACAGCTCGGATTGCACGGATTTGCGGCGGAGGAGGGCTAGCAGCGATGGCGGAGAGGAAATGGTCGCCGCCGAAGACCATATGGGCAGCGGAGGGCTTGGGGTAGGGCTTTTTGAGTACGGTGATGTACGAGGAAGGGAAATAGGGGAGAAATTGAGGCTCTATCTTCGACAATGGCATGAATCAGAATGGTGGTAATGGCGGACGACGGAGGGGGATTTTGGGCTTTTTTATTTAGGGATCAATCAGTGGCGGGGAGGAGTGGAGGAGGTTCACGGTAGCTCGAGGAGCTCAGCGGCGGTGGTGTCTTGGTCTGCGGCAGTTGGGAACGGTGGCGGTGCTCAGGTCAGTGTGGCGGCGGAGAGAGAACCACGGCGGTGAGCTAGCTCGGGCTCGGTTTCTTGGTGGCCGGAGAAGAGGGAGCTCGGGGAAATCTATAGAGCGGCTCAGCACATGGCAACGGCGGACTAAGGCAGTGGCAACAGGGACGGAGGAGCTCGAGCTGGCCGATAGGACTCAACAATGGCACGGCCGTAGTGGCTCGCGTCATGCGTGCTCCAAAGAGGAAAAACAGGGCGCAGAGAGGATGGCGATGTGACGGAACGGGGAGCTCGTGAGTGCGGTTTGACCTCCTGGGCTCGACGGCGAGGAAAAAGCTGTGGCGGCTATGTTGCTCTTGACTCCAGTGCTCAATATGAGGTGACGGCGCGGATTTCTCACCGGAGCTCTAGCGGGATGGGTTGGAGGGGTTGACGATGGCGTCCCGGGGCTTAAATGGAGCAAGGTAGGAAGGTATAGGCGAGGAGAGATCGAGAGAGATCGGGAGAAGAGAGAGAGCGAGCGAGCGGCGGGAGGAGGAAGATGACACTGTTGTCGGGCTGAGAGGCGGGACCGGGCGGCAGCGTGCATCGCAGCCGTCCGCGTGTTGCATCGAGCGGTCGAGAGAGAGGGTAGAGGCGGAACGGCTGACAGGTGGGGCCTGCATGGGAATTTTAATCCCGCACGCAGCGACTGGGCCGAGCGCGCCATGGGGCTAGAGAGCAGGCCGAGAATGAGGAGAGGTGGCCCATGATGCACAGTGTTGTTTAATGATTTTTCCAGAGGCTGCTTTAAATTGTTTTAGAGGATTTTGAATTTGGATTTGAATTTGGATGGGGTTTTTGGAATCAGGAAAAATTAGGGAATTTTTAGAGGAGTTCTAGGGACTAATTTTTGAGGGAATTTTGAGATCACACTTGGCACAATAAATCCCCAATTTAATTAAGAGCTAAATTTTGCAATTAGCTTTTTATTTAAAATAGTTTTAAAACAAAAGAAAAATATGGGCATTACAAATCTACCCCCCTAAAGAGAATCTCGACCCGAGATTTCGAATCTAAGCGAACTGCTCAGGGTATTCTACACGAAGGTGATCTTGTCGCTCTCAGGTGGCTTCATCTTCCGAGTGATTACTCCATTGCACTTTGTAAAATTTGGTGGAGGTTGTTCGCGTCCGTCTCTCGGCTTCTTCTAGGATGCGGATTGGACGTTCTTCATAGGTTAGGTTCTTGTTTAACTCAATGCCTTCAAGGGGAACTTGTTCTTCAGGTACACGAAGACACCTCTTTAACTGGGAGACATGGAATACTTTGTGTACATCTACAAGTTCGTTGGATAGCTGTAGCTGGTAGGCAACTTCTCCTCGTCGGGCGGTGATGCGATAGGGGCCTATAAATCTAGTGGCCAACTTTCCAGCCATACCGAATCTCTTCATACCATGTAACAGGGATATTCTTAGGTATACGTGATCTCCAATTTCGAACTCTAGGTTGCGGTGTCGATTGTCGGCGTAGCTTTTCTGTCGGGATTGGGCAACTCTCAGATGTTCCCTTATTACTTTTACCTTTTCTTCTGCGTCTTATAGGAGATCAAGCCCAAATATTTGTTTCTCCTCCACATCGGTCCAACAGAGTGGGGTACGGCACTTGCGTCCATATAGTGCCTCATTTGGAGCCATCTTGATACCGGCTTAGTAGCTATTATTATAAGAGAACTAGGCGTAGGGTAGGCAAGGATCCCATGTCCCTACGAAGTCTGGGGCGTATGCTCTCAACATGTCTTCCAGAATCTGGTTCACCCTTTCGGTTTGACCGTCCGTCTGAGGGTGATATGCGGTGCTAAAGTTAAGATAGGTTCCCAGGGCCTCATGTAACTGTTCCCAAAATCTCGAGGTAAACTGGGTTCCTCGATCTGACACTATTTTCTTGGGAACTCCGTGCTGGCACACTATTTTGGTCATATACAACTTTGCCAATTTCTTTCCTGTGTAGGTGGTCTTAACAGGTATGAAGTGGGCTACCTTGGTAAGTCGATCCACGACTACCCAAATCGAATCGTACCCGTTGGGCGTCCTTGGTAGGCTAGTTATAAAATCCATGTCGATTTCTTCCCACTTCCACTCGGGAATTTTCAAGGGTTTTAATAATCCTGCCGGTTTCTGGTGTTTCGCTTTTACTCTTTGGCAAATATCGCACATAGCGACATTTTCAGCGACATCTCTTTTCATTCCGAACCACCAATAATGCTCCTTAAGGTCTTGGTACATTTTTGTACTTCTAGGATGTATCGAGTATGCAGATTCATGGGCTTCCTTAAGGATAAGGTTTCTTAGCTCTTTATTATCGGGTACAGATATCCTTTTTCCATTCCATAGAGTTCCTTATTCGTCTATCGAGAAGCCAGGGGCCTTATCCTTGGGGATATTCTCCTTGATGGCCTTAATTTCCTTATCTTCTTTGTGGGCTTCTTGAATTAAGCTTTCCAGGGTAGGCTGAACTACTAGAATGGCGAGTGTTCCTTTGTTCACCATCGTCATTCGATATTTCCTGAGCTCGTTGCATAATTTCGGTTGGGATGGTCGCACTAAGGCGGGGTTGCAATAACTTTTCCGACTTAGGGCGTCAGCCACTACGTTGGCTTTTCCGGGATGGTAGTGTATCCCTAGGTCGTAATCTTTTAGCAATTCAAGCCACCTTCTTTGTCGTAGGTTGAGCTCAATCTGGGTAAATATATATTTCAGACTCTTATGATCGGTGTATACTTCACACCGATTGCCGCAAGCTTCCGTCCATTCAAATTTCTTCTCCTTCTTTAGTAACTCGGTCATAGGCTTAGCTATCTTGGAGAATCCTTCAATAAATCTTCAACAATACCCGGTCAAACCTAAGAAACTTTTGACTTCAATGACCGAGGTTGGGGACTTCCAAGCAAGGACAGTCTCAATCTTACTTGGGTCCACTTCTACTCCTTGGGCTAAGATGACGTGTCCTAGAAAAACCATTCGATCTAGCCAAAACTCGCACTTCGAGAATTTGGCGTATAATTTGTGTTCTCTTAGTTTTCCTAGGACCAATCTCAAATGTTCGGCATGTTCTCGCTCATCCTTAGAGTAGATGAGGATATCATCTATAAATACTACGACGAACTTGTCGAGGAACTCCATGAATATCTTATTCGGGGCATTGGTGAGTCCGAACGACATAACCGTATACTCGTATAGGCCATATCTTGTGGAGAAGGCAGTTTTGGGTATATCTTGTGGCCTAATCTTCAATTGGTGGTATCCGGTTCTCAGATCTATTTTAGAAAACACGGCAGCTCCTTTAAGTTGATCAAACAAGTCGTCGATCCGAGGTAATGGATACTTATTCTTTATGGTTACCTCGTTCAAGATTCAGTAATCTACGCATATCCGTTGGGTTTCATCTTTTTTCTTAACCAGGAGCACTGGGGCTCCCCAAGGGGATGTGCTTGACCTGACAAAACCTTTGACTTCTAATTCCTCAATTTGTTTCTTAACTTCGGCCAATTCATTTGCAGCCATTCGGTATGGTCGTTTGGATATGGGGGCAGTTCCCAGTGTTAATTCAATGGAAAATTCTATTTCCTGATCCGATGGCATTCCTGGTAGCTCCTTAGGGAACACATCTGGGTACTCATTTACGATAGGCACACTTTCCAAGGGGGTGGCTTGAAGGCTAGCCAGGATTGGTCGGGTCCTTCTGGTTTCCGAAGGGGTAAATTTTACTTCTTGCCCATTGGGTCCTTGTAGGGTCACAGTTTTATCGGCACAGTCTATTTGTCCCTTGTGTTCAGCCAACCAGTCCATTTCTAGGATCAAATCTAATTCGTGGGATTCTAGGATGATAAGGCTGGCTAGGAATCTAACCCCTTCTATTTCTAGGGTTACTTTTGGGCACGATAGATCCGACCTCATCTCCCTTCCTGGGGAGTGTACGATCATCAGTACCCTCAAGTCCCGGGTTTCTCAACCATTTTTATTCACCAAAGTTCGAGAGCTGAACGAATAGGAAGCTCTTGAATCAAACAAAACGACTGCAAGTATGGAGTTGAGGAGAAACGTACCCATAACCACGTCTGGAGCCTTCTGGGCTGTATCTACCTGAATGTGATTCACTCGGCCCCTTCCAAAGGTTAGAGTCGCATGAGAAACTTGCCTACTGGCTTGTCGAGCGGTCTTTCATGGCGCCGGTGCAGGGGCCCTAGCAGTACTGACGTACGATCGTGTCGATGTGGTGGCCTCCTTGTTCTTAGGGTAATCCTTGGCATACTGCCTATAGTCATGACAGGCGTAGCACCGTATCCCAATGAGATTAGTAGTATTCCTTGGCTGGGTATTAGTTGGGGCAGGGTTACTTCCCCTGGAGCCTGAAGTGAAGGTACTAGGTCGAGGTTGTTGTGGCATTGGTGGGCGGGGAGGGTACCCAGTGGGGCGATTGTACTGTGGGATAGCCGGACGGTATTGGGTTAGCTGGGTCATCCTTGGTCATGGCCCACCATGAGGGTTTGATCCAGAATGAACCATCTTTCTCTTCCGATAGTCATCGGCTTCCTTGCGGGTGTCTTCCACTAACAAGGCCCTGTCAATCATTTGCTAAAACGTGGGGAAATCGTGGCTTATAAGTTGGATCCATATTCCCACGTTCATGCCTTTCAGGAACCATCAGATCTTCTTTTTGTTCACCTCTTTGGTAGCATATCGAGCCAACTTATTGAAACGGCTCAAGTACTCGTTTATGCTTGAGGATCCTTGTTTGAGTTGCTCAAACTCGACTCTTTTCATGTCGATGATGCTCTTGGGCACATAGGTTGCCTGAAAGGCGGTTGTGAATTCATCCCATGTGATGGTCGAAGCATCCTCACGGGCGGCGCAGTAGTTGTCCCACCAATCTGCGTCAGGTCCTCTTAATTGGTGTACCGCGAATAATCTTTTCTCGATGGGGTGCATTGTACAAAGTTAAGCTTCCGTTCCACATCCTTAAGTATATCATCGGCTTCCACTGGTTCAGCGGTTTCAGAAAATTCCGAAGGCCGGGATCGGAGGAACTCCGTGAGTTTGGCCCTTCCATTTGGCGGAGCTTGTGGGGCTTGCTGAGGATTTTGCTGGAGTATGGCCAGACTCTGAGCTATGCCTTGTAGGATTTGAGTTTGGATAGCTAAGATTTGCTACGGGTCTATGTTTAATGGTGGGGTGGAGGCAAGTCCTGCTGAGCTGGGTCGGGGTGAGGGGGTAAGTTTACGTTGTTCTCAAATCCTTATTCTTGATCTGTTGGTTATTTCTTGTTACGCCCAGAAATTCACCACTGGAATTCTGAACATTCATGTGTATTAAATCCCTATCCAGGAAAGCCAGGGTACACAATTCCAAATTGCCATACAGAGTGCGTCTTACAAACAGAATAAAATTACATTACATAAATGCAGCGGTAAAGGAAAAAGTAAGCCTATTAACAACTAGCCAAGCGGAGGCTTCCATTTCATAGGCAACTTGACGGCGGATCCAGCCTAGTCCTCTTGACGATCCTCGTCAGACAGGTACTCCACCACTGAGAGGGGGGAAAAAGAGCAAGACTGAGTACCACCCACAGTACTCAACAAATCACACTCTCAAATATGCACCATGCACGAGAATCAAAGATAGGCTAGGGGTTTATTTGCATAAAAGCCTTGGCAAACATTAGTAGTTTGCCAACAGTAAAAAGGTTGATTTATTAAGCAATATTAATCCTTCGCTGGTTAACGTTACACCACGTTAACCAGGCCTAACCATCCATCCTATCAATAAAGCAATTTTAAGTCAACTTATTATAATGAGACTAATTACGGTGAGTCTTGACCAATATGCCCATAACCGCGGGCGCGGCTATTCGAATAGTTTTTAACTCTGGCCAGAGGTGTACAACTGTACCCAAGAGACACAGCCCCACACACGTTCCCATGTGCCGATGTGTCACCACGACACCCCGCGAGAGGCTGTGACAAGACCGTTCACGCAACCTCTCCCAAACCATCCACACCACGCTGAGGTTGCACCTGCCGCCAGGGCACCCCACATCGGCCAGGCTACCCCCCTTGCACCACAATGGATCTGGAAGCCGATCAACCCTACCCCGGGCCGACCCAACTCCATCATGCCCATCCTCACCATTGGTGCCTAGGAGAGGGAGAAGAGACGCTACAAACTCAGCCGTTGCCCACACTGGCTTGTGGAAAGTACGAGTAATTTCCCAAGGGGTTCCCGCGAACCGATTTTTAATTGCCATGGGTGCGACCAGCAAAACCATGCACCCATAGCCCACCATTTGGGTCAAATTTTAGTAATTTAATAGTAATATGTCCAATATTACATTTCCTGACATAGAGTCGAACCATGAATGTAAATGATAATATTTAATTCCCAGGTGAACTAATAGTTTTTAA
The DNA here is from genome assembly GCA_003991445.1 of Oryza meyeriana var. granulata. Taxonomy (NCBI): domain Eukaryota; kingdom Viridiplantae; phylum Streptophyta; class Magnoliopsida; order Poales; family Poaceae; genus Oryza; species Oryza meyeriana. Next base: position 577,926 of record RYFJ01000440.1, read on the forward strand.
GTATGGCTAAGCATCTTAAGAATAATATTCTAATCATGTTGTTACCCAAGTGACAAGGAACAAGATTCAATAACTAAGGCATAATCTTATCTATATAAAGGTCATAATCCATACCACATGAAATAATAAAAACATGCATATTTATTTAACTAAACAAAACATTTTAGCAACAAGTGGGTACAAAATAATCAAGATTACAGTGTGACTTGCCTTGCTCCAGCTCAACGTACTCGGCTACGACCTCGTAGTACACGGGAGAGTCGACGGCGTTGAATTCTATAGTGAACCACACACAAACAATTAAAAAAGTACATGTGGGCAGTCAACCAAGAGTTAAAAGTATTTTTAATGGATTCTTGGTATTTTTCTGGATTTAATGAAATTTGAATGGACTTAATCGGAGTTCGTATGAATTAGTTATGAATTTTTGAACTTTTACAGTGATTTTTCATGTAAAATTAATTATTAAATGATTTATTGCTCAATTAAAGGAATTATTGCGTCACTGGACCCTGGGGAACCGGCGTCGACAGGCGGGTCCCACTGGTCATGACACGGGGAAGGGCGGCGCACGGTGAACCAAGTCCTCCGTGGCCTAGCGAGAAATGGCCACGTGGCTGCCACGCGGCAACCACGGCGAGCTGATGAGCCAACGCGGCGCCCAGGTGGCACCGACATGGCGGGGGAGCGGGCGCCCGCGGGGGCGCCACGTGGCCGGTCCAGATCTGTTGAAGCAGATTGGACGGCCGGGGCCGAACGGGACAGGATCCCGTCGGCGCGACCGCGCCGCGGCGGAGCGCCCGGCCCAATGGTTGCAGCCGGCGACCATCAGGCACAGCGGAGAGCGGCGAGGAGCAGCGGGGAGGGCAAGGAAGGCGATGGGGTGCTCACCGAGGGCTCGTGGTGACCGGAGTGCGGCGAACGACGGCGAACAAAGGGAGTTGGCGGCGGCCGAGGTTTGGGATGCTGACGAAAGGGGTGCTCCGGTGAAGATCACTGGCGATTAGGGAGCGGACGATGCTCAGGAGATCCTGGAGAAGATGCGAAAGGGGTTAGGGGAAAGAAAAACCAACCAAGGCAGTGAGGAAACGTGGCCGAAGGCCCGCGGCGGAACTCATCGAGGGGGACGACAGAGAGGATGGGTCCCGGCGGTGATGGAGCTCGCAAGGGTGGCGGCCTAGACGCTCCGGGATGCAGTGAACCTAGCGGTGGTGCGGGGATAGGCCCAGCGGTGGCTAGTGCGGCGGCGATGAGCGGCTGAAGGCGGTGGTTTGCGGCGGCGGCTCTGGATCACGCGGCGCGGGGTGCCATGGAGCTCAGGAAGCGGTGGCGTTTGAGGGAAAAGAAAGAGGAGAGGATGGCGAAGGTTTTTAAGAGCTCGGGTGGGGAAGATCATGGCTGCAATGTCCCAATTTTGCATGGGATTGAGGGCCGCGGCCGCGGCGTCGTGGGTGCGATTCTCACGCGAGAGCGGGTGAGAGGCGCGGGGAACGTGGGGGAATGGGCGAGGACTAGGTCCGCCACGGTTTGAATCCAGAACGGGCGCGCGAGAAGGCCGTCGAAGGCGAAAATTAGACGGTGGTGTGGAAAATTTCTCCTCCGCCCGATTAGGATGGAGGTTGACAAAGATGCTAATAGGTGGGGCCAGCCTGTCAGCGGGAGAGCGAGTGAGCGAGGCGGGCGGGGGTTCGATAGGCAGGCCCCATGGGTCAGCGAGAGAGGAAGCTAGGCGAGCGACCGACAGGTAGGCCCACGAGGAGGCGTAGCGTGCGCGCGGGCCACGCGAGCAGGCCGGCACAGTACTGGGCCATCGGCCCAGCGGGAGGGAAAAGAAAAAAAGAGAAAAGGGAGGAAGAAAAGAAGAAAAAGGATTTTCTAGTGAGATTTTAATTCTGATATTGGTTTTTGATTTATTAAAAATACTTCCAGTGCTCTAAAAATTCCAATAAAAATCCTATTAATGTATTTTGGCAAGAGGAATATAAGAAAAATATTCCTAGCCATGATAATTTATTATTTTGCATTTTCACATTTAATTAATTCATTTGGCCAATTTAAATTATTTTTCTTGGGACATTTTCTTAGGTATATTTTATGTGGCTATATTTAAGGGGGGAAAATTTAGAGTGTGACATTTCTTCGGTTTCGATCCGGTACTTGGTCCTCCTCATATCCATATCGGGTTGGAACATGTCTCGGTCGTTGGTTGCAGCTAGCCATCTATAGGGAAGAAGGGAGAAGAATGATGAGGGAAAGGAGTAAAGGAAGAAAGGAGCACACAAGCATAAACTGGTTTTTAAAACATAAGCACTTTATTTATATACAAGAGAGGAGGCCAAGTCACAAGGACTGGATGCACACCATACAAGACACGGACTACCATACATAACACACACACGCACTACTCGCCACAACTCCTAGTGAGTTGGCAACGGTACAAAAGGTCTGACGTCCACCATATACATCCTGTTGCTATACACTACTGTAGCTCTACTCCAGCTCCTCGCTCCCAATCAGCAAGCACTCAGAAGGATCCTCCTCAGGAAGGTGGGAGGATGGGAGAACAGGAGCAATCGATAGTGGGATGGCTGCGATAGGTGCAAGGGCTGGTGCGGGGGCGTCGGCTGGAGTAGTAGTGGTGGCTGGGGCAGCAGCTGCAGGGGTAGTGGCTGGGCGAGGAGTAAACTACGCAAGGTACTCGTGTGCAGTCATGTGGTGTCGGCGACGAGGTGGAGAGGAAGATGGAGTCGCAGAGGAATTATGGAAGCTAGCGGCATATCCCTCGGTGGGGTCGGGAAAGTCGGAGGAGTAGGCGGAAGTCAGGGTGTGTGGGGATGGAGGGATGCAATCTTGGAGGGAGTGATAGTGCCTCTCGAGGCTGTGGTATGCCTCTAAGAGACGGCGGTACTGGTGATCAAAGGCGGTGGTCATCTCGACAAATCGAGTCAAAGAAGGAGATGACTCACGGCAGGTGCACGGGTAGATGCTAGTGGATGATCCACTAACTCGGTGGGGAAGAAGGCGAAAATGAGAGGAATCAAGGAGAGTGTAGTACTGGTCGCAAAGACGACGGGTGGTTGCGAAGGCCACATCCTGGTAGGCGAGCTGGAGTGTAGGCCTCACCATCACGAAACGGTGATGGCGTAACTCAGGACGGAGGGGGTAGAGGCGAAGAGTAAGGCGGCAACAGGGAGGAACGATGGTGACGGTGAAACCTGCGAAGTGTGGAGTGGAGTATCCGAGGTAGTGAGCCAAATCTCAGAGAATCTCGACGAAGCCTCCCTGGCCTTCACCGTAGAAAGGTGAGTGCCGCTAGTAGCCATCTACAATTTGAAAACAGGAAAAGGAGTTAGTAAAGATTTTCAAAATCTTGCTAATTGGAGGAAAGAAGTAAGAAAATCTTAAGTTTTCGCAAATAGTTTTTAGAATATATAGTCCTTAACGTCTTCCTAACATGGGGTTTCGTTCCGAGGCGCCAAACCTAGGCTCTGATACCACCTCTGTAACACCCCTCTCCCATTAACCCATATAGGCCAACAGAAGAGGAACACCATTGCCTGTAATACCTGTACCAGTCCCAGGAGACCAACTGGTACGCACAGGGTATTGGTGGATCATTGCCAAACCTGCTTTATTTATTTTACATAGTCCTTACATAGGTTGTAGCCCGGACAGAACCTAAGGTATACAACGATACATTACAAAAGTTGGCAACGGAAAACATAGATAGACCTAATACCCGCAAGCAAAAGCTTGGGACCTAGACCGAAACTCTAAAACTCGTCGTACTCGACTTGTTCCTGATAATACTCGCTGAGGGTGGGCTTTATCTTCATAGACTTCTGAGGGAAAAGATAAGCAAGAGTACACGAGGTACTTAGCAAGTCATGGAAAAATAGGTGGCATGCAAGGGGTTAGCAAAGAAGGCTAGAGTCATTTTGCAAATGAGGTTTTCAAAGATTGTTGTGTCTTTGGGAAAATATCTAAGTATGCTCTTTAAGTTGTCGGAAAGAAGCTCACGCTTCAATCCATTCCGTGAGTTGCTTTGCAACAACTCACCACAATTAAGTTAGTCGGGAAGAGACTCGCGTCTTAACCCATTCCACAAGTCTGAGACTTGTCACATATTCCAATTCGGAGTGTACTTTACACCAGTACCTCCATTTAGGTTGATTCTCATTTTTAAAATTATCACTTAACTCAAACAACTCAACTATGGTGTCATTCAACACCCTGGATCACAAAGGCCCGTTTCAGGCCACACAGGCCATCCATCGGTCACACAGATCTATTCTGGTAATGAATCCCAACCTGCAAAATAATTGCACAGATATTTGTAAAATAAAATCTACACTAGAGGAATCACTTCACATCCGCCCGTAACCGTGGGCATGGTTGTTCGAACAGTTTATAAACCTTTGCAAATGGTGCATGCTTTACCCACACGATGCGAGCTTACTCCCACACTAGCCAAGTGGGGAGGTTCATGACAAGGCCTTTCGGAAGCCCCCTCAGGATAGCACGTTGCCCTATAAATGGGTTCTCTCAACCAAGTACCTGAAACTCATTTCTGGTATTGAGGGATGGGGGTATATCGCTCTCATGGCACCCAGCCGCTCCCACATTTATTAGCAACAGAACAATCTTGAAAACACTAATTACTCGGTCAGGAGAGTCCCATTTCACCCATGTGGTCGCACTGTATTATACTCAATGCAATTCCCTAAGGAAACGGTCCTTATGTGTCACGTGATGTCGAAGTCACACAGGCAGCGACGATCCATGACCATTAAACTATTTTTATTTCGCAAACGCTTGACCAAGGGTGCCGAGATTTAAAATTATTTGAATAAACCCTAGTTTTCCCATCATCATAGTTTTGGTTTAAATCAAATGAAGTCGTCGATACTCGTACTCAAGTACGAGTACCAGGATGACTGGGGTTACAAGGGACAGGGCATGAATGTACTCAAGGAGGGTAATATGCAACAAGTAGGTTGGGCCTGATGGATTCGATTACGAATTGTGGCTGATAGTAGTCGTGTTCCTAAATACTCATATTTTGTAAATCAAAATAAAATTTTAAATTATGGGTTCAATATGGTCAAGGGTGACTTGCCTTTCTCCTGGTCCTACGGGTCCTCGATGAAATCCTCGATCTGCGGCTCCTCGGTACCGGTTTCTACGCGTCACAAAAAAGAAACAAGCAAAAACACCAAGAATCAGGACCTATATTATACAACTAATAGTGCCAATGTGTAGATCTCATTTTTAGAAAAAATTTGAGAGTTGAATGGGCTCAAATGGAGTTATGGTTTAAAAGTTATGATTTTTCAAAGTTTAAATCAATTTCTTGTGAATAAAAGAATTAAGGTTATTCAGGAAAGAAAAGAAATAAAAGAAGAAAATAAAAGAAACGAGTGCAGAAGCTGACTGGTGGGGCCCGCAATTCAGTGAGGAGAGAAGTGACAGAGGGGCTGACAGGTGGGGTCGGTGGGGCAGTGGGATGAGAGAGAGAGCTGAGGCTGATGAGTGGGACCGGACTATCAGTGGTGGAAAGAGAGGACGGGGTGTTGACGTGTGGGGCCAGGGTGTCGGCGCTAGGAGAGAGAAATGGAGAGGCTGTCGCGTGGGGCCGGTGTGTCAGTGACTGAGGGGGAGGAGGTCGAGGTGTCCCGGGGATGGCCTGAGCTAGCTGATGCGGCAAGCCACGCGGCATGCCACTTTGGTGTGGACCGATGGCTGACCACGGCGGGAGATTGACGGCCGACGGCTACGGGATGTGGAGACGATGGGGAACCTTGTGGACGGCTCGGATTGCACGGATTTGCAACAGAGGAGGGCTAGCGGCGGCGGCGGAGAGGAAATGGTTGCCGTCGAAGACCATATAGGCGGCGGAGGGCTTCAGGGTAGGGCTTTTTGAGTACGGTGATGCGCGAGGAAGGGAAATAGAGGAGAAATTGAGGCTCTACCTTCGACAATGGCGTGAATCAGAATGGCGGTAATGGCGGACGATGGAGGGAGATTTTGGGCGTTTTTGATTTAGGGATCAATCGGCGGCGGGGAGGAGTAGAGGAGGTTCACGGTGGCTCGGGGAGCTCAGCAGCGGTGGTGGCTTGGTCTGCGGCGGTCAGGAACAGTGGTGATGCTCAGGTCAGTGCGGCGGCAGAGAGAGAACCACGGGTGAGCTAGCTCGGGCTCGGTTTCTTGGTGGCCGGAGAAGAGGGAGCTCAGGGGAATTTATAGAGCGGCTCAGCACATGGCGACGGCGGATTAAGGCGGTGGCAATAGGGACGGAGGAGCTCAAGCTGGCTGACGGGACTCAACAATGGCTCGGCCGCTGTGGCTCGCGTCATGCGTGCTCCAGAGAGGAAAAACGGGGCGTCGAGAGGATGGCGATACGACGGAACGGGGAGCTCGCACATGCAGTTTGACCTCCGGGGCTCAACGGCGAGGAAAAAGCTGCGGCTGCCATGTTGCTCTTGACTCCGACGCTCGGGATGAGGTGACGGTGTGGATTTCTCACCAGAGCTCTGGCGGGATGGGACGGAGGGGTTGTCGATGGCGTCTCGGGGCTTAAATGGAGCGAGGCAGGGAGGTATGGGCGAGGAGAGATCGAGAGAGATCGGGAGAAGAGAGAGAGCGAGTGAGCGGCAGGAGGAGGAAGACAACACTATCATCGGGCTGACAGGCGGGACCAGGCGGCAGCGCGCATCTCAGCTATACGCGTGTTGCATCGGGCGACCGAGAGAGAGGGCAAAGGCGGAGCGACTAACAGGTGGGGCCCACATAGGAATTTTAATCCCACGCGTGGTGGCTGGGCCGAGTGGGCCGCGGGGGAAGAGAGAGAGCAGGCCGAGAATGAGGAGAGGTGGCCCATGATTCACAGTGTCATTTAATGATTTTTCCAGAGGCTGTTTTAATTTGTTTTAGAGGATTTTGAATTTGGATTTGAATATGGATGGGTTTTTGGAATCAGGGAAAATTAGGGAATTTTTAGAAGAGTTCTAGGGACTGATTTTTGAGGGAATTTTGAGATCACACTTGGCACAATAAATCCCCAATTTAATTAAGAGCCAAATTTTGCAATTAGCTTTTTATTTAAAATAGTTTTAAAACAAAAGAAAAATACATGCATTACAGTTTCTTAAGTCCTAGGTCCTAGCTAACTCTGTATCCATGTTGCTTTGTAGTGGAGGATCTATATGGGAGTTGGCACGGTGAGCAGCGGTCACAGCCACCGGTGTCGGATGCAGCGGCTGCAGGGAGTGGAGAACAAGATGCAAGTGAATATGTGAATTTTTAATATGAAACAGGACTGGACTATAAAATTTTTAGATCCAAAACACTAACTCAGGGACCAGATTGTAATTATTTTGGAGCCAAAGATACTAATACACGATAGGGACCGGATTGTAAAATGTCCTACCAATGGTATGATGGTATGGATCCAAAATAGGGACCGTATTATAAAACTAAGGACCGCTGTCGATTGTTACGATCCAGAAAATATAGGGTCCATTATGCAAAAAAGCCCATCAAACAGTACATAGCTTGCCGCCAGGCGAATCTCTATGGGCTTGAGATGGGCCGCAGTGGTTTGGGTCCACAAAGGAGATCACCGGCTGGCACCTGGCAGGTGTCCTAGGACGGCGGCCCAGCTCTGTTGTCATCGTCTACAAATTCGGCGGTGTCGGCCAACGACACACGAGCCGTCGACGGCGAACACTACCCGGTAGCACTGCCACCGCTCCAGTCGCGTGCCAGGAGAATCCTCGGAAACTCCAGGGAGTGGTGCACTCCAGGGCTGGACGGCGGCCGCAGAGAGCCGATCAGAGGGGCCTCATATTTGACGTCTACGCGAACCAGCATGGCTCCACAATGGACTAGGCCCACTGAGGCAAGCGATGGCTAGAATGTGTGCTCGCACGGAGGCCCGGCGCGAGAAATTTGATAATATGACACTCAATTGGTACGCAGTGCTTTCAGAATTTGGCACTTCACCGGTGAAAAGGGGTCGGATTTAGACGGATAGTATTTCTATTATATTCTAAACCATAATTTTTAAGTGGATTTAGAGCAGGTGTGGATGGTGTGTGGATGCAGATGCGGAATGGATTGTTTCGGATGGCGGATACGGTGCGGAGCCCATACAGACTCGGCTTGGAAACGGATTAAAAATCATTGGATGTAACGTATATATGCAATCAATACAATATTAAGTCATCAATATAACGGGTAACAATACTATAATAATATCACAAGCACAGAAAAAAGACAGCAGGGAGGAGGCATCGGCAGCAAGGACAGTAGGCGGTGGTGCAGTGTGCCTGCTGCATTGGGGTGAATCAGATCGCAACGGTGGCCTCTACGCGTTGGTGTTGCATGTGCAAGCCAAGGAGTAGAGAGAGAATTAGGGAGAGTTAGGTTAAGATGGATGGGCTATTGGGCCGAATGCTTGACCGCTTGGATGGGCTAGCTTAGATCAAATGGGCCAAATAGAGTGACTATGGCCTAAAAAATCGAATTATCCACTAACCCTTCTACCAGATAATCTGCTTAAAATATCAGATAATCCGTATTCGCCGGATATTGCCGATACTAAATCCGGCTCTGAATCTGTATGCTACTGTCTGCATCCGAATCCATATCCACCGGATATCTACAAACCCTTACCATATGCTCACTTTGGACAGATTCAGAGTAGATCGGATCAAATATTATCCGATCTGTTTTCACCCCTATGCCACTCAATTCACATGACTTTTATAATATGCTACTGGGACTGCAAATTACTTCATTCCATGCCATTATCTCTTTTTTCCCTCAACTTATTTTTTTCCTTCTCATTATATTTTTTCTTCCTATCTGGCCGGACTATTTTGCCCCTGGCCTACTTGTCAGATCTATATAGAGAGAGAGGGGTATTCTGATCGATCCATCCATCCATCCATCCACAGAACAGATCGAGGTATCGGGGGAGGAGAGCGGCGCGCTCGAACGCCGCCGGCCACCGCCACGCCACCGGTCGCCGCCAGGATATGAACAATCTAGCAGAGTTCCCATTTGCTTCATCTCATCTGGTTTAGAACAAGAAGAGAATAAGAAAAACTGGGCAAATGCATTTGCTTAATCTCAGTCCTTCCATCTCCTGTTCCTGCGGCGGCGAGGACTAGTGCCGGCGGCGAGATCTGCGCGCTGATGGCAGGGAGCCGCAGTGGCATGGACGCGCTTGCCCTTCCGACGGCGCTGTGCAGGCTGGCGACGGGGACCGGTCCCGGCCCGCGCGAACAGGCGCGATGGCGACAAGGAGCTGGGCGACGGTGACATGGCGGTGTTCGAGCGCGACGCTCTGCTCTCCCGATGCCTCGATCTGTTCTGTGGATGGATAGATCGATCAAAATACCTTTGTCCCCAATGGCAAAGTTTGCTTTAGCTTCAATCTAAACCATCAATTAATAGATCAAAGATGTGTGCTTTGATTGCCCATGTGGCCTGTCTCCACTACCAATTAAAAGAGCATACGTGGAAGAAAACACGTTGCTTTCTGCTGAGTTAAAAGAAAAGACAAATCAAGAGTGAAGAAAAATAAAAGGAGATTTTGTAAAATTGTCACCATAAAACAAATTTTGATTCACATTTCCTGTTTTGTTTTGTGCTAATAAACGAAGAACACCAAACATTGGTGTTCCATCTCTCATGCATCTTTATTTAGAGGTTGGATTAATTTTTCTTATAAAAAAATTGAACCAAACTCTTATAGTAATTCCATTTGACGTTACTGCTAGAATCAAACAGCTAAAAAGAGAAAGAATCCAGTAGAAAAATGGTTCATCACTTGCAAGCAGTGATGCTCGTGGAGAAGACTTCAAACAAATGGTGCAGAAAAGTATTTGTTCACAAACAAAATTTATTTTACTATATTGTTTTCCAACCTCTGTCTCCTTTTATTTTTCTGAACTCACGATATGTATAATTTCTATTAGTTGAGCATAAAACAACCCTTTTCTTCCACATGTGCTCCTTTTTTGATAGTGGAGTACACCCTCTGTCCCAAAAAAAACCAATTCCTAATTATGAATCTTGACATAGCCTATGTCCAGATTCATAGTAGGAATTTTTTTTTGACAGAGGGAGTAGGCCCCTAGGCAATCAAAGCATGTATGGTTCATTTATTGATTGATGGTTTAGATTGAAGCTAAGGCAAACTTTGCCATTGAGACTGAAGGCAGAGGATACGGATCCTTCCAGGCTGGCCGCACAGAGATCCACTTCCCACTTTGGGGTTCCCCCGTTGCATCTGCGCCATCGATGACTCGACCTGGTCACTCAAGGAGGCCGCCTCCTTAGTCTCGAACTCTCGATCTACCGTGGCACCACCTTTGTTTGGTGAGGGCTACGTATGCTTGGTATTTTCTGTTATGTACTACTCCCTCCATTCTAAAATATAAAAATTTCTATGATTTAAATTTTATATTACAACTGTAACGCCCGTGTTCTTGCGTTCGAAAAAATTAATTTGAATAAAATTTAATTACGAAATTAGGCTCTTATTCGAATTTTTGAAGTGCGTGCTAAGGCTGATCTCAAATTTTCTTCAAATTTCAATCTCAGAAACCTCCCCAAAAATCCTCCCGAGTCCAAATCCTAAATTCAAATTCTTCAAATTTTTTCAAAATTTTTCCTGAAAATTCATAAGAAACACTATTCCTTTGGGCCACCATCACCCTTTTCCTCCCGGCCCAACCAGCCACTCTCTTTCCCTCTCTCTACCTTCCTTCTCGCACAGCCCAGCGTCCCTCCGCGGCCCATGGCCTGCTCACTCTCCCCGCGCCCACGCCCATGCCTTTCCGTGGCCGCACCAGCATGCACTCGTCCACCGTGCTCCTCGACCGGCCGACATCTTGGGCCCATAGGGCAGTCGTGTGATGGATAGCCGCCAACACGACCACGTGCAGCCATAATCTTCCTCGGCCTCCACCTCTCTCGCCCGCCAGGCATTCGGTCAAATGCCCACGTGGTCGTGTCGGACTCCACCACCGTGCATGACCACGTCTCTTCCCCACATGCCACGTTGGCTAGCCACGCCGCCTTTGTCGCCCTCGCACACGTCGTGGTCACCCTGACAACCTCACCACCATGCGTCAGGACACGAGCTCGCCAGCTGCGTCGTCCCGTCTCGTCAACCACGTCGACGAGCTCATGAGCCTTCCCGTTCCGTCCCATCGCCGTGCCACATCGCTCCTCTTCCCCGCCCGGCCGGCACCATCATGGTGTCGCCGCCTCAGCCAGCCAAGCCCGGTTGTACTGAGCGCCACGCCACCGTCCTTCTCCGCCGTCGGCTAGCAGCCGCCTCCACCTATAAATTGGCCGGAGCCCCTTTGCTTGGCCTCCCACGAAGCTTTCGAGCCGTTCACCAACTTCTCCGCTTTCCTGCCGTCGTGTCTCGCTCTTCCCGGTTCGCCGTCGTCCATCGTGTCGACGCCGGCCATTGGCCAGGGTCAACCCCACCCGGTCCAAGCCGACGTGGCTCCGTGTCGCACGCTGCGGGCCCCCCACATAGGTGCCAGCTGCTCGCCAGGCTAGTTCCCGATAGTGGGCCAGCCCATGAGGCCATGCACTGCTAGCCGATTCCCTCTCAGCCCAACAGGCCACAACCCACCAAACCCCTCCCATCTCTCTCTCTAACCACTATGACCCACCTGTCAGCCACTGTTTGAAAAAAAATTCTTTTTTCAAAATCTTTTTAATACTTTTCTATTATCCAGAAAATGTTTTAAACTTCAAAAATTTATATCTTTTTAATTGTAACTCCGTTTGAGTCCGTTCAACTCTCAATTTTTTTTAAAAGTGAGACCTACACAATGGCACTATTAGTTATCTATAATAGGCCTTGATTCAGTGTCTTTATGTGTGTTTTTATTTTGCGACGCGTAGAAGTCAACACTGACGAGCAACTGAGCAAGGAATTCGAAGGAGAAGCTCAAGGACCAAAGCAAGACAAGTCACTCTTTGACCATATTGATCCTATATTTGTACAAAAATATTTTGTTTGCAAATTACGTATTTTAGGGGCACAATTTCGGTTGCTGTTCGCAAGTTGATCCGAGAGGCCTGACCCTATTGTTGCATTAATACCCTCCTAGATTAGTTGATAACCCTATGCCTTGTTGCCTTACTGTCATCCTGGTACTTGTATTCTCTGAGTACAAGTATCGACGACACACCAATCTTGCACCTTTTAAACGATGGGAAAATTATGGGTTTTCGGGAATGGTTTGAAAAGACCGACATTCGATGTCAGACACTTTGCAAAATAAAATATTTTTCATAAAACTTGGTCATGGGTTGTCATCATCTGTGTAGCCTAACCTCACATGACATATAAGCACCGGTTCCTTGAGAAATTTCACTGATCATAGAATCGTATGACCACATGAGTGGAATGGGACACCCCTAGTCAAGTAATTTATGGAATTAGGAGGAGTATGGTTGTCGACGGATGTGGAGTCGCCGAGTGGCACTGCGTGTTGCACCCGTGGGATCTTGAGTACATGGGGTCTGGAACTTGCTTGGTGCTTGGTCCGGGACCCATCCTGTTGATAACAGACTATCCTAGAGATACTTTGAAAAGGTCTTGTCACAACCTCCTTTCACCAATCGTATCTAATCAATGTGTGTTGGTGGTCTGGAGTAGGTTTACATCATGTGAGTAAAGCGTACACCCTTTGCAATTGTTATAAAGTGTTTGAACAGCTGCGTCCACGGTTATGGACGGATGTGAAGTGATTCCTCTATAGTAGCTTTGTCTTTATTTAAAATATTTGTGAAATGTATTTGTGGCCTGGGAAGCTTTACCAGAATCAGCCTGAGTGGCAGATGTAAGACCTGGGTGATCTAAAACGGGACTGTGTGTTCCGGGGTATCTTTTGGCACCATAGTCATGGTTGAGTGTAAGATATGGAAATATGGTTGAGAAAGTTTAATCCACTTAAATGGAGATGCTGCCTAGGATAGTACACTTCAAAATGGATTGGTAACAAGTCATTGCGAGATGACTTGTGGAATGGGTTGAGACGTGAGTCTCTTTCTAATAATTGTGGTGAGTTGACACTTAGAATTTTACAAAATGTTTTCCAACCCAAAACTATTTACGAAATAAAACCAACCGTCCCTTGACAAACCCTGCACTTCACACTATTTTCGTGACTTGTTGAGTATCTCGTGTACTCACCCTTGCTATAGCTCCTTCTCAGAAATATATGAAGATAAAGATTCAACTATTGATGAGTTCTTTCAAGAGCAAGCCGAATATGTTTACTTTTAGGGTTTTGTTCTAGTTCCTAAGCCGTGCTTATGGGTGTCTTTAGGCTGTGTGTTTTTGCTGTCATCTTTTGCAATGTGCCGTCGTATGCCCAGGTTTTGTCCATGGTTGCAACCTATGTAAGGAAACTATCTAATAAATAAAGCAGCTTTGGCTATAGTCCATTAATGTCCTATATGTCCCATCTGGGTTCCTAGGACTGGTACTTGTAATATAGGTAATGACATTTTGTTCCTGTTACCTACATTGATTAATGGGAGAAGGCGTTACAATAATACAACTATTTTTGCACCGATTCCTATGATTTTTATCATTTTAATAATTCCAAAGCCAATCACATGGTTAGAAAGGAAATCTAAACAATTTAAAATTTAAAAGTTGATAACTCAAGTGCTAACTTAAAAAAGAATTTTATTTTGATCTAATCTTAATATTTACTACCTAACTTAAAAAAATCATTATATTTTATTTTGTAACGAAGTAAGTAGAGAGTACTCCTGTAGTGTGCTTTAGATCATACAGACGTTCACTGGGCTTGACACGACGGTGATTAGCGCGATGTCAGTGATGTGTTGATAGTGGCGATGCTTGACGGTTTTTTTTTAATACGGATGTCAGCGTGTCTGGGGTGAGCGTACATGATGATTCTTGTCATGTCTGGGTAACTGGGGGTAACGCACACTACTGTATGCTCTTTGTGTACTGAGAAATTTCCGGTATATTCCATTCAATTCATACGTCTCATGACTTTTTATATCCAATTTTTTAAGTACACGTCTTTTAGAATTTACCACCGGAATAAGAACTGTTCTATTTCATCCTATTTTCTCTCATTTTCCTTTTTTTTTCTCAATTTCTTTTTCCTTTCCATGTGAGTGGACGATTTTGCTCATGCATGTACAGGTCGAATCGATCGATCCAGACAGGCACACTGGGTGATAACCCATAGGGCTTGGACTCCTTGACCTCTGGGACCGTGGGTGGGGCAGAGGGCGAGCAAGGTGGAACCGTGCTCGGGAAGGCCGTAGACAAAATCGGCACCATAGAAGGAAGAGACTTTCTTTGATATTTAGAATTAATTAGGATCGTTAATCGTCTCTAATCTAATACAGTAGAATAAAATGTACCAATAAAAAGATATCTAAGATATTGAAGGTGGAAGATTAAAATAGTAATTGACTTGTAGGATTAATTTATGTGTTTAAGGGCAAATGCGTACCTTCGTGTCCCTCTCATTCGATCCCATCCAGCCAGCACTAAGTCCCGAACTCCCAAACGCTAGTCATGGCTACGAGCTCCTGATCCGTCGCTGGAGGTGGCTGCGGCGGAGGAGTACTAGGCCCCTGCCGCCGGAGCTCTCCGTCGATGCGCTCGGCCGGCGCTCCTGCAATGCTTTCTCCAACAGCAGCATGCTGCTTGGGGTGGACGAGCCCCGCACTTCCTGTGATGGCCGTCTGACCCCGATGCTGTTCGTCCCACGCTCCGACGACCAGATCCCCGTGGAGGAGGAAAAAGCTTATGAGCCAGAAGCCGTGCCCGGCGGCTCCGTCCAGACAAGGGACTACTACCTAGACTCCAGCTCCAGCAGGAGGCGCCGGAGCGTGGGTTTATTTTGATTGAGTTTTCGTCCTGTCCGTAAATTTGCATGATGTCCACAATTGAACAGGGAGGAGGGTTTTTATTTACGTATCCAGACAGAATTACTTCAGAATACCTCCATAAAAATGCAGTTTTGCTTCCCTAATTCCTTCAGCATTTTCTTACGATGATACTGCATTTGCCGTATTGGTTGTATTGGATAAATCTGGTAAATAAGCTACCTTTGATGCAGGTTTCAACAGAACATGGCAACCTATCAAAACCTAATAACTCAATCAATGTATGACAAACAACTAGATAGTGGGAAAGGCACACTTCTGAATCTCTGTGATGATGTGATTCAGCAGGAAGTAGGTCTCCATATTGTAGTCCTTAATCATAACAAGCAAATCAGAGAGTTGTGTTCAGATGAGCTTCGGCTCACAATTTATTTCCGTCTTTATGGTTTCTGAATTCTGATGTTCAGGTCAAGGAGGTTATAATTTCTTACTATATTTTGATGGAAAATGGAAAGGTGACTATTGAGGTGTTGCTTTGTTTTTTTAAAACAAGCATGCTTTATTTCTGAAGTTGTTTTTGTGTAAGTGTAAAAATCGAGTTGAATATTCTTGGTTCTCAATGCTAGGATCTTGACTTGCAATGTGAAGAGTTAATCCAAGAAGAGTTTGGCTTGCAATGCAATTTTGAGGTGATGGATGCTGTTCAGAAGTTAGATAGGCTTGGCATCATTACAAGAGTGAGTTCTTACGACTTGTTACATCAGTACCAAATCATAGTGAGATCTCTAACGGAAAAAAAATTTAGGATCCAAAAAAGAAATATCTTTCATAATGTACAGAACCTGAAAGATTTTTTTAATCGAAGTACCATCGTGTTTTTACTTGCATTTCCTCTACTTTTTACATGGATAATGAAGTCAGTAATGCATGCAGGATTCTATTGGAAGAATATGTTGTCTATCTCTGAAGCGTGCCAACGAGATCATTGGCGCTACTACAAAAGAGCTGGTTATGAAGGCCAGACAGAGCTGGTTGTCCATCTCTATTTGAACCAGGTAATCTTTTTGTGAACTCTAGGCTGCCATCGTTATATTATTTCTGTTTTTTTCGATGGGCCATTATATTGTATCTGGGATACTCTGAAAAGTACTAACACTGCTTTCTTTGCAGTTTAGGGGGGGCAATAGATCCTGGATGCATGCGGAATAATTCTGTTGTAGAATCTGCTGTATTATGCTATGTAACTCATGTTGTAAGAAATTAAGTTCCTTTTTGGAACAAAATGTGGAAAGAGGTTCATGAACTGCATCCTTGTTTGTTCATTGGTTCAGTTTATTCACACAAGAAGAAATGCACCGTCCTGCTAACTCAAGGTACAAGAGCCAAGTATGACGCATAAGATACATGCTGAAGCACTGAAGGCTGCTGATGGTTACTGTATCGCACTCACTGAATCAGTGACGTCTTAAATAAACCAGAGAAAAATCAGATCTTTGTAGATAAATCAGATAAAAATCAGACCTTTTTTCTTCTTTTGAGACAAGCTTGCTCATTTTGCACCAATGGCCATCTCTTGCAGCACTCATCTCCTGGTTGTTTCCTCCTACAATCATCCTTGGCATGGCTTTCAATGTTCCGGGTAACAGAATGGAGCCAGTTCCAACCTACTGACATGTATCACATTTCACAATCTGTCTTGGCTCTTGAGTTCTCTGAATGGTGATATACATGTCTATTTCTGCCCTAGGGTGAGTACTTTACATCGGAGAAGCAGTGTTCGTCGTCGTGTTCTACATCATCGAGATGGACAAGCCGGACAAGCCACACAATTTCGAGCCAGAGATCTACATTGATGGAGAGATCAGCTCGGGACAAGCTCATCGCAGACTACAACACCATGGACATCTGGGACTTCAACGAGAAGTATGGTGAGCTCTGGGACTTCACCGTCGACAGAAGAGATGAGATTGTGAAATCATAGATGGCATTCAGAAGTGGGGGGCAATATTTGCTAAATGCAGCTGCAGAATAGTTCAGAAAATCAGAACCACTCCAAAGAAAAGTAGGGTGGCAAAGCTGAAGATAAGTCTCTTCATAATAAAGAACTTGAGTGGAAATGATGTGTGTATGGATCATCTCATCTACTGTAAGGCCTGCTTTCTATGATTGTATATCATGTCTGACAGTCTGAACTCTGAAGTTCTCAGCCAGGTACAAAAGGAGAATTGAAAATTCTGCTTCATTCTCATATGTATATGTAACTATGTAAGGCTTCTTATATTTATATGTTCACTGAACAACTGCTTGGAATAGATAGCAGCACACTGTTTCTTGGCCTTCCTGCATATTCATAGTCATTTTGTTTTCCCCACAATGCATTGAAAAAAATCTTGTGGATGACAGCATTAATGCAATAAATAAATAGTAGTATAATAATGGAAATTTTTGCCAAGTTTGGCACCAGCCTCCAATCTTATAAATATGTAACAAAAAAGAGAAATGTCATTCTTTTCTTGTGCAGAGGAAAAGGAATAAAGGGAACCTCATAGCTGTTCCTTTTTTTTTTGGTACACTTGAGTTACAGCTGAATCTCTATGAAGACAAAAAAGAGAGAGAGAAAATAATAAATGGAAAGGGATTGGTAGTCTATAACTCTGATAAGAGGAAACCAGCTAATTCTTCTTCAACCTGATGTTGTGAAGAGCTGACTACCTAGAGTCACAGTTGGTGTGCTTTCTGGCATGATGGTGGTCAATCTCATCTCTTGTTCGCGAATCCGGTTTAGCTCTGCCTCCACCAAGCTCATCGATGGACGATGCTCGCTCGTCGGGTTCACGCACCACGATGTCAACCGCAAGAATTATTTTTTCCACGCTGGCAAAAATAATGTGTTATAATCTTCAACTTCCAAGTTTCCTCACAAACAGCTTCTGGACCTGTCCAAGTAACAGAAAAAGAAATGCATTAAGCATGCTGAAATTTCCTGCACGTCCTCTATTACTATATATTCAGATATCAGCTTACCTGCTCCAGTGTCAAGAACAACTTGATTTCGATAACTCTAATATTGTTGGTAAGGGCTCAATTGATACTGACTAGGAGCGTGTAACCTTCGATTCGCAGAACGCACTCTTTGTGCAATTGTTTTACTTTCCGGGCTTACTTCCTGGGTGCCAGACTTAGTAATATTTTTCTCTTTAGTTTGTTTCAGTGCACGCTTCTTTGAACCTTGACTAACTTGATGCCTGCCTTTTGTACTACCCTGTGTTGGTTTCGAAACCTTCCTTGCCCTCTTTCTATTTGCACTCCCTATTATCATCACATCGTTATCCATAGCCTGCTCTTCTCCCTTGGTGTCTCTTTCAAACTCTGACAAAAATTCAGCTTGCTAAACAACAAAAAAGATTAGATAGTATCAGTAAAAGTGCTGAAGACATGAAGATAAAAATGACCACATCAATTTCACAAACCATGATAGGATGCTTTTATGATGGTCTTCGAACTTTGTTACATTCTGAGAGCAACAACCTGCAACATATCTTCTTTTTAAAAATATCTATTTGTTTCTGCATGTTATTCCATGGATGCAATTAGTCAAGATAGAAATATCGTATTATGGCATAATTAGTTACAATAGCATGTTGCATGTACCTGTGTGAAATAATGAAGCATCTTATCTCCATCCCATTCCAGCATATATTTAATTATGTAGATACCACATGATTGGCTGTAATTTATAGGCAATATATCAATCATTTAATAGGTACCAATGTTAGCAAGTATTAAGAATTTTTCTTACGAGTCCATTTGTTGTGGTATGTTGATATAGTACTGTTTCTCCCACTCAGTAATGTTTATAGGCTCGATAAGTGTGACCAAACCAGCATTAACTGCACGTTCTATACATAATTGCAAATTTATTATCTGCCATGCAATAAATTTCCAAAATTGATCAATGGTGAAAGCATATTGTATATTATCTCCCAAGTTTATATGGTAAAAGATAATTACTACTATTTTTTTTCCTTTTCCTCATCACGCAAGGACTTCATTGAGACAGTAGAGTTGAGAAATTAGATCTCCTTCTTGCGAGAATTGACCACTAATAAGCTCCAATGGCTTCCCCACACGTTGAATGGGACAAATACCTAAGATTGGCATAGTTGTTTAAAATATGCACTAGAGTCTGGCATGTCCTTGCAATTGTTAAAATACTAGTTAATTAATAATGAGCGTGATGCATACCATTTGCCGCATAACACATATCTTGCCAACTTGTGTTACCCAAGGATGATCCGGTCTCGAATCAAAGTCTCCAAATTCGTCACAAATCAAATTACTTTGGAAGGTTGTGATGACTCCTACATTATCATTTGCTATGTTGGCAATGTAACCATATGCATCAATCACCTGCAATAAAATTTTTTATGTGTTTGGTAAAATATAAATTTCAGTGCTATTTGCGGATGTAAAATTGCTTAACTCACCGTGTCATATAACCATCCTCCATTGACATTGGGGAGTAGGAAATTAATTGCGAGTGGAATATCGGCTATATCAACAACTGTGGCCCAATTATAGCTATTCCTCACAAAATATATCACCTCTTCGTCCTCTTTTGTGAGAATATAGTCATCATTGTAATTTGAAAAAATTATGTTGAAATGGTGCATATAGACTTCAATAATGCAAGCCAAATATTAAAATGTAAGAATGAAAGGTGAATTCAATTTCTCACCAAGATATTGTAATGAGGCATTATGGTGTTTGTCATTTTCATACAAATATTCCACTGGGGCAGTAGCATATATGTCACGGCCACCTGTCTTTTTCAGTAATTGTTTTGTTGCTAAAATTGAATACTCAGTATCCGCAGTGCCCAAATTTTCTATAGTTGTGGTGAGTTTGTCTAATGTCTGTGTGCAGTGTTCATCTTCTAATGTTTTTTTGTCAACCAAGGGCTTTTTAAAAGGAGCACTGATGTTTGATGATGACTCTTGTATCTTTTCACCATGGTTGCCTACTATTGTATTGGAACAATTGGTGTCAAAACATTTTGGATCAATGTTGGCATGCCCTCCTAATGTTTTGTCCTTTTCTCCAATATTTTTGTTCCATTCATCTCAGGCCTACCAAGTGTTCATTGGAGAGGCTTTGTCCTACAAAAAGCAGAGTTAGACTAAAAAGATTATTTTTCCAGTTTGACTAAGAATATTTAATATAGATGGAGGCTTGCATATTAAAATGTGTATGTAATGAAATTGTCATATACACGTTATACCTCACACTCTAGTTTGCCAAATAGTGAAGAATTGTATGTGTCAACTGCCTTACGAATTTCCTAGAAAAGCGAAGAGTTGTAATACAGGTAAACAAGATCTAACTAGGAGCCATGTTACCGATAGATAATCTATACCTTTAAAAGGTTTCTACAATCAAACAAACCTTCTTCTAGATTGCAGACCCTAGTAGATAGGGTGGCTTGTTTTTTAAGGTCAGTTGCTTCCTCTTCTATAGTGAGAATCTTTGAATAAATTTTATGTTCCATATCATGGATTACTCTTTCAAGTGAAAGTCGATCCTTCGCCATAGCTTGAAGTATTAGGTTAACCTTTGAACGTAAAAAAAATATGGTTATGTGACATAAAGTATGATGTAAACATTAAAAGTTAAATGGTATGAATGTTGTGAGAATGAACTATATTTACCTGGTAACTTGTGATAGTATGTTCTACTGATTGAGAAGGTTGGCTTGTTTGTTTTTGCGCAGGGTCTCCATGTAATTGTTGAGGTGGCTGTTTGTTGGTATTACTAGGAACACATGGATGAGGTAAAGTCATGATAACCTACATACAATGATTTATTTGTTAGATATAAAAGGGTTACATGTACAAAATGAAAATAAATTCTCTTGAGAGTTACCTCTCCTCCATCTAGTCCGTCTTTCTCGTAGGCATCGGTTCTTACTTTCGCATATTTCTCGTCCCAGCGTGCCATCAGTGGATGAATTGAAGGAGAATAGGAAATACCATATGTACTGCAAGCTTGAACCCTCTCCCAGTACCAGAACTGCAAACGGTCCTCAAATGTATCAGTTCACGACTAGAATATAATAATTGATGATATGGTTATGTAGCATTTACCTGGAGCAAAGCTAAATTTCCTTGGAGATTTACTTGGTCTAAATTAACAAAATTATGGATGCAGCCCAATAAGTGATGTACAGTGAATGTTCCCCAGTTGAGCTTTGGAATATCTGATACATTTTCAACCAGGGACAAGCACTTTGAATCAACATGGTAATCTGTTGTGGGAGCTAAAACAACTCCAATAGTATACAAAACTATTTGACGAATGAAATCCTTGTCAGGCTTCTTGGACCTTAAAATGTTGTCCTTCAGCCCCTACATAGAAATGTGTCCTTTTCCTGGTGTTTTGTATCGGTTGAACAACTCACTATTGAATTTTGCTTTGCTGTCTACTAATATATCTTTCCCAAAGATTGGCAGACCCATAACTTTATAGACATCAGCTGCAACCATTGAAATTTGTTTACCGCCTAGTAGGAAACATTGTGATTCTAGGTTGTATCTCTTGGCAATCTTAACCAGCATGATACGACGGAGAGTTACTGGCTTCATATTTAACAAGCCACCCAGCCCTATTGACCTCATCATGTCCTTGTGTTTATCTGGAAGTTTTTGTACGGTCTCGGCATATTGCTTTGGTGAGCAAATAATCATCATATCTCCATGCTTCATAATAATTTGCTGAAAATATTGTAGTACTAACATGATGATTCAAAGAATGCATTTATGTATATAGATCATGCGGCATATTGTATATCGAATTTACATGGTGCTATATGAACATACCTCCTCCTCAGTGAGTTCTTGCACTGTGGAATGATTTTGCGGAAGTGGTGCCTTCCTTTCGAATGATGACCTCTTGGATGCACTGTCACCACTAGAGCTAGGAGGTTTACCTCCCATAATTGACTCCATCGCCATAAACTTGCTCTCAAACTATCCACTGATCGAGGCGGAGCTTAGCCAGCCGGCCATATCAGCCATCAAGCAGTGGCGGCGAGCGCGCGACACAGCGGATTGGCAGCGGCGGCGAAGGTGCGGAGCTTGGTTGAGGAGGAGTGGCGGCGCGGCACTGGGGCGTGAGCAGCCCGGGGTGGCGATGGCGCACAGGCGAGCCAGCGCAGGCGACGGCTGATTTGGGGGAAAAACAAGAGAGGGAGTGGGGGAAGTGGATGCCGACCTCGGCTCGCGCGGTTAGACGCGGGCACGGGAGGAAGAGGGCGCGGGAATGGCGGCGTCATGGGGGCATGTGGTGTGACGTGGCGAGAAACGCGGCGGCAGGCGGTTGCGCGTCCAGAGGCAGGGGCGGCGGCAGGCGGTTGCGCGTCCGGAGGCTGGGGCGGCGTAGGCTGGGCCCAGAGAGGAGCGCAGCCGAGGAGCTCGGCCCAAGCGACGGCGACGCCTCGGCTAGTTGGCTCCATCGGGAGAAACAGAGAGAGAATAGGAGCCTAAAGAAGATGAATAGGAGAGGAAAATAAAGGAGAAAAGAAAAAGGAGAAAGGAAGGGAAAAGAGAAAACAGAGAAAGAAAAAGAAAGAAATAGAGGCGGAGCTCATCCAGCCGGCCGTATCAGCCATATCTGCCACCGCCTCTCGTTCCTCGATTTCGTGGTTTCTGCCCTCTCCAGTGTTAACTCGAAAAACTAGCAAACTGTTACGGTACTGCCAAACTAACAATCTAATCGCCGGGAGATTAGTGCACCTGGACAGCAACTAACTAATCGTGGGGAGATTAGTGGACCTGTACGGCAGTTGGGCCATAATTGGGCCTCGTACTGAACGTATAGTGGACTGCTGTCATGTTTTTTTGACTGGGATTACGTTAACATGTTTACAAAACGCATTGCTAGCAGTACGCTTTAGTTCTTCATTAAGAAAATTAATATTGTCCTTAATCTTATGAAGTCAAATATTGTAGTACTATCACGCATATGTCACTAACATGTGGACCTGCTATTTCAAAAAGAAAACATCATGGCTTATAGGACATTATAGATTCGTGACATTAGCCGTAGGACACTCTAAGAAACATGGCTTGTAATGCCTTCTATTTACAAAATATTAAAGAAAAGAGTAAATTACACTTTGTATATCGACCAAAGTTGCACAATAGGCTAGAGCTAGACACACTTTTTTACTTAATATTTTACAATATATTACAAGGGATCTTCATTGCTGCTATGCTTTATTCAATCCATGTTGCGGCTGGTGATCTCTATCCGCATTCAGATGCAATAATTCTGTTTTCTTTAGAAAGTGTAAAATTGGAATTGTTAGTGCCTACAACGTACGTTCACATCATCATCATAGCCTAGGGGTCTTTGAGGTGGTTATGATTGTCATCGAACACTTTGGGAAGGCCAAGAAAAACAAGCCCGTTCTAGCCAGATCGGCCAAGAAAAACTTTGGGAGGTGCTTTTACATCGTCGGCATGTCGACCTGCTACCCGAAGCCAGGATCAATCAAGGTCACGAATGGCGAGGTGCTGACCATCGTCTCCAACTATAGCAGTGACCACCAGCACATCGGCGTCATGGGCCTGTTCTACATCCTTGTTGCAGAGCAAGAACAGCCAGCTCCCAAGCCAGCTCTATGCTTCAGTTTACCAGTTCCATGTGAGTTGAACAAAATCTCGCCATGGTTTATACACCACTTCTTGCAATCTAGATGCTGAAAACTCCAAATGTGCATGTCATCTTATCAATCCTTGGTTCTTTCAATTATCTGTTAACGGGATTAACACGTTTCCAAATGGCATCAACATCAAGCCACTAAAAAACAAGCGAACAAAATCTAGCCTACCCAACAACAAATCAGCAGGGCCAATTTTAGGTTCCAGTTGATGGGAACATAGAATCCTGGCACTGCATCAGAGGTCTTGCAAGACGAGGGAATGAAAATAGTTCCAAGGATGAATTAACAATACTGCATAATTTTCCTGCAGTTTTGACTTAGCAAACAACCACAGCATAATAGTTTTGGAGCGATCTGTCAAAGTTTATCCCATCAAAAATTACATCCAACTGCAATATGCAGATTGAATACTGCAAAGATGCTGACAGGTAACAATAAAGTAACACAATGACAGAATAGCCGAAAGAAACCAGCAAGAAGAATCAACAACTAAGCCGGCATGACAGAGCAGATTTCGTTTACAAAAGCTGTTTTAATTACTCCTACATTACATGAGGCGGGTTAAGGGGGAGATCTGAGGGCATCTCTTTTATGTGACAGAGAGCTGCTCACTGAGGTATTGGACATGTGATGTAATACTACAGAAACAACTAAGAGTCTGGCTGCTCCAATTTCACTGGTGTTTTTGTGGCAATATCTGCTGTTGCTGCTGATGCGCAATTTTGATCACTGAGACTTCTGGCAACTACCAAATCACTGACAACATCGAAGTTCAATCTTCTGTTGACTTTCTTCCCACTGCACAAATTCAGTGTAGTCTAGAGATAAGTTTTCCTCTCACTAGTGAAATAAGAAAAAAGGATTTTTTAACTCTCTTCTAGTTTTACCTGTTTAGGCGGTCTGTGCACATACAGCAGCTCCCCATCTTGAGTCAAATGTTACAAAAGCAACTGGCATAACAGCTTTTGGGTCATTGAGAACTCTTTGACGCTCGGATGCAAGCTGAAAAGATTACCATAACAAACAGCTTGTATTAAAACTGAACAAGAGCTTCATTCATGCATACAGACATACATCCAACAACCTGTACAGTTATGCCGAGTGCCTGTAAATGATAACAAACATGACACCGTGGATTCGCTCTACCTTCTTATCAAGAGAGCATTGTCTAGTTATTCTGTAGTTACAGTGAACTGATCAGCACAGCGCTTCTGAGAAGCCAGGAAGTGCAATCTCATAAATGCCACATTGCTATACTCTTTGTATAACATAAAGCATGTCCAAAAGGTGAAGACATATGCCATTAACAGATGGATAAAGAACCTGAAGTGAAATGCAGAGACCATGGTCAGACAATTCAAGCAATGAAATGAAAGCATACAGCCAGAGCAATGTAGAGTTCAAGTACAGCAGTCATCAACAATTCTCTGAACTCTGCTAAAGGACAATTAACACCGTTAAAGAGTTCATGAGATACTTGTGGACAGACCTATTGGAGCCAGGGCTAACATTTGATATGGAAAGCTTATCAATATCGCTAAAGACAACTTCTTTTCGTAGATTAAGTAACGTGCCACCAGAGACATTAACTGGAATAAGAACCAACAAGGCGACAACCATGATTGGCAAAAATATCTTGAGGCTACCAAAAGTTGCAGTCTTTCACAAAGACCTCTGATTCTAATAGCTGCAAGCTTTGCTATCTGCAGAGGACAAAAACATGCAGTGTCATCAGCAAGCATTTTAGTGCATATTTAGGCGCATTAAGGTCAGACACTCTTTTTTAAAACGAGAAGTTAGGTCAGACACTCACTTTGCTCAAAAATACACCTATTCCTGCCTCTGCACATAATTCTCCCCCTGCTGCTGGATTAGGTCTTGTTGGACTGAAATCAAGAATATGAAAAAAAAACAATTGAGCATCCAGTTGATCTGAGTTAAAAGAGGAATCAAGAAGGGAATCAACCTTGCAAATGCTGATTGGAGAGGTAGTAACTTTGATTTGAGGGTATCCTTGACTGGTGCTGGCTGGATGGGATAGAAAGAGAGAAACGTGGAGGATTGTACGCATTTGCCCTTAACCACACAAATTAACCATACAAGCCAATTACCAATAAAATAACGTATTAGAAGAACTCGAACCTGCCCAACATAGGGAGCGCATCACCGCTGATTTCTGCACAGTAAATCAAGCAATTAGAAATACTAACTAACATGTCCACATGATTTCTGTATAGTAAATCAAACGTTTAGAAATACTAATTTACATGTGACGGTCTAGCAAGTAAATTTACCTAAGTTCTTAACTCGGGACATGTACGTCTTGTATGGTTACGCTTTTTATAAAAACCACATGTGGTCGTCCTCTTTTTATCAGGAAAGACCTTGATCCTTTTTCTAGGAGTACCTCTAGAAACAATTTTAATTGGATCTTGAACCTTTGTCTCCATGCATGGATCAGCTGCCAAGCTTTGTGGTATGATAGGCCCATGCCTCTTTGGCTTCTTTTTAAAATCAGATGCATTGTTTTCCATAATTATTTCCGTCAATGTGTGCTTCATCTTGACATAGGAATCATTTGATTCAGATGCTTTGAAACATGCTTCATTGCTCAGTTTTCGTAACTAGTGGTACCTCTCTAGGCTTTTTGACCAATCATACATGTTGCTCTTTCTTATGGATGGGAAAGCAGACTTGGCACTCATGGTCCACCGTTTAGCAATGCAATGGCAACCCTTGGGGACTTCTTCTATATGTAATATTGCGAACACGTAGAAGATGTGACTACATGGTATGCCTTCGCATTCCAGTTTACTACATGAGCAAGAAACTCTTTTCAATGAGCTCTCTGAAAAAGAACAATCAACATGAAACTTCCGCTCTCTTCTTTCTCTTAGGGAAATGACATATGTTGTCAAATCTCCTCCGTCTAGTATTTCATTGATCATAAGCTTCCCTGCACCACATATTTCTTCCTTCACCAGTGCAAAAACAGTAGGTGTGTACACATGTGCTTCATCTTTCTCAAGGAGCATCCAACTCTGTGAATGGCACAGATTGGGATGCCTCGCTATCTAGCTTCGCCTCGTTTCACCGTAAATTGGATAAGCAATCCTCATAATGATGCAGCATACTAAATAATGTCATTTGACCATCAAGATGTGTATGCAATCTTGAGTTCAAACTCTCGCTTCGCTAATTACTCTTCAAGCCTAAAAAAATAGTCCATCTTGATATGGTGTAGCCCATAACATCCTCATCTCATACATTTGATGCAACCAAGTATCCGCATTGGTAATTTCATCCGTTTCCCTGTAATGGACCCATTTCTTCTCAAACTCATGTATTAAACAATTATCATACAAGAATTTTCTGAAATCATGGCTGACATCAGAATTGTGCAGATGGCGTATTATATTTTGCTCAATGTGCCATGTGCATAGCCTGTGATTACAATTAGGCAATATTATTTTAATTGCTCTTTGCATTGCAAGGTCACCATCAGTGATAACAGATCTGGGGTGTTTCCGAGCCATAGCAGTCAAAAAAGTGGACAACAACCATTCATATGCTTCGCTTGATTCATCCGAAACAATGCCACATCCAAATATGACAGTGCTTCTATGGTGATTCAATCCAACAAATGGTACAAATGGTAAGTTATATCGGTTTGTTCTATATGTGCTGTCAAATACCATAACTTCACCAAAAGCTTCATAGTCAAGACGAGACTGTGCATCTGACCAGAACAGATGTTTCAAATGGCCTTGCTTATCAATCTCATATTTGAAAAAGAACTTAGGGTCTCTCTCTTGACGTGCCCTTAGGTGATTCAACACAATTTATGCATCACCACCAACTATGGTTCCTTGCTTATATCGATAGCAATCATTATATATATCTCTAGATATGAAGCCAACATTGTCATAACCACCAACTTGTTTTTCCATTATATTCATAATTTGGTGTTTTCGCACTTCTGCAATTTCCATTTCAATGATGTCTGCCTTTTGCGCATCACTGATTTGGCGGTGTGAACGTAGAAAACAAGCTTGATCAATGGGTGCTAAACGATGGTTGTGTTCATCCATAAAGTCTTTCACGAACCACTGCCCTGTTTCTTGATTAAGCATAATGACCAGCTTTGCTTCACACCCACAACGAGTTAGGTTCCGAGCCTTTCGTTTTCTACCTGTTTTCTTCGTATGCTTAGGTTCACGAAATCCTTGCCGACTGCACACCAACTTTCTTAGACACACCTGCTCTGTGCCTTTAATTCTCTCCAAGTAGCATTTTCTGATGCTAAAACCCTTTTCAAGAGCATAATTGTTGTAAAAACCAATGCCTTCTTCCTCACTACCAAATGTCTAGGTGATGACATATTCATAAGCTGATAGAGCCTCAGCACTATACCTCACACTAACCATGTTCTCCTGTAAAATATCATGTAAGTAATTCAAGAAAGACACCGTATGGATAGTCATGTATTTATTTGTAAATACATAAGCTAACTCAACTAATTTTCATCTACATCTCAGTACTACATAAATTATGTATTTGACAATTATTTGCATTTATTCCAAACTAACAGGCCCAAGCAAAATTATATTACTGTTTGAGAGAGAGAGAGAGAGAGCGCTAAGTTTAGCCAACTGGTTCTAAAAGTAAGTTGTACTAGTAATTAATAAATAGCTGAGATAATTATCAGATACAACAAAGCTGACATAATTATCATTCACAACTAAGTAGTAGATTAAACCCAACTAGAATTTTGTTTTTACCAAAAATCCTCAACTTGGCAACCACACAAGATTTGACCAAACTTAAATATCAGAAAATAAGAGAGAGGACTAAAATTATTCTCCGTTAGATTCCAGAAATCATAACTTGGCATCTCACCTCTCCAGCTCTCTTCTCTGCTAGCTTGCACCGGATCTCTCTAAGCCGGCAAGCCCCCACGACCTTCGCGAGTGAAGACGTCGACTGCTCTGCTTCCGTCCTCCCCGCCGGCCAACCGCGCCTCACCCGCTGCTCACAGATCCGCTTCCGTCCTCCTTGCCGGCCGACCACGCCTCCTGTAATGCACTTGAACTCATTAAAACTGCAAAAAGAAACTGATCTATTCATTTTCTCTAAAATCTACCACAAATTACACCAAAAATTCAATTACTACCATGCCACAAGTTTCTTGGCTTAAGATATGAATACTTCGAGTAACACAGTAATAGGAAATACAACTTCACACATCTTGCTCAACCACAGGAAAAATCAGAATCAATACATTTGTCTTATTAAAGCACAAGCTTCAGTAATCAGTTCACTACCAGAAACAATCAGAATCCCTTTTCAAGTGAAACAGCGCATACCCGCATAAAAACAAGGCAACAAGAAAATGCACCAACTCCTGTTGATCCACTACAAGGTGCATCCAGAACAGCAAACTCAAGCCTTAAGCACAAACTCCATGTGAAACTGTAAAGAGTCAGACAAGTGAGAAATCCATAAGAGAATAATCTCAACATCCTATCGTAACAACATAAAGCAAAACAGGTCAAGGACCTTTTCAAAGGATAAAATCGCCAAACTGCTTCGAACTGAACTCGCCCGCATCAAAAGATCCGGTTACTTTTACATTAACACACGCCCTATCCTATGGCAAACGACAGGTGCCGATGCACGTTTCAAGAATTAAACCAAACTCATTGCATCGAATCGCGCATTCCACACAAACTAGACCAGATTCTAGCACCTGAAACGTGAAGAAAATGTTGAGCCACACATTCAAATTGATGCCAAACTTGGAGTCAACTCAACAATGTCAACGAAGTTGCAGCACGAAAACGGCTCGTTATCCGGGATAAGTTAAATTCCCCGTCAGAACCATCCGCGCATTTCGCTTGAATCGTACTGCTACAGAGTAACCTCACCAAATCCAGCCTCACTTGCTAGATTAAGTTAACACCCATCGCCCCCGAAGCAGGCACGCAACTGGAGGAGGCGTGAAGAGGAAAAACGAATGAGCTCGCTCACTGTCGGGCCCGCCGAGCTGGGCGACGGCGTCGACGAAGCGCTCGTGGAGGTCGGCCGTCCACTGCACCCACCGGCCGTACACGCCCATGCTGCCACGCCCCTACTCCTTCGGCCTCTGCTTCCAGGTTCGCTCGGGGGATTTTAGGGCAAAGGATGGGGGCAAAGGAATGAGGATTGAAGATGGCTTCGCAGCTTCGCAAAAGAAAGGATGGGGCGATTGAAGACCGCTCGGGATGGGGCTCGGCAGAAGAAAGAATGGAATTATTAAATTACCCTTCTTAATGTTATTTTTTATTCGTAATTTGTTCTTTAAACATCAATGGTTGATACTGCTTGATTTAGAAGGTACGTGAGATACCTTTCAAGCACCGTAAAAGGTCTCTAGAAGGAAACATCAAAGGTTATGTTGCGGGCCGCCGGGGTGCGCGTCGATGTGGCGCTCGGAGTCGAGGGAGAGCGGCGCATCAAGCGAGTGCGGGCACGGGTGTGCACGCATTTGTAGAAGAGGGTCTAGTTGCAGTTGCTGAACGCGTCCTTCTTCTAGGCGTGCGCTGTGGGGAAGGAGACGAGCAGCAGCATCAGCAAGAGGAGTAGGGGGATAGCTGCGTCTGGGGTTGGGTGGATCTAGCACACACTACGCAAGTCGCGGTAGCAGCGTGGGTCGGCCAAACTGAAGCCAACTCGCTTGAAACGAACAATCAATTCGAGCTCTCCTATCCCTTGTGCCAAGGACAAAATGGTCTGGTTATGTGGCAAGAGAAAAGAAAATGGGAGAAAAAGAAGAAAGAGAGAATGATATGAAATAGATCAATTTGTATCTTTAGTGGCAAATTTTAAAAGGTATACGAATTGGATAAAGCTACAAGACATACGACTTGAATGGCATATAATAAAATTTCTCTTGTTTAATAGAACAGTATAGTGTAGGGTTGTAGGCTTGGTACAGTTTGGAGAAGGTTATGGCATATAATGAATTGGTTGAAAATGTTTAACTGTTGTATCATCTATAAATCTTTTGCATTTACAAATTTTGGAAGGTATATCTATGTTTTGTACTTGTGAAATGCTATATCTACGTTTACTTGAAATGTTTGAATGAAATTAGCTCCATGCAAGGTTATCAAAATTTCAATTCTAACATACGATTTTACGATTTTACAATTCTAATTAATGAATCTGATTCTACGATTCTATGCAGGTAGAATCTACGATTTTACGATTTTTATGTATACGATTTTATGAATAGATCTAACTTAGAACTTTCGATTCCGATTCAGGATCACGATTTTAGCAACCTTGGCTCCATGGTCTTCTAATTAACCAGCTGTTTGCAAATTGAAGAACATGAGTTAGATAATACTATTTGAGTACTAATTCTTTCCATAGTGTATTAAAAGGTTGCAGTTCAATATACGTGTGTCCGTGCATTGAGTGTTCTTGATTTATGAAATTAGACTATCGTCCTCGTCCGTGATAGGCAACGGTAACCAAAGGTTAATGTTGTTCCACATGTCGTGACTTGTCGTGGTTCATTTCAATTAGCATGTGTTATTTCAATGTCGTTGCTAGTTTGTTCTCTTTTAGAAATGGCTTAATGTTACACGCTTTTGGGTTTCTAAACGGTGTAATTTTCATAAAAACTTTCTATATATGAATTTTTAATAACTATTTTAAATCTATTTTTAACTTTATAATAATTAATACGTTCGTTTGTATCCTCTAATAATTATCTCAAAATTATTCATCTATTCAATCATTCCGACAAAAAACAGACCCTTGAGAAAGCTCGATTTCACCCGTTGAACTCTAAACACTCAAGTTTATCTTGCAATAAGCAGGGTTCAATTATCAAGTGCATTCTTCTTGTCGGTAGAAATAATTTATACCAAGCTTGCATGTCAATGTTCTTCTAAATATAAATTTACAGTATTTTTGTTTAAAATTTTTTTTACGGTACTTGAAAAAATAGCAAGAGATATCACTCTTTACACATACTCTTTTGCTGGGATTGTTGAAGAAGACTTGTAGGAGTAACTCGGTCCCTTATACAGTAGGCAAACGAGGGTACGACAGGTCAGCCTGCAGCATTTGCTTTGTCTTGCCAGGCAGGGGCACCCCTCCCTCAAATTTCCTGTCACCAATTTCCTTCAACATCTGCCACCGTTGACAGCTACTAGTACTGTATGTTCCACTGCCCTTCTCCCTGTCCGACTGTCACCTTTTAAAATGTCATCAAACTAGACGTTTTTGTTTGTAGCGTGCATGCCGCAGCGCGAGAAAAGAAAGGCTTTTTGGCCTGGTGGGTAGGCATAACATGCAATACGTGGAAGTGGTTAAGGGTGAGTTTAAAAGTGATAGAAGAAAAAAAAATGATCATGTAAAATAGGTAAGTTATTAGCATATGATTAATTGAGTCTGAGCTATTACAAATTTAAAAAATAGATTAATATAATTTTAAAGCAACTTCTATATAAAAAAATTTTGAAATGTATTACCTCCGTCCCAAAATATAACAATTTTTAGCTATGAATCTGAACAAGAGTATGTCTAGGTACATAGCTAGAACTTATTATATTTTAAAACGAAGAGAGTACCATTTAGCAGTTTGGAAAGCGTACTCATGGAAAACTAGGGGAGTTTTCACCTTATCCCTTAGATTCGAACTATTCCCAAGGCCGCCTTAAGGTGATGGTTAGGCTGAGATTTTTAGTGCACGTAAAACGCGACAAGCTATTAGCATGTGATTAATTAAGTTTTAATTAATACAAACTTGAAAAATAGATTTATTTGATTTTTTAAAACAACTTCTATATAAAAAGTTTTTGCATGAAATATACTATTTATTAGGTTGAAAAGCATGCTAACGAAAACCGAGGAATTAGCTAAACCAATATGTAGGTTCAAATGTATCCTAAGGCATAGTTATTTGCATCTTATACTACTGGCTTATTACGACACGCTTTTCAAATCACTAACGACATAATTTTTTAAAAAACTTTATTATATAAAAGTTTATTAAAAATTAAAATAAATCCATCTTTTATATTTATTATAGCTATTACTTAATTCACCCGATAAGAAATCTGCCTAATCGGCTGAACAGCCTCTATGGAACGCTGCCTATATATGGCTAAATGCTAGTAATGGGCTTGCTCGAAGTAGGAAGGCGAGGCAAATCGGAATCGGCAAGTGGTTGTACGTGTAACACTTTTACTTTAACATGATGGCGTCCGTCATGAACGTCATTTCTAGGAACTAGCTTGTCACTTGGTCATCAGGATAGATATACTATTGGACGAGTTAAAACATCAATGTCAACTTGTTACTTGTCGGTAGTAAATGGAAGATTGCAATGCGTTATTGAATTTAGGTTGCTACTATACCGTCGTTAACTTTTAAACTTATATTTAACCGTTTTATCTTATTAAAAATTTTATGTAAATACGTAAAAATATAAGTCATACTTAAAGTACCTTTAATAATAAAATAAACCATCTACCATCAATCCACAAATCGAGAAATTGTATTTTTTTTTCAATACCCCTTACTTATCCATCTACCAATACTTCTGCATTATTAATAAGGGGTATCTTAATTTTTTTTCTCCTTCTTAATTCTTTCTTGGAAATCTAAGAGTTGGTTTTTTTGGGACAGAGAGAGTCGACCATACTAGCAGAGCCTAGTCCAGCCAAAGCGCTTGAGGAATCAACACCCATATAATCTCTTCGATGTTGATGACGTCACTAATCACTTCAGTATGTGTCTAATTATCTGTCTATATAGAAGTATATCTTTACTATTATAAAAAATAGAGTTATTTTTTCTTCTCCGCTAACCATAGTAGAAATCGTTCTTTCTAAAAAACCATCCCAACCAAAAACCCTGAATCACTTAAAAAACCACTCAACCCAAAAAACCGATGTTGCATAAATAAACCTAGTAAAACCATCATCTTTTTATCGTGTTGTAATGCACGGATATGATACTAGTAAAGAAAAACTCAAAGTTTAAACTTTTATTAAGAAAATACAATGAATTATGTGGAGTAACTTGATAGACTTGGAACCTAGCTATATAGATGACGGTACAAAAGAACCGTTGTGTTATCCACAACATATAATTCACTTTCTACGGCAGCGAGGCCAAGGCAAGTGAAGTGCTCCAGGATTTTTGAACTTGTTACCTCAGCCATACACGGAAGACAGAAAAATCAATTCGCCAATTCATTCATGCGTTGGGCCCAGGAGAGGATAGAAGTGGCGCGGCGCGGGGTTACTTTTATTTTTATTAAGGCCCGCACAACCATGGAAAACAGTTGGGCCGACGCGACGTTTACGTGCTGCCGCTTTGTCCGGCCACCCCCCGTTGACGAAGGAAGACAGACGGTGGAGCCCTCCCTGTCCGCCCGGGCGCCGATGCTCTCATGCATGCGGATGCGGAGCCCCCTCCCTGTGGCCGCGTCGTGGTTTTTTGCGTGGATCGCAGGGGTTTTTCCCCGTGAGACGCGCGGGGGCCGGGAAGTCGCAACGCGCGGCGCGGGGGCGCGCGCAGAGGACCCGCGCGGGGTGGGGGAGGAGGCGGTAGCTGACTGACGCCCGTGCTGCCGGGCGGGCCGGCGCTGCGCGGGACAAGCCTGACCTCGTCACGTCCTCTCCATTTTGTTCGCCTCCGAAACGAAACCCGATGTCTGCATGCGCACAGGCGCGCCAGCGAAAGCGGACACAGTCACACAGGGGAATCGGCTAGCTAGGCCCGTGCGTGCAGTCACCCCAGTCACCAGTTCACCACCCGGTCCGACGGTGAAGCGTCCTACCACCAGGGTTCCTCTTTCCGATTAACGACCGGATCCTGACCCAACAGTATGATTTTTTAAGCTAAATTTTGATAAATTTTAGATAAATTTTGGTCGAATTTAACTATTTTAAATTTAAATTCTTGAAAACCGTTCGAAATTTTAATCAAAATTTACTTTCATTCCACATTAAACATCGAAATTTTGTGATTTTCAATAGACTTTGGTCGAAAAAGTAAATCCTACCTAACACAGATTGCTCTGGCACAAGAAACTTGAGACGAGAGAGAGTCTCGATGAGTTGATCCGGTGAATGGCTTGTGTGCTCTCCATTCTTATCTCGACATCTCGTACCCTATACAGTACCTACAGCGTACGTACGCGCCCTTGACCGCGGTCAGTGCCATCTTGCTCATTTACTACGCAGCTGCCTGCTGGGGACAAATATACACGGAGGCCAGGACAAGCTACTAGTACTCGCTAGTAGCAGCTCTAAAGACGGTTGTGTTTCTAGCTTAATTTTGTTTATAGCATGATGATTAATTAAGTATTAACTATTATAAAATTAAAAATACATTTTAAAGAAATTTTTATTTCGATTTTTTTAAAACGTCTCGTTTAATATTTTAAAAAACATGCTCACAAAAAATAAAATAATATATTTAAGTTATAAGCTTTTTCAAACATCACCTAAACTAATGGACCAAATTAAGCAGAAATATATAAAAGATACCCCGTCCATTCAGACATCGAAGAAGCATGCCAAGTCTTCAGGAAAAAAAAACATCAAAACAACTAATTAAGCAAGCTAAGTCATGATTACTCCTAATAACAACTCCTGCTAGGATATAGGAGTACTATAATGCTGCAGTGGAGTAGTAGTAACTAACCAAAGTTTACAAGGGATGCCATTGTCTGTTCTTTATACTAAACATTCTATTTATTAGTAAGTACAGGAGTCAGCCACAGTGCCGTCGATCCATGACATGCCACGCCATTCAGCGAGATAGGATTGTGCAGTTGTGCTATGTTCATCCGTTCGTAATTTATGGCCTCCCAATGCTAGGTCTCGTCGCTGTCAGGACGGCGGATTAATTTGCTCAAATGCACGTTTAAGTTGAGAGGTTTTGTGGAGGGCATGCGTGTAGATTTACTCAACTCAAACGTGTGCACTCCGTTTTCTCACGTTGAATCGATGCAGATAGTCCAGAGCTCAATATGTCAGGCCTAACTTGTAAAAACTAAAAAGGTCGTTGTCGCTTTGGATTATTGGCCGGGACAAAAATATTCTACGCCACATGGTTGTTTCTTTCGTGCCGCCTACCGTTTTATTTTTCGAAATAAGAAGATCTCATTATGCTTCTTTAAATTTCAGAAAAAATAACTTATTTTTTGCGTAGAAACATCAGCTCTTTGATCTCTCTTTCATTGTATGTCCCAAAGATTTCATCAAGTCCCCACGATGCTCTTGAGATTTACTCAATCTCTTGTATGCCTTTGAGTTTTTGTTTTGATTACTTGTGTATACATTTCTTTATTTGACTAAGAATTAACCATTTGTTATTTTGAAAATAATGATATTGCGCTTCACATATAACCTATTGGGGGTAGGCCATAACCTCTTCGAACAGTCCAAGATCAAAACACCGGGCGAATAGTCCGGTGAGTAGACGAAGCGCCCCGGTGCCTTAAGCAAAGAGCTTGGTGAACAGGCGAACCCTAGCACACCAGGCGAAACACCCGATGGACGAGAGGAAACCCGGAACACTAGACGAAGAGCACGGCGATTGGGCAAAGGGCCTGCTGAACGGGTGAAAGCCAAGCAAGATACGAAGCGGCCTGCCAGTGCCTTCTCAGCCCGAGAGGATGGTTAGCCCAATAAAAGGATGGCCCATGAGGCTCATATAGGCTTATATCTAGGAAAAGACGTGTCTCCTCACACTTGTTCCTATCTAAGGGTCAGAATGTAATACCACTTATAAGTGAAATCCTAGGACCTATAAGTGAAATTCTAAGCCAATAAATAGGCCCCTAGGATATTGTAATCGTAGAGTTTTTAAGATTCAATACAGAGATTTACTTTCTTTGTCTATACTTAGAGACCGCTGTTGTTTTCTTCGACAACAGTTGGCGCTGTCCGTGGGAAACCTACCCCAGGTGAAGAGAAGTCGAAGAGCGTGATGCCGCCGAAGCGAAAATCGCCAGGAGGAAGATGCCTCTGTGACGGTACTCGGATACCAAAAGTGAGGTATGTCACAAAAATGAATTTTTTGGTTATGGAAAAACAATAAGGGTTAAATTACAAAATAACCGAAGCTTCAAAATTTTAGAAACTTGCTTCAAATTTTAAAAGTAATTTTGAATGAAATATTCAATATAACTAAAAAAATGTGGATTTTCCATAAACTATGTACTCACCTTTATCTGTCATTGTTTGCATTATATGCAAAATTTGTTGATATTTTAATTTTAGATTTTTGCCTTTCCAATTCAAGGGAAAAAATCAACATTTTAGTTTCTTATGCATTTTGGCACAATGTAATATTGTCCTCACAACTACAAATTGACGGCAAATTGATGGTCAACTAACGAAATAGACATTGAGAGAATTAATATAGAAACTCAGGGGCATATAAGGAACCGATTAAAGCTCAGAGATATGAAAGGGATTAGGTGAAAGCTAGAGGGCACACAAGGAATTTCTCTTTTTAGTTGTCATTATAAAATCAGTGAAGTCGAAAGGTCAAACTATTGGCAGTATGTTTGAGACTATATATTCAGATTTGTTTTATGAATACACACTGATAATTTCTTTTGCTAAAAATGCTTTCTATAGCATTATAATTTTCCTAGGTACTATATACTCCTACAAACTATGATGTCAAAAATAAGGTGAGAAGTACTTCTTGTACTGATTGGAGGCAAGACAAATTGGCTTTTAGGAAAAAGGACAATGTCAATTAAATGCATGTCTCAAATGATGGCCAACGCTCAACTGGTCCCCTCTACCTTATTCCATTAAAAATTTTATAGCTTTCCCTCTCCCATGCATGCATTCCTCTTTATACCTTTGTCATCTGTGGTGCACGGTGAAGCAAAATAATGGATAGGCAAGGTTACACAAATAGAGTTTGAGGCTTTGACCCCTATAGACAGGCTTAAACCGCGCATGATGTTCCAATGTTAAGATTTGGACTTTGAACCAACAATTTTTCAGTGCACTTAGGCCACTTTCAATAGAAGTTTTATTCTTATTAAATAGAGTGTTATGTCAATATTTTTGATGATATGATAAGGAATTAA
Organism: Oryza meyeriana var. granulata; assembly: GCA_003991445.1. Taxonomy (NCBI): domain Eukaryota; kingdom Viridiplantae; phylum Streptophyta; class Magnoliopsida; order Poales; family Poaceae; genus Oryza; species Oryza meyeriana. Next base: position 615,695 of record RYFJ01000440.1, read on the forward strand.
TGAAGAGGGATGCGAAATAGATATATACTATTTCTAATATATGTTGTCTCTTTCATGTATTATTTATGAAAACAACAAAAATAAAACAATGCATTATATAAGCTATTTGAACCATCAACTAAATGTCTTATTGCTCATGTGGTATTTATAGAAACATGGAAATGAAACCTTAGACTAGGAATGACCTTACTGTCAGTACGTGCGTCACCAGCTGAAGATTGTTTCATTAATTTTTTTCCTGGTGTGAATTTGTTTCCCATGCCAAATCTGACCATAAAAAAATGGAATGATTTCATCTATGATAACCCCAATCTTCTCTTCCCCCCCCCCCCCCCTTTCTCTCTCCTCTCTCCTCTCTCCTCTCTGCCTCTTTAAGATACCCAACCAGACCGTCGCCGTCCTCCCCATCTCTGGAGTTCTCCCCCTTGAAACAAGCCGAGTCCTATGGGGGGAGAGGAACAGGAGGAAGAGAAAAGAATCACTGCAAAAAGGGAGAAAGAAACAAGAAAGTGAAGGAAGAGAAAGAAGGAAGCTTTTTTACTTTGAGGGGAATGTTGTCTGGCTCGAGGTGCATGCAGAAACCTTGATCAGGTTTGATCTGTAGATTGATCTCGGACCAGGCTTCATTCCCCTCAAGTAAAGCTCCCATATGCTGCGTCGATCTCTCCGCAGTTCTTGGACCGCATGCCCGAGATTTGGTGAGTCTGATTGGACATCAAACGATTCTCTCTCTTCGGCGATTTCGTGGTTTGGGTGTGAGCAGGAATCATTAGGGTATGATTATCTTGGCGAACTTCTCGCTCCTTGTGTTGGTTTTCGTGTAGTCTGGCATGCAGATTGCTGTAATCATGAACTTTTTGACGCCTGATGCCTGAAAGCTTTCTCCTTTTCTTCTCTAAAATATGGGCATCTATCTTGTAGTTGAGGTCTTCCTTTCCTGTTATGCTTTTCTGATCTCTAATCTGATAGGAGAAACAAAGGGGAAAAGTTTGTGCATCATATCATTGCCTTTTACATGGAGGTGGGGCTTCCTATCTTCTTTTGATTCCTTCACTTACTTGAGTTACTTCCACACCTGATGATTTCGTTGGTCAAACTATATGCACAGTTTAATATTTTTCATTCACCTGCAGTATCATAGACATAGTTATCAAAAGCACTTTAATTTTTGATAAATTATTGATCGAACAACTGTTTCTTGTTCCCTAAGTTTACATCTATGCCGCGCAAGCGAAACACTCAAGATATTACTCATGATTTCAGATAAGATTTCGATGTGTTTTTTTTCTTAGAGTATGGAAGTATTTCATGGCGAACATTATACAGCTTTTAGTCCATATATACATTTCTTCCTTGATGCACATAACACCGTGTCCATTATCTGTGCAGATTTATGTGTTCTTTTAGAAGGACCAATGTTATAAAGCATTACAGGTAATATCATAAATACCATACATGATCTATTGGTAATATCATAAATACCAGCCATGATCTATTTGTTCATTCGTTTGGGTAGTTGTCTTCTCCCTTTTGTTTCTTCATCCATTAATACAGGACACATGCGACTGATCATCCTGTCTAGCGAGTAGACACTAGACAGCTGTAAGTTTGCAATTTTATCTCCTTGCATGTGCTATTCCAACCCCAAGTTCTGAAACATTCCATGAATGTATACCACCAGTGGCTGGAGACAAAAAGGGACCAAATGTTAATGCTGCTTTCTCTGAATCCTCAATATTGTAACAAGTAATTTATATTCTTTAGCTAGCTAGGAGGTAGCTAGCCTAGGATTCTGCATATACTCTATATGAGATCATGTGCATTATGATGAAACCTTCATGCATATATAATCATTTGCTGAGATATATTGGTGCTGAGGAGCATTTAGCTGATCACTCAACATGAATATAATCCTTGCTGACTACTAATAAATATAACATCGGCGTTTTCACAAAGTTTCATGGAGATATATGTATAGTGCTTAATGCACCAACGTGGAAATGAGGATTCTGAGCTGGCATACAATTAATCTTTTTTTTTCTAGTACGTGTAGTACACTAGTAAGTAGGCTGTGATAGCTGGAAGTACTCTTTCACAGGTCTTGTTTGTTTCGAGTCAAGATAGAACCAATTCATGTGCGACATGGCAGGTAATGGTGTATTTTTTTCGGAAGAGGAGACAAGCAATGGCGTGGTCTCATATGCATATAGCAAATTAATGTCACAGGTTTACTGCTCACGATTATGTCTGAATATGCCAGAAGCGCATGATCAGTACATGCCTGTAAGATTTGTCTCGTAATGACCTATTTAGCTGTCTTAGAAAAAAGAACTACAAGATGAAGGTACGTATGTTTGCACTGGATACTTTTAACAAGTTAATCAAGATTACTTTATGCTGTGAACTAGGAGTAGCAAAACTGAGGAAATGTTCCTAGCAGTGCAAACTAAAGACTTCAGATACTGACTTCGAATACTTAATTAGCCATGTTTGCAGCCTGCATGTCCGAAGTCATTTGATCTGTTCTTACTGTTATTGTCCATTTGGAATACCAAACTTGCAACTTTCATTCATTATATTCGAAATATCAAAGACATTATTTTTGGTGCAATATATAGTCCAGGCAACAACTAAAAGGCAGCTCACTCAAAGTGGCAGGGGGCAGAACGAACAGTAATTGGGAAGCAGTTTAGCCCGACAAACAAGTGCACGCCATTGGAATTATGTTTTAATTGTCTTGTGTGAAAGTGACTAGGGGCAAGAGATAATTGGGTGCACCAAAACCTAATGAGCTAAGCATATCAATGGTTTGTGCTGTCCTTCATATGTGAAGTACTTGATGGATGAAAGCTCTATTCAATTTGTCTTCCCCTATTTATGCCAGTTTATGGCCACACATTGGTAGGAAGGATCCAAAGGACATAAATAAAGTGAAGAAATGTACCCCCACTACTCAGCTAACTGCAACTAGATTCAGAACTCTATTTTAGTTGAGGAAAATACAGTAGCTTTAGTGCCAATCTGTGCCTTAAAACATTTAGATAGCTTACTCCACAAGCCCTAAAGTGGTTACAAGAGTTATCTCTTTCCCTATCTCTCGTGCGGGAGTGGGCAGGTTGATTGTATAAACATGATGTGATGAGTGATGACTACTCCTAAAAGAAAAAAGAACAGGATGTGATAAGTGATGAGATGACACTGGCATATCACCGAATATGCAATGTCCAATCTTATCTGCAATTGAAGTAACGTAGTGGAAGTCTCAGTTTGGAGTTATTTTACGGTCCTTGGGACCGTAAAATTTCTCTTCAGTTTGTGTATACGAACCGAAATGAAACGAGTGTTGGTGCTGCGACATGTACGAAGAGCGAAACATACTTGTTTCTTACGACACGGCAATGTCTTCTTACAGGTAGCAGAATCAGTGCTACTGTACCGCATAAAAGAAACAATTTTCATACGCATTCTGTCCTTTATATTTCAGTCTTGTATACTAGTACGTGTTAGCATGATCTACATACTTATTCTCTCTTCCTTTATTGCAAATTCGCTACCACCACTGCACTAGTCACCTTCCATTTCAAAAGGTACTACGTACGTATACGTATGTGGATGCACCTAGAAGCAGCAAGCAGGTACACAAATTTCCAAGGAATTACCACATGTACACAGCCCTCCTTCCTTCTCCAAGCCTTGAAAAATTGTTTGTCCCCCTTTCAGGCTTTCACTTCACCGGTACTGCTACTGGAAGCCTCTCAGGCCAATAGTATTGTTCCTGTGCTTTGGGGAGGGGCCGGGAAATGGCGAATATGAAGAACCTTTTGGCATAGTTATGTGCCTAGCTGGCTTGTGCTTATCTGCTGCTCTACTTTGGCTAGCCCGTCGCTTGTGCCGGTGGGAGATTCAGGTTCAGGCCTACTACTTTGCCGTGGGACGATGGCTACTGCCAGAAGCCAAGCTGACGACTGTTCTGCCGGTGATGTTGAAATCAGCTGTTGATGACAAAGCTAACTGCACACCCTGATCACTAGTGATCACTATCCCAGTCGACCAGAAGGCTAGAAAACCAGAAACCATATGGTCCATGGCCATGCTTGCTCAGAAAACTGCAATAGTATTCATTTGCCATGCATTGCTTTCATGTTGCAGTTGCCTCTCTTTTTGTGAACAGTTGTGAGATTTGTAATGTATTGTGCATTCGTGTAATTTTGTGTTCAGCTGTTGCAGTTCTTTCGCTCCACACTGTCAGAGGTAGCTGAAGGTTTCATATGTACCGCGTACATGCGAAAACTCCTGTATCTGAAACCTGAACATTATGAAACAACTCTGGCACAGAGCTGAGGAATCAGAAATAGTTGCTTTGTGTGGTGATTCTGAGTGGCCTTTTTTTTGTTTGGCTGTTTTTAATTCGCAGCAGTTACGGAGTATTTGCTGCATCAGATTTTTTTTGCCGGTGTGTCAAATTTTTTTCATTCAAACTCCACGTATGTCTCTGGGCCGGTGTGTTCTCAGAACACAACAAAAAGAGAGAAAAGAGGATAGCAAAACCTGTAAAAAAAGGGAGGGCCGAAATGAATAATATCTGTGAGCCTGTGAGGCCCAAACTACAATTGGTTTCTCGTTGGTCAAACAGGCCAAAATGAACAGCAGAGCTCATCCAAAAGAAAATAGTTCTGAGGCCGGCCCAAATAGGATATATAAGTGACAATGAGTCCAACTTGTCCACGGCGATAAATCACGGATGTCAGATCCGCAAATCAGTGTCTTAAAAAAATTGCAGATCAGAAAGGAGTGCCAAGTGACTCATAAATCATAAACGGTCACACTCCAGTTAGGAAAAGATATTTGCACTGCGAGATGCGTGTTGCCGACATGGTCCTATCAGTGAGCAGATAACAATTCTCCCCCAGCTTTGCCACGTAGTACATATAAAACACGTACGCAAAACAATGCCCTAAAGCTAACCCAACTCCTACATGCATGCATCTGCTCGTAGTGCTCGCCAAGTAAGTAGCTCGCTACTCCGACGTGATAACTCCATAAAACACATACACACACAAACAACACGGTGCGCATCGGAAAAGCACTTGCGACGAGGCGAAAGCACCGAGCGAAAACAAAAGTAGTTTTGTCCGCGCGGCCACGCGCCGGCACGCCAGGGCTCCGGCTCGCCGCGCCGTCGCCATCACGCCGTCGACGTCTCGGCGACCGACGACCGCACCACCCACCCGGCCACCCCGCACGAGGACCGCGCGCGCGACGCTGACCCAGCCGCCCCCTGCGCCTGTACGCGCGCGGCGCGCCGCACGTCCCCGTCCACCGGGCTGGCTAATCGTCGCAATTATCCCCCATTAACTATGGGTTTATCGGCGACAGGTCATCCTTAATCGGGTCATCAACGGCGGTGCGTGACCTCGGAAAGCCACTGACGTGTCGGCTCCGCGGACCCTGGTGCGGCAAGGCTCGGTCGGGCGCGCAAGCAACGGTACGCAAGCAACGGAACGCCGATTCGGTTTGATGTTAGTGGCTGCGATTGCGTCTCCTCGGATTTGTGGCTGCAAAACGGCAAAGGCAGCCATCAGTTCCCCCCTACGTGGGGGATGACTCAACATAGTACTGATCTCAGCCGGGCCGACCGCTGAACGAATCTCATGCAAGAGAACTTGCCATACTAATCGCTTACATGTGTACCAAATCATATCGACAAGCAACTGCATATTAAGCGAAGCTACTAGCTGCAGCCTGCAGATGCAGGGTGAAAATTGCCCAAGAAGCTCCGAATAAATTTAACCCAACAACAACGCATTGTCGACCAGAACATGAAAAGGGTTTAGAGGAACAACCGGGTTGCACTGGGCGCGTGCAGCGGCGGTTCGACCATCTGTTCGACGCGGAGCAGGTCCGGGGACACGTAACGCCGGCGGCCGGCCAGGCTAGCCGGAGATGATAAGCTTATCTGACTTTGACGACGTGCTCCGCTTGACCCCTTGTTCTACCGAGCCGGCAGCGACGCCTCATACCTCACACCCCCAGATGGGTGGGAGCCCTGCAAGCTAGCCTCACACGCGAGGTTCCAGCCGCCGCAACGTGACAAGCCTCCCCTGCCACCTCGGCGTCTCGTCCGCGAGATGCTCTCCGTCGCATGGCCCAGTTGACGTGGACGCTGTCCACCTACGCACCATTGCTGCTGCCCATTGGCATCGAAGCTTTTTTTTTTTTTTTGGCTCGGGTGTTTTGCGTCGTAGAGGACGACAGGAGATCTCACACTCCAGCCCTCGCCACGTGTACGGCGGCGGGGGCGAGCTCAAATCAATCACGAGACGGATAACCATCCCATGGGCGTGGGGGCTCCGATGCGGGACACCTGGCGCGGGACAATGGGCGAGGTGGGGCCCACGCGTGCTGGGGCTCGAGACCGTGGTGCCACGTGTCAGCATCGGCGCCGTATAAAAGTGGCCGCGCGCGCCGTTGTCCCGGAAGCACAACACTACTGCTGGTCTACTGTGAGTGCTCAAGTCTTACATTCGACGAACTGATCGATTGACTTGATACCACATCGCGCACACCTGGAGCTTGAGAAAATGGAGAGCGACTGCCAGTTCTTGGTTGCGCCACCGCCGGCGCAGCCGCACATGTACTACGACACGGCGGCGGACGGGACACAGTTCTTGCAGCAGATGGCGGCCGCGGCAGGGAGGGGAGGCGACGGCGGCGGTGGTGGCGGGGAGAGGAAGCGACGGTTCACGGAGGAGCAGGTGCGGTCGCTGGAGACGACGTTCCACGCGCGGCGCGCCAAGCTGGAGCCGCGGGAGAAGGCGGAGCTGGCGCGGGAGCTGGGGCTGCAGCCGCGCCAGGTGGCCATCTGGTTCCAGAACAAGCGCGCCCGGTGGCGCTCCAAGCAGATCGAGCACGACTACGCCGCGCTCCGCGCCCAGTACGACGCCCTCCACGCCCGCGTCGAGTCTCTCAAGCAGGAAAAGCTCGCCCTCGCAGCGCAGGTTCGTGCACATCCGTCACCATTGCAGACCAGTCAGTTACTTGCAAGCTGCATTCTTGCACGTACGCATGGTGATGACAATGCGCGCTTTGCTTGCAGGTGGATGAGCTAAGGGGGAGGCTGAACGAGCGGCAAGACCAGAGCGGCAGCTGCGACGGCGGCGCCGAGGGGGACGACAAGAGGAATAACAGTAGCAGCAGCTGCGTCGTGGAGGAGGACGTAAGCTGCCTCGCGGTGCCGGTGGTGGACGTCTCAGAGGACGGCTCGGCGGCGGGCGGCGGGTACGAGTACGACTACCACCTAGATTACGGGGGCGGCGGCCTGCCCGAGCCGTTCTGCGCTATGCCGGATCTGTGGGAAACATGGCCGCTGGTGGAGTGGAACGCAGTAGCGTGAACTAATCCATCAGCGTAGCATACAGTATATTATACAAGTATGTATATCGTGTGTAGCGTCGCTGTTAAGTTTCTAGCTTGTGCAGCCAGTTGATCCGGAGATCCAGATCAACGAGAGCGGCGGCGCATGCAAGCTAGATAGAGAGCAGATTAGATGGAGGACGATGCAACCGGCCGGTGAAACCTACGACGAGTCGAGATGAAAATCCGCATGTGCATTGCATGCACAGAAAGGAATCCTCCAGCCGGTCGATCGTCACCGAGTCTTTCTAGGATGCTACATTATTCATGTTCGTGAAACGGCTCCACTACTGAGCCCGTTCATGCAGTTCATATATGTTAAACATGTCAGTGCTGCGCATGAGTGCCATGCGCATGCCGGCTCGTCTCGTCCACGCTGTGTTTTTTATGAACATTTTTGTGTTCGTGCGCTCGCGAATGTTATTGTGTACGACGTATAGCGGACGCACCGAGCGACCGAGGAAGAGATCGGCGGAGAAAACATCGCTATCGTTGGCGACAGGGTCGCCGTCGCACCACAGGAGATGGTTCGCGTTTCTCTCTAGCTCGTTTGGAGTTTATCGGTCGATCCGCTCGGCGTGGCGATCGCCGGTTCGTCGTCCCGGCCCGGCGCTGTTGGGCAGGGGGAGCAGAGACGATAAAAAAGAAGTGAGGAAAAAGAAGAAAAGGATGCTCGGCAGGTGTCTGTCGCGGGGAGAGAGATCGACGAGGATGCAGAGAGCGAGAGTAAAGAAATTTCTGGATGTGTGGCTCTGCCGGCGGCCAAATGTGTGGTGGAAAGCGGGGATGACAGGAGCGAACCTGTGGGCATGAAAGCGATGCGAGACCAAACGAGAAACACGAAGTAGGCGTACTGCACGTCCTGAACATCCTTGGGAATCGATTCGCTGTCTCGCGGGCGTTTCGAATAGGAGTATATACCAACCTCAAGCAGCTAGGGGAATAGTAGAGTATGTACGTACGGTGCTTTGTTTGGATACCGTTTATAGGGAAAAATATTCAGAATTGCTATTCTACTGTCACAAGAAAACTGGAGGAAAAACTTTTGAACTTTTGGCTCTCGGATACGCGCGTCTGCAGGAGTCAGGCTTCAAACTCGCGAACACCAGGATGTGGTTGGAGTATTCCCCTCCACTGCGCTACGCCACTATTATTATGTTGTATTTACATTTGAAGATATTTTTTCCCCAAAAAACTTGCAAGGATTTTTTAGATAGTCCCAAAATATTTGGTGCGGCCTGGCTGCAAACATGCGACTCTACAGCCCCGTCCTAGGTGGCCGACATGTGAACAGGCTATGGATTGTCACCCCCCCCCCCCCCCCCCCCCAAACTAGGACTTCAGGAAGGACGAGTCTCAGTCGATAAACAAACTTACATAACCGTATCAATCCCAAGAATAAAGTGTTGGTACAATAGGAAGATGGGACTTTACGGCACAACTATCTTTATTATTAGACATAGTCTTACAAGTAGGTTAAAACTACGGACATATCCCAAGTTCACAACGATACATTATCAAAAGAGCGAAAGCGAAAACTAGCTTAAAGCCACAAGTGTGACTCGGGAACTAAGTCGAAACCCTAGAACTCTTCGAATCATGTCTGCTCCTGGAAGAACTCCTCGTCAGCGGGATCCATCTCTTCTTCTTCAAGCACTGGGGTAGGGGTAGAATATAGAGAGCAAGGGTGAGTACTATCGTACTCAGTAAGTCATGGGAACGTAAGTGTTTAATGCAAGCTTCAAAGGATAGTTGGTTATTTTGCCATTTAATTTTATTTGAACGTCTTTAAATAAGCTAAGTGTATGCTTCTCAACAACCGGAGCGAGGTGGAGTTTTGTTCGGTCAGAGTGAAGTATTCCATCATTGATTCAATGCAACTCTCAAAGTTGGCTTCTTGAGATTTGGCCCCACAAGCCAATTCACATTCGCTGGGCCCATGGCCCTGCTGTCTACGACACCTTCATCTCAATTTGAAAATCAAAATCCCATTCCACAACGTTCTTTTCATAACCAGTCGTTAAACAAAACTACGCTATGGAATCACCTCATATCCGCTCATGATTATGCACAACTGTTCGAACAGTTAGTAACATGTGCAGAGGGGATACACTTTACCCACACAACGTGACTTACTCTATCACCCAACTCACGCAGAACGGCCATGACTGGTGACTAGATGTTTTCATGACAATACATTTCTGGAGTCGACATCAAGTTACCCCATGCAATTGGAAGGGTCCGAGACCAACGACAAGGTAGGTCCATGTAATAGTTGTATTTTTAATTTGTGCCAAAACTATTTTAAATAAAAATCTAAATTCAAATATATATATATATATATATATATATATATATATATATATATATATATATGTGTGTGTGTGTGTGTGTGGGTGCCATGGGCCCCGGGTACCTCATGACAAGCATATGGGCCACTCGGATAGAGGATGGGCCTAGCCTTGTAATTAGAGATATAGCTAAATTCGGCAGACTTCGCCTTGTATAGAAAGGAATATACAGTCCTAGTCGGGTGCGTTATATCTCTAAGGGGAGATCTCCTAGTCGTAATCCGATGGGGACTCCTACCTTGTAACCCTGTCCCCCAGTATATAAGGGGAGGCAGGGCGCCCCATGAGGGCAGGTTGAGTTGGTTCACCAGAATCACCACCACAAATCCTCAAAGGAATAACACCACAACTGGACGTAGGGTATTACCTCACATCGAGGGCCTGAACCAGTATAAAATCTCCCTGTGTTCCTTTGCAATCCACCGAGTTTCCATCCGCCGAGTAGCCCCATATATTTATTGCCGGTGTAAAACATCGACAGTAACACCTAATAGGTGCGCCTATTCGGCGCACACTATTCCAACATCTACATCGAGACCTTCATAGCCTCGCTGCCAGCTGACATGAAGCAGGACTCGGGAGAAGCAGCACTCAGACAAAGAGTACTCGGGAGCAATGCACTCGGGAAGACTTCACCGTGGAGGATGAGCACTCGGCATCAGCTGTGACTCAACTATGAAGGTCTCGGGGGCTACTGTGGGTGCCATGGGCCCCGGGTACCTCATGACAAGCATATGGGCCACTCGGATAGAGGATGGGCCTAGCCTTGTAATTAGAGATATAGCTAGATTCGGCAGACTTCGCCTTGTATAGAAAGGAATATACAGTCCTAGTCGGTGTAAAACAAAGCGTGCCCCAAGGACCCATTTGGTCTTCCCAGGATAGATCAGGTGGTCGACTCCACGGCGGGGTGCGACCTACTCAGTTTTCTCGATTGTTATTCGGGATATCATCAAATTAGCTTGAAGGAACAAGACTGTTTAAAGACATCTTTCATCACGCCGTTTGGAGCGTATTGCTATATCACAATGCCGTTCGGTCTGAAAAACGCAGGCGCAACCTACCAAAGGGCTATTCAGCGGTGTCTGCACACTCAGATCGGGCGCAACGTGGAAGCCTACGTCGACGATGTGGTGATCAAGTCTAAATCCAGACAAGACCTCATTGACGACTTGGAAGAAACCTTCCAAAACCTTCGAAGATTCAAGATGAAGTTGAACCCGGACAAGTGCACCTTCGGGGTGCCGTCTGGGAAGTTACTCGGCTTCATCGTCTCGCACCGCGGCATCGAGGCTAACCCGGAGAAAGTCAACGCCATCAAGAACATGGCGCCCCGACCAACCTCAAAGACATCCAGAAGCTGACAGGCTGCATGGCGGCACTCAGTCGGTTTATCTCCCGACTGGGCGAACGGGGCATGCCCTTCTTCAAGCTCCTCAAAAAGGCGGACACCTTTCAATGGACCCGGAAGCCCAGCAAGCCTTCGAAGACTTCAAAGAATTCCTCACATCACCCCCCGTGCTAGCGTCACCCCCTGCCCCAGGAACCACTAATGCTTTATCTGGCGGCAACAACACAGGTAGTCAGCACGGTGCTGGTAGTGGAGCGATCCGAACAGGGTCATCTTCAAAAAATACAACGGCCAATCTATTTTGTCAGCGAGGTCCTTGCCGACTCCAAAACAAGATACCCGCAGGTCCAGAAGCTGCTATACGGCCTACTCATCACAGTCCGAAAGCTGGTGCACTACTTTCAAGCACATCAAGTCACGGTGGTCACAGCGTTTCCACTCGGGGATGTCCTTCATAATCGCGAGGCCACCGGCCGAATCGCTAAATGGGCACTCGAGCTGATGGCGTTTGACATCACCTTTCAGCCACGGACAGCTATCAAATCTCAAGCTCTAGCCGACTTCGTGGCCGAGTGGACAGAAGTTCAACTCCCAACACCAACAACAAAGCTAGAGTACTGGACAATGTACTTCGACGGTTCCTTACGGATCGGCGGTGCCGGGGCCGGTGTAATACTGACATCCCCCACTGGCGAAAAGTTGAAGTACGTACTACAAATCCACTTCCCGGCTTCCCACAACGTCGCCGAGTACGAGGCTCTCGTTCACGGGCTCCGCATCGCCATATCACTCGGCATACGTCGACTGGTCGTGCGCGGAGACTCCCAACTCGTGGTCAACCAAGTCATGAAAGACTGGACATGTCTCGACGACACAATGGCGGCATACCGTCAGGAGGTCCGCAAGTTGGAAAACAAGTTCGACGGGCTGGAAATCACACACGTCCTGCGTCAATACAACGACGCGGCCGATGAGCTGGCAAACATGGGATCCAAGCGAGAAGCGGTCCCGACTGGAATCTTCGTCGAGCAACTTATGGAGCCATCAGTCAAGAAGAAACCGGCACAAGGGCAGTCGGGAGGCGAGCCTACCCCGACCACCGACGAAGTGCTACACATATGTCAAGACTGGAGGGGTCCTGTTCTCAAATTCCTCCTGGACGATGAACTCCCAGAAGATCGCAATCAAGCCGAGCAAATCAAGCGTCGAAGCAAAAGCTTCCTGCGAGTCGGAGAAGACCTGTACCGAAGGAGCGCATCCGGTGTCCTCATGCGCTGTGTCACCACCGAGGAAGGCAAGCAGATCCTACATTCAATCCACTCGGGCATATGTGGCAACCACGCTGCATCCAGGACGTTAGTCGGAAAAGCTTACCGGCAGGGATTCTTCTGGCCCACCGCAGTCACAGACGCCAAAGACATCGTTCGCAAGTGCGAGGGTTGCCAGTTCTTCGCAAGACAGACAAATCTTCCCGCCCAGGAACTCCAGACTATCCCCATCTCTTGGCCATTCGCAGTATGGGGGCTCGACATGGTCGGGCCATTCAAGAAAGCGCCAGGAGGGTTCACACATTTATTCGTCGCAGTGGATAAATTCACCAAGTGGATTGAGGCTAAACCTGTCGCAACAATCACAGCGGCACGAGCAAAGGACTTCATCTTGAATATTCTATACCGGTTTGGGGTCCCTAACCGCATCATAACCGACAACGGCACTCAGTTCGCGGCAGGCCTATTCCAAGATTTCTGCGACGACTTCGGCATCAAGATCTGCTATGCGTCTGTGGCACACCCGCGGAGCAACGGGCAGGTTGAGCGAGCCAACGGCATGGTCTTACAAGGCATCAAGGCCAGGATATATGACCGACTACAACCATATGCGGGTCGGTGGGTACAAGAACTACCATCCGTTCTCTGGTCTCTCAGAACCACGGTTAGTCGGGCAACAGGGCAATCCCCTTTCTTCCTGGTCTACGGTACTGAGGCCATGCTACCGACTGAGATACAGTTCGGCTCTCCGCGAGTCCGGGCTTACTCCGAAGACGATTCCAACAGCACCCGACTGATCGAATTAGATCAGCTGGAAGAAGCAAGAGACGCCGCAACAATCCAGTCGGCAAGATATCTTCAAGACCTGCGTCGCTACCACAATCGCAATGTCCGTGGCCGCGCCTTCTTGGTCGGGGATCTCGTTCTAAGGAAGATACAAACCACCAAGGACAGGCATAAACTATCCCCCATCTGGGAAGGGCCGTTCATTATAGCCGAGGTCACGCGGCCAGGCGCCTACCGACTGAAGACCAAAGATGGCGTCCTCATCACCAACTCATGGAATATAGAACAGCTACGTCCTTTCTATACCTGAGTTTTACTTTTTCCATGTGTACAGTTTTTCCTGACTCACTACGCCGCTTGTTCCAATCGAGTAGTGAGTCGGGGGCTGCATGTATATATGTGTTCTGTCAATAACATACAAGCTTATCTCACCTCGGTTATGAAGCCTTGCCACGACTGATGCGTTGGCCCGAGTGTAGCATCTTCCTCTGGACGATTTTTATCAAGTTCTATCGAACTAACTCGGTGCATGCTACATGGTCGGGTAAAGCTAATGACAACCGAATAATAAGTTTGGCGGCACGACACATATATTCACACATGATCGTATATGAAAACATATGTATACACCGACTACAAAATATATTGCCTTTACAGACCCAGGTCTCGGGTAATCGCTTCAGCAGTCGGCTTCGCCTGTGAGATCAGCTCCAGCGCTTCCTCGGGCGTCGTCTCCTCGGAAAATCCCTCCCCGATGGCCTCAATGTCCGCCCTCGGGTAGATGGACTTGGTCATTGCTAGGGTCTGGGCCACGCCGGCGGCAACCCGCTCGTCTGAGTACCTTTTCAGGGCACTCGGCGCATCCTCGAGACGCCCCATTATTTGAGGAATTCTGCTACAGCTGGTCCCCACTGAGCGGGGATCCACAAGGTCAAGGAGCCCCTTCACGGACCCGACGAGGGCCTCCCGTGACTCCCGGATTGACCTTATTTCCTCCGTGTAGAACCGGTACTGGGCCTGGACGTTGGCTCTCATGCCTGCCCAGATCGGCCGGCAAGTATGCTTGTCAGGATCGGCTACACGCAGGGTGAATAATGTATTGGCTGAAATCGCAGTCGAGTTGAGGACTTACTTTCGTAGTCGGCCTCCCACCCGGCCACGGTCTTCTCCAGTTCGGCCTTCTCCTTACCGAGCTCGACGACGGCCTTCTCCAACTCGGACTTCTCCCGGTCAAGCTGGGCATTGGCTTTTGTCAGGTCGGCCTTGACTCTTTCAAGCTCGGCCTTGGCTTCTTCGGCCTCCTTCAGCTGCGACTCCCTCTCCGCTTCGAGGTCTGCACCACAGATTAGCCAAGAGATCAATCGCGCAGTCATGACACCACCAAGCAGTCGGATCGACGTAACTGGATGATTACACCAACGGTCCAGTCGGGGAGATATGCTCGAGGATTTTACCTCTGACCTTCTCGGCTAAGGCCCATGTCTCAGCCCTGAGCTGATCAGCGCCGCCCTTCAGCCAGGCCTCCCTACTCGTGTGACGCGCCTCCATCTCGGCCTTCAATGCCCGGAGCTGTTGTAATTCCGCGAGATGGGGAGCCATCTCGACTAGGATCTCTGTCATCGCCTCATTGCGGTCGACGAGTTTCTACTCAGGACAAGGAACAAACCGACGACAGAGTTAAACATCAAGACAAGAAGATTGCTGGAGCTTCACTACGAGAATCATACCGCGACCCCTTGGGACCCATTGATGGCGGCACGAATCAGGCTCTCGCGCTCTCTCCTTGCGACGATTTCATCAAGTCTGAAGCTCTTCATAGTGCCGTCGCGGGTGGTCCACGAGAAGGTCCGGGGCATCGCGCGTGGGGGAGCTTCGATCCGAGGCAAATGTGGGATCTCTGGTGGCGGCGGCAACGGCGACGATGGCGGTGACGACAACCATGAAGGCGACGGGGTCCCGGCCTCGGCATCGCCTTCCCCTACAACATTGGGGACCGGATCGGGGGATCCGTCCCCTGCTTCCGCGACGTATGGTGCCTCAGGGGCCGGGGCCTCAGCTTCAACGGCCACCTCTTGGTCGACTGACGGTAGCGGCCCTGTAGTCGGAGCCACCTCGGTTTCAGCAACCGGGCTGGCCGCCGGCACAGCAGGTGTGCTTGCTGCTGCTGACTCGGCTGGGGTGGATTCATCAAGCGGGGCAGATGGGCCGACCTTTTTGAGGTCGATATCGGCTCGCTTCCTGCACAACGAAGCAAGACATCAAGACTGTATTTCAACATACGACGACTACAGAATGCTCGGAGTAGCGCACCTCTTGGAAAACTTCAGCTTCCTGCTAGCGTGCCCGCTCCCCGGCGAAGCGCTGGCATAGGCGCTCGCCCCGGACGGTGTCGCCGACGGCAGAGGCATATCGGCCTGAGTCGGTCTCGACTCTGGTACGGTTGGTTCGGGTTCCTTCGCCCCAATCGGCCTCCGCTCTGGTTGGCCCCTTGGCGGCGCTGTTGCTGGGCATGACAACGTCGAGCCCAAGCCAGCTGCTCTCAGCCTGGGACTCGACCGCGTAGGCGTTGTGGCAGCGGTGTCCTTTATCTTCAAGCTACCGCTCACGGCACGCGCTGTCATGGCCCCCTCGCCCCGATATAAAATTGGCTTTTTCCCCGCTCTCTTGGAGTCGGGTTGGGCACCAGAGGGACTCCTTGGCCTCTTCTTCGACGCGACCGCAGACAATGGGCGAGAATCTTCATCAAATTCCTCATGCCACTACAAGCAAGTCGACAAGATACCATCACGCAAGGTTGAACAATCATCGTTCCACAGGCGTTCACCACAGAAGAAAGTACAAGTTTACCTTGGTCCGCGGCCGGATGAAGCTATAGGCAGCAACTCGGCGGTTATCATCTTCGGTGGCAACGACCCCTTCTGAGAAGTAGCCGAACAAGGTGTCGGTTACTGCCCCCTTGTCCGCTGTCTCGCTGCTCACCCGGTCAGGATCGTGCTTACCTCTGAAGGCCCAGCCGAAAGCACTTCTCAGCTTCAGCGGCTGGACGCGCCTCGTCAGGAAACGACGAGCCACCCAGGGCCCTGTCAAGCCGGCCCTCTTGAGGTCATCTATCTTCGTTAGCAATATGTGTGCCTGGCCCAGTTCTTCAAAGGTTGGCTCCGAAGACCAGCTTGGCAACACCACCGGCGGCATACCAGTAAACGGGGGCAAGGAAGGAGCCAGATTGGCGCAGTAAAACCACTCTTTGTGCCAGCCCTTCAGAGAAGATTTCAAGGGCAAATCGATATATGTTTTCTTCCCATCACTCCTTAGTTGAAGACCAGCCCCCCCAATCACACTAATATTACTCTTGGAAGGCTGGGGCTTGACATGGAACAAATGTCGGAAGAGGATGAAATGGGGCTCAACACCCAGAAAGCACTCGCAAAGGGTAACGAATATGGAGATCTGAAGAATCGAGTTGGGATTTAAATGCACCAACTCCAGCCCGTAGAAATCAAGGATGCGGCGGAAGAAATCAGATGACGGAAGACACAAGCCCCGATCAAAAAAAGAGGCGAAAACTACCGTTTCACCAGGCCGGGGGTTGGGGCTCGACTCATCCCTCGCCGACCGCCAACGGATCACTTCTTGGCTGGGCAACTTCAGCTCGCTCTCCAGCCGTCTCAGCTTCACCGAGCCGCAATCCGAGATCGGCCAAGAACTCCCTGGCGCACCCGCAGGATTCGTCACCTTCGGCATGACTGGAGGCGTTGAGATTTGGGGGAAAGCAACTCGGGGGCTTGGAATAGACGAAGAGGATTGAAATCGCTCGGGTCCGGGTGGGGAACGGCTGCTGCTAACCCTAGCCGGGCGGGAGGCGAAAAGCTAGGCGCGAAGGTGGAAGATGAAGAGATTGGTTGCTTTGGGGAAGACGATGGAATCTTTTTCTCTCTCCCCATCCTTTTATAGCCTGAACTGACTAGATGGACCCAGGCCCACACAGTTGGTATTGGGCCGACAAGATATGAGTTCCTACAGTAGCATGCTCCATGTGGGCCGCCCGCAGGCTGAGTTGAAATAATAGCGCTGGTGCTACTCACAGGAATCGATGAGGTAAACAGATATGCTTCATGAGAGCCTTACTGCTAAACAAATATGTTTGGGTATCTGTCTTATCCACCAGGTCTCGAGGATATATCCTTACAAGGATCACAAGCTGGTCTTCATTAAAATTGGGGATGCAGGTATCTCTCTCGAGTACACCTAACCACGCGATGGATTTATTTTTCATAAAGTGGTACTCGGCCAACATGCGTGGCTATCAGTTGCCATGAGCGACATTATTCCAGCCGACATGACGCTGAAGAGTCTAACTCTCGAGTAGTGCACTACTCGGGAGAGACTATAAATTTATCATTCCCGCTGACATGATGCGGATGAGTCTAACTTCTGGGTGGGACGCCACTCGGGAAAGACTATAAACACTCCCTTTCCAGCTGACATGACGCTGAAGAGTCCCATATACGAGTAGTATCCTACTCGGCAAGACTATAAACACACATTCCGACTGACATGAAGTCGAAGAGTCCTATATACGAGTAGCCTCCTACTCGGCAAGACTATGAATTATATTCCGGTTGACATGATACCGAAGAGTCTCATATACCAGTAGTAATCTACTCGGGAAAGACTTCCAGGTTAAAGATCTTTGACTTTATGTTTAATTGTCTTCACAATTAAGCACAAAGTCGGGGGCTACACCTAATAGGTGCGCCTATTCGGCGCACACTATTCATATATTTACATGAAGCCCTTCATAGCCTCGCTGCCAGCTGACATGAAGCAGGACTCGGGAAGACTTACTCGGACAAAGAGTACTTGGGAGCATCGCACTCGGGTAACCTTCACCGTGGAGGAAGAGTACTCGGCATCAGCTGTGACTCAACTATGAAGGTCTCAGGGGCTACTGTGGGAGCCATGGGCCCCGGGTACCTCACTACAAGCACATGGGCCACTCGGATAGAGGATGGGCCAGATCATGTAATTAGAGATAAGATAGCACCCGGCAGGCTGTACCTTATACAATAAGGAAACATAGCCTTAGTCGGATAGGATTCTATCTCTAATAAGGAAATCCCTTGGTCGTATCCGACTGGGATCCTTACCATGTACCCCTGTCCCCTAGTATATAAAGGGAGGCAGGGCGCCCTATGAGGGCAACCCGAGATCATTGATCACAAATCCACCTCAGAGGAATAACACCTCAACTGGACGTAGGGTATTACCTCACCTTGAGGGCCTGAACCAGTATAATTCCCTCGTGTTCCTCTGCAATCCACCGAATTCCAGTTCGCCAAGTACCCCCATAGTATTATTGCCGGTGTAAAACATCGACAGTACCCTACCTGGCGCGCCAACTGTCGATGTTTTACACCGGCAATAAATATATGGGGCTACTCGGCGGATGGAAACTCGGTGGATTGCAAAGGAACACAGGGAGATTTTATACTGGTTCAGGCCCTCGATGTGAGGTAATACCCTACGTCCAGTTGTGGTGTTATTCCTTTGAGGATTTGTGGTGGTGATTCTGGTGAACCAACTCAACCTGCCCTCATGGGGCGCCCTGCCTCCCCTTATATACTGGGGGACAGGGTTACAAGGTAGGAGTCCCCATCGGATTACGACTAGGAGATCTCCCCTTAGAGATATAACGCACCCGACTAGGACTGTATATTCCTTTCTATACAAGGCGAAGTCTGCCGAATTTAGCTATATCTCTAATTACAAGGCTAGGCCCATCCTCTATCCGAGTGGCCCATATGCTTGTCATGAGGTACCCGGGGCCCATGGCACCCACAGTAGCCCCCGAGACCTTCATAGTTGAGTCACAGCTGATGCCAAGTGCTCATCCTCCACGGTGAAGTCTTCCCGAGTGCATTGCTCCCGAGTGCTCTTTGTCTGAGTGCTGCTTCTCCCGAGTCCTGCTTCATGTCAGCTGGCAGCGAGGCTATGAAGGGCTCCATGTAGATGTTGGAATAGTGTGCGCCGAATAGGCGCACCTATTAGGTGTAGCCCCCGACTTTGTGCTTAATTGTGAAAACAATTAAACATGAAGTCAAAGATCTTTAACCTTGTAGTCTTTCCCGAGTAGATTACTACTGGTACATGAGACTCTTCGGTATCATGTCAACCGGAATATGATTTATAGTCTTGCCGAGTAAGGGAACTACTCGCATATAGGACTCTTCGACTTCATGTCAGTCGGAATGTGTGTTTATAGTCTTGCCGAGTAGGATGCTACTCGTATATGGGACTCTTCAGCGTCATGTCAGCTGGAAAAGGGGGTGTTTTATAGTCTTTCCCGAGTAGTATACTACTCGAAAATTAGACTCGTCGGCATCATGTCAGCCGGAAAAGGTGTTTATAGTCTTTCCCGAGTGCGTCCCATTCGGAAGTTAGACTCTTCAGCTCGTCAGCTGGAAGATTTGTTTATAGTCTTTCCCGAGTAGTGCACTACTCGAAGGTTAGACTCATCCGCGTCATGTCAGCGGGAATGAGAATTTTATAGTCTCTCCCGAGTAGTGAACTACTCGAAAGTTAGACTCATCCGCGTCATGTTAGCGGGAATAATGCTGCTCATGGCAAACTGGTGGCCACGCATGTAGCCGAGTACCACTGTATGAAAAATAAGTCTATTACGTGGTTAGGTGTACTCGAGAGAGATACCTGCATCTCCAATTTTAATGAAGACCAGCTTTGTGATCCTTGTAAGGATGTATCCTCGAGACCTGGTGGATAGACAGATACCCAAACATATATGTTTAGCAATAAGGCTCTCATGAAGCATATCTGTTTACCTCATTGGCTCCTGTTGTAGCACCAGCGCTATAATTTCAACTCAAGCCTGCGGGCGGCCCACATGGAGCATGCTACCGTAGGAACTCATATCTTGGTGGCTGCTGCCCAATAAGCCGGCCTGAGCCGACCTATCCAGCATAGCTCTAGGGAAGTATCATCCATCGCATGTCAGGATGAGTTTTTTGGTGTCGATAACCGCAATCAGCCAGAGAAATCCTTATTCGCAAGCCTTTCCGACTTATGTTCTGGATGCAGCCTGGTTGCCACAGGTGCCCGAGCAGGTATGTTGCAGGATCTGCTTGCCCTCCTCAGGTGTGACGTAGTACATGAGAACTCCGGATGCGCTTTGACGATGTAAGTCTTCTCTAACTTCAGAAGAGCCGAGCAGGGTACCCGAACCTTGCATTAGCATAGGATTCGGCTAGCGACCCTCATGGGGCATACCCTACCCAACAGAGTTATAGCCAAGCGAGGTACCCGAACCTTGCATTAGCATAGGATTCAGCTAGTGACCCTCATGGGGCGTACCTCACCTAGCCGAGTGATATACGACCCCCGACTAGTGCCGGAAGTCGGTTGTCAGCTCACATGGAGGGTAGCCGGGGAAGATGACATCCCGACTGGCGCAAGTACTCGGTAAGTAGCCCTCATGGAGCATCCCGAGTGTATTTTGGCAGACTTGTCCAGCCCCCGAGCGTAGGAGATAGGCTCGCAGCCCTGAGTTCCTGTCACGCGTATCCGGAGCTGGGCCTGCAATATAAAGATATCGGATGAGTAGCATCTGATGATGGAAATAATCACCCGAATAAAATTATTTTTACAATATATGTAAATACGTGTTCTCCCTCTTTTTGATATTAATTTCTCGAGTAGTTGACCCTCTCGTTTAAGCACTCTGCCCAACTAGTCATAGCCCCCTAGCGTCGGGAGTTGGCTCATGGCTCTTTCCCGGACACGCGTTTTGGGTGACTTGAGTTCGTCTTACATGGAGCAAAGTTTCACGGATCGAGATTTATGCTACTCGAGTACTTTTGCAATCATTTAAGAGCAAAAACAGAAAAAAAGTAAATGTGCAGCTTGTACACCTATTAGGTGTAAGCGCTGTGGCACTAGCAAGGCCAAGTGAGGAGATGTTTAATCAAAAAGCGACTTAGCTGTTCGGTATTTGGGAGTGGGGATGCCATCCTTTGCATTTAGGCTTATGGGCCCCGAGCACGTCTCTTGTTGTTCTGATAATCCTCAGTTGTTGAAGTCGAAGACGGTTGTGACTGACTGCCACAATGAAGCCGTCGACTTGCGATTGTGATCCCCGGCTTTTAGTCGGGACCGTGTCGTTGGTGCCCTCCCGCTTCTTCTGTCAGGATGCCTTTTTATCTTCGAGAGCCTCAGCAACAGCGTGGGCTGAGTCGGCGTACTTGTTTGCCATGTCGAATAGGGCCTTGACAGAGTTGGAGGCTTCCGCGTGAATTTGTCGATGAACGAGATGTCTTTTACTCCTTTTCGAAAGGCGGCGATGACGACCTCGTCCTTGATCTTCGGGATTGAGTTCCTCTTCTCAGAAAACCTCTTGATGAAGTCACGAAGAGACTCGTTCTTCCTTTGATGCAACTGATATAAGTCGTACTCGGAAGATGGCCTCTCGTATGTTCCCTGGAAGTTGGCGATGAAGCGTTCCCGGAGTTCTCCCCATGAGTCGATTGATTGCTTGGGAAGTCCTGTTAGCCATGTCCTCGCTGAGTCGGCTAAAGCGACTGGGAGGTAGTTAGCCATGACTTTCTGATTTCCCCCAGCTGCTCGAATCGCCAGAGTGTAGACCGTGAGCCAGGACTCGGGATTGGTCTCTTGCCATCGTATTTGTTGATGCTGTAGGCTTGAAACTCGACGGCCAGTCGACCTGTTATAGCTCCTGGGTGAAGGCCGGTATGCCTTCGTCTTCATGAGGACTCCGACCCCCGACTACGGCGGCGAAACCGCTCGTAGTGAGAGGCCGAAATGCTCGTTCTCGTCTTCCAGTTGGCGTTGCTCGTCTTCTTCTCGTTTGCGGCGCCGAGCATTAATGTCTTGCTGAAGGTCGCGCCGCAGTCGGTCTCGGAGGTCCTGGTTGTCCCGACGGTCGCTTCGACGTTGCGGTTGTTGTGGTTTGCCGAGTGACGTCTGGCTTGACTCCGCGTGCTGCCGACTAGAGCCGGCCGCTCGACGTCGCTTTGAGGTGGATGAGACTGCCGCTGGGGAAGTTGACCGACTGGTCAGTACGAGTGTGTTGCCCGACTGTTGGTGCTGCTGACATGCGGCACGCGGTAAGCATGGCTTTTATCCTTGCGATCGTCGGGGTGGCCTGGTGATCAGGCCCAACCTGGACCGTGTCCAGTAGGGTTACCGGCGGCCACGATGTTCTGCTTGTGGCGTGACGAAGATGTTGTGGTCGCCGACTTTTGTTTGGAGGGTTTGTTGCTGAGCGGTTCGCCCAGCCCTGCGTAGGCCGTCGTTGCGGGCGTGCAGGCGTCTTGCTTCTTCCTCCTGTTTGTTCTCGCAGTCGGCAGGCCTCCTCCTCTTGCTGTTCGCGTAGTCGGCGTGATTCCTGAGTAGGAGTAGAGCCTTTGGATGCCATGAAGATTTCTCGTGGCGGAGAGAAGCTTGCCGAGCTGCTATCCGACTTAGAGTCGTAGTCCGACTGGAAGTCGGAGTCCGACTTCGAGTCGAAGTCGGGATGGTTGATGGGGATGAGTGTAACTCCCGACCTCCCTAGATCCGATCTCGAGCGGCTCGGGCCGTATCCGAGTCGAACTCCAGGGGATCGGGTTTGCCGCGCCGGATGTAGACTGTAGATATCCGCGGCGTCTCCGAGTCCGAACGGGAAATTGACGATCTCTTCCCTTCTCGGCCCGATCTCGGCCGGCTCGAAACCGAGTCCGAGTCGAACACTGAAAGGAAGGTTGTCCCTGGGCTCGGGCGTATAGGAGATCGTCGCAGCATGTCGTCGGAGATTGCCGCAGCGTCATGTGGGCCGACTGCGCGCGGAGTCAGCTGGTTCCTCGGCCGGTTGGATCGGGTCCGTGTCGGCCGGGGTGAGATTGCCGATCTGGTCGGCGACGAAGTCAAGGCTTGCTCTGAATGCGATTGTATCTCCGGGGGGAGTTTGCCGCCGTCGACTTCGGTTGCTAGATCCATCGAGCTTGTAGATGTAGATCACGCCGAAGCCCCTCTGGGCGCGCCAACTGTCGATGTTTTACACCGGCAATAAATATATGGGGCTACTCGGCGGATGGAAACTCGGTGGGATTGCAAAGGAAACACAGGGAGATTTTATACTGGTTCAGGCCCTCGATGTGAGGTAATACCCTACGTCCAGTTGTGGTGTTATTCCTTTGAGGATTTGTGGTGGTGATTCTGGTGAACCAACTCAACCTGCCTCATGGGGCGCCCTGCCTCCCTTATATACTGGGGACAGGGTTACAAGGTAGGAGTCCCCATCGGATTACGACTAGGAGATCTCCCCTTAGAGATATAACGCACCCGACTAGGACTGTATATTCCTTTCTATACAAGGCGAAGTCTGCCGAATTTAGCTATATCTCTAATTACAAGGCTAGGCCCATCCTCTATCCGAGTGGCCCATATGCTCTGTCATGAGGTACCCGGGGCCCCATGGCACCCACAGTGTGTGTGTGTTGTGTGTGTGTGTGTGTGTGTGTGTGTGTGGCTCTTTACTAGAGTTTGAAATTTTGTGCCTATGTGTGATCTCAAAATTTCTCCAAAAACATCAGCCTTAGAACCTCTGCAAAATCCCCTAAATTTTTGCAAAATTAAAAACCTCATTTAAATCAATTTCCAAAATTTAAATCCTCCAAAAACCTATCAAATCAATTCCTAGAAAAATATTAAATGGGCACTGTGCATGCCGGGCCGCTATCCTTTCCTTTCTGGCCTTCTCTCTCTCTCTTCCTCGCCCGGCCCGCTCGGCCCAGCGCGCGCGCGTGCCTGGGATAAAATCCCCGTGGGTCCCGCTCGTCAGCCGCTCCGGCACTGTCTCTCTCCGGCCGCCCGATGCTTGCACATGGACGGTTGAGATCGACGCTGCTGCGAGAGCCCAACTTGTCAGCCCCGACGACAGTGTCGTCGTCTTCCTCTTGCCTCCAAATCGTTTCTCTCTCTTCTCTCGAGCTCTCTCGGTCCTCTTTCTCTCTGTTCGCACCCATTCCGCCGGTCGGCGTCTTAAAATGCATGGGACACCTTCGTCAACCCCTTCTGTCCCGTCGCCCGGCGAGAAACCGCGCCGTCACCTCAAACCCAAGCCCTGGAGTCAAGGGAGACATGGCCACCGTAGCTTTTCCCTCACCGCCGAGCTCCGGGAATCAATACGCACGCGTGAGCCCTCTGTCCCGTCGCCTCGCCATCATCTCCTCTTCCCATTTTTCCCCTCTGCAGCCGATGACGCGCACCACAATGCTCCGCGCCATTGTTGCCGTCGCGTCGGTCGGAGCTCGAGCTTATCCCTTCCCCCACCGCCATTGTTCGCCATCAGA
The DNA here is from genome assembly GCA_003991445.1 of Oryza meyeriana var. granulata. Taxonomy (NCBI): domain Eukaryota; kingdom Viridiplantae; phylum Streptophyta; class Magnoliopsida; order Poales; family Poaceae; genus Oryza; species Oryza meyeriana. The sequence goes on from RYFJ01000440.1 coordinate 640,227, forward strand.
ATAGCGCCCGAGCTCCGCTATAAATAGGGCAACATCCCTTCCCTATTCCGGTCACCAAGACGAGCACCCGAGCTAGCCTATCACCGAGAGCATTCCTCCGCCGTGTTTCTGACCAAGCGCCGCGCCCATTCCAGAATCTCTCGCGACAACCACCGCCACCGTTGAGATCCCCAAACCACCAGGAAGCTTCTCCGCCACTCCCGCCACCAATTAGCCCCTACATCGGAAAGCGCCCAATTCCTCCGCCGCCGTTCGCCATTTCCGCCACTTCGTTCTTGCCGCAGACGAAGGTAGAGTAAAAATTAACCCTTCTTTCCCCCTCGCGAGACACCGCACCAGACTCACTCAACCCGAGCCTCTCTACTCAGAATGGTGCCGGCGTGACCTTTTCCCTCCGCCGCCTGCCAGTTCTGGACGACCGTCGCTGACCATCTTCCACACCCTCTAGTCCAATCTGAACGCTCATTTGATTCGCCATCATCTAACTCGCATTCCGTAGTCTCCAGCGATAGGTCCACTCGCCGTGGTTCACCGCCGCGGCCGAGATCGACTCCGACTATGCGGCCGTCTGATCCCCGGTCGTGTCAACCCGTCGATCAGCCAACGTCCCGGCATTGTTGCGTGGTGCCGCGTCAGCCAACGCGGGCCACCCGGTTCACGTGCAGCTTCCCCTCACGGTCGCTGACCACCCGGCCCACCTATCGGCGCACGTCTGTTTCCCCTTTCCCCACACTGACACGTCGGCCCACACGTCAGCGAAACCCCCCCTCTCTTTGTCACCTCGGCCCACTGTCAGACCCCTCTGGTTCCTCTCTCTTTACTGTTGCGCCGGTCCACATGTTAGTCTCAGCAGCCTTTTCTCTCTCTCACCGAGGGCCCCACCTGTCAGCTCTGGACTCTTTTCTTTTATTTCTTTTTTATTCCTTTTCTTTCCTTAATAATTTTAATCCTTTTTAATCCCAAAGAAAATGACCAACTTTGAAAATTCTAACTTTTAAACCGTAACTCCCGTTTGACCCACTTCAACTCTCAAATTTTTTCTAAAAGTGAGATCTACACACTAGCACTATTAGTGTCATGAGATAGGTTCTGATTCTTGGTGTTTTGGTTGTCTATTTTCTTTTTGCGAGCGGTAGAGACCCGTTTCCGAGGAATCGCCGAAGGATTTTTTTGTTGAAAACTCGCAGACCTCGAGCAAGGCAAGTCATCCCTTGACATAATTGGACCTATGATTTAAAAAGTTCTATTTATTCTAAAGCTGAATATTAGGAAACATGACTGCTATCGGCCGCGGTGTATCGAATCGTCTGGCTAACTGTTGCTGATTTTACCTACTGAATATATCCCTGTCCTTGTAACCCCGGTATGATGCTCGGCTATAATTACTTTGTTTTGACGAATATCGAGGGACCCCATATTACCTAAACTTAAATACGACGAGGAAAAACGGCATTAGCGGTTTAAAATAAAATAATATTTATCCCTTTGACACCCTTGGTCCTAGGCTGTCGTATAATAAATCATTTTATAAAATATGGTCATGAGTCTCAGGCTGGCTTATTGGCGCTATGAGTTTATGCGCTTGAATCGTAAATGGACTCGTTTTCTGGGAATTCAACGAACATGATACAGTGCGACACACGGTGG